>JAQLOL010000007.1:22629153-22648798 GCA_029783665.1 Naso thynnoides | reverse complement strand
ATGACATTGCATGTTACTGTGTATGTCTAAGACTGTTGGCACAAGTGTGTGTGCTTGTCTGTGTATGTGTGTGTGTCGTTGTGTGTATACTTGGAGGGTTTTCTCTGTTTTTCTGTTTATTTTCCTTGCACTGTTTTTAACTGTTGTAAAGCACTTTGTGTTACATCTCAGTTGTATGAGAAGTTTTATATAAATAAAGTTTGATTTGATTTGAATAATACAGTAATACAGTAATACTGCACATCTTAAAAATGTTCTTTTGCCTTCTGGGGCCGATGCTGGTGCCAGTGATTGGCAGGAAGAAAACTCTGAAAGCACCGATCTGAACGTGGTCATCAGATACTGGAGGCGAGGACGAGTCATCTGGACAGGATATGTGATGTCATAAACTTTATCCCAAACTTCAGGGCGCTGAGGTGTAAAACTTCACTTATTAGTCATTAAATCACAAGTCACAAACGATGTAATGACACCATTTTAAATCTGTAGTCTAAGTTTTTTTCCAGCCTTGACAACAGGTTGTTTAATCAGCACGTATCGGTGAAGCAGCGGCCCAACATCAGCCGATAAGATCAGCAAACTGATTCATCAGTCGGGCTCTGATGTAACCACATCACCCGGCGCCGTGTCAGAGTGCTGCAGACGTACATGAGATGTTTCGTGACAAACACCAACGAGTGCAGAAAGAATCCCAAACCACCAAACTGCACACAGACCCACTGGGCAGCGTGAGAGCCCGGCACGTCACATGTTGGTACCCGCTCGTTTTAAGTGCATCACTAACCATGAAGGCGAGTCGTTCACATCATGTGACCCAAGGATGACACAGTGCAAGCCAGTCAGCTGACAGTGAGACACAGATGGGACCGGACTAAGGGCACGGCGGCACGGCGGCACAGCGGCGGTGCATCCACAGGAGCTTCCTGCACTCACTAACATCACTGTGACGGGGAAACGTCAGCACAGGATCGTAATCGCTACAGACAGACTGTGGACGTGCAGCACACAGATGCCAGCGAGTGCCCTCGTGTGATTGGCTGCTCACTGTTCCCCAGTGCCTCGCCGCCCCACTGTTTTACAAGACAAGTAAACACAACATCAGCACACAAGGTGGGAGAGCGGGGCCTACAGATGTGCAACAACAGCAGCACTGTGCAGCGGTTTTATGGCTCCTGTGGCAAAGCACCGTGGGGGCAGAGCTGTTCCAACGGGACTGTTGCTCGACTCAGAGGCCTGGACGTGAGGCTCGACACTCATCGCTACGTTTCACTCAGCTGCTTACGCATGAACACAGCCAGGGTGATGACAGAACACGCCACGAGCGTGTACTTTCTCACAGCGGCAGACTCAGGTTGTTGGAGGGCGAGCACTAAAAATAAAAAAGGTGGCCGCTGGGCGACATGTGGCCATGGGACACTCGCTCTCCCTCTTTTTTCATTCCAGAGGGAATTTCGGCGTGTTTCTCCACACATCACATCCTGCCACCTTGGCACTTCGCAGGAACACCTCTGTCCGTTGGAGGGGAAACTCACAAGGTTGTGCATCAGGGTTTCTCCTCTGCAAGGACACTTATTAAGACACAAAGCACATTTTCTTGTTCTAGAGGACAGGACACTTTGACCCACTTCATCCAAGCGCCCGGGCCTGTCTGAGTCCTCCGGGCCTGTCTCGGATCTCCTGAGGCTGAAAACACCCCAGAGTCAAACTCACAGTGACCAACATGCATCCAAACCGAACTGAATGTTTGGTGAAGTTAACAAAGAGTTTCCCGTTTGGATCGGACACAACTGAGCGAGTCAAACGCAGGAATGAAGTTAAAAAAAGTGTCGCAATCACCCTCATCAGAGCCCAGCTGCCAAAGTAACGTTACGCAGATGAAACAACAAGCAGCTGTCCGACAAAACACACACCTACCTGCACACCTACACACACCTACACACCAGTGTCACGACCACAGGTAAAGACAAAGTACAGTGGCCTTCATCACAAGTCTGACACGGGCTGCTCAGGGCCGAACTTCACACACACACACACACACACACACACACACACACCGTCACGGCTGCTGCGGAGCTCCATCACACCGGAGGCTGCTGACGTCAGGCCGCCGCGACATGTCTGCGTCTGCCGGGAAGCAAGACAACAACTCCTGCCAACTTTCCTCCGCGGTGTGAGGAAATGTGTCTGTAAGGCGACATGAGCGGCATCCCGTCCCCCGGAGCCACTCAGCCAAGTCCCCACAGCACGGTCACGGCACCGCACACACACACACACACACACACACACACACACACACACACACACACACACACACACACACACCATGTTGTTCTGATCTCAGGACCCACCAGTAATGAAACTCATCCCTTTCCCATCTGCTGTACTCCTCCAGCAAAAATATTCCTCCTAATCCCCAATAACAGCCCTCAGACATTCCTGCAGCCCCGACCGGACTGAAGGGGAAACCTCTGTTATCAGAGCCGCTCCAGTCACTTACATTCACACAGCCGGGTGGCCTGCCGGGTACAAAGAGCATCCTGCAGCTAAAAGGGTCACATCTTTGAACCTTACCATGGAAAGCTTGTCAATCAACATCCAAGTGTCCTCACTTTGTCCTTGGACAAAGCATTGAACACCTCCAGCAGAGTTTAAGCAGACTAAAATAGCCTGACCAGCTACAATTAGGGAAAACTCTCTCAACAGATTTCCCGGCAAACAGGGACTTTCTCACAAGAACGTCATCTCGCTATGACAAATTTAAAAAAAATGGCAAACATATCTTTCAAATTTCCTTGGATATTTTCCTCCATTTTAGTACAACTCCCAAAAATTTGTTGCCAGAACTTTAACATTTTCTATTTCTAAGTTCTGGACATATAAAGAATATATGATTTATTTATAGAAGCCAAACCTTTATCACAGCGTAACTGAAATGAACTTTTGTCACATCTCGTGATTGAAGTCTGCCGGCGTCCCTGAACCTATCACGTAACTCACAGAGGCATTTCTAGTGATAACATACAGAGAAAATATTCATCCTAATCTTTGTCAACACTACCCCTGACGTGTGTTTTGTCAAGAGCACAAAAACACATAAGCAAAATCACACCTGACTTCTTAATATATCCACAGCTGGATGGGGTAGAGTTACATGCCGTTGGAACAACAGACTCAGTTTGTGTGCATGTGTGTGCGTGTGATGGTCAAAATATGTGACCATCCCTGTGGTGGGCATGAAGACTGAGGTTCATCCGACACTGTCTGTTGGAGAGGAAAAGGGGAATGTTGGGATAGGACCTGCTGCTTGACCGACCCAACCCGCAAACACCAGAAGAAAACATAGCTCCTGTTTACAGTTCAAAGTTTTGGGCAGTAACAACTATGAAAAATTCTTCCATAATAAGACAAATGTGTCTAGCTTTCCAAAATATAAATGCCACCACCTTAACTTGTTTTGTTTTTGTTTTTAAAAATAGATTTCCACTTAGGGATAAAGCCAGAACACAGCCAGGACAGCAATGCTAATAGCTTTGTGAGGATGTGCTTATAGAGCAACAGCACTTAGAACAAAAATGCTAACGTCACCAAGCTAACATGTTGGCAAGTTTAATTTGTCAGCATGCCAAAATTTTCTAATATGTACTAAGAGCAAAGCAGTCTAGACCTGAGGCTGATGGGATTGGAGTGATGTGGGAATAAGTATGAAATCCCAAAAAATAAATTAGCATTGTCAAACTTCTGGTTCCTTTGTCTTATGTCAATGGTTATTTTTTTTTTGCTTGGGGTTTTTGGTCGGATGCCTGAAATAAGGTCTGTGATTAACATAAACTCGAGAGTCATTCATGTTGTGTTTACACTTTGACACTTACAAACCATCCAAACTCAAACTTTCCAACATCCTAATCGCAGTATTCATTTGGAATGATGATCTAGTGGACAAAATGTATTGGTGACTTGACCTTTTGTCTGTCACAGAGATTATTATTGGCAATTAGAGCTGTTCCGATACCGATACCAATACCAGCGTCGAAAAATGGCTCCTATACCACCAAAAATGCTGGTATCGGTATCGGCAAGTACCCCAGTCTGGCACAGATCTGATACCGTGTCATTTATCAGTCGCTAAATTGTACCCAGCTACTCCCTGTTAGCTTAGTTAGTGTAGTGTAAGGAATTAGATTTTCCTAGAGTTCAGTTTTTAAGTTGCTGTTGCACTACTGTCTTACTGTGTTCTATATAAATCTTTATCTTTAAGCAAATTATGATTATACCTCTAGTTTACAAGGAATTGTTATTTTTTTAGGCTGGTATCGGATCAGCACTCAGTATCGGCTCCAACCCAAATATGGGTATCGGAATCGGTTTAAGGAATAAAAAAAGTAGTATCGAAAAATCTCTAATTGCAATAACTTAAGTAAACGTAAAAGTCCCACTGACTTTCTGTCAAGGGGCACAGGGCAGTGCTAACTTCTGGGCTGGCCTACAAAAATCATTCCTAAGGCATTCTCTGGTATAGACAAGTTTGACATTCAGACATAACTTGCTAAAAAAAACCTTAGCTATAGCCAGTTACATTGCACATGGAATTCCATTGAGAGATGGCAATGCATCACAGTAATCAAGCAATCAACCGAGGGCTTTGCACAGTTAGCTCTGCAGGTAGTGAGGTTTGCACGGAGTGGGTCCTAGATAAAAACTGTAAATGGTCGCACAGCGAAAAATGGCAATAGCAAAGCACATATGAAATTATGAAATTTTTGCTGTTTGTCACCACAAATTAAGCAAGAAATCATCTTTACAATCACATGGCTCAGAAATCTGTCCATTGGAAAAATTTTGACTTTCATTTTAAAGTGGTGTTGAGGAAAACAAGATCACTAATCACTCTCAATCAAAATATTAACCTTACTCAGCAACCTGCAAAACTGCCACCTCCTGGGCCTCGATGCTAGCAAGGCTCCTGCTACTTTTTTAAGTAAAATAATGACACAGTTTGGTTTCCTTTTTAAATCAAGATAGGAAAACTTTCTCAATTTCTTCAGAATCGTTTTAGTGGTATTAAAAAATAAATTTTGTTGCAATGAGTAATGATAACATGAGTACTGAGGTGAGTGATGAATAACAAATCTGAAACTGCTTTAGACGGACAAAATCTCATTCTCTCTCACACACATACACACACATCTGTCAGCAGGGTCATATTTTTGTGGATAGAAACATCATCTGGTGGGTGTGTCTGTTCGTCTGTGTGTGTGTGTGTGTGTGTGTGTGTGTGACCGTGCATGAGTAACTGAGAGCTTCTGGACATGATTATATAGAGTCAGGAGTCACACCCTGACTTACGGAGTCATGCATCCACATCCCTAAGGAAGACACCTACACACACATGTCCAAAAGAGACCACACCTTGCCTGCACATAACATCCAGTTTTCACAAGATGGAAACCACACTGACCGTAAACACACACTTTGCTCTGATTCTGTGACACTGACACACACACACACACACACATACACACCCTGAAACACATGGGCAACAGTCCCACCCTGACGCATGATAAACAAACTGAGTGTCAAGCAGAGTGTGAGAGTGTTATGTGTGTGTAAAAGAGAGTGTAGTTTGGATCACGAAAAAAGTCAGAGAACAACTTTTAGAAACTTAAAGGAGAAATAAAGTCGAGCACACTTACACACAGAGCTTACAAACACATTTCAAAGTCACCTCTACATTTACTCTTGATTCCAGTCCCTCAGTTGTTCTATTATGTGTGACAAGCTGATGTGAGGAGAAGGCAAAAGAGTGTTAGATGGGTAAGTATAAAGCAAACACAGACCTTTTTAAGCTTCTCACAACTGTTTTCACTTGTTTCCCTACACGCACAGACACACACGCACTCTTCCACCCACAGAAAAGAAACACATTTCCAGAACTCACCCCCACACTGCTGTCTTGTCTCAAACTCTTTGTTTTTGTTGGAGACCAAAAGCAAAAGGTAGAGGACAGAGAAAGACGGATACCTCAAGACGACTGTGAAGGAGTGTGCAAGGTGAGAGGAAGAGAAGCGGGAGGAGGAGGAGGAGCTGCTTGGCTAGCTAACAATCCTCTTAGCCTGGTTATGTCATGGGACCAAGCTAATCCTACCTTCACTGACTGACCAACACATGCACAGGCACGCGCACACACACACACACACACACAAACACACATAAACACACAAACACACACTGGCTGAACCAGCAGACTGACCAACAGAAACGCACTTTTACACACACAGACATGGATGGTGATTGCTAACCGAGACCTAACCGACATGTACAAAGTATGTCTAGTATTGGGTTAAATACAATAGCTAACATTGTTGAAAATAGCTGTTAGTGATACATAAAAAGCTGCTAGCATGAGGTCAGCTGCTCATTTTACAATATGACTCATTATTTTTGTGGAGAAGATAACCAGATAAAGCAGGCTTGTGCAACAAAACATGGTTAGCTAAGAGCAGTTAGTCAGACTAGCGACAAAAGGCTAACCCCCATTTTAACTCCTTTTCTCTCTGTCTTCAAAAATATGTACAGTAATTATACTCTCTATGTGAGTGCGTGTGTGTGTGTGTGTGTGTGTGTGTGTGTTTTCACATGGTTCTTTTGGTAAAATCACCACTGTCACTAATCCATGGGCTAATCCCCTAGACTACACACACAGACAAGCACATACACACACATGCAAATACAGTCTTTTGTAATAAATATGTGAACGCTCACACACCCACCAAAACATGTTTTGTGTTTAATTTGTCCTCCCTGAAGTAAATAAACTCAGTTTATGAATATTTAAAGATCCAAACACTGGTGTCTGGCATACAGGCTGGACTGAATGTTGGCAGTAATATAGGACTGTATCCTATATTAACCTTGCAACACTTTGTTTTTAGTCTGCCAATGTTCCCAACTAAGAAATTTATTAAAGGAATAAAGAATAAGCCAATATTTTAGAAAATGGGGAGACAGTCTTTCTGGCTCTGTGTGAAGCAAGTGAAACCCACCTATCTGCACATCTAAGCTCACTAATTAAACTGTTGCATCGTGTTTGTTTCATCCACATACAAACACCAAAGTGTAAAAATGGGTTAACTCATAGGTGGATTTTTTTTACACTTGGACAGAACCAGGCAAGCTGTTTCCAGTCTTTATGCTTCTGCTAAATTATTATTTATTTATCTCTTTGCTGTAAAAAAAAAAAGAAATTTGTTTTGATCGCTGGGGTCTCATCTAAGTGCTGCAAAGGAAGCAAGTGTTCTTACTTCCTCTAATTTTCAAACTATTCTTTTGAAGATTATGCGTATGCGGATCTTAAAGGGAGCTTGTGTAGGCAAAAAGTATAATGGGCTTAATCTTTATCAAGGTTTAAACTGAGGTATTTATCAATATTGGATTTAAAAGCAAAAGATGCAGGTTATCTGGGTAAGACTGCTTATGAATCCTTTGCATAATGAACATGTGTATATTATGAACACATACCAAAGTTGTGTGGAATCAAAACCTCACAGTAGTATAAATTCAGGTACACGCCCCATCATAGACCACAGATGTTAAGTGGAGATGTAGGAGATTAACTGAAGCGTTTAACAAATACACAGTTATGTGCTATAGTGTCGACATCTTATATGCACAATAGAACCTGGATGTTGAGATTGAGCTAATTAGAGATGCATAACACAGCCTGTCCTGCACTTTCAGCCCAGCCCAGTGCGTGTGTGTGTGTGTGTGCGTGCGTGTTCCCACCTACCCTGTCATTAGCACTCTCTGTTGCTTCTGTGGTCCAGCTTTGCTCCAAAGGCTGCTGACTTCCTGCATATAAATGAACAATGAAAAGAAATCTGAGCGGAGATTAAAAAAATAATGAAATTGACAGATGAGTTTATTCTCATGGCCTTAAAAAACATGCACACACACGCACAGTGTGCCTTGACCTTAATTAAACATTCAGCTGCATGTGTGTGTGCGTGTGTGTTTTATCTACAAGATAAATGAGCAGGCAAAATATGTCTGAGGGTGTAAAACTTCACGTTCCCTTCCATTACATACAAATTAAATTAAAAACGTAATATCTACATGACAGTTTAATACTTTTATAAAGATATGAGCTTGTCATGGACACTTTGATAACTTTTACAATTTTTCATTTACTGCCTGTCATATGGTGTTCTGGTTTTAGTATTGTACAATGTGTTCTGGCATTTAGAGTATGTTTTTTTTATGCGTCCTTATCTGCACTGTCCTTCCATTAACATTTAGTTCATCTTATTCGTACTAAAGATGCAGACAATGAATGCTACAGCCTATGTGTGGCTTTACGTTTCTAACACAAGATCATAAACACCTACATCCAAATGATGATAAAACACCTTGAATTCTGAGTGAAAAAGGTGAAATCTCCCCCCAGTCTTATCTTCATGCAGCTCGACCTTTCTCTGTGTGTATTCTATGAATAAGATCACTGGTTTTAAGTCTATTGAGACCAGACAGGTTCAGTCTGGGCTAATCCCAGACAGCTCAGAGTTTCACCTCCAGTCAACAGAACAGTTAATGCTGCTCTCAACAACATTTGAGCAGATGAAATTGTATCTTACCATAAACAGTCATTAAAATCAATGAGGCAGTTACTTAATAAAACTGCCACACTAGGACAGTTAAAAAAAAGTCAACAGTATCGACAGTAATTTATGGAAATGGGGAAAAGTATGTCATCATTAGTTGTGGTGGGCCTGGATTCACTTATGACTAATTAATTACCTCTGTTCCATCCCAATGAGAACATATCACTCTCCACTACATGGCTGACTATTTGGTGATGTAGGAAGGCAGTTTAAGTTTCTAAGAGGAAGGTGATGTCCTTGTGTGGGAGGTGCAAACAATGTTAAATTAAGCATGGAGGAGGTTCTACATTAGTGTAATGTGCTGCTCTGGTCCTTGGAGAGCTGCTGGCTAGTTTAATAAGCTGTTTTATGATAGCAGGTGATGAGCCAAACACAAGTTGGCAGCAAAATGAAGGGGGCATTACCAACCATTCTCTTGTATTTATTGTTGATGATGTCTCTGCCTTAATCCTAATGCACTGACAGTTGTATGTTGGCAGGCGATCATTTCTATGAAAACCACATCTGCTTTACATTCCGGTGCAGCGGCCTCTTTACCTCACAGCAGGCGGCCAAATAAACTGCTGCTCTTTTTTTAATCTTACTCTAGATCTGCTTCTTCTAAACCTATTGCAGATCTGCTGGCATATGAACTGTCGCTGCATGGGGAGCGACAGGAATAGAAACCAAAATCTGTCCGTTACAGACGGAACATTTGACATGAAAGATAACAGGCGCAACATAAACAGTTTAGATACAGATATGAGGGCTCAGATATTATAATAAACAATCCAAACACACGCATGGGTAAACCCTCAAGCATTCTGTGACTCAGCCAAGTTTAAATAAAGTCTGGCTAATTGTGATTAATTTATTATTCAGAAAACACTTCACAGTAAACAAGCATGTGATAATAATGAGATTTTAATGAATGATAATGATGTTTTTAATGAATGGGGGGGAGGGAAAACGCCAGCAGGTGGTGAGGAGGTTCTGTCCCTACAGGAAGCAAACACGACACACAAAAACACTCCCGTGCTACATAACGGTAACACAATCACGGCATCAACCCTGCACATGTAAAGTGCAGTGCATTGTGTAGAGCTATTTTTTTTCAGGAAATTATCTGACATCTCTGCAGCAGATCGAACACATTTTGCTGTCTTTGTCTCTGTGCCCCTCCCCGTTGTTTTTGCCCTGTCCATGTTATGTAACCCTGATCATCTTATCTGGCTAATTACTGACCTCTCCTCTAAACCTCAAACACACTACTGCCTCCCTGTGTGTTTTCAGCATGAAAGTGAGTGATGAAAATCTATCTGAAAGCTGTTCTCGTCCGTCAGCAATTCAGATTCAGACTCACACAAGAAGTTGGGGTGGAATCAAGGCATACGTGTGTTTGTTTTGCCATACCTTGCGTCCAGGAGGGGCAGTGTCTGAGGTAGAAGCTGACCTCCGGCCTCCGGGCTCCCCACTGCTGGAGAAGATCCAACAATAACAACTCTAGAGGAAGCACTCGCTCTGAGGAGAGAGAGACAGCATGAGAAAATGTTAGCGAGGAATACTGAGATCTAACCGGACAAGCCGGACAGAAAGGATTCATAAACTAGATCACTATTTGCATTTAATTACCAAAACTTGTATTATCATGAAGTCCTATTTAATGGGACATTTTTATTATTTACTGTTAATGAGAAGTAAAATGACAGTTACAAATTTCCAGTTTTTATACCATCTTCTGTAGGGCCTGACCAATATATTGGTTATTGATATTATCGACTGATATCTGCATATATGTTTTCCGATATGTGCAGATACTCAAACAGTTTTTTAAAGCAATAAAAAAATGCTTGGAGTAGCGAATTAAAATGGTGTAATTACAAAGTTTGTCCAACAAAGGGGTTAATCAATAACTAATAAACTAATAATAAACTAATAAACATTTCTTTGTGAAGGCTCCTCCTTCACACTCCTTTGTCGGCTGCAACGGCAGAACCGAAACTTCTGTTAAATGAGACAGTCTAGCCTACGGAGCATTTCCTGTTTTGGTCACCAACTGCTCCTCGCACCACACTGCACTGCTCTTGTTGCTTAGCAACCATGACATGGCAGTTAACTTACGTGAATGTGAAAAAAAAAAGACAGAAATTTTTTGTTTGTTATTTTAATACACACATTTAAAGACATATCCTCAAACTGCCGCTACTTCGTCTGTTATGTTTGGTTGAAAAAAAAGAAAAGATCGGCCGTGGCGTGCAATGAATCTTGGGATATGATAGACTGCAAAAGATCCATCAGTTGGATCCTTCACTATGGGGGATTCGATGGCCACATTTGTCGGCCGCATTTAAAGGAGCCGACCGATTGGGACTGCATTCGTCGCGCTGCTGTGACGCAATCGGTCTATAAATACACTCTTCGGAGGATGCAGCCACTGAATTGAAACACAGCTATTGTCTAAAACCATGATGGCCTGGGTTTGAATATAACTCTCAACGAAAACATCAATATTGTGGTTTTTAAGATACCTAAACGTATAAAATAAAACATTTTCACACCAAAATGTACAAAAATTACATATCTTTGTCATGACGAGTTGTGTACTATCATTATCCCAAATATTAATAAAAAATCCATCAAATAAATAAAAATAAATAAATAACTCATTCAATGTAACTGTATTTTTCTTTTTGTAGCTAACTTTTGGGGTAGAAAAATACACAATCTACTGCTGATAATACACACACGTAGACAATAGCTTAGTGACCAAAAACACACACATCAGTCTTGAGGCCAGTTGTGGCCTTGAGGCATGGCCTCTTGTCACAGCGACACATTGACACGAAACCATTTATTATGTGCTGCCTAACAGCGTCACCCTCGAAGAAACAGTAGTATTAGAGCCGTTTATAGCCGGTCTGACCGCTCGCTCACACCACAGCGCTACAAAAACACTGTGTTGTTATGTGGATCACTACTTCCACAGCTATGATTAAATGAATGTGGGCCACACTTTAATGGACACAGGAGCTCTATGTGTCTCCATGTGATGGACTGGTCTATTCAAGGTTATGATGGCATGCAGTAAACAGTTTGCTCTCTATTGATTCCACGAGATGTGGCTGCATTATAGGTCTGACTTTGTTTACAATTAGCTTCAAAGCCAATAATGTAGGCCAGTGTCACACTGTGATCATCCTGCTGTAGAATTCTGGATTACACTCCAGTTAATACTCTAATGCTCAAAGGACTGTCAAGAGGGTGTCAATAGTAATTATATTACTGTTGAGTTGAATTACTATATGTCTGTGTATGTGTATATACCAGTATACTTCTGGCTACTGTGAAGATTGCAGAGCAATAACAATAATAATATGTGTTTATGGACAATCAGTGGGTTCATGACGTTACACCCTCTTTTTGACATAAAATAACTAATTAAAATCAAACTAATCAGATAAATAAACACTTATATAAATACTAGCATGAAAAAAATAATAACCTAGAATAACAAAAACATATTTTAGAAAACTTTATTTAATCTGCACTTTAATTTTTTAGTTTAATCTATATCCCATCTTCTACTATGAAGTTGGCGGATTCATGACATGTGTTGCAGACAAACACCAGAGGGCGATCAAAATATCTGAGAAGCTGTCAAGTTATCCGTCTTTGTTCACATCAATGAATTAAATGTCCTCACCCTAATCATATACTTTATATGGTGACGGGTGGACTGACTCACCATGCCCGTTCCATACTTCAGCGAGGTGACACTCCCCCTCGCCGGCTTCTTTGCAGTATTCGACCACGTCAACCACTCTGGTTGCCGGAGTAACTGGGACCTCAGTTAGCATTTGCTGGGTGTCATTGAGGTATACTGTCAGGATCACCTGTAACCATAGAAACAAACATTTTAAATGTCATAAAAAATCTTAATATTACTGCCTTATTAATGCAGGGATATGCAGGAAACAGATGAAGTATTTCACACAGATAACTGACCATTGGTTCATCAATTAATCAATACAAGTTTAAGAGAGACCAGTCAACTCAGTAGGAAAAACTCATGAAAAGGTCCAAATTGAGCACATGTTAATTTTTAAGGTTAAACATTCTGTATGAGACGTTTGAAAGAGTTAATCACATTCGTCAATAATTAAATGACATTTAAATGCCATTGTAATATGTGGCAAGTTGGGGCGTGCATTATGAACATCACACATTATCATGCACTGAAATGTGGACATAATTAAAATAATAATAACAAGAACTTTAAAAGACTAGCATTTCTGGTGTCGACTAGAAATGAATACAGACGAGTCGACTAATCGCAAAAAACCCCCCCGCACAAGTCCCTCATGACAGCTCGTGATAATTCACTCAGCCACAAGAGGCAATCTGGTTCATCAGAGAGTGATCACATTTAGATGAAAGTGGAAAATCCTGGTGAAAACATACAGACAAATAAACCACTTCTGCAGACAGTTGAAGATATAAAACAGTGTGAATGTCTCAGATCCGCAAAGATCAAGAGAAACTGCATAAAATCTTATCGTTAACAGCCCATTTAAATCCTGCAGATGTAAGGCGACATGGGCTGAATAACAACATATGAACCTGTGCTGCAGATGTGAACATAATCTAACTAAAACTTAAAGCTTTTAAGACACAGCACATGTAAATGTCGAGTGATAGCAGACAGAGCCGTTGAAATCAGGAAGGGAAGGAGAAGCAGACTTTGTTCAGCAGCTGCTGAAGACAGCAGCTTGTAACACAATACAGCCATTCAACTGACTGGACAACACACTGATCACAGCTTTAATTATCTATCAATACCTTTCTGTATGCACACACACACACACACACACACACACACACACACACACACACACACACACACACACACACACAAAAAGACACACAACACAGAAACTATTTTAATGTAAAAACATCAGAATTTACTTGCTCTTGTCTGTTTATATTTAGGCAGAAAAGTCCCAAAATCAATTTTATCCAAGTTTTTAGTCATTTTTGTTTAAACAAATAAAGTACAGTCTTATAATTTTGATGTCATTACGATAAAGCTTTTAGCTTGCTTAAACATATCTGAAAAAGCAATACATGGCAGTATCAGCAGGGCAGTAATGATCCCCTCTGAAAACATTTTATTATCAAATCCTCCAAAATCTGCAGCCTGAAGATTAAAATAGCAATCAGAAAAGGACATCCTGTGTTATTGCCAGTGATGTCACTGGCAATGTCACTGGTGATGTCATGTCAGATAGCCAGTCGGCAGTCGAAAGATAAATTTAGGGTAATCTGGGATAGGAACACACAGACACACCGAGGCACACACAGATACAGACACACGTTTAATCTCAATGTTGCCTTTTCGCTCTTTCTTTCTCTCTCTCTCTCTCTCTCACATATGAGACTGTCCACATAAACACAGACACACACTCAAAATATCCTATACTGTACACTAATCCACAGTATTCTATACACCTGTCCCAGATCATGTGAAGTAATCTTGGGTTTGTATGCAGACGGACTGAGCAGGGACACATTCAGTAAAGCCTGGATTAGACACACACGAATACACACCAAGCGCACACACACAGAGACACAGAGACACAGACACACACACACACACACACACACACACACACACACTGTAAGGGTTTTACGAGTCCACAAACCATTTAAAGTAGGCTAATCGTGGCCTCACAAGGGTTGTAATGTTTGTGTTTCACACGGTAAAGACATCATTTGTCACACTGAAGGAGTGTCGGCAGAGATGAAAGGATTACTTTATATAATCAAATCATTCAGAGTGGTTTTCTCATCAACAGAAAAGTCATAATTCCCTAAAATTACTATCCAAAATATTAAAACATTACCTATGAAGGGAACACATACACATACACACACACGCGCGCACACACACAGACCACACAAATCACACTCACAAACACACATGCTGCCAGTTGGCATGGTCTGGAATTCGATCAAGCATGCAGTCTGGGCAGTTTTGCCATATCTAGTCTAAAAATCTGCAGGGGTTTGTAACACGGCATTAAGCAGAAAATATATTTTTAAAGCCCCTCCAAGGAACTTTCATTTTGTGTTTACTGTAGCGGCACGTGTGGACAAAAGTGGTACTGCTTACTGCCCTAAAGACCTTGTCTAATGCAAACATTTATTACAAAATAAATGAAAAGAGAGTAAAATAAACACGCCACAAATATCGTCTGGCTTCCAACCACAGACAGTAAAAAAGAGAACGGCAGAAAAAGAGAAAGGCAGATTGATCATGTTCGTGAACAACAAATTGTCTCTTCAAGTCTGTGTGCCGTAAAGCCTTTCACAGCCTTTCTGCTGACTGAGCAAAACAAGCAAAGGTACAGAGAGGCTACGTCAAGGCCCTTCTGTGGACCCCATGTGTATGTTGGAAAAAATATAAAGGGCAGTCGATCGAAAAGATGGTTTTGCAAGTCAAGATAGTCAGAGTTTATCACACAACTGCTGAAGTATTAGACTGAAAATTTAGAAAGACTACACACCCGACCGTCGTGTAAGTGACGTCTCAAAAATGATCTCTTACAGAACCGACTTACTCTGCTTGCTTAGCAGCTGCTCTCAACATGCCCATGCCTGTGATGATTTTTACCTCTTTTAATACATTTTCACTCCTTCTGAAGGAACTAATGAAACTGTGCTTAAGTTACAGCCATGTTAGCGATGGTGATGTATATTGTGTGAGATGAGAGATGTAGTACACTTAGCGGTCTCACAAAAAAATGTTTTATTTTAATGTTCGATGACAAAAGTAGACTTTCTTGACACGATAAAGTTATCTTTTAAATATCTGACCATCATATGTGTAATTCATGGCACAAGCCAAACGGGCTCAGAAAATAATTCCTCTCTTGCTGCAGGATCACAGTCATTTTTCTTTTTTTTCCAAACTAAGGTCCCATGGACCGGAAGTAGAAGGGTTGGACTTACGCACTCTTTTGTAAAAGACAGGATGGTAATCTCTAATCTCCTCGCCGATGATCTCTTTCGCTGATGTAGAGAAGTAGTGGGGCATCAGTATTAAATTTAGACTGCTTCATGAACAGTTAAAAGTTCCTTGTAGGGACCTCATGGAATGAGTATTTGAACGAGTTCTGATGATTCTTTGTTAAAAGCTGTAAGCTAGCAATCTTTTTTCTTTACTTTACTCTATTTGCCAATATTACAACTAGTCTGCTATAACTGTGGGAGTTGTACTGAGAGGCGGAAGGCAAAGTGCCAAGCTTTCTGAGAAAGAAAAAGAAGCACCACTTGTTTGTTGACCGCGATGCAATGACAGCAGAGCGACACCTGGAACAAGAGGCAGCTTCGAGGAAATCCTTATCGACATCTGGCCATATTTTTTATACCAGCCTCCAGAAAAACACTCAGATCTCCGCTTAAAAAAAAAAAAAGAACCTCCTCTGACGTCTGCAAGCGCTGTAGGTGAAAATGTAGTGAGCTGGCTAAGCTAGTTAGCTATGCTAATTTTTAATGTGAAATGTTAAATTTAATGTTAATGACAATGACACTAACTTATCTTGTAGATATGGTGGTCTGTTGGGCTTTTACATGAAAAATTATAAATCAATAATTTAATACTAATTCCAAATTCACGTTAAAATAGAGAGGAACTTGTACTCTAAATAATTTATCAAGCCAGTTTTGTAATGGATAGGCTTTCTTAAAAAGTAATTTTGCCTTTTATTGGATTTATTTTGGATATCTGGTCCCATTGAGTTCTAATGCAGTAGCATTCCTTAAATAATAATTAATGACTAATTAATGAGTAAATATGTAACAGTAAGGAAAAAGGTTGTCGCTATGTGAGTCTGGGTTCAGCCAGTTAAAAATTAGGAATTTGTAATTTTCCAGATTTGTAATACTGTGACACAAGAAACATCTTCATTTTAACCTCAGCATAAAACATCAACATTAGACGCCCATAACTTAAGTTTAACTTCTACCAAATAGCCATTAACATGTTTTGTATAATTGACTTAGAGCAAAAGTAACACATTTCTGGTAGCATCCTTGCCCACCATTGTGTTTATTTTCCCTATATCAGAGGACTTTGCATTAGTTTAGCCAGCAGAACAATATTTATAAATGTCGAAAAGCAAAAAATCAAACCGCTCAGCTGGAGACCCTTTTGACATTTGTCATGTCACCAGTAAGTGGAATGTAATTGCACAGCCCTTCACCCAAAGCACTTGACATTCTGCCTTTTATTCACCCATGCACACCCACACACAGCAGAGCCACCATGCGAGGCACGAGCCTTAATACTGGAAGCATTTTAGGGTCTGATATCTTGCACAAGCACACTTCAACATGAGGACAGAGGGAGACACTGACAAGTGCCAGTTTCTAGTTTCCATTGTTACCTTTGAACTGTAAGTAATTGTGCTGAAGTAAAAAAAATCACTGCTTTTTAGTATCTGTCCTGATTTATTAACATACTGTTATAGAGTTTAGCTCAAATTTCTTCTTCAACTTCAAACTATAACTCCCTGTTGATGAACGATTAATAATAATGTAGTAATAAGAAGCAAACACTTTCTGTATGCTCACTCAGTTTGTAGTCCAAAAAAAGGTTAACTAAGCACGCATGTTGGTCTTTATTTAAAGGCAGACAATTTGAAAGTTTTTCACACAGTGCCTGTTTACGCCCACTGTGGGTAACTTACAATATGGCCTCAACAGTGTAGATTACAATACATCCCCTGAAAACCCTCCATACATAGACCAGACTATATAGGTCAAAAGCAGGCCAGGTTTATTTACCAAAGCACCAAACCTTACACCGCAGTACAAAGGCTACCATCACCAGCAAATAGATAAGCATCATACAGAAGCAATCTAACGTTTCAATACCAGCGGTGAATTGCCAATCATATAAAAGTCTTACAAAACTTAGTTTATGTAAATATCAAATTAAGTCACATGTGCACACTAGCTGTGATTGCTTTTAAATTGAACAAAATGAACTCACAGGAAAGGTGATTTCTGTTCGAGTAGGGCTCACAGAAAATATTTTTCTACAAACACACACACAGACACACACACACAGAGGCAGATTGAGTCGTGGTTCCTAAACTGCCTCTGGTGCTGAATGGAGTGACTCCATCTATTTTAGGCATTAGAGAAGGAGACAGTCAGATAGTGAGACTCTATGCCAGCAAGAGTGACAAACAGCCTACTGTTAGTTGTTTGTCTGCTGCAAAAACACATCAATGCTCTTTGCTCCAGGACATTCAAACACAGTGTGTTAATTGTAGGAGGGTGGCAGGATGGCACAGCGGTTGGCACACATCTTCACCCTGGTTCCCTCTGCTCCCGCCTGACATCAGACAACAGGAAACTTCCCCAGAATCTGGTGTGATTTTTTAGCCTTTACTGAGGCTGATCCGGGTGACCGTGCTGGTAAAACCACGCCTTCATAAGAAAACACAACCCATGCTCACGCAATGTACCAAACTTTTAGTGATGTAAATATATTTGAGCCAAAATTAAGTGCAGCTTTTCTGTGTCTCACTCACTGGTTTGGTTCTCCTGGTTTTCTTCTTCCTCTGTTTCCTGCATTTACTCAGTTTCAGGTTCTTAGACAGGCATGCCAGTCGCTCCAACGCCAGCCCAAAAAAACGTTTCATTGGAAAACCATCAGCGGAAAAAGTCACACACAAGTGTGTGTATGTGCCTGTGTGTGTTTGACAACTGATAATTAGTGTCAAACGGAGAAAGTGGCGTCTCTCTGGTGGTGTCTCGTGTGAATGTCAACGTGTGTAAGGGTAGGGAATACAAATATAAGAGTGTGGGTCAGTGAGGGGGAGTGGGGGAGTCAGCTTTCAGTAAATGTGAGGAGAGGGAGAGAGGGTGAGGAGGAGAGGGTGATGGGCTCGTTTTTTATAACAAATCTGATGTGGTTTAGTCAGCACCACCTGCCTCTGATATGATGGAGCTTCTTTTTTTTATTGTTGTTTTTATGACGAGGTTACAGGCGTTACCACAAAAATATATCTGGGACCAGTGGGAGGACATTACTCATCAGCCTCCAATGTAATTTTTAACAGGATTCATTTAACAGTTTAGGGTAAAAGGAAATCCAGTTTTAGGTTGTTGATAATTAGAAAAGTGGTGATTTCATACATTTTTGTGAATAACTTTAAGTTAATTATATTTTCAGGGATTTTCTAACATAACAACGCTCAAATTGTGATTAAATCTTAAGTTATTGTCTGTCTGTCTCTTATCACTATCTGACAACCATTAAAGCAGTAATCACAGAATCACTTATAATACTTGAAGAGGTGAGTCAATGTAAAGTTTAAGACGACAGGATCTCACACCATACACACTTTGCATACTGTGTGTAAACTGTGTTCATATGTTTGATTCTGTACATTTAAGAAGTTGGTGTTGATTTTTTATTATTAAGATTTTGTAATATTTCTGATATATTTTCAACTGTATGGTCTCTCTCCCTTATTTTGTGTTCATGCTCAAATCAGCGGGTTTTTTTTCAAATGTTTAAACCAGGCAGTGTTAACGGCAGACATAGGGTGCTGCAAATTCAAACAAGAGAACCAATCAAAAGCATCCAAATATCATCAAACGTCAATAAACTACCTTGACTGGAAATGGCAAAAGAAGGCATTGTGCACATGAGAAAAATGTAAAGCAACAAAATAAACATTATTTAACATATAGCCTGAACTTTTTACAGAAAGCATTCAGATGTAACTGTCTTTGTAATCATCAACATATTCCAAAGTAAGTGTAATATAATTACATATTCTATCTTAGTAACTGTAACTAATTACAATTACATTTATTATGTAATTGAATTAGGTAATTTTTTTACATGTAACAAGTTACTTCTCAACACTGTCCCTCACCAGGAAATTTAACAGATTTTTTTTTTTGCACAACAGCAATGAGGCTGGTTAGTG
>JAQLOL010000007.1:22608142-22619611 GCA_029783665.1 Naso thynnoides | reverse complement strand
AATAAATAAGGAAAATAAAATAATGTGCTTTTGTCAAAACATAAAGTCAACATAATTATGTGTATTTTTTCCATTTATAAGATGTAATATCTTGGAAACCTTCCCTGAAGATGTGATGTGAGTGACATTCGGTCAGTTGTCTCTGTGGACACAAACATGAAAGAAGTCAGTGATGAAAAGCATCACTTAGATTTTTTTTAAAAATTGGGTCTCAAACACACTTAGAGTACTTCTTTTTGTATTTATCCATGATGGGTCTTTTGTTCAAGGTTAGTTCATGTGTGTGAGTGTTGGCAGGTCGGTCAATAAAATCAATCAACCTTGAATCATCCACTGGCTGAGCGTGATGCTATCGCATCGGCCTGACAGCTTCACCACAGCCGAAGGCAATCTCTCACTGTCACACATACACACAGAGTTCACTGAGGTCGGGTCAGCCTCAGCCTCACGTTGGGCGGCTGCTGTGTTACAGCTACAGACCCACATGCTGTCTAATCATTGGGACCTGGAACTATTGCAGAAGCCTTTAAAGCTTCATTTAGAAATGTGGGTTTTTTTAAAAAATGCTTTTGGAAATATGCAGCATGGTTTTCATTAATATAATGGCAGAAACTTTTTATTATCCAAAGTGATGCCACTGTTGTTTGATGGATATTATGTAGCCTGACTAACTGAACAATACAGCAGCGGTTGTCTTTAACCTGTTCTTAATCTAAAACATAATTTCAGAACTACCGCTTGATCTTTCAAGCTAAAATACTTTAAAATTTAAACGTTTTCTAAACTCACAACACAGACGCACACATTGAGCTACAATTAAGATGGACAAACACACAAAAGCTCCAGTACTAAACACTTTAATTTTCTAAGAAGACTAAGAGATTTTCTTCAAGCAGACAGACATTTCACAAAGAAACACTGTGGAATCATTAAATAAATAACAAGTACAAAGAGATAAAAGGTACAGGGAAAGAAAATAAAACCTATAGAAAAAAATAATAAAATCACAAAGACCAACAGCATCTTACGAACACAGCAGCTGACCAGACAGCTAGGTAAGTACAGAGCCGGAGATAGACAAGAACTATGGCCGAAAAGGTTTCAGCAGCAGCCACGTTGGCTCCGCAGTCATGTTTCAGGGTGGTAATCATAGACTGTATATAAATTAGTGGACGTAGCTTCCAGGTCTGAAAAGTAAAATAACTGTTTAAGTACCTTAAGCTGCATTCTTTCTGTCAGCAGGGGCCAATTTCACTGTTTGCAAAAACAAATCCAATTAAATGACAGATTAGTACAAACTGTTCCTTTTTCCTAATGACTTTTATCATCTCAACTATTAGTTTCAAGTCTTCTTCAATACAGTCACATGACCCCAATGGCCAAAATCACAGTGGCTACGCCAACTTCTTTATATAACGTCTAAGGTTGTAATAGGAATACAGAAAGTATTCAGCAGATTGTCCCATTAGCGCATTTAAATGTTAAGTGTTGACAATCTGGGCACCAAAATGATTCCAGTTTGTATTTCTTAAAGCTCACTTGTCCTGCTTCATTAAACGCTAGCTTATTTTTTTCCAACATCTTAAATAGTACGTGCTCATGTGTTTGCATGAAACCTACTATTCATCATCAGGACTTCAATCAAAATTACCACCCAACATAATCTATGCTAGACTGTTAGCATAAGAGACAGTTAATCATATTTTTTTATGCTCTCACTCCTTCATATGTTATTTATAGTTATAGAGCACAGGGGCCAATGAATGAAGAGTGTTGACACTTGTTTACACTTGACAGCTAACGGGACAATCTACCAAAACCTTTGAGTGCTCATATATGAATACATTCACCAAGTGACCCTTTGTTGGTACGTTAGCCATCTTGCCTTGGTGACATTTATGAAGGACAGTGTCACACGTTTACAACCAACACAAATTATCAGCAAACTGTGCTCCTATGACATCGACTCTGCGACATACAATAGGTAGACTGTAATGTTGTATAACACGGCATGTCACATTTGCATCAAACTGAGAGCACGTTTAAAAATCTTCTTAAAATTTTTATATTCTTTAAGCAACTTTCTTAAATATGGTACGTTATCTATGTTTCTTTATTATCTGTGCCACATTCTGGCTGCAGGACACTGATTTGTTCGGTGAGGAAAGATTGTAATAAACAAATCAGTCTGAACCACTGTATGGATAGATGTGCAATAAACCAGCAAGCCTCTGAAAGCACACACTGCCAACTATTTATTCAGCATTTGTAGTGTTGTGACGTGAGCGAATATCAAGCTGCTGAACAGTTTTATATCACAAGAATGAATCAACTGTCAAACACACTTGCCTCCTGACAGAATTATCATTCGTCGTATCCAAAGGTTTAGGTTTAAACCCAGGACACGTGTTAACATCAATAGCGTTATTATAGCTGCTGTAGCTCGTAGCTGTAACAGTGAATTCGGAGTAAACCTTCAATAAATGTGTAACTTTTGATTCCACAATAATTTTGCTGACAGTCAAAATTTGTTCTGTTTAACCGTGAAGTTTCCGTTTAACATGCTGAATATATTTGCTACATATCAAGGTGATGTTACAGACCGGTAGCACAGGTGAGGCTGTGTTCAGATCAAATCACGTGATCTGTCCAAACACCGCAGGGTTGTCCAGTGCCATTCAAAGAGTGTAACAGGACCCACTGTGTGATGTCAAGTTGTGTCCTCTATTCCTCCCCCAATCCATGGGTGGCAGTCGATCGCTGGAAGACGGCCCTCTTTACGTAATTCGCTGCTGCAGGGTCACACAGCCGGCTGCAGTGAAAAGGTTGAGTCGGTTTAAACTTTTTTCGCTGCAGTCGACTGCATTTTTTCGGGCAGCAGCTGAGGCTCGGACCAACTGTGTTTTCACCAGATCACTTGATTTGGTCTGATTACAGCCTAAAACCATTTAAATCTCCAATTTTTAAGCTCATTTTTCAGACCGCAACATGTCTGCTTATGTTTTCAGACCCTAGAGGTGAGGTTTTTTGTATATTTGAAGACACATGAAGTGCTTTGAATTTATTTTCACAGACTTTTTAAATTTTAACATTCAATTTAACCCTAACATGTCAAGTTTCCAATCAAGGGGTTAGTTGGATGTCCACAGCCGGGGTATTACCTACAGTAAATGGTGGTTGGCACTTGGCTCCCCTCCAGTCAGCAAAAATGTTCTTTTTTTTTTTTTCATGTGTTCACCATAATTATATTCACAATATGTTTAATTTTTGAGTTGAGCTTTTATAGGTGGCTAAAATGTGTAAAGCTGCTGCTATCATCCACAGCATTACGTTGCTTCGCTTCCATGCCAGTTCTCCACTCTGCTTTTCCAAATTGGGGGCATCCCGAAGGCCATCTACTGTGGGTAATACACTGACTTCAAAAATTTCATACCAAACCTTTAACATCAAAAGAGGAGAGTCCTCTGTGAAGATTTATGGGGTTGCAGATTCCTACTGTATACAGCAGCTTTGTCCGTTGGCATCTTTGGAGCGCAGACATAGTTTAGCTTTGTAGTTTTCCAGGTAAAGTAGCTGCTTCGAGTTGAACGCTCCACGACGCTTCCTGACATGAGAGACAGACATTTTGCTCAAAACAAGATGCAATATTCATGAAAAAAAATTACAGGTGTGAGCAATTACAGGGATTATACTGAATGTGGTGCACGACGGAGCAGTTATCACATAAAACAGAATTAATGTTTGTACTCACAGTCTTATGAAGTGCACGGCATCTTCATATTCCATCCCACACTCAATTAGAGCCAGGGCCACCAACACAGGAGCTCTGATCACAACAAACAAAAAGAACCATCTGTATGGGCGACAGTGTCCTATAGCCTGTATACAGCACAGATTTCAACTCAAGTTTTATGCTTCTTGCTTTCCTCTTTATCAAAATCAAGGCTTTATTTTACTTTAGGCCATGAAGCTATCAAAGTGGCTGGTATAGAGTTTACGACTAAGGATGCACAACATTGCATTTTTTGCTGATATCCAATATGCCAACACTTTACAACTCTTTTGGCCGATTATTGATACTGATACCGATATGTGACAATTGCTTTTAAACACAACAAGTAAGATACATCCTACTTAAAGCGGGATGATGCTCTCCCTGAGACAATCACAACAAAACCCACAACTGGGGAAAATTTGGCCTGTTTCACCAGTAACAAAGTAAGAACACATGACGTCTGTCTACAGGGAACATGTGAAACATGGAGTCATCTTGGGCATTTAATCAAGGAAACAGCAGCCTATTATTTTATCAGTTATTATATCAGCGGATATCAGCGTGCTGGCCGATATCCAATATTTAATTTTAAAGCTAGGCCCATACCGATAATGTGCCGATAATATTGTGCATCTCTACTTAAGACCATACTATGAATTGACAATAAACGCCAGGTTTAAACATTAGATTTTTCAAAATAACAGTATCTGTAAAAAACATTGGAAACAAAAATGACTTGAATGAATATTCAGTTTTTGATATTATTGCAAGCTGTTCAAGTGTAATAAACACAATATGTTAAATCCTTTGACTAGTGCAAACTCACCGTCCTAATCCAGCAACGCAGTGCACAGCCACACAGCTGCCAGGCTCATCTCTGAACTTTGTCTGCAGCAGGTTTAGCCAATCATCAACCACCTGGTCTGGGGGGGCGGAGCCATCATCAAATGGCCAATCCTGGAAGGGAGACTGAGCGGTTATTTGAGCTCATTAAGTTGTTGCAGTAGCTGTGAACACTTTTGTTTTCATGCTTCATATTTTGACTTATGACTACATGTCAGAGTTCTTGTACTGCCAGTGTTGGCCCTAACACATTACAAAGTGATGCAGTGCTGTAATCTCGTCACATTTGTCTGTAACAGTTACGTAAAGCGTATTTATTCATAAATTCATGTACTCACATTATAGACACATTATTAATCAATTTGTGCTATTATGCCACTGTAGCTGTTTTCGGACAGCGGAACGATTTCACAGTTCTAGGAACTTAGTCCTAAGAACCTCTTTTTTTTTTATTACATCCACACCGCAGGAACCAAGGAATGAACTGTTACAGTTCTAGGGACTATGTTTTGAGGAACTTTTTTAGCTCCAACTCTGGAATAGGTACTTTACAGCACATGAAGAACTATAGTGACTTAAGTGTACACTGATTGATCAAACAAAGGAACCAGCACCTGCAACTGCTGTTATTAGAAATCTGTCGGCTGCGCTAATAAGACCACGCAAAACATGAACCAGAGCTCGTAACTAGATTGTCATTAGGTGTTTTCGGACCAAACAGTTACAGGCAACCATTTGAGAGGAATTGTCCACTGAGGAGTTCCTGTGGGACTAAACACTTTTAAGGGTTTTTTTATCTGGTGGCATTCACAATGCGAAAGGGAACCCCCTACGTAAGCTATGTAAACGGGCTGGCAGTTGGTATAGTAAGGTCACTTCTATGTGACTTACGACATAACTTCACAACAACAACAAATGAAAGCTAACTTTACTGCATTACTGCTCCAGTATGTGGTGACAATGTATCATGAATTGTACTGAACGCCATTAAATCTCAGAGGAGATACAACGACAAAAAAAGGGCGATCTCATTTTGAGCTCTGGTTCGTAGTTTGTGTTGTCTTGTTAATACAGCTGTCAGGTTTTTCAAACGGCGGTTGCTGACACTGGCTCCTGAGATCAACCAATCAACATGCACTTTCTGCACTATAGTTCCTCATGTGTGGCGAAAGTACCTGCTCTGGAGTTGGAGCTAAAAAAGTTCCTCAAAACGTAGTTCTAGGAACTTTAACAGTTAATAGTTCCTGTGGTGCAGATGCAATAAAACCCGAGGTTCTCAGAACTAAGTTCCTAGAACTATGAAATCAATCCTGCAGTCCAAAAAGGTCTATTGTTTTGTCTTTGTATTTTCTCTGAGATTTACTGGTGTTCAGCACAATTCATGGTACGTTACAGCCACATTCTAGACAAAGGGTGGAACTGTAATGCAGTAACATTAGCCTTCATTTCTTGCGTTGAAAGTTGGGTAGAAGTGACGTCTGTATGCTAACTGCCGGCCAGTTTACTAGCTTACATAGGGGACTCCTACTGGCGGAATGCCAACTGAAAAAAAGTCCTTATAGCTGTTTAGTTCCTCAGGAACTTCCCAGTGGACAGCTCCTCTCAAAAAGATCCTGGAAGTGTTTGGTCTGAAAGCGCTATATGCCGTTACTTAAGTCCTTCACATCACTGAAGTGTTAAGTGTGGTGGGTGAGAGGACAGAAAAGATTCAAAAGACTTGAAAGACCCGCCCCCCAGCTCGTATCCCCCCCACCACCCCACCCATTTTCGACGTTCTATAGTTCAAACTTAAAATGGCATTTGGTGTCTGGCAGAACAGACAAGTAGACTAGTTGATATTTCTTAAATTAGACCAATTTTATGATTCAGGAACATTACACTTACTGAGTTAGGATTAATGATTTTAGTATAAGTAAATAATCATGCTAGTGTGCATTCATGTTACTTACTAAGACTTGTATGCCTTCTTGTTCCACTGGGGTCTTGTCATATGTAGCAGCACACACTCTCACCAGGGTGTTTACTCCATATGCCTTCAGATCCTACACATCAAAACACCCATTTTAACACAGCATGTTGCAGCTGCTTCCTCTGGAAATGAAAGGAAATGAATGAAGGATATATATGAATTATTTAAATGTGTTCTACCTCTATAAACCTTCCCAGTTGTGCGTTGGTGGGGTTGTGCGTGATGAGAAATCTCAGACAGTCATAAGAGATCTCCACTGGAGCCGGTCGGTTCATTTTTACACCCACAAAGATTTGTTGATTAGGAAAAAAAAAAAGGCTCAGAAAAGTACTGTGCTTCAAAGACCGGAGTAACAGAGTCTTCAAAGTAACCAAAGAATAATTGATCTGATTGTTAAAAAAATTCTTAGCATGAGATGAAAACTCAAAAACCTTTTGCTTGCACTTAAAAACAGAAAATTAAAAAACACTTTCCTATTTATTTCTTGAACTAATGCATCCGTGTGATTTACAGGAAAACCAAGTAAACACTGATTTCTTTGATAAAAGTACTCTGAACAAAATCTACAAAATGCAAGACAAAAGAAACGGGGTGGGGGGAAAAAAAAATCTAAACTCTTCTTGGCAATGAATGAAAAACTACAATCAGCTGAGTGAAAGACTTAAAATGTTGCAGAGTGGGATCAGAAAGACTGGAGAGAAGACCAACGTCCAGCAGAAAAAGAAGGACTGACGACAGAAAAACAGGGCTGTCCTCTCTTTTCTTTCAAATATATCAGGCCATTCAGAGAAGACTTGCGCGTATTGGAGAAGAGGAAGAGAGGAGGAGCAGGATAGGAGAAAAACTGTGAAGAATCTCCTGGGATAAAACTGAAGCCTCTCCTACTCCCCAGGACAGGTGACAGGCTGAGGGTTGGCTTGTCTTCATATGGGTTGAACAGGATGGCAGTGAGGACCTATGAGGACACAGAGATAGTCATTAGCTTTACACTGCTCTCAAGTATACCTCCAAACACATTTTTGCTTATTACTGCACAATGAATATGATCTTTTTGTTTGTTCACTTCTTTATCATAAGTCAATTTACCCTTGATTCAGTATTAACAAGATGTTTTATCTGATAATCACTATACTTCTTTTTCGTAATGGTCGTATATAACAACACCAACAGCCCTAACACTACACACCTTTGTGCGTGAATGGCAGTGTTTGCGCCTAGCTGGTGCCTCCTTTTCACTTGTCCACAATAAGCAGCAGGTGCTGGGCTTGGCAGAACTCCCCTCCAAGCCTCGCAAACGCCATACATGTGCAGCCTGAGACAGACAGAGTGTTGAACTGCAAGTGTGATGCGGAGCTACTAGTTTGTACTGTATAAAGAAAAGGGACAGTGTAGCAGTGACCCGTGGGAATGTAACGTTACTCACTGTGATGAAAGCTGAGGAGACTGTTCATTGAGCGGACACAGGAAGATGTGACGGCTCCGGGATGTAGACACACCATTGATGATGATGCTGCTTTTCTGGGTCCTGGCTGACAACGGCCCGCTAGCTTGCTGCTAACCTGCTGCGCAAAGGAGACACGTTAATACAGCTCGGCTGTCACCTGAATATAATGGCTCCCTGCTTTGCGTGACCGTTAACTAACGTTTTCAGTCTTTGACGTGACCAAGCATCTTGTGTCTCTCCACATCTGGAGCAATTAAAGATATTAAGTTATACCCAGCTTTACAACCGATTTCAGAGCTGGCATGGCGTTGTGCCTTCTAGAAAATAACGGAATTTATCAAAGCTAACTCACGGTGTTCAGCCAAGTCAGCTAAAGTAGCTAAACTATAACTAACCTGACGTTATAACGTTAGCAGAGCTCTGACTTTAACGTTACACCCGTATGATACAGGCAGCGACTTCACTGACAGTTAACGGTAACGTTTCAGTACAATAATAGTACAAGTTGTTAAAGGCTCAATTGCTAAGTTAGCTAACGTTACTCCCATAATTTGACTGTACAGCAATATTTTAACGTCAGGGCTAACGTTATGTTCTCATGTTAAATCACCTAAAGGCCAGCTATGTTAGCTCGACGTTGCTGGTAGCGGTTTTTAAAGGCACATAAATTACTGCACATACAACTCAGATTATAACCCAGTTTCAGAGATAATTTTTAGGCTATGTCGTGATTTAGAAACTAACTTAATTGACTTATCAATTAGCGTTACACCATCTGTCATCAGAAGCTCAGCACCGCCAGGTAGGTCGTGTAAAAGCAGGTCAACAACCATGTACCCAGAATAAACAGCGAGCTAACGTTTGAGGCTACGGCATTCGCCGGTTTTCAATAACAGCCAAATGACAGCAAATGCAGTGACCTTGCCGACACAGGCAGCATTAGACGCACAACAGCTTGAGCTGCTACACAGACGTAATACAAAAATGACTGTCATAGCTACTTACAAAACGCAGTGGTCTAACGAAAAATCCAGACGCTTCTACTAACAGAGAAGAGTCTGCGACGGAGACATGTTGAACAGAAATGTCAGGTTAGCCACAATGAACATTACGACTTCCGGTCCCAAGCTTTCAACAATAAAACTGATTAAAACTATATACGCTGCATAGTTCTGAGAAACAGGATCGTTTTAATTTGTAGATAAACCCTCTACACTTCCGGTATCATCCAGTCTGTCTCCTGCTGATTTGACGAATTTAAAAAATAAAAATAAAAACAAAAAAACAAAACAGCAACCTTGGCAGTCTTCAGTCAAATAATGTTGCGTTATTTATTTAAAAGTGGATAGATAGATAGATAGATAGATAGATAGATAGATAGATAGATAGATAGATAGATGTTTTTTATTCTGAAGGAAATCTTCTCACATTCGCTCAGACAATAATAAAAACATAATAAATAAATACAGTATGATAAAACTGAAGTGAAGTGCTGCTTAAACCCTTTTCAGACATGTAGCTGATTGGTGCAGACTAAATAAATCCAGGCAGAATTAAAAATTCAAATTCGATAAAAGCTATATTTCTTTGTTATATGTTTACTACGGAACAGTAGCCTACTGTATTATAGTATATGGTAGGAGGGCACAGCCCCTCTCCACTCATGATGTTGTGTATGTCTTGGATCAGTGTGGATAGCGGTGTAGGCTTGCTCCTTTGCGCCCCGCCCACTGAATGCCGCTGGGCTGGGAGCAATTATTCTATTGCACCTGGCTTACAGGGCGGTGTTGTGCCAAGTTATATATATTATATATTATACGCGTCTCGGATGTGCGCCCTCTTCCGGGAGCCTGAACTTCAGGTCGGCAGTGTGGTTTGGCCTGGCTGTGTCGGCTCCACGTGGCTGTCTTGAGACGCTGGCTGTTGAGCTTCCTCCGTTCACTTTTGTCAGGTATGTTCTGCCGCCATTGCTGCATCTCTTGGTTATGTTAGTAGTGCGTCTGATGCGCTTTCTCCTTTCTAGCAGAGTCGGCTTGTATTCCAGCTGGCGGTTTGGAGCTGGGAGTGTGCAGCCTTGGAGCTGTGCGTAATAATCCACGTGCGGCGTTTGATTCCTGAGGTAGGCTGGCTCATTTCTGCCTGGCATTTTTGCACTTTTGTTGGGCTGCACATGAAATGTGACTTTGGTCTCTGATTGTTGTTGGCAGTTATTACGCTGCATCCCTTTGGGGCTACCTCCCCTGTTGCCTGGGAAGCTGCGCCTTTACTCACGGATATGTATGTGTGCATTTACTTGTTTTAATTTATCCGATTGTAATTCGGCGTAGTAATTCTAATCTATTGTATATCACGGCAGGTGGCTCCACCCCTGAAGCAGGCCGCTGTGCTACTGCTGTTCTGTCTGTGGGTTTGCTGCGGCAGGCTCACTGTTCATCTCCATTTGTTTTATTACTATTGTTTGTTTGTTTCTTTAAACTACTCTGTGTGTGAGTGCAGGATTGCCGCCTTGCACGCCTTGCACGCCTGGAGTAAAACCCACCTCGGACGAAATTGAGTGTTGGTGGCACCGCATGTGGTGCTGTCTGTAGAGGAAATTAACACAGTGTAGGATTTAAAGCTGCACCAGGAAGACTAATCTTCCTCAGCCAACCTATTAATTTTTGATTAAGTATTGGGTTTTTTTGTATCGTAATTAGTTATTCATTGTAAGTGTTTACAGATTTTGTGATCATTTAATGTTATGTTCTGAAGATTCTGTGTTTAGTTATTCAGTTATATATTTTTTTGTAGATTTTGTTTTTTTCTTTTTTTTCCTTTAGTTGACTGGGTTAACTGTGTGAGTGTGTGAGAGTGGCATTTAAAAGCACAATCAACTTTGGTGGTGACCTTCTGGGCCTAGCATATTGTGGTGGTGGGGCAGTTGTTTTATATATATATTTTTTTTTGCCCTTTGCCTTGACTAATAGTTTACCTCTTTTCCTTGGACAGGAGCTGTGGGGCTGGATTGGCGAGTGGCTGACTGATCCCTGTGGTGGTGGTCCCTTCACTTCCTGTACAGTAGTGCACTTGGGTGTTAGTCAACAGTGGTTTTTTTTCTCTCGTGTGGTGTGTAGCATCAGGACCCTTCCCCTCAGTTGGTCATCTCTGCCTGGTAAGCCCTCAGCCCTGTGCCTAGAATCTGCACTTTATTAGCAAACTTAACCAAACCATTAAAGGGGCCCTAAGGGATTGTGCAATATTTGGCCTCTTGTTATATTATTTGTTACCTCCTCACCAAGAGATTTTGCTCAAGGTTGGAATTTTAAAGGGTTGTTAATAAACTTTTGTATACCTTTTTTTGGAATCACATCAGTCTCTGGTGTCGTTTGTGACCTTTTTGTCAGTTTTAGAGTGGTGGTCCCCTCTAATAGATTTCCTGGGGGTGAAATTCCCCTAGAT
>JAQLOL010000007.1:22571659-22605190 GCA_029783665.1 Naso thynnoides | reverse complement strand
ATCCAGAGTTTAAAGTGTTAACGCTAAGAAGTCCTCAGTGATGAGTCACTCCTGTTTTCTGAAATCTAAATATTTTACCCTTTTCTAAACAGTGAGTGATCCTGCACTGCGCCAGAAACCATACAGGCATAAGGATGGTGTTCCCATATGGATGTTATTTCTCTTTATGACCAGGAATGTGTTGGGACCTGAAAAGAAAACAGACGTTGCGGACTTAAAGTATGATCATTGTGGGGGGGGGAATGTTTTCTGAGAGGCGCACATTTTGCCATTTGTATTAAAAATAAGTTACATAAGTCTCGACAGTTTATATAATAACTGGTATGGAGCCACACCGCATTTATGAGCGTTACATATCAACCTACAAAGAAATTAAACCTTAAAGTTTTAGTGGTGCACATTTTCTGCCAGCAAAAATGAACATACATGTGGAAAAACACACATTTTTCATAAATTAATGTATTTAATTGTATGTATTAGCATGTTGTACAATTAAAATGGAAAAACTTTTTTTTTCTTTCTATACAATGACATCCCACATATCTATGAAAGCCATGAGAGCTCAGTAGAGAACTGTGAACATTAGATATTGTTTGCAACACACACACATGCACAACCTAGTATCTAGGTAACAAAAACTCCAAAGTCACCCACATCTGCCAGTGGGTTTATGGTGTAGGTTTTATTTATACTTGACTAATGACACGAGACTGTTTTCATTCATGAAGCTCATTAGCCTTGCACACATGCTGGTGTTCTCACTGTGTTGATTCAGCGGCGGCAGACAAGCACAAAGCTGCAAAAGAAGGTAGCTATGCCTACTGTTAACACACAGCAGCTGTGTGGACAGAATTAACTGCATCCAGGATGAAGCATAAAGAAAAATGAACACAAAATGGAAACATGTCGCTTCGGAAATATCTTTAGGTTATGTGTACCTGCTTAAGAGCCTGCTACAGTAAAGTTTATTGAATTTGCAATGTGATAATATTATAGGGATATTTTAGTAGCAGCTAAGCTACTTTATCTTTAAACGGGATATAACAAACAACAAAACCATTATGCATACATTTTGAGACATTAGTGTCATTACTTTTTAATATTAGACTTTTTTTTCCCCCAGCAGACATGTTGACTTGTCCCAGCAAAGCACAGGTGTAGCTAATAACATTAATGATGGCTTAAAGGGTCTTATTGCTGCTTTATTCAAGTTCCTCATCCTGCACAATCACAGCTTTTCACTGGAGTGCCTGCTGGTCATGAGGCAGTTTGTTACTGAGTGAACCTTTCCTCCCCAACAATTATGTTCACAATGAAAAATCTAGCATTAGCAAGTTTCTTGAATTTAAATATAAAGCTTTGCCAGCTTTAGGGCTTTGTTAAAGGAAATGTGATCTTCATTTTTTATGTGAAATTTATCATTTGAAGAAATGACAATGGCTGCACACACGGTAGCACCTTTAACTTGATGAAATAGTTGTAATTATGCTTTCTTGCCAAGATTTTGAACAGAAGACCAATGCCTTTCTCGTGTCAGTAGAGTAAATATGTGGCTAAAGCCAGCAATCGCTCAGTTTGTCTTAGCATAAAGTCTGCACAAAAGGTGGATGAAACAAGTCAAACCAACCAGCTCAGACATCAGTTAAAACATCAGTGGAGGTTTACGTGACTCTTCTCCGGAGCAGTTAGGAGGCAACCATCGGATACTAGCCAAGAAGTAGTCTGGCAACACTTTGTTTTTCTGAACAGATCAAAGTAATTAGATGGAAAGCAGAGCTTCTGTGGTGCTGGTCGACAGATTTTGTTTTTCTTTGGGCAGTGTCAGTCTAGCTGTTTCTCTGTTTTTATGCTATATGCTAACTAAAGTTTTGCTGGAGTTGTTGGCAAGAAAGCGAACTACCCTGTTTTTGAAAATGCTAAACTATTCCTTTTAGTTGAGTATTTACATGTGTTATCTCTGTTTTGTAAGTGTTGGACAGCACCATTTGGTTCACATTTTTAAAGGTCGTATATTAAGAAAAAATAATGGGATAAATTGAATTATCCATCAGCCACAGCTTCCAGCTGATAAAGGCATTAATTTTCCACCCTAAGTGAAAGATTATCTTCCCTGTGAATATCTTGTTATGGCTACTGATGCACTGGTTTGTTCTAGAGAGGGGCCTGAACATCAGTTTATGAACCATGTTGGGAAGCAACTAGTTACATGTGACTAAATTACATTTTTCAATTACAAAGTAAATGGAATTGTAATAAGTAACAGTTACCGAGAAAGAATATGTAAGTAAATTACAAGTACTTATGGAAATGTTAATGATTACAAAGGGGGTTATGGATGAAGATTTTCTGTGAAAAGTTTAGGCTACATGTTTTGCCATTTTCAGTCAAGGCTGTTTAAGAAAGTTCAAAGCTATTCTGATGCTTTTGGTCGGTTCTCTTATTTAAATTTGCAGTGCACCTCACTGCTAGGTTTAAACATGTGAAATTGTTTAACAAATGAAAACATTCATTAGAAATTTAGAAATTAGTAATCAAAAAGTAATTAAATTTAAGAAGTTACATTCCTTTGATAAAGTAATTGAAATGTTACATTACTTAAATAGGGTAACTAGTAATCTGTAACCTTTTGCATTTCTAAAGTGACTTTCCCAACCCTGTTTCTGGAGCACTGAAAATAGTCAGCAGGCTTTCAGTTTAATCAACGCAAGAATCAACAAACACCTGCAGACATTAGATGAAATGATGCTTTTACCCTCCAGGCAGATCCGCAAATTTCAAATTATTCTATACAAGCCCATGCAAGCTCTAGCTGATGTCAGGCACCACTTTTGTGTGCAAGTTCTCGCATCTGTTGGGCTGGGCGAGACATGGCTAAACCGTCACCATAGAAAATTTGGCGTAAGGAATCATTATGAGCAGTATCTGAGAAAGTAATTATTCCATATTTTTTTGATCGTGTCATGAGGATGTAGAAACATAACTCTTTGTACTTTCTTCCTCTCTTTTACAAGGTGCACTTGTTTCTACCGCCCAGGCCGGTGCAGCAGCAGGAATGAACTGGTCAGGACTTGAGAGTCTATTGAGTGGAGTCAATAAATACTCCACTGCATTTGGGAGGATCTGGCTGTCCATGGTGTTTGTGTTTCGGGTCCTGGTGTTCGTGGTGGCAGCTCAGAGGGTTTGGGGTGATGAGAGCAAAGACTTTGTCTGTAACACTCGACAGGTAAGTGTCTGTGCCTGTAATTCTGTAGAAATTAGTTACCTGGTAGGAGGCCCAACATCATGCCAATCCTGATGATAAAATCTGGTATTTTCAAGGACTATCCTGACTGTTTGTATTTACCCATAGAGTGCCCGAGTCACACCCCTCTATTTCTGGGCCATGGGACCTTAATTAGGAAAAAATGTGAACGGTATTCAATGGAGAGGAAGAAATTACTTTTTGATCCCATTTGGCTTGTGCCCTGAATTACATATATGATGGTTGACAATTCAAAAGATAATAAAACAATGTTTTTTGTAGGACTGCTCGAACACGCTCGTCTCGTTTCAGCTCGTCTTGGCCATCAGCTTGGCAAATGTCACAGCATTTTTCCAAGACGAGGGGAAAAGTATCTAAATCAGGTCATGTTGAGAGCTGCAGCTACTCAAAGGCGAAGTTAGTCGGTTCTGCTGTCAGAGGAGGGAAAAGTTATGATGTCAGTCACGTGACTTCTGTTGTAGTCTTTATAATTATGTATTTTCTCAAGCTAATACATTAACCGTTTCGTAACAAACATGGACTCTCTTTATATTAAAATGATCATTTAAATTGCCAGACATCATATGTGTAAATCAGGGCACAAGTCAAACAGGATAAAAAAATAATTTTCCTTTCCTCATTTCCTACAGTTCATATCTTTCCGTACTCATGTCCCATGGGGTCCAGCGGAAGGGGCGTGTTACTGGGAGTACTATGCGACCACCAGGGTTATCTTGGATTAGGGGTGGACCTTAAAGTTTAGCAGACATTCTGGGTTACCTCTTGAGTTGTGGAGTTTCAAAGAAGAGTTACATTATGGGAACTGTAGCATCCAGCTGTTTATGGAACTCCAGCACCGATAGCAATTACAAGCGAGAATATCTCAGCCTCTGCTGCATCAGTTTTGATCCTTTTTTATGATTGGACTGACTTTATGGCAGCACAACACCAAATTTCTGGAGTAGCCCTTGAAGAGCCAGGCATTAAGTGCAGCACCCTAATTAAAGACACGTGCTGACTTTTTAGGAGTGTAACACATTCGTAAACTTACCCATGTGATGAAAAGTTTATTCATAAAATCATCTCTTCATTTGTTGAATACATTGATTAGGTTTACATGCTTATGTTTCAACGTAAAGAAGACAGAGTAACTGGTAGGCGTGCAGGATTAAATTTAATCATAATCATAACAGAAAAAAACTATTGTTTTCTTTAAGTCTCTCTGATATATGTGTTCCCAAAAACGGCTGCAGGTTTAGATGTATGGAAGCTTTCTACCAGTGTAGAAGCATTATAGCCTCCATCACACTTTCCTGGCAGCACTATTGGTATTGTTTTCTATTTATCATTTTATGACAGTTGTATTAGTGTAAAATAAAAAGTATTGCCTCTTTAAAATCTTCCAGGTGCTTTGTTTTTTTGTCTCTGGTACAAATGCAGCAACCAGTGCTATCACTTACTTTACCTATCTGATAAATCATAGACCTTACAGAAAAAAACTATTGGCAATAAATTGAAAAAATAATATATATTTTTTTCAGCCTGGCTGTACCAACATCTGCTATGACCACATCTTCCCCATCTCCCATATCCGTCTGTGGGCGCTGCAGCTGATTTTTGTCACCTGCCCGTCTTTGATGGTGATGGCTCATGTTAAATACCGCGAAGGAAAAGACGCAAAGTATGTGGCACTGCACCAAGGCTCTCACCTGTATGCCAACCCTGGCAAGAAGAGAGGAGGGCTGTGGTGGACCTATCTGCTGAGTTTGATCTTAAAAGCCGGATTTGACACATCATTTCTTTATATTCTGTACCGGATATACCATGGATATGACCTGCCTAGGTAATGCTTGCATCACAAATACGTGAAAATTTAAGAAAATGGACAAACTGATTATCTTGTGTCTTCTTCAATGTTGACTTGAATCAACTCAACTCTTTTTTTTTTTCAGGTTATCCAAGTGTTCACTGGACCCATGCCCTAACACCGTTGACTGCTTTATCAGCCGTCCAACAGAGAAAAAGATCTTCATGTTGTTCATGGTCGTATCCAGCGCGCTTTGCATCTTCATGTGTATCTGCGAGATGATTTATCTCATCGGCAAGCGTATCTCCAAATTGTTACGGGTCCGCCATGAAAATGAGAGGCTCCTGTTTGCTGAGCAGCATGAGCTCACCAACATGGCCCCACCCAGGTCCCAATATCGTAAGACTGATCCCACGCTGGCAGGGAGCCAGATGAGTTTAAACAGGAGGGAGAAGATCAGAGACACCAGTATAAGTACGAGTTTGTAGGACCCGGAGATCATTAAATCTCCTTTGTTTTTAATGGGTGGCTATTCACGGGAACACAAGTTAACTAATAGAATAACTGGACCAAAAGACTGACATGAGGGAGGTTGTTCCTCTGTGTCCTGATCCTGTGACTCCACCAAGCATGAAACATTCATGGCTCTGTTGGACGGATCTTCAACATCAGTCAACTGTGTGTTGTAAAGAAGAGGACTACTACAGTATTATTATGTTTTGATATCACATTTCTGACCTTCTACCATAGATCTGATCACATTATGACTGACTATAAGAGGTGAAACATCCAGGAGCTGTCTCTTATAGCACATATGGAATCTGATGCTATGTGCCAGGGCACTGTTGATTGATGGTTGATTGTGAGTCAACATCAAGATGTAATTTTAACAATATGTAACACCCTAATATAAGTATTGTAAATTATTGTATATAGTATCTTTAACACTGTTAATGGTTTGATTAATTGTAAAAGTGAGAAATAGATAGCCTCTGGTGCTCTGTGGATCCTATTTCTTCTACTCAAGGGACCAAAATGCCTCTCGGGACTTTGTTGAGCTGACGCCCCACATGGAGTGTTGACTTGTCCATCAAAGCTTTACTCGAAAAAATTCAAAGGAACCGAGAGGCTAAATATCTAAATAATATTGCTGTATCTGAAAACCAGCGGTTTCCTTATTGTATCCTGTTAAAGCTGAGGTTGGTAATTCTGCTTGGAAGCATTTGTTGTCCTATTTTGGCTGTAATACGTCCAACCAATCAATTCAGACAGCCTGAAGAATTCACTAGACGTCTACCTGTCTGCCCTGCCACCACACATGCTGCCTGTTCATTTATTATGCACACAACCAGCGTATGCAACCGCGAGGCAGAAAGCTACAGCTGTGCTGATTAGCTTCAACTGCCAAACAAAACAGAAATACCAAAGTGGAGAAAGATACAGACAAAAAGAGGTTGATTACTGCAAGAAGTAAAATCAGAGTCAACATTGGTGGGGTTCTTCAGCAATGGCAACGGCTGAGGGAGTTTCCCTAAAAAGTGATGCCAAAGCTACTGTCTTTCTAATGCCATGCTTTTTTTTTTTTTAAACATTTTGTATTATTGTTATGTTTGGTGTTTTGATATAGCTCAATGCAGCTGAATAAAACTGAGAGTGATGTGAGGTCCTCTCTCTGCAGTGATATTGAGATGCATGGCGCCCATGCATACGGGTGTGGGGGCGTGACTTTTGAATGAGCCCTGGAGGGCAGGGGGCGGGTTTATACAGAGCCCTGAGGAGAAGTTTCTTTTCAAACCTTGCTATCCATCCAGAATGATCAACCTCAGCTTTAAGGAGACTCAAATATAAGAATCTAAATGTACATTATGATTTAAAGCTATTTCATTTTTTATCATATGCTGTAAGTAAAAAGAATGAACCAAAAGCTGTAATCATGCTGTACAGACTGGATTTAATCCCCAGACACACATCAGCAGCATGGACTACTTCTGCTTTGACTACGGGTCAACTGGAATGTCTAATAGTTTATTTTTTAGGATTTTTTTTTTGATCGTTTTAGAGCTATATGTAATTGCTTGTACAATAAAAACACTGACCAAGCTCTGTGGTGTTTCTTTGCTGAAAGGTTGGTTGTATGAGGTTTTTTCCTAAACATGTGAATATTTTGCATGTATAGTAAAAGCAGTGACAAGCTCCATAGGGAAAGAGAAAGTTACATGAACATGTAAATGAACAAATTGAGGCTGTAATTTAATATTGAATGCAGAGTTTGTTTGTCATTTTTGAAACCCAATTACAACACAAATCATTTTATAGCAGACATTTGGGTTTTTCATAGGAAAGTACATGTGTTGCTGATAACAATATTAACTAGAAAATACAGTTCCTGCTTTAATCCAATGTGAATGCAGAGAACTGAAATAAATTGCAATATATTGTTTTAAATGCAGAAATGTGAAAATGCCAGAAAAATCTTGAATCTAAAATGCAATACACACTACTGGCATAAGACTGAAATGTAAAACAAATGCCTAATAAATGTTCATCATAAACATCTATTAACACACGTTCTAACCATAAGTGCATATCTAAATTACTGTATGTATAAGTGCAACATTTTGACCAGCTTATTTACACAATACCAAAACAACTTCTCATTTTGATTGATTTTTCCATTGAGAAAATGATTTATTGTTGAAACATGAGCTGTTTGGGTGATATATGACCTTTTGTATGTGAGCTATGGTGAACCATATGGGCTAATTTGGCAAATGCACCTGGAGCTTTGAGAAAGTGTAAATAAGTGAAACATTTTAAGATTTCATTTTAGCTGAGGTTGAGAGCATAGACAAGACCCATTAGCAAGGCACATGCTTTGGGTACGCCCAGGTCTTCAAGGACTTCTGTTCCTCATTTCCTCATTTAGTTGATCTCTACCACCACCCTGGCGAAAGTAGGTCAGAAAAAATGTTGGGTTTTTTGGGCCATCACATTTTTAACTGGCAGTAAAAAAAAGAGCACTGTGTTTGAAATTAAGTTTCTGATTTACCTACCAACTGATCTTTAAAGAGATCCTCATCCCTTTTTTTTAGATACACCACTAAGCCACAGGTAGCCACCTCTCTCCTTCTTTCCACAGAATATCCTGTGAATTTAAAAAGAAAAAAAAGTTCAACTGAACCTCCATGAAGAAGAGCTTTTAGTAATTTAGTTTCAGTTATGTTTAATTTATTTAATAATAAGGGACAATGCATATTTAAAAACATTATCATTTGTCTTATGTCATAATTTGTCTTAAATGAAATTAGCTAATTCTGTTTGACTCTGGGAAAAACTTTTTTTCGAAACGTCAGTCACTTGCACCAGAATAAATTAACTTAATGTGACTGTGTGCTCCAGAGCTCATTCTTCTGATTTTCAATCATTCATTCCCTTTTCTGAGAGGCACTGCTTTGGCTGTGTTCGTCAGCTGAGGTGCAAGTTTCCCTGTTTTTAAAATGAAATTAGCCTTTTAAGAGACATGAATGTAAGGCAAGGCAAGGCAAGGCAATTTATTTGTATTGCTCAATGCAGTCTGATGCAGTTTGAAGTGCTTTACAGAGTAAAAACAAATTAGAAGTAACAGTTTTACAACAGTTAACGTGCAAAAATACAGAAAATATATTTAAGGTAAAAGAGGATTAAAAGTAGACTGTGGACTGTTTATTTAGTTAGTTATAGTAGCATAATCACAATGTTTTGCTTATATTTAAAGCTTAAAATGAAAAATACAACCCTTTATTTTCTCTTGACACTAGATGGCAGCATTCTCCAGGATAAATAAAGTAGATTATTTCTGTCGACTGTGGACTTTTTTGTAGATATTGTCTAAGATTTCTTTTCTTTTTTGGAAGGAAAACTTGAACACTTCAATGCATCGTGGGGGTAGTAAAAACAAAAAACAAAAGCACAAACAAACTATTAAACAAACTTGGACTTACCTGTCTGACCACATGCTGCCTGTTTGGTAAGGGTAACCACAGCATGAGTCTACATTGCTGCCTTCAAGTGCTTTTTGGAAACTGCTTGGTAATAGCTTTTTTTTTAATCATTTGCCAGTGCTTGAGACAAACGCTATAACTGAATTCTGCATCCTATGTGAATCTCCAGAGGTGGGAACATTACCAGTCACATTTCTACTGTTTTATAACCATTTGTTTAGCGCCATTGAATCATCTTCATTCACACACATATTGGAAACCAGACCGACGAATATATTGAACAAATAGGTTATTTTTTCCTTAAAATGAAAATACGTAATTCGACGAGGATGGGATTCGAACCCACGCGTGCAGAGCACAATGGATTAGCAGTCCATCGCCTTAACCACTCGGCCACCTCGTCTGCGCACCGCCGCTTTTCCTGAGACAATATCTCACTTTAGGTGGGTATTTCCGAATTGGTGTAGCATTTAGATGTTCCCGCTCTTATCATGTGTTGCACTAACAGGCATTTGCGCCGGTCCATTATCGAAGAGAGACGAAAAAAGCGTAAATTACGTGTTAGAACGTTTACTAGAAGCCGACGAGCAACAGGGTGCAGCCTCACATACGCAGCAGTTTCTATTTCTGTCCACCACAGGGAGCCAGAGACCAACAAAAACAACTGAGTATTTTTAACCGTCTGATAATTTATTAATTCTGAAGTTTTTCTTTCTCGAGTATCTGACGTCAACATGTCTAATATAGTGACGTAATTAATTTATAATTAGGCTTTGTAAGCAATCCTATGAAATTTCATGTTACCCTTTTTGAGACATGCCTCAAAAACTTCATTATTTGAATATTCAGAGGCTTATTTGCCATGTTCAAATAATGTGTACATGCAATGTAATGTGTGTGCTCTGAACCTTGAACTGTAACTAGTATGAAAAAGGGATTAAAATATGTCTAAGTTAAAAACTAATGACTGAAAGAGGCAGTAGGAAATAAATCTATGCACACAGTATCTTGGTGCAGGTCTAAACCTTTTGTTATATAATGTGCGTCAGATTCAAAGCTCTGCACGTTGCTGGTCCCTGTCCAGAGTTCATTACCAACATCAGTGTTTCCTAGCTGACTTAATAAAGTGATGTCAGGCTTGTTTATACCACATATTTAATCTAACTCATGGTTGATTTTGATAACTTGCTAGTGTGTGTTATGTGTTTGCCATTACCCAAAAGTTGTGTGTGACAGAATATCTGCACCAATATAAAACTATAGTCTGACTCATCTGCTTGATCAGTGTGTGTGGGTGTGAATCACAAGACGAGACACAGACAGAGGGGATCGAACATTTATTTACCCTTATTAAAAGTTACAATAAAACCATTAACATCTTCAAACAATAGCAAAATAAAGAGAACCAAAAATATTGGCCAAAACATATTTACAGAGACAGTTTGCAGATAAAAGCTCACATTTTTGTACACAATCCCAACCCCTGCGTCATAAACTCTGAAATGTGAACACTGCAACAATACTCAAGAAGCTTGAATGTGGTTTTAGCCAAAACAAAAAAAGAAAAAAGAAAAAAAAAATCAAAATGCACGAACAATGACATAGCTCTTTTTCACCTCCCCTCCTCAATTTTCTCTTTTCTATACATGACAAAATACTTAGAATTTGGGGGTAAACATAGGAATGAAGAATTCTAAAAATTAATAAGATCATTTGAAAGGTTTATGTGTCCATAGAAGAGTCATTTCGAGTGAAGGAGATGGTCTGCCCCGCTCCACAACGGTGACAATTTTTAGATCCCAAAAAAGATGAGAAAGAAAAATAAAATGTTATAGGGCTGCCACGCTGTTAAAAAGGATGCTTCTCCATGAATTGGAAAACAAGTCAGTATTCCTGATTCGCTCCACATCCAATCCATTACCTTCGCCACACGCCAGTCTCTGTGTGTACCTTGAGGGGGCGACACAAGCCGACACTTTCATCATGAGAGGGCCCGGTGAGATTCCGTCTGTCGAAGAACTAATAAAGGCAGTGAACTGGTGGTTGAATCAGCAAACGTGTTATATCCTTTGTCTTCTTATGTAGTTTTATTTATAACTTTAAGAACGTGGCACGAGTCTCTCATATATATATTTATATACTTTAATCTTGGAAAATTAGTTCAGGTGCCGTGGCGGGGTGCAGTCACTCTGCCTTGGCCTCGCCCTCAGATGCTGCGGGTGTCGTGTCCTCTGCAGGGGCAGCGGCTGCGGCCTCCTCAGCTGGGGCAGCCTCTGTGGGTGGGGCTGGCTCCGCCTTGGTCTCTTCCTCAGGTGCAGGTGCAGCAGCAGCAGCATCAGCATCAGCGGCGGGGGCGGCGGCCTCGCCCTCGCCCTCTTTGGCCTCTGCGGCCGGCGTCTCCTCTTTGGTTTCTTTGGCAGCGTGGCCATTCTCCTCCGGCTTGTCCTCGGTCGTGGGGGAGGTGGCCTCCTCTTTGCCCTCCTCGCTGCCCTTCTTGCTCTTTTTCAGCGAGATGCCCTTGAACTTGAAGGAGTTCTTCAAGGAGAACTTTTTCTTCTTCTTGCCATCCTTGGCAGCCTCACCCTCCGCTTTGACAGCCTCGCCCTCAGCTGCAGGAGCGGGCTCGATGGCATCCCCAGCGCTGGGCTCGCCCTCCTTGGCTGGCTCAGCTGTTCCATTCCCATCTGTGGCAGCCGCCTCTCCGTCAGGCTTGGCTGACACGTCACCATTAGTTTTAACATGGCCGTTTTCCTGCAGAGAAGAGGACTCATTAGTTATAGATCCGTGTAATTAAATTAGGTCAAACTAAACACACTGCCTCTGAAAACTGAGCATCACTCAAATACTCAGATGGATAAACTGCAGGTGAAGTGTACTAATATTCCAAATAAATCTAAACAGATCTGGCATTTGACAGATTAGCATTAGCCCATTTACTCCAATAGTTAATCCATGTTATACTTGAGGAAAGCTGCTTGCATTGACAGTGGTTTGGGGGGTTGGGAGGTCAACAGCTGTTTTAGTGACTTTGAGCGGACACAAGGGGGCAGTAGAGCTGCATCAAAACGTCAACACAGCCGGTGAGTGAGGGAACAAAGGAATCCCGTGAAGCTTTCTGCTCTCATCCAAGAGCCGCAGCTCACATCCAGCTCTGCTGTCTGCTGGCGCTCAGCGAGGCCAGAGCAGACGCAGCACACATCGGTCAAAACTTTTAAAATCGTGAATGAATCTACGGCACATAGTGTTTTTGTTTTGTTTGTTTGTTTTAATTCGGCAAGTCGGTCAACTTCACGACCCAAGTTCATGAACCGGCATCACAACGCTCTCCTCTGATCTGAGGTCAGACACGAGCCAGCCACTCATTAAACTCCAGACTATCAGAAATTAATCGCACAGCCGAGGTGAAGTTCACCATTTCACATCCAAAAACCAACCACGTGAATAAACGCAGACACGGAAAGCGGTCGTGGCAGCGCAGGTTTGAAGCAGCCTCCGTCCGCGCCTTGTTTGTGGCTCCGCAACTTGCGCCTCCAGCGGAGCGCATTTGCATCCTTTGCACCGTTTGCCTCGCATCTTTTGTTCGACGACAGAGCGACTTCAACCCCGACTGCAGCCAACTCATGACAGAAAACACGCTCAAAGCGAACATTTCGACCAGAATCGGACATTCTTGATCCAAATGTGCGGCAAAATCGCCCCCATGGGAGCAGCAGACTGAATTAACAAAAGGCAGATCTGGTGCGCGCTGAGCGGGGACGAGCATGGCCACTCGACGGCTGCTCTGCTGGAGGTCCCCGGATTTTAGAAAACCTGTTTAAGCTTGATTCAAACATTTTTTTTAGTACAGCGTTACATTTAACGGGTGGTTGGATCTGATTTCAGTGCAGACTGTCAAAAGCAACAGCTCGGCACCCATCGCAGCCCTGAGCCCCGCCGTGGCACCCATGCTGCCAGTGGGCGTTGGGTGCCATGTGGCGCCCCACTGATACTGTGCATGCCGGACCTACTAACCTGGCCGTTGGCTTTGGCAGCAGCAGGGTCGGCGGCGGCTTTCCCCTCAACAGCTACTCCACTCTTGGACAACTGGGCTCCCATTTTTTTTCTCTCCTTTACTTAATTTGAACAAAAAAAAGAAAATCGAAAAAAGAAAAACCTCAAAGAGTTTTTAGGATTGAAAATTCCAGCTCTGAGATGGGTGAGATCTTGCCCAAAAGAGGTGAAAAATCCGACCGGATCTCCCTCTCCCTTGTAGGTTTGGAAACGAGAAGGTCCCCTTTCTGTGAGCGTGAACCCCACGGCGGCTGAGCTCAAATTAAAGGATGTCGGTGATAAGACTGTGAGTATTTCAACCGCGCCTCAAAATCGACCGGAGTCTCCTCCCATGGGCGTGTCGGTCGGGCTTTGTCCAATCTGCAGGCGGGGGACGGGCCTCCCTCACCGCCCTCTCACCGCAACAGTCTGCTGTGGAACCTGGTGATCAGCAAGACTTTCTGACTGCTTGAATGTTTGGAAGATTTGGGGACATTTTCAAAACTTTGTCGATGAACTTACCAGCACTTGTTGCAATAAACCGAAATCAAGAGTCGCGATCAGGAAAACGTCCTCCTATGATGATATCACTTAAATAACACATTTAAAAAGTGTATGTAATGTTGTATGAGGATGATCAGTCGATGCCATAATGGACAAACAATACTTTAAAGGTAAATTGTATCTGGCGAGAACAGAAAGATAAACGCATTTTGTCAGGTTGTGGGGGAGACCACAAGGAAAGTACAAACATTTCTGCTTCAGTTTTTTATGGCTTTTCTTCTTGTGAAGCCTATTTCAAGAAGTTTTGTCCCTTCAGATCTCAGACAACTATTAAAATCAGACAACAGTTATATTTTATGTCTGTGATAAATGGTTGCAAATGTCCTGTTTAAGCTGTGATGGCCAAGGTCAAGTGCAGTGATTATTCTGACCTCATGATTTTCAGTCTTCTGTCACTTTTTTTTTTTTTTTTTTTACTCTTGCACATAATGCGTGTGACAAAAATGTCAGTTCTATCAGTTTGAGTGACTTCCTATGGCTAAAATCCTCACATGATCTTGGCGATCGGATTTCCTGTCATGAAAGCACAGTTTGAATGAGTGATGAGGAATTCATTAGAGTCCACTGGACTCTGACTGACAGGCCCGACTCTCCAAGAGTAAACTCGTTACATAACACACAGCCGGGCAGTTTTGCGCTCAGTGGAGACCTTGGGATGGCACTGGTGCTGCTTTGTCACTGCCACACACAGGGAGACAGTGTATCAGCCTGTCAGCCAGTAATGAGGTCTCTTGGCTAGACGAGCAAATCCCACGATCGCAGCAGTGACACTGCATTTTTTGGGAGCCAAAAGCTGATGGGGTCCTCTTGGGGTCCAGAGAGTTCAGGGGTCATATGTTTTAAGCTGAGTTACGAGAGCCAGAGTGCTTCCATAGACTGGCCAGTAATGGGACAGACTCACACATGTATTCTGGATGCCAGCTGCCTCATTTTCAAGCTGTTACTCTTAATTCTGGCAGTCTGAACCAAATTATCCTCTCTTTCCCAACAACAAGGCCCTGTTTTATCCCACAGATGAGCCCGTGTTCGCAAAATGGCGCTCTGTCTGCTTGTCATCTTTATAGGACTTCATGAGTGGAATTTATGATTTCCTCTCATTAACGTCCCACTTTTTTCTGAGGCATCTCTTTGTGGCTCCGTGTTACTCTCTCCCTCTTCACCTTTTGGCCACTGTTTCCCTCAATACGATAGCACACAGAACGACCTCCTCCACACATACGCACACTCACACAAACATGTCATAGCCGTGGTATTCGAGGCATGCATACGCCACCCAGAGAATGATCTTCATCTATTCAGTGGGCTGAGCTTCCCACAGTAGAATACACCCTCAGGGGTTCAAAATGGGCAGCCCCACCCCTCCTAACCAACCACCACCACTCCATACATTCTCCCAAACTGAGTCAAGACAGAGGACAACATGTTTGGAAGATGTTTTTCACCCCCACCTCAGCACAGAGTGCATGCATAGCTCAGTTATGGCTTTGGAGTTTCTCATTGCTCTTTGATGTGGGATGTCTGGATCAGACTGTCGTTCTGATGAGGTCCATACATTAACGCTGTCAGATGTCAGAAGGAAGCTCTCAGTTTGATCAGCGCAAGAAAGAAATGTTTTCACAGCAGATCATCCAAACCACATACTTGTCACTGAAAGTGATGAAAAGTAATTACGCTAAAGTACAAATTTGAGTTACATGTAAAGCCGATTATTTTGGTTTTATGCTACATTATCTGCATAGGTCACCACAGTTCAGAGAGAAGAGTGTATTTTCTACTCAACTATTTAACTGACTAAGTTTTTTTTAGTCAAAGCTCTTTACAGCTACTTTCCAATCAATATGGTTGATTTGATCTGTGATCAGGTGTGAGATGGGTGAAGCATGTTCATATGACATCATGAAGCTGCACTTATAAGAATGATAACAGGGTGAGTTTGTTCTCTAGCACAACAAAATCAACAGAAGGGTGAGGAATAAATACTAAAGGTTAAACCCCTGCACATACAACCCACGCACAAACAAACAAAAATTCTAATTATAAATGAATTTAAGAGCTGTAAAATTTTCAAGTAATACTTTTAAATAATTTTTTTTTAAAGAAAACAACTTCCCCTCATGACAGAGAATTTTAATCTGCCGCTGCTTCCTTCTACAAACTCAGATATTTTAACATTAGTATTTCTGATCATCAGAACACCTTGAGAAACCTTCCTTTAAGGCATATCAAATGGGAAATTGCTGGTCTGTCACTGCTTGAAAAGAAGTATTGTGATGTGCTGGCATCCGAGGTAGGCTAGAAAGCAGAAAAGTGCTTGCTAATAATTACAATCTCTTGCTTGAAATTTTATTTGGTGAAAGAGGTTTTTTCTGTTTCAAAAACAAGACAAAACAAAAAAACATTTCTTTCCAGTAAAATTTTAGACTGATAACCAGCTTATGTGGACTAGCATCAGCATTTAGTTTAGCTTAGCATACATAGCCGACTGGAAACAGCTGGCCTTGTTTCAACGCCTTTTGATGGATTAAACAAGTGAGATATAAAGTGTTAATTATTGAGCTTTAGAGAGTGGAGTGGTGGATCTTTTACATTTGGACAAAGCCAGGCTGGCAGTTTACCCATTTTCAGACTACGTGCCAAATAAGTTTAACAGGCTGCTAGCTACAGCTACATATCCAGCATACAGATGGCCTAAGATTTTTTCTGTAACTTTTGTCAACAAGGTAAGTTAATATATTTTATGGACATACACTACATTAGTGCGAATCTAGTCTCAGATATTTTTCTGCCAGCTCAGAGTTTAAATATTCCAAAGATGATGTGGGTCTTAACATTTATTCAGCACGCACACACTTGTAGTAGACACATTGTGATTATGACGAGGCCTGATTTCCTTGAGAAAAATAAGGCTGCGGCTGGAGGACTTCCTCTGGCCTCGTCCTGCGTACTTATTTATGTCACGTTTAACATGGTGCTTCATCTCTTCACACACACTTTTCCCTCTTTGAGGTAGTCAATGCCCCTGTTTGTGTGGTTGCCAATTTTTTGTGTCCTGACAGAGGCTGAACTCTCAAATCCCGCTAAAAGCCTCCATTGTTTCTCTCTCTGCAAGCCAACTGATGGGCATCACAAGTAGAGGGGGAGAAAAAAGCAAGATTGAAAGTAGAAAATAGTACAGAGAGGAAGGCTAGAGTGAGGGAGAAGAATCAGAGACATGGCTCTGTGGTTCCTTTTGCTTCAGGGAGGAGAAAGTTATCTTTTTGACAGTCACCTTGAACACATTGCTTGAGCATATCAGCGTGATGAATGCGTAATTTCCCAGGGCTCCTCAGTTCCTCTGCGACCCATGCATACACAATCACAAACACAAGAGTGCAGGCTGTTTCCTGTGTGTTTCCTATGGTTTTGTGACACATTGATGATCATAAATTCATTGCAGTTTTGCACAGCTAATGGCCCAAATACCTCAGCACCTAATGAGATGCCATCCTATGAGACACAGCCATAAAAAGGTTTATAATAAGGAATAAAGTTAGCAAAAAGCGGATTATACATAACCACAACACAGTTTCAAAACAAAACTTTATTTTTATGTATCACAAATGCAAATGTAGCATTGAATTCTGCTGAAAACTGATATCCAAGCAAAGGTGTAAATTTAATTTGATATCTGATTTAGTCTGGCATAAACATTGCATTTGCATTGCCAAGCACCTAATAACAAGACAAATCAGGTGCACAGCCCTCTTCACTGCCATGAATAGGGAGCTTTGCTTTAAGTAAAAGAAAGCCCTTTGTTATGTTAATTAATTCGATCAACTGGCTTATTGACTTCAAAAAGGCCCTCACCAGCAGGCAACCACAAAGCTGCACATGGCGGCCATCTTGACTGGACGTTTATGCAGATGTGTCTTTCTGTCGTGTCTGGTAGTTACTTTCTGAGGAGGAGGAGGAAGAGGAGGAGGAATGGGAAGATATAGTAACTAGACTATGAACCAGGCGTGTAGTCATAGTCCATTGCTTAGCTGGCTCGCATGTTTGCCCCCCACCCCTGTATTCATGAAGTGGATGCTCACATCACAGGGGAAGCTTGGACACACAACACGCCCTATAAATGGAGGGAAAGCATCACTACTTTTATTGACGTGTGCAGATTTGCCTCCCCCTCCTCCTCCTGTCTCTGTCTCCCTGTGCCTAAGGTGGCAGACATGACGTGACACACCTCTCCCTACATTTCTGCATGCGTGCACACATGTCACAAAGCCGGTTACCATAGAAACTACTGCTTCCATGGACGTGTCCGGCTGATGTTACGGGGGGATGTGGTTTTGGTGGGAACAAAGTCAAGAGGGGAATGGAAGAGGATATGGTTTTGGCGTTGTGTTTATTTCCCTTATCTTCTCTGGCTTGTTTATTTGAGATGACTTTGACTCCCAGAATTTATGCAGCAGAGAGACTCAACCTCTCTGTGACCACAGGGAAATGAAGCGTGGTTTCCTTTTAACCTTTGCCCTCACCACCTCCCCTTCAGACTTAAATTCCTTCTCTCAGTTCTGATCGACTGTAAATCTTCCTCCTCCCTCTCCCTGTTTGTCTCTGGCATCAAGACACTGGCCTTCAATTTACCCTGTGGTACCCTGTTTTGTTTCCTTGTCTTGTCTCCACGTAAGACGGAGCAGCGAGAGGTAAAACAGATGGAGAGACAAGTATGTAAAAGGAGAAGGTGAAGGGTTAAGAAGCACAGAGAGTGTTGATGAGTGAAGCAGAGGAGGAGGATAGGGGCTGCTAGGCAGAGTCGATGTGTGTGTGGGTGTGTGTGTCAGACGGGCGTACAGTAGTAAGGCAGCTCATTCCCACTGGCAAAGGCACTGCAGCATTACTAGGTCAGTGTGCCATCATCTCATTCATCATTATCACAGCCTGCTCTTCGTCCTGCATTCTCCCTCCTCATCCCTCCCACGCCTCCTTGCAGTTGTTGTCTTCTTCTAAACACAGACACCACAGTGTGAGAGACACAGAGCTTCAATGACAGATTAGAACTTAAATCAAACTGACTCAGAGAGAAAACATCTATGTGGTTTGAACTGGTTCAGCTTTGGTTATGCTTGACAAGATGTTTAAAAAAACAGTCAAAGTCATTCTTTACAACGGGTCAATTCTTTAAGTTGTAAATAATGCCTTTATTAATTTAAAAATCAGTTGCAAATGCTACATGAATAAATTTGTTTAATGTCTTCAACATGACACTCTTCTCAGCTAGCCTCATTTTCAGCAGACTCTTTTTTTAGCCACGCTAATGGTGCAGTTCTGTTTTCCGTCGTTTGCTCCACTATATTGTCTCAGAGTGATATATCTGAAAAACTAGAGTCCTATTATTAAAATGTCTCTGGAAAAACTACTGTATTGGGATTTGGCTTCATTTTGTACAATGTCCATGTTTCCCAAATGACAAAACACAAATTTCATTTTCATAAGTCTCAGCCATACCTCATGTTTCTTGCTAACAAGCTAATGTGAGCATGCTAAAATTACAAACATACCTGCTAAACATCAGCATGTCAGTATATTGTCATTGTGTTTAGCATGCTGATATTAGCATTAGCTGATGTGCCTCAGCAACCATACTGCTAATGTGTACTAAGTCAAAATCAAAGCCTGCATGAAAAGAGAGAGCCATTGAGCTGGCAGATTGGGACAGAGGCGTGACTTTTTGACAGCATGTTATGTCATGCAGAAGTTAGAGACTACCTCAAATAAGATGAACAGTGACCTAAAAAGACTGCAGAGTGGACAGACAATGTTGCCTGGGAGGTTTTTAACCTGCAAGGAGATGATGAGATCAACTGCCACCTAACAGGGATAATAAATGATTGTTATTGCCATGTTATGCCGTTAGGATTGTTTAGAAAGTGCAGTCAGAAGCGTATGTAAACAGCACATGAGACACCCACACCATAGTGTTGTGGTGTTACACGTCACACCTGTCATGCCTCCTTAGGTTCCACAATGCCAGCATGTTATCTGAAAGCACATACTGGGGCAACATTACGCCGACATTGCTTGGTTCAGTGTAATAAAACAAAGGTGGTGTTGAGAAGAGTCGTCTTGCAGTACAGTACAATGTCTGTGCAGAAAGAGTGAAAGTCAAAAAGTACAGACAGCAAATGTCCCCATTTATCAAATTCTTTTCTCTTTCTGTCAAAATTTATAAAATGACAGATGCCATCGCAGAGACAAAAACAACGTGTCCCTTGTGAATTCACTTTAATGATCCAGTATGAGCACAGATAGTATATCACACTCCACACTGTTAGGAGACCAATAAAACATAATGGCTATATTTCATGACAGCTTCACATTCCTGCAAATTGCGGAGAGGCTTGAGTGATGTAAGATCCCGCCGACGTCTCGCCTGTTGCTCAGAAATAGCTGGAAGCATACGTGTTGTTTGTTTGGTGTACGCAGATACATGTGTACACGACAACGACCACTTGAGTGAAACCACATGCAAATGTCTCAACCCCCCACCAACACCACACACGCACATATCGACACATACACAGACTCATTAGCTCAGTTGTGGGTTGTCTGCTAGCTGGGCCTTTTCTGGCCTATCTGTGAGATCATCACTCTCTCTGAGCCCCTGTCACTTTTCTCCCCCTGCTCCTCAAACACCCCCTTGCCCCCTCCTCCTCCTCCTCAACTATCTTCATTGTAATGCAGATTTAAGGATCGGTTTGGGGGATGGGAGCAGGGGAATGGGGGATGGGGATGGAGGAGGTTTGTGGAGAGACTGTGGCTAATGTTAAGTATGACCTGGCAGCCCTGCTGTGCCCCAGCGGGCGGTCCAGCGTGGGCTGAGGAGATGGGGGATGGTGGGGGAAAGAGACAGAGGGAGCTTCAAGGGTTATCCCCCAGCCTGTATATATGACTCAGACATCAGATATCATCAAACCAACCTCATCTTGAGATAACGCATGGTTGACACGCCCTTTGTGTATTTATTCAATAGTAATTTAACCAAGAGTGGGATAGAAAAGAACAGAATGATGCGTTTCGCTCCATCTACACGTAATGAGCTCAATGTCACTGAGGTCATGTTTTTGTTCCCTCCGCCCTAGTCTATGCCATGTCAAACTAACTGTTAAATAAATAGCTATCATGATTTGCAAATAACAGTGCATTAATATTCGTATCTATCTGTGTGAAACCCAAGTAAAACGACAAATAAAAAAAACATTAACTTGCCCACACAGATTGTTCAGCTGCTGTGCTGCCTGAGATGTTGTTGTGAGGGGTTCTTTCTTCAAGTGTGTCAGTATGTGTATTATTGTGTGTGTGTGTGTGTGTGTGTGCAGTCTGCTTAGTTCTTATGTCTTCAGCTTAAACTATGGCCTCGCTCGTTTCAGCTTTCGGAGAAGTCCAACCTCGACTATTTACTGAGTGCCTGCTTCCACAATGCACCCAACCCCTCCTACTAAATACACGCACACACACACACACACACACACACACACACCCCCACATACTCACACACACACACACACACACACACACACACACACACACACGCACACACACACACGCACACACAAACACTCATCACACACAAGAATAGAGGCCAGAAGTGGAGAAATGGGAGAGAGGAGAAAAAGCCCCCGGGTGAAAATAAATAACGGGTCTAAATTTATGGACTTGATACTTGGCCATTGTGTTTTAATGAGCTGCGTGATGGATAGATTCATTGATTCAGCACCTCTTACTGCACTGAATAAAGAGAGTCACTTTACTTACATTGTTGATTCCTCATTGCTCATTTGACTACACCGAACTGCACTCAAAACACACAAGAACAAAGCAGTGCATGGACACATGCCTGGTTTTGGATTACAGAACTGTCAACATGTTTATTATAATAGTAACAATGTTAAGAGTTGTGACTGTGTTTTTCTTACCCCCTCCACAGAGATCTGAGTACAGTTTCATTTATAGAGGAGTAGAATCAGATGCTGTTTTGGACAATAACCAGCTCTGTTCACACATGAGCTCAGTCATGTGTTACACACACTTAGAATTAGGAAGGTTAAAATCTGGACCACATTCAGACATTTGTGTTCACTTGTACAGTTCACACGTTTTAAACTTAGTTTGTCAAATATCAATGGCTCATAAGCTAGAAGTAAAAATTTTAGTCATCTCCAGAGCAACAGATAAAAGAAAAAAAAATTCTATTTGAATCAAAGCCATTTTCCTCAGGTGACAGTCCTGTCCATGACCCACAACTCATCCTGCTCCACTGCTCCACGGACTTCTTCACTCTATGATATGTCAGGTAAAGCAGTAACTGTGAGCTTCTATAAGTAATGTAAACGGGTTTCCATCGGAGTTTATAGTCTGGTGCATCTCACAGAAAGTGGATTTGCCAAAACAGATCTTCCAACTGAAAGGTGACACACCTCAAGTAAATCAGGGGAAAAAAAGATTGTTGCATAGTTGATTTAGCTTTGGTTGATTCATTATTTGGTTGCTATTTTGCTCCGGCTTTTCATTTTATCCATCTGCCATTGCAGCTGGGTTGTCACGGAGCATCATTGCAGTGTGTTGCGCTTGTTTGTGTGACCTATTTATAACCCACCCCCTCCATCTTTTGCCCCCAATTCTCTTTCTTGTCGTCCTCCAGTTTATCAAAACAAGGTTGCATAAAAATGTCTCTCTTTGAACCAGCAATGGGTCGTCACTTGGGCATGAAAATCTTTGTGAGGTATTAAATAAATCAGAAGATGAGGTGAGGTGTTGAGTCTGGTTTATTTAAATTTCCCCCTTGAGAGCTTTGCGTAGCTCAAAAGTGGCATAACTACTGGTGGTGATTTCAGTGTCACATGTTTATTATTAGAAATAACATGAAATGTAAGATTGAGTAAAATGCAGGCACACTGTTACAGTAAATCAGGGGCAGGAAAATTTCTGCCAGTTGAGAGTAGTATACACACTTCTCACCACAATAGCTCTGCTAGCATTGTTAGCTACCGCAAGCAAAAATATTAATGACCAAGTGCGATGTTATATGATAGTTCGGGGAAAGCTCTCCAGATCCTTGTATGTAAAGGCCCACAGGGTCAGGTTGAGTCTTTAAAAATATTATTTCTGTTTTACCAGATGAGAAAAAGGAGACATTTTAATTCACAAACACCCAAAAATGTTTTTAGCAGGTATATTTGGCAATACCAAGAAAGAACTCAACAATTCACAAAAGGACACAGATTGGAAATGGAAAAATATAAAGATACAGGTATACCAAAATGTTTCAGTATGTTTATGTGATGTTAGAGACAGTTGATTTATCATGTAGACTAAAACTGGGCTGTTAAAATACATGGAACGTGTTAGTCTGACTGATGTTGTACTACATCGAATTTCTCTGAGCTTTACCAACACACCTAGATATTGCTTAGGGATTTACTCTTGCATGTATACGCCTCAATTGGTCCCATACTGGCCTAGATGTTCTGAGCCTGATCTAAAGTCCCTGTAGCGGTCTTTGACAAGGAAGTTCAACACCATAAATTGTAGAGGAAACAAGTGAACAAAACAAAAATACCATAAGTACAATGGTAGTGTTTATCTCATTTGTACCAAAAGTAAAGCATAGTTAACAACACTTATCCACAAGTTGACCATATTTTCACCATTTGACATGGGGTCCACTAGCTGCTTGTTAACTTGTTTATGTCTTGTCTAGAGGAAGGTCCAATAGCAACCAGCTGAACGGGGCATATCGCCACCTGCCATAGCAATGTAACATACTTTCCATCAGTAAATGAATTAAATGTGCATTTAAATGTAATTACCTTATCTTTTACTGTCTGCTGTGTCTGGAAGTTTGGATAATTGCCTGAAGACCTCGCATAAACAACATGCAAATGAGGTTAGGAGTCTCAAGCCTGAAGGTTGCAGCAGTGTACGCTCTCTGTCTTCTTGAGATTGACGACAGCAGGTCCACAAAAAGTCTCCCTCTTGTCAAAATCTCACCCAGCCTCCTTACATTGACCTCTGGCCAGTTTTTACAACTTTATTATGACACTGTCAGTAGCATTGCACTTACAGAGTTCTGGCAGTCCAGTTTGCCTCATCTTCTCTCACTCTTATTGATGCTTTAATTGATCTTGAACTGCCCGACTGTGTTTGCAGTGCATCACTGACCTCATCTCAACTGCTCTGCTGAGACAGCCCGCATTGATCTATGCTAGCTTTAAAAACCCGCTTGGTTCAGTTTGCATTAACCTCCTGCTAGCCAAGGTCTGGTTAGCCCTTAATGCTCAGGCTACCACCTGACATTGATTGAAAGTGATTGATTAGGGACTGATTGGTTGAAACTGGGGATAGGGAGGGAAGTGGAGTCAGGTAAAGTTGTGGGCAGTTATTTATGTGTGTCTCATGTGGAAATGAGCACAGTCAGACTGGGTCAAGATTTATTTTACTGCCCGTATTATTCTCTCATACATTCACTCCTTGTCTGAACCTGTGATACTGCTATGACAGGAGGATACATTAAAAACAAAACAGGATGAATATATCGCCTACTGACAGGTACAATATGAAATACACATGCTTCAACAACAACAGAAAGAAGAAAAGGCCATTTGTCAGTCCCAATGGGAGATGCTTCCTTTAGGTGTCTTCCCCTCGGGGCTCACTAATAAGGTTATCATGGTTCAGTGATGAGCTTAAATTGGAGAGCAGTTAGAAGAGCCTCAGCATCTGTCCACAATGGAGCTCTGGCCAGGGACAGGGGTGACACCAGACATGGTATTAGGGCCAAGGGCATCAGTTGGTGAAGGTCCCAGGAGGACATGCACCATATGATCAGGTGCCACTCCTGGACCTCCACAACGTCCTCAAACACCCAACATCTAAGCTGATCAGGCACCATTCAGGACTGTGTGAGAGATAATCTGCTTGAACTCAGTGACAACGATTTGGATACATATAAAAGGCCATAATTTGATGACATCAGCAGTTCTTTATTGATGTCATCCGAGGATTTAAATCTATGGACGTGTAATAGAAACACAAAAGCTGTGTCACAGGGGATGACGAGAGTGATGTGGCGTACACAAAATGGGAGCAATTTGATCACAGTCCATTGTGGCCTGGTTTCTCTTGCCTGCTGCTGCAGATTGCCCTCTGGGGCAGAGGCAGGTTCATTATGGTAAGCAAAGACTGCTGAACTATCAAGGCTATTTGGTGTCACGAGTTGTCCCTGCAGCTTATGATGAATGCCACTTGGGGAAGCTCCTTTTTCATTTGCTTAAGAATTTGCCCAAAAGGGGTTCATTCCTGAGACATTCCAGGGTGTCTGATTTTCTCTCCCAATGTGAAAGTCTGGAAATAAGCAATACAATCACACCCTTACATTTAAGCTGTCTGAGAGAAAACAGAAAAACAAAACAGCTCCTAGAATTCCCAGAATCTTTTATCCCTCGACAAAGCTCAGAGACAGGCATGAACTGCTTAGTGGTTCCTGCTCTGTGCAGAACATTCAGAGGATTCTTTTAAGAGATTTATGAGGCTGTCAGTTGCCTCGTTCGATGCAAGGTGTCCCTCCTAATGGGCCGAGTGACCCAGTCTCCTTAAGGTCAGGGTGATCTAGAGTAATTAAAGACCTGCAGTAATGTGTTTGACCGCCTTTATCTCGACTCCTGTGCTATCATTAAACACCTCGAACTGTCAGAGTCCTGCTCAGCTCTGAGTTGACACAACAGTCCTTTACACACCTGTGTGTATCTTGCTCACATATCCCTGCACTCATGTAGATATACTCAAAGTTGTCCAAGGACACAGTCTTTAGCTTGATCAATGAGCATGTCCCATGTGTGTGTGTTCCCAAAGTGCTGTGTCACAGTGCAACAAGGCATGGTTTCAGGGCTGTAATGGTCTGCTTTAGGCAGAAATGAAGCTTAATGGGCTGAATGCTTCTGCATTCAGTGCTGAACATAAACACGACAAAGAGACACAGCAGTTCTCACTGCTGGATATGTTTCTAATGTCCGATCCTATAGACCTATCTCTTTTTTTTCTTGTCCAACCACAGGCTGAATCACCTTATAAGGGCTGAAGGAGTTTGGAGCCTCGAGCAGCTTGGCAGCAAGCAAGCAACTGTTGGGCCTGATGTATGGCCTTGTTATTCCAAATAGAGAGGAGGGAAACTGCCGATTATTGATATCTGCTAAGTGTCTAGGATGAATAATGTGGTTGTCCGACCAAGCAGCTGTTCACCAAGCTTTTGGCAGGTGGTGGAAATCAATAGCAAGACACACCTTTCAGATGAGGATAACGGATGAGAGGAGTGGCTTGTAATGGAAAGATACTCATCTTTGCTACGGCCTGGGCCTCTCTAGCAATTGCACAGACAGTGAAGACAGTAATGACACAGCAGTGTTGAAGACCAGTCTGGGAGCTGTCGAATTTCAATCTAACCACATGTTGACTGCTGGTGTCTGTTCTGTCAAGGGTTTGCAAACAGACGCAGAGTCTTTACATATTTCCTTAAAGTTCTTCTCCAGGCACATCTCAGCTCTGCTATATAAAATATTTACTTTAACATGAAATGAGAAATTCTTCATCTATTAATGACAGGCCTCATCTGTTGCTCACCAGTAAAGCTTGAACTAGGTTAATGAAAGAGCAGTGTCAAGATGGCTAGCATTCAGGGCGCCGTGGCGCAGTCGGTAGAGCAGGCGCCCCATATACAGAGGCTATGTCCTGTGGCCCTTTGCTGCATGTCATTCCACCTTTCTCTCCCCTGTTTACTGTCCTGTCCTCAAATAAAGGCACAAAAAGCCCCCCAAAAAAATCTTTTTAAAAAAAGATGGCTAACGTTGGTGGAGAGGAGAACATTTGGGAGATACAGCTACATGAGTCTCAGTCAAACCAAAACTTAAATGAGGAGCCTGTTCAAAATCAGCAACTCGTAGGTGAATCAGAATACAATAAGTGTAGTTATCATCTTTCATTTTTTCATGTTGCTTGTTAGATTGCACCTGGCAGCTAGTGACAGTGTTAGCAGGTGGGCAGATGCCTCTCTGTCAATATTTTAAGTTTTTTTGTCTACATTTGGCTTGTGAATTTGTGGCATACCAAATCTAGCTTGTTCGGGCACAGACATCTCTTTCTTTTGTAGAGGAATGTGACAGCACTTCTCTAGTGACAGGCTTTGCAGTGAACCAGTCAGTACAGTCAAGGTCTGACATTTCATAAACATAAGAAAACACATTTTTGAATAGAGTGGATCTCTAAACAGCTCACTGCCAGAGGTAGTAGAGCCATTATCTTTTGCAAGATAGAATCAGCCAGCGTAACTCAATTGTTCTCTCACCTCCCATTCCCTCAGATTCAACCTCATATAAAGACAGCTCTCATCAGCCTTGTCGTGTTCCCTGAAGGCATGGAGCACTTTCTTTTGCCGAGACCCTTTTCATTTTGTTGTGAACTTGCATCATAATGTGTCGCATATTACAATGAATACATCAAAGATTTGAAGCCCCGAAATTCTACATGTACACAAACAAGTGACATTATCTTGTTTTTATTGTTTAATTGTCCACATATTTGGTGAATAAAATGTAACAGTGTCACCCAAGGATCTCTGACTCCTTTACTGTTGACTGCAGTGTCTGATTGTAACTGTTTTAGGATACAGTAAAGCCTCTGTAAAATTACAGCTAACACCAAATGACTCTTTCTCAACCCTCATTCCCTCCATGTTGGTCCCGCTGGTTGCTCCTCTCTCCCCTCTAAGGCTGTGCAAATGGATTAATCTTGTAGCTCCCAGTCTGAAGGGAGGGTAGAGTGGTGTGCTTGTGTCAGGGCACGGTGAAATATGCATGTGCATGTGTGTGTGTGTGTGTGTGTGTGTGTGTGTGTGTGTGTGTGTGTGTGTGTGTATCCAAGTTTTGTGTGTGAGCAAGAAAGTAAAACCACAATGCGACAGAAAGAGGAAAATGATTGAAGGAAGAAGAATTCAATGCATCTCTGATTGTGAGACTGTATAACTAAAAATTGGGAGGTGGAGGTAAGAAAGCAATGGAGATGACATTCAACATGTGGTTATATGATGATGAAATCTGCACCTGTTTTGCATATGTGTGTTTCTATGTCACGATGGCTCACATGCCCCCAGCTACGTAAAGAGCAACTGTGATCAGTGCATTTTTTGCTCTTGCAGGCAAACGCTCCTCACATAGAGTCCCAAAATAGTCATATCCATGAATAAACCATGTACCTGCTGTGCATCCCAGTTCTCTTCCAGTATCCCTGCAGGAGAGAGAGGAGGGGATAGTCAGTGGGTCTGCCTGTTAACAGAACTGGCTCTGTGTAAAGCCCTTAGTCACCCGTAACACTTGTTTCAGCCAGTGCTCACAGCTTCTCTACATTATTAAAAATGTTTTAATGGTCAAATCACATTAAATATTTACTCTCATCTTGTCATTCACCGTCTCCCTTGCTCCAAATCTTTCCCCTTTCAACCTCCTCCTGCCCTCATATTGCTTTTCTCTCTCAAATGTCTTGCTCTCTGTCTCACCCTCACTTTCCCTGTTGACTGAGCAACGGCATCAATGACAGGGGTCTAAGTGGTTGCCATGACAATGCCATGACGACGGTGATGGAATTCATTTGGCATGGCCAGGATTACATGAATGGAGGAGTTCGAACCTGAGCAACCTCACGTCTAGTAGCTGTCTGTAAACGGTGAGAAAGTAAAACTCATCACCGCCGCCATGCATGCACAGATATAATACGCACACAGATGGAATACGTATAAAATCTCCGTCATGACAACCTTATCTGACCTCAAGCTGAGGTTGAAGCTGGTTCCATTGTCAGAATGCATGGTGAGACATATTGACAGTGAGAGATCGAGTCAGCATGTTCCCGTTTTAACTCACTGTGCTCTGTTGCATATTAATGGCAAGACAAGCTTTGAGTGTCTTGAAACCGACCAGACAGAAATGTCAGCACAGGACTTTTCCACACAGCCAATGTTTTTTTAGATTCTTATTTTTTACTCATGCACATGCCAACTATGTTATGGTTAGCATGGGATAGAGGCTTGTTGGTTAAGGTTGGAAAAGATGGCACTTTCAGTGAAAAACATTTATAGCAAATTCTAGTTTCCTGCATGAACCTTGGAAAGACAGCACACCCATCCACCAAGCTGCCCTCAACACTCATACTTTTCCCGACATTACATAAAGAGCTCACTACTTTCCATCCTAGCAATGAACATGAATCCTGAAATCTGTTATTGTTCAACATGGATACCATTATCAGATACTGTGCTGGTTTGGACATAGTGGGGAAGGTAGGAGAGTTAGAGGTAGAACTGAGGATTGTAAAGTTTTCATACAGCCACAGTATATTTTCTTTAGGGGTTAAAGCAGGTTTTGCAGATAAATTGTGGACTATATCTGCACACCATGAGTACTCACCACTCATTTGCAGCCTGCAGCAGAAGAGGAATCACCAGAGGTCAGGGTGGGCGGGAGTTACGATATGACATCACATCAATCATGGCTGCCACAGGTCCCAGCTGCCACCAGCTGTTGTACATTAAGCAAAGTGCAGCAGGCGGATTTGGCTTAGCCAGTTATGGGATAACTCAATAACATTACTCTGTTAGGGGCTGCCTTGAGCTCTTTATTTCATAATGCATTGTGGTTTTACCACCCGGTCCGCCATCTAACTCTCAAGAGCTGTCGTGAACCTCTAAGCTGATTACCGCGCCCTGTGCTAACTTTATGGGCCATTACGATTGGCCTCTGCTCATCAGTCAAGTCTTACCACACCTTGCCGGCTCTATCTATGAAAACAATGTTGACATTATGTTACTGTACAGATGGAAGAGCAGAATTTCATCAAGCAAGGCCATCAAATCAAATGTTTGCCCCTGGCTAACACTCTTAACATGGCTGGGTCTCCATGCTTTCATTGAAGTAGGTTAAGTGCCTTTCGTGCCACACAGCATGCCTGCATTAATCTGCCCACCACAAGTACACCACAAGTGTTTCTTGGTGAACTCTTGGTCCTCACAAAAACTGTCCCAGACTACAGACAAAGAAAATTGAGAATGTCTGCAGTTTCAAAGGGACAAATGTCTGGTAACTTCTAAAAACTGACAACATTTTTCAACCCTCTTCTAGTCTACTTTTGGTCTGAGTGTGTTTTGTGTATGACTTGAGAAAAAGAGAGAAGGAAAGTGTACAATATGTAGTGGGGCTTTTTGACAGTAATTGTTTGGGATGGAGTTGGCAGCTGTGGGTGAACTCAGGGGCAGAAAGGTGATAGTTTGACCCTCCCCACCCTCCAGGCTCTACTCAAACCGTGTCCACACTAATGGAGATAAATTTGTAACAGCATCTTTTTCTCTCATTTTTGGCCTTTATTTAAACTAAGTCAGCCTTTGCCACCATCAAAAACAGAGCACTTCAAAACGTTCTCTGGAGAGAACACATTTAATAAGCTCTGTACATGAGGAAAATATAAGTTGGGGGAAGCAGTGTTTTAAAAAAACTTTATAGACCTGTGCTGACTACATTCAAACAAAGTTAAGAGCCCAACTTTCTGTCCTCATTTTAAGATTGTTCACTTTCAATGTATGTACACGTAAAAACATGTAACATTTTCACATTAAAGTGTCTTAAAACCACAATAGCTTTCTGTGCTGTTGGGTTGTACATTTATCCCAATTTTTTCAACAATGTTGAAACTGATAGAAATCCTCAGCTAGAGTTGTCCCAGATTTTAACTGTGGATGAAAAAAACCCCAAAACAAACCAACAACAACAACAACAACAACAACATAACAACAGGAAATAACACTACAGTTGTGATTCTGGTTGCAGTAATGCAGTACCACCTTCAACTGCAATGTGGGTTCTAATGGCAGAGTTGTTCATATTTGTACTTGTTTACTCCACAGACATAAGAAGACGCAATCAATGTTATTTATGAGGGCAGAAGAAAAAATAAATCAGAGTTGAACGGACTGAAGACCTACTTCACTGACAGCAACAGACTATATTGTTTTTGGTGTGGTTGCAACATAGTTTATTGTAAAGATTACCATGTGATAGCTATTACAATATTTTATGACATGGCTCTGTTTTAGGAGAGAAGGATCACTGATAGAATAGACAGAAGAGTGAAGGAGACAAGAGGAAAACAGAAGCATAGGAAAGTGAGGACAAAAATTACTGGAGTAAACAAGTCAATAGAGGAGAATGTGCAAAAGAAAAGGAGAAGCTTTTTTGAGCAAAAGCTAGTTAGCCTTGCCGGTTAGCTTGTATTTTACAAGTGGAAAAGAAAAACTACAGCTACGACAACCGGTTTGAACGTTACAAAAGACAAAGAACTTATATCACTAACTAAAAATATGTGGACTTTTTTGGGTGTATATGCTATGATGCACAACCCATGCTTAATATATGCTCATTTATTTATTTTATTTACTTGTTACATTTTATGTCATTCAGGTTAAGGCATGTATTTACGAGTTTTATTCAATATTTGGTCAACAAAGCAATAATTACTAACTTTGTGAGGCAGCTAGACTCGCGAGATCAAGAGATCACATAATCACGAGGTCACATGATCACGTGATCATGATATCAAGGACATCCACATTGCCAAACTCAAAGCCATCCATTTCTGGATGGCAGATTGGGGATTGAACCAATCAGCTGCCTTTGACAAAGTGCTGGCTTGAGTATTGTTTATAACGTGTGACGCTATGTAAACAACAATAGCGGCTATGGACATGGTTAGCATAGATGCTGTTATAGTCAGTAGGTGATCTGAGGGGGTCGTCCCCCTTGTTGCTGTAGTGCTGGCTACGATAAATTGATCAATGGTAATTTTTAAATGATTCCCAGTGTATTAAAACACAAGCACAGAACCCTGAGCTTTGAATAACAGATACTGTAAGTTGTTAACAGTGTTTTTGGAGTTCTATGCTAGACCATTAACTGCTTTTCAAATCATTTCACACAATGCAACTTCTCCAAGAACTGTAAAAATAATGTAACTTGAAAACATCTGTGCTTTTAGTTGTGTGGTGGAAGAAACATGATGTCCTTCCTAAATAAACTCAGTCCACTGAATAAAATTTAAGGCTGTATTTATTTATTACTGTAACACACAGTTATATAAAGAAGAGAGGAACTGCAGATTTAGAGACGTTACAGGAGCGGTGTTCTTTGGGAGATTTACACGGGTGGGTCATAAGTGTGTGTGTTGGTCGGTGGTGTGTAAACGTGGGTGTGTGGGTGCTCCCATTTGACCATCCCCTTTGTTAAATAACAAATCACCTGCTGGCTATAGCATCAGTTCTATCAGAACTGGTGAGTATTCCTTTATTGAAAGAAAAGGAAAGGAAACTGAAAGGTTTTCTTGATGGAAAAGATGTTTTCACTCTTCTACGGTAAGAGTTTGATTAACCAACTGGCTCCGTTGGTCATACGGTTTGTTGATTTGAGCCTTCCCAGTCGGTTGTGTGCATAACAAACCACTGGGTGCAATCAGGTTAATTAATCACATCAGGGAAGCTTTTCTTTTAGCGAAGCTTAAACAAAGTAGTTTAAAGTACTAATAAAATACACCATCATAAGACTAAAACGTACGCTGTCTGTTAGAGTGAGTAGACCCTCCAGCCGAAGACGATTTTCTCAAAATCACATCCTCACTTTCACCTCCTCCCTCCAGACTATATCAAACAGCATTTACTTGCCTTTTGTGGATAACATCTGTTACATGATGTATGGCTTTGGTTCATATCACAAAAGCTTCTTTAGCTATCTAAAAATTTCACCCTCAGATTTCCCATCTTCTCTTATGATTGTGTACTGTCTGGCCCAGCCACCTGGCTTTTCTTCTTTTCCTTTATATTGGCCATACGCTCCTTAGTCTGCCTCCTTGTCTGTCCTTCAGCCAGCTCAATAGGTGCGTATAAATACCTTTTACAAGCTTCCCCCCAGTATCTTTCTTTACCTCATCCTGTCCTTCACATCCTTCCCTCTGCTTGATTCTTCTTTCGTCTGCCTTCCTTCCTTCCTGGTCTGTTTTTTTTCTCTTTTGAGAAAACATGTAGGTGGTTAGACAAAACATAGTAAGCTTACTATATATATAAAATACTATATCTCTGTCTGCATAATTTAAAACACACAGCAAAATGCATAACCAGACTGAAGTGGTTAACATTTTTACATTACGTCGAGCCTGCAAACAGTGAGCACAGCATACTGTAGCAGCATGTGTAAATGTCATCAGTGGTTACGGTTACTTGTGGACAGTGGAGTGGTGTTCAGTGACAGTTTCACAATGATAAATCCAGTGGGCACACGCGGGGAGAGAGAGAGCGCTGAGTGGCTCACATGCAGGCCTGGGGGGTATGCTCTGTCCATGAAGCTGGGGGATGGACCAGAATCTGCTTTGGCAGTTACAGCAATCTGGGTCAGTCAGATGCTTGAAGAGAGAGAGAGAGAGAGAGAGAGAGAGAGTGGTGGTCCTCTGGCTGGCTGACCTCAATGCTCCTGCATTATCATTATTTTCCCAGTCAGTCACCACGCAGGGGCTCACTGAGCCTCTGCACCAGGAAATACGTCTGATTCCCCTAGTGACAGTACATGCATGCGTACGCACACACACACGCGCGCGCGCACACACACCTTCCCGGAAACATAGTTGCGACAGCCCTGAACTGAGAGGTCGAAGGTTACCATTACAAATGGCTCACTCTCACGTTCAACCATTCAAAAGGTATACTAATCACACACTCTCTCTCCCTCTCTCTCTCTCTCTCTCTCTCTCTCTCTCTCTCTCTCTCACACACACACACACACACACACACACACACACAC
>JAQLOL010000007.1:22550951-22571559 GCA_029783665.1 Naso thynnoides | reverse complement strand
TCTCTCTCTCTCTCTCTCTCTCTCTCTCTCTCTCTCTCTCTCACACACACACACACACACACACACACACACACACAGTGACCCTGAACCCGTCTCTCGCAGTGTTACATGAGTGTACATCTCTCACGGGTTGAGATCTCATTTGTGGCTATGAAGTGGGCCCCATTTTCTCACCATGTACGTGTTTCCTGTCTAATCTCTGTGGCTCAGTGCATGAGCCGAACAGTTAGAAGGAACACCAGAGCCATCCATGAGAGAAAAAAAACAGTATGCCACCTCTTCACAATACGTTTGTTTAAATCTGTGGAACACAAACCAGCAACGTTTTCCCTGTCGTTGCCTTGCTGGCAATACCTTCTTTTCGGTTTGCTCTATTTCTCCTGAGCCTGTCTCTTCCTCCCGAGTCCTGAACTCCTGCCAATGACGGTTAGAGGAATCTGATTTGCGTTGATTGCATTAACATTCTCCAGATGTTCGAAGTCAGAGATCTGACACCTCTGTCCCACAGCTGTCTCATCTTGGAGAGCAAAGAGATGCAAGGGTGCGTCTTGTCAGAGCAGTGAGGGAATGCTGTATCTCAACAGAACACAAGTGGATGCAGGAGACAGGCTTGGAGTGAGCTCAAAGGAAATGAGGTGTGTGCTCTGAAGAAAAAATATATAGCTGGGAGGAGACAAAGGAAAAGACAGAGGGAGCTGGATGCAAGTGGTGTCAGAACATAAATGAGTCTCATGAAACAGAGCAAAAGGAGACGGAGATGTGTGCAAGAACAAAGATGTCAATACAAAGGAAGTAACTTTGATAGAGGGAGATGAGTCCGTGCAGAAGGAAATACTCAATTCCCTAGACTCTACCCAGTCCATCTGTTTGGTCTTTTCTCTTAGAGGGTTTGATGCTTGTCGCATGGCCACAGGAAGAAGCCAGCCCCCTGGGTCTTCAGAAGGGAACATGATCCTTTTAATAAGCCCTGACATGGTCCTCGAACACCACCCTTCTCTTCAAAAGTCCCTTCAGGGTCAGCTGTAAATCCTCACGTTGGCCTTCAAGAAGGCTCAGCACCACACAGGGATGCACACTAAAGGCAAACCCGGCCTTGAGAACGACGCCAACATTTTGGAAAACAGAACTATGAGCTGGAAAACATATTTAGTGATTGCTTACAAGCTTTCCAGATTGTGAAGGAGCCTGAATGTCACAAGTGACTTAGAGATTTTAGCCATGGCTCAAAATCTGATCACCAGACAGAATGTTGTGTTGGACTGTTCCAACCATCTGAAAATGTGAAATTGCTTTCACATACTGGTTTGTTTAATATGTGTTCAGAACAAATGTAATTGATCCCTGTATTATGTTCTCTGGTTCCCGCATGTGGCTAGTTTCAGGCAACAAAAGCATTTTTGTCAAGGAAAGTGGAAGACTGTGGCTTTGGTTACATTTCAATAAAATAATGAAGTCCTATCTCCCACTTCAAGTCAATGTTAACTTTATAAGCATAACAGCAAAACCACAATCTTTCCCTAACCCTTCCAAATACCATTAAAAGGTTGAATGGTGTTTTAGTTGACTGGATGGTGTAGAAACAAGAGAAAGAGTCTCCAGCCATGACAGCAAATTCTTTATAGCACAAACTATGTTTAAAAAAAACCATACCAGTGTTAGTTCATCTAATTGTCTTTTGTCAACATCAGCCACATAACCCCACCCATTTTTCCCAAAATAGCTTTATCAATGAGATATCATGTTTGTTTATGTATTGTCAATATTCAATAAATGTTACAGAAAGAACCTGAAAATGTGCGACAGCATTAGTATAAAAGAACGTCTGAGCCAAAATCCTTCTTCAAGCTAATATTCGAGTTAGGAGGGCAGCACTTGTAAGTAGGCTAACTATTTTTCCAGGTGTAATAACTTTTGTCTTAATGGCTCCTCTCTCCCACTCAGCGATTTTTGACAAAATAAACACAGACTATCTCTTGAGAAGGGTGAAATACCTATACCAAGCAACTTTCAAGTGTCCTACAGTGTTTCTATATCCTGTGTCAACATGAATGGCAGTGAATAGGGTTTGAAAATGCAGTCTGAGGTCACCTAGAGAGGCCACACATGCAGAGTTTTAACAACAATATTTGTAGAAGATAGGGACAATCTCTGCTAATGGTGAGAAGTCAAAAATAGTCTGGTATGGTCCTTTAAGGTACAGCACCTAAAACACTGGTTAGTTTTTTAGCAAGCTAAATGCTAATTATTGGAGAAAGTCAAATGTGCTACAGTACACGGCTGCTCCCGATTCAAACTTTTACACCTTTAATTTCTGCATCACTACAACTGATAACATTAGCACTGAGCATGATCACTCTTCTTGAATTTAATTATTGAGAAACTGAGCTGAGTTTTGTCGAAAAATCTTGCATGCTTCTCGGAAACAAAAGCAACCATATACCTACAGATAGAAACACTGTGTGGCACCTACATCAACTGCATGCTATGCAGGCATGAGTATGCTAGAGCTCGTGGTAGGAAATCTTAAAACCACTCCTGGCGAGCAGGAGTCACCATTTATCATTGTGGAGGGATCCAAGGTTGGAAACAATGTGGACATTTTTACACCCCACACATGATCAAATATGTGTGTGTGTGATCATGTTTCCTCCATATTTTTCTCTCAGCACATTCCAGACAATGTGTTGTGCTTGAATGTGTGCCATGTAAAGCCATGCATCACAGTGGTGAACACATTCCTGAAGATTCGTTTTGAAGAAATGAATCGTATGTGAAGTTCGGAAGGTTAAATAGAAAGTTGTAAGTCTGTTTGGAAATTATGATGCAAAAAAATCCTGCCATGTTAATGAGGATTTTGACAAGTTGTGCGTGAAACATCAATAATCTTTACTTTTTTTTTTCACCAGTTCCTGACAAGGATCCACATCGGCATATCAGATGCTGAGAGAGAACAGACTTTCATATTTGAAGTTCCTGTGCACTTTGACTGTGCACATGCATGTGCATGACGTGCTGTGAAATTAGTTTTTGTTGTGAGTCTTGTGAGCTTTACTTCAAAAACTATCATCCTCCCATGTGGATAGAGATAGAAACAGTGAGACAGAGCTGCAAAGTTAAAAAGAGAAGGAGGACATTGAGATGGGGATCAGAGATTGTACATGAGTGAGAGATGAAGAGAAGAAAACAACTCCTGCACACATTCCAACCTCAGCTGAGAAAAAAACTCCAGGAGAAACATGTCTTGCTCTTTGGCATCCATGAAAACAAAAACTCACTGGCTGCAAACTCCAAAATTCTCTTAGCTTCATCTAAAGTTGGAAGAAGTCTAGCAGGAGACTTTCTATCTGCTCATCTCTCTGCTTAACTCTGACAACTAGAGGAATCTGAGCTATGAAAGCTATGAGTGAGCTTGTGTTTACACATGTGTGCAAACGCACACAAACACACCGCACCATACCGCACACACACACACACACACACACACACACACACACACACACACACACACACGCAGATAACAATGTAGTGCAAACAATCTGCCACTACTGGGATGCAAATTTTCACAGCGGGCATGTGTGTGCCTGACTGCATTCTTTTTCATGTTTGTGTCAGAATAAGTGTCATTTTTGTGGCACTTCCTCGCTGAGAATGGAAATCTGTAATTTTGCTCGGTGGAGATTTTCTTTCACAATGAAGACGAGAGGATGCTTGTTGACTCTGTGGTGTAATTATACCGCACTGCTGTAAGTGCAGCCCTTCTGTGTTTTGGATTTCCAGTTGACAAGGCCAGAGTGAGACAGCTGCTGTGTTGACCTCGTTCGAGGTCAGCCTGGTTAGAAGTTTGGAGTTAGCTGTTGTGGAAATTATTGTTTTTGACAGTATTGATATTGGCAACACATACATATTATGTGCAACATCCGCAACACAGATATATGGTGAACAGTAAAAAAAAAATCCTTTTACATGAGCTGCCAAATGTGAGACTTTATTCAAATTAAAGGCTAAACTGAGGATCCCCAACAAAGATGGAAAAAAACAATCTTTGTCTGTCTCACTTTGCTGAATACGGCAAACTGATCTAAATTATTTAGCCTCTGCAAATTTTGTACACGATAAACTGTAAAATCCAGATGGGAAATTCGGAAAGACGTTTGTGGCCCTTGTGGTGTGTGGACCCAATCAATTGTGGGTTTCGACAGCCCCCCATATTTGCAGATTTCTTAGAAAGCAATTTGGTTCTATGAGTCTGCAAGTGTGGTCAAGTGTGGACATATGGGTTCAGCCATACTGAAGCCTGTACTGTGGAAACTCTGCCTCTGATAAACAGATCCAGTTGTGCGTGGAGATCCAAGCTAATTTTTTTCCCTCAGACAAGTAAAGGGTCACCCAATAGCCCCTTTAGGCAAAGACTCACAGACAAACAAAATAGCAGAGCAGTCAGCTTGAAAAACGTTCTTTTTTGTACCAAATCAGCAATTTAATGAGCAGTTTTAGATGTTTTACCATTCAAACTTGCGACAATGTCCAGAGAATCAGGTCTGACCTTTTTCACACATACAGCTCAAAAGAGGTGATTGTGTCAGTTGTGTTCACACCTGCTGGAAATACACATTTTGGGTAAAGTGTGAAGGAATACAACTAATCCATAAATAGCAGTTTTCACGTATTATCCTTATTTAATGTCCACAGAATCAGGTCCAAACTTTATGTGGTATTGCCCTTTAACACATGTCGCACATATATGATTTGCGTTGTCCATTAAATTAAAGACGAGTTCTTTCTCTGTTGGGTTTATGTAAGGGGGTGATGCATGGGGAGAGCGAAAAAGGGGTTTAACATGTTTTGTTTAGAGCACATCAATCGATGTATTGGCTTATAATAATGATGAATGCTTTGTGCTGATATCAATACCACATGTATCTGAACAAATTTGCAATAGCAAAGAAAGAGTGGAAAACAATGAACAGGTGAGTAGAGAGCAGCACTGAAAGCTGCAGTGTTTTCTTTGTTTAGCAGCGGCATGAGAACATCAATGCACTGATTCACTGGCTCTGACTTCCTTGGACAATGAGACTTGAGGGTAACATGTTTGAGAAAGTGTTTGGCTTTCTCCTCGTCATTTAGTTTCAATGAGGTGACGGGACTTCTTTCAGAAGTGAATATATGACACTAAAAATAGGACTTCCTGTGAGCTGAGGTCTATTTGCTGCTGATCTATGGCAACCCTCATTACACAACAATATGAACACATGAAACCTTTGTCATACACACTTGTGGATGGTAACCATGACTGATCTTACAACAAGCTTTTCATTACAATTAACCTCTTTAGAGAGACATGTTCTTTTCCACTACTTATATTATTGGATAGCTTGTTCATTATTTGTTGCTACAAGCTGTGTTTTCTTCAACCATTTTAATACAGTTTAAAATTGGTCCATTACAGCTACAAAGTGGGACAAAGGCTGCGTAATGAAAATTAACTTACAAATGACTTGAATGCATGTGAATGAGGAGCCACTACAAACTCATTAATTTCAGTCTCAGCATCTTTGGGACTTTCCAAATGATCCCTTCATCACGTCGTAATGGTGATCTATATTCAGACAAATTCAGCACCTGCAATGCCGCTCATTTTTTAAATCATATTAATGATTTTAACCCTTTTGGTTCCTCCAGTCCCACCTACACTTCGTCTTCTCTCTCTGTCCCCAGGTCATGCAGGAAGTGGCAGTACCACACTGAACAACAGCACGTACGCAGGATGATAGGCCAATCGTCCCACAGGAAGAGGAAGAGACTTTGCATGCTTTCCCCAGAGATATGAAAGGGTGACACAGGTGTGGAAGATTGTCAGAGTCTGACAGTGAGAGATTTGAATCTGACTCTTTGACTAAGAACGTCGGGCTGATAAACATTTAAAGAATTTTTAGCAACTGCAGGAGCCAGGAGCAGAGGATATTGGCTAATAGTGGCTGCGCTGGAGTTGAGTCACAGATTACTGAGACTCTGTAGACCAAATACTGATAGCAGGCTATTCATTCTCCGAGACAAAAGTAATGAAAGAGCCACATAAGTGCAGTTAATGAAGTAGCTGATATGAAAGATGAGAATATGCAGTTAAGGTTGCACATAGTGCTTCCGGCCTTGGCTCCTGGGAGGAAAAAGGAAATCCTTTCATAACAAATGAGCCTCCACTTGAGACTAACAACACAGTCCAACACCTGGACGGCAGATTAATCAGCTGCCCAAATCATTACCTGACTTTGCTGATTCACTGAGCTACCTAAAACTCACAGCTTAATCTTTACGGAGCAAAACTTCTAAGCGTGTTTTCCTTCTTACAGTTCAGAAACGTGTTGTCCCACCAGGTTTGACACCTCATATAAACCAGCCATGTTTGTTAAGGTGTTAATGGCCCTGTGACACACTCGTCCTTGGGGCAAGCTGGCTGAGGAGTCAGACTATTTGCCCGATCCCACCCCAATAACCCACCCCCAGGAGAGATCACAGGAGTGACTTTCTTGAATGTGGCCCCATTTCGGCTGCCTCCCGAAGGCTGTCCTCCATCAATTAGGATCTCGTAAACAAGGAGAGGGGATATCTTTAAAATGATAAGGGAGGGAAAAGTGCCATAGGAAAGGGGCTGTCTGTCTGTGATTGGGCCAGATCAAAAATAATTTTGAGTTTGAGCGATGTTCGTCCTCAGTAAACGAGATAAGATCATTTTCCTTTCATTTACCCAAGATATTTACCTGATTCTGTTTCCTTAGAGCGTCTCAGCTATCTACGATCTACCAATGACCAGACTGCATTCATTCACAATGAAAATCACGTTGACTTTAGTCATCCTACCACACAAATACACGTCCCACTCAGTTGAGATAAAATGTCTACAAATTTTTGTCTGGCTTCTCTCAAAGTTTTTCTGAAGGGAGCTACACTGCTTCCTAGGCACAAAACTCTGAAGCAAGAGATGAAGGGTCAGCTCACACTGACAGCCCGAAACAACATATATTCCAGTCAGTTACAAGCCAGCAACAACACTACTGAACTGTTGAAGAATTGATATTGGCACAAGAGAGGCACAACAAGGCTTTAGTCGTCTCATTAAACCATATTGATTGAGATTTTTTGGAGGCTGACTTGTTTAAACCATGTCCATCCTTTATTTTGTGTGTCTCCCCTTCAGTCTGTCTTTACATTCCTGGCATGCTTGACTAGAGCGATGACACATGGCCATAAGAATGCTGGCTTAGAGTTTAAAGAGCTCCTGTGTTCATTCCTCATGTACCTCCAGGCTTTTCATCAGCACGTGGAAAAACCAAGAAGCGGTCTAGACATTTTGGAAGTAGAAACTTTGGGTGCTGGATAAATGAATCACAATGATTTTCTCAAAACATCTGTGCTGTATGTGTGGTGTAAGTAGCTTTAAGTGTTTCTCCAAGCATTCCCCATAGTGAAGTGTGTTTTCTCCAAGCACTGAACAGCCCAGCTGTGTGAGCAAGGGAAATCACACATCTTTTGACAGGAAGCTCCATCGACACACACGGCAGAGAGTCAGGAAGCTCTGCCAGCTTGGCGCGCCGCTTCATTCATAAATCTTGACGAACAAACACACACAGAGCAAAACCAGTGAGTCCAGCACATCCAGCTCTGCGTTTCAGTGAGAGATGCAGTGACCTCTGACAGGATATGAAAAGGTCAGAGGTTAGCTGAGAGCCGGGTTTAAGTTAGGATCGACGTGGGCGGTGCTAGAGGTTCACAAAAATCTGAAATGGATCTTCCTTTGACTTCGGATGTCCTCTTCCTCTTTAGATGTAGCAAAGATAGGTAGTAAAATGGCAAGACACTATCTTAAAGCTGGAGATCACGTCCTGATAGCTCAAAATTTCAGGTTCCTTTCTCATATTCTCTCTTACAGAGAGAAAGTAAATGTTTAAGGTGACCCCTAAGACGAAACCAATTTTACTGTGCACACAGGGCAGTTGATCATAATAATAAAAAGATTCCAATCGCAACGACCTTTTCAAAGTTATAGCGCTTTCGGGAGCTCCTCAGCAATTTTACTTTGACTAGAGTCAGACCAGCGATTAAAGGAGACCATAAAGGATAGGTATTACAAAACAACCTCCATCTGTGCTGAAGAAATATCTTCCTTACACTTGTAAAGGTACATCCTCTTACATCAACACTCACACAGAGACCCTCTTTAAAAGGTGACATCACAAAATGTTTTCCACAACAGTCCAATTTTTCCCAGAAGGGAAAAATAGTAAGAAAGACAACAAGAAGTGTAGCAGAAGTGTCAAAAGAGATATGTAGTCGTCTGGGCTTGCCCTCCTCATGGCCTGAAGTCTTTGGTAATGAATGGGCCCCTGTGTGTCAGGATGTACAGTTAGTGTGACTACATGTGAGTATACGGGAATAACATCTGTCATGTCTGACAGTGAATTTCAGCGTAGGTACGGATGTTTCTTGTCAGTCAGAGGAAACAGCAGAGTTAAAGCCAGGAAACAAACGGGCGTTTGCTCCATCATTGTCATGATTTCTGGCCTTTAGTCAGTCCTGGTTAAGTTAAAAACTATCTATTTATTCCCTTTAAAAGAGTAGTACACCAATTAAGCATGACATGATGCTAAAATGAGGAGTTAAGGATGAGGAATGGGTGGAATATACATTGCCAGACACTCAATAGACAGTTTCTTTGGGTAACTAAACCAGCAGAACTTGAGAAATTATCTGTTACATTCCACCCATTCTTCATCCTTGTCAGTCGAGCCTGCGTTGTCCATAATAATTGCATTTCCTCCCAAAGTACCTGGAACTTTTGTCTCAGGAATTGCTTTTCTTGGAACTAAAATCTTGTTGTCTTTGGTCCAGCGTGATCTTTAGACCTGGGAAGGACTTGTGTTAGATATACAACAACAAGGCCTGAACTTTTTCATTCGTCCGACTGTTACTTGCCTTCTTTTTTGACTCCATGGTGATCTGTCAAAGTGCAATTAAAAAAAAAAAAGTTTATTGCTGCAGATTTTAAAAAGTGGTCTTTGTAATAAAATGGTACTGGACCAAATCAGGAATGTTCAGCAAGCCCCACCCAAAGTTTTCAGATTTTTGGAAAGCACAGCCCCTCGAGCAGGGACTTTTTGTTGATGAAAATAATTCCCCAGAGCTTAATTTAGACCCTTGTCCCTGCGGTTGAAAAGCACTGACTTCTTCCAAAGTTTCAAAGTCCCAGGGGAAAATTCTTTAATTCTTTCCAATGTAATTCAGCCACCAGAAGTTTTAATGGGAGACTGGTTGTGTTGATGTAGTGACAGCTACTTATACTTTTGATATTTGCACTTTTGTCATTTTCAAAAAGGTGCTGACGTTTACTTATGTGACATCACTTAAGATAATATATCTGATTTTGTTTAGCTACCTCTGGAAACACAAAAGATGCTTTACACGCTTTTTCACACATGCTGCAATTCTCTGCAAGACCTTTAAGCAGAGTCTGATGCGTAAATTCAACACAGTTTAGAGGAACTGAGCATAGATTTCACAATGGAGACCTATGACTGCATAATATATGGTACTGACATCCTGTTTTGTGACTTTTATATTAAGGTGAATGAACTTTAGACAAGTCATTCTGGGATTTCCCTTCTAATACCCCAGAGAATACAATGACTGTCTCTTGTGAATTCCCTGATGTTAAAAAAAAAAACCAACACATCACAATCTACCCTCAACAAGGAAACAAACTCTGATATGGTGCATCCATGTATCCACGGTCCCTCTCCCTTATTTCCAAGGTCATCACCCACTCCTTCCACCTCTCCCAGCCCTCCGTGACCCCTCCTGCCCGGGATGCTCATCCTGTTTCCTATAGTTTCCTCTTCCCTGCGGACAGGAAATGGCTGGAGCCCACGGATACACACTCGACAGGGAGCCTGCAGGAAGTGATCTCACTGCAGCACCTGCAACCAGGAAAGAGAACAGCCCCAACAGGGAGGTGAAAGAATAAGCCGTGCACACTTACACACACTTTATATACAAACAAGTGCCTAACCCACAAACACCCTCTAACTTCCCCTACAGCTGTTGGCACTGGAACCACAACACAGGAAATCAAGTGTGAGCAAAGTTCTCAAATGCACACAGCATGACTCCTCTTTGCTCAGACATTATCACCATCTGTTGAACTTACAAACACACAGAAACAGACTCCTATAGATCAACTGGTGCATATACGTTAAAGATAAAGAAAGAGGTTGTGGAGGGTCTTTGTGTCAAGTAGACGAGGATTGTCTGAGCTCTCCTGCACAGGCTTTTACAGGCTGAGGTAAATAACTTCTTCATTAAAGCTCTAATTCAATTTGGGGCAATGGGGTCTTCTGGGGAGAAAATGTGTGTGCATATGATTGTGTTTTGTGTTTGTGCCAGCGGAATATTCCCCGAAGCATTGCTGATAATCTAAAAAGTTTGAAATTCCATTACCTATTTAGGGGATACATTCCAAGGTCTTATTGATCATGCAGACGGTCAAATAATTTGAGTTAACGAGGAGTGGCGTCCCATGTCGTCAGGCTCGTCTCGCCTGTGAATCAATCCTCCTGTTGGATGATGACGGGGGATGAATGTCTCCTCTGATTCCAGTGTCAATGTACAGCAGCAAATCTAATTATTGCCTGCACATCCTCTCTGGAATCTGCTCAAAGAACTCATCTGCAGTGTGAAATTAAAAGAAGAGTTTGACATTTTTGTAAATGTGCTTATTCATTTTCCTAGATAGCAAGACCGATACCACCCCCATGTTTTTAGGTAAATATGAAGCTACAGGCTGCAGCTAGTTAGCTCATCTTAGCATAAAAACTGTCTTTCTTATTCAAAGGCAATAAGCTGCCTAGCGACACTAGTGGGATAGACCGACGTCTGAAGGGACCCGTCGGATACTCACAGCTGGGCCGGGTTGGGCTAGTCTTTTAGAAGTGATGGTTGGAACTGTTTCGGGTTTGGAGACCCACTTTCTGTGTGTTTTTTTTCCCCTTTTTTATCCGTTCAGAACTGGGATTTCTGTTTTTCCGATTCATCTGACGGCACCTGAATGTACCACAGCCTTTTTAGTGACGTGATTGGTTGGCTTGACTGCCAAAAAATCACACTTCTGCTGTGAGCTTGTGTGGGGCTGTGTGTGTGATGAATCTTACATATACATATTTTACACTGTTTTCTGATTAGTTCATAGCTTAAGGTAGAAGGAGTGCATACACCCGCTGTACCCTTATGCATTATGTCCAGCAGTTGTGGAGCATGTTGATTACGTCTTTGTTGGTGTCTTGCAGCTCCAGAAAACAGTCCACAGCAGTGATGATGTCATCATCATTACTGTCAAAATGGGGACAACTGAACTCCTTCTTCATCTTGGAAAAGAGGTGGTGCTCTGAGGGAGCAAAATCAGTTGAATATGGCAGGTGATGCATAAGCTCAAATCTGAATTCCTGGATGACTGCACATAAGGCTGATGTCCTTTTTCTCTGACAGTGCTGACTAATAATTTATAACTCAAAAGCAAAAACATCACAAAAATTATCAACTTCAAACCGTCTCCATAACCACTCAGAGTTGAACTACATGTGAATGTAATGAGAGCTGGACAACTCTTACCCTTCCACCTTAGATCACAAACTTAGATTGGATACAACTCCAGTCTCCCATCAATCCACAGCAATAGAAAACAGTTAGTGAGCTTTGGAGCTGCATATTGCACGTGCATATTTCTTGTATACAACTGTCTGACTCTAAGCAAAGACGCTGAGCAAGCATCTTTTCCAAAATCTTAAACTAATTCTTTACTTAATTAACATTTAAGCATCGTTTGAAGAAGGCTCTTCTTTATGTCAACATGACAATGGCCCATAAACAAAAAATGGGGTGGAAAACCACCTGTGAGCCAGAGTTTATTGCCTAACATCAGTGCTCAACCTCACTATTGTACCTGTGGCTGAATGGGGGCAAATTCCTGCAGCCAGGTTTCAAAATCATGTGGGGGCCTGAGGTGAGACCAGCAAGAGCTCATGGTATCTGCAGACTTGTGTTTACATGCCACCTGAAGTCTGGTGCCAGCAGCAGACACCAGGGCACCAGACTTACCCTCCAATTGATCCTGCAGATATCGGGAGCTCTCGTTGGGAGCTTCAGACGATGTTTGTGCGCATGTGCATGAAAACAAGGCTCCCATCTGAGTCGCCATAGGCTACGGTGAACAGTGAGGCTAAAAACATGACATCAGTGACCTTTTTTGAAAACACTCTGATACGTCAAGGCCTCATGACACTTGAATTACTTCAGTGGAGCAGTATGGAGGTGATTTTATATAGTTATCACACATTTTTTTATGTTTGAAAATTGGTCACTGTTTGCTTCAATTGTTTGAAAGATTACTGCAACTCCTTTTTTTCTGTGATACTCCAGCATTGTTTATACGACTGAAAAACTTCACCTGACCTTCCATCGACATAATGGTGAGTAGATAATGACTGAATTGTCATTTTTGGGTGAAGTATATCTTTAATAAAAGCATTTCAAAAACTGTAAAGGCTGTTATGGTTGCCTATTGTGTGACTTGGAAGTACCATGTTCAACAGTTTTGTACAAATGTAATATTAAACTGTCCAAGTACTTTTGGCTATGCAGTGTTAATGTTCTTGTGAAGAGCTGACATTATAGTATAACCATTATTAAACTCTCTTATAGTATCTGAGAAATGTACGGTACAGCGACTTTAATGAACTGAATATGTGCTGCCCAGATAGACCTCTTCCATTCATTTATTAGTCAGTCAATGGGAGAGTGTAGTGTGTGTTGTGTGAGAATGCAGAGTGCACACTCTGAATATGAATTGGCTGCACTGGCAACAGGCTACTGTACTTCACTGCCCTGAATCAGAGCTACTCACAAAGGCTGAGAAAGTGAGAGAGAGACGGAGAGAGAGAGAGAGAGAGAGAGAAAGAGAGAGAGAGAGATGTGTGCCAGGCAGATAAAGCAGCCCACTGACATACATTCTCCAGATGGAAAAATGGAGATTTACTCCTTTCTCTCGCTCTCTCTGCCGACCTCCCCCTCCATTTAATCAGACTTACTACGCCAGGCTCATTCCTAAATGTGAGTGAACCATTTTTTACTCTGCACAGGAAAAGATTCCCCTCTCCAGAGTGTTGTTTCTAGACAAGCTTGTTGGAGAACCACGGTGGAAACAAATCTGGATCTTTTTCTTTTTTTCTCTTCACTCGACCTGCTCCTCAGTAAATCTCCTCCAGTCTCTCCAGCAGTACATTTGCTTTCATTATAACACGTTCTGCCTTCACACAGTCTAAAAAGTGCAACAACAAGCCCTCTTCTTTGTCTGAATGCTGCATTTTTGTTTCATCCCTCCCCCCGAATTCCCCTCTGCAGTCCTCTTCTTGGTTGTCAGAGTAAGGACCCTTGTGATTCCTGAGATTCCAGACTGCCAAATACAGAAATATTTTTCCACTAGAGCTCTCATATATCGGCATGTATATATTATAAACATGCCACTGTTGTTTTTACACTGCATGCAGAGGAGTGAAAGAATAGTGTTGTGCAGCCAAATAAACATACCGCAGATATTTATAAGATGGGTCACCCAGTGTGTTCGTTTGACGTCACCCGCAGGATTAAACACTAACACAAGAATGATGCTGCATCAGGAGAGTGGGCGCTGTACTAATCGGTCGCCTTTGAAGGCTTGGCACGCTGGACCTGTATTTTACAACACTATGAGTATTTATGGGCCTCATATTCAACAGTTGTAAAGATTTAAAACCAACTTTCTCTTTGTGTTAGTAGCTAATGTAAACACGTTACATATTAGCTACTTTAAAACTGTGTCTAAGCTGGTTCAGACCACTTTACAGTGTTGTAAGGCCACCCTGGTCGACTGCATTTAGTCTTTCAGCAGGATGTTGAGCACAGCAATGCATCCTGTGTCTTATGTAATGACCAGACCACCACCATCCATCCCTCCACTTCAAAAACCTGTTACTTTTGTGGAGAATGCACATCCATTAAAAACTACAACCCCAAGAAAGAGGTTGGAGTGGATAGATGCCTCAACAACACATTGGATTTTATCATGGGAGGCTGCTGTTGGTTTCCTGTTGATTGATTGATTGATTGATTAACCTTTATTGTCTCCTCAGATGGAGAAATTCATCTGAAGAGACATCTGTTTTCCTATTAACAGTAAGTGTTTGTGTTTTTAGTGTTTTTTAACCACATGCATTTCCCAACTTTAAGCCTCAGATTCCAGGGAAGTGCACAGACATCTCTCCCTCAGAGGAGGAATTTGAAAACACATCTCTAGCGACAAACTTTGCATAGATGCACGTCAGATACAAGTCAGTGTAGTCCAGATCTCAGGATGTGTTTCGACAGAAAGCGATGAACGTGATTTTCTCGCAAGTAATGCAGTTATCACATTATATTTACCCCTTCAGAGAGGGAGGGGGTCTTGCAACTTTCTGTCATTCACTGTTTCCAATATAACCATTATTACTGCACTGTATCAATTGTGGAACTCTAAAAATCCTTGTGTCTGGATTCATAACATAATCCCACACAGCCACAGCTGGACTTTAGGAAAGTCAGGAGGAGGGGAGGCTTCAATTCTTTCTGTCATTAACTACAGTCGATATAATCATTATTGCTACACTGTATCAGTTGTGAAAGTCCCAGAAATGGTGGAAAATTTAACAACCTTGAATCTGTGTTCATAATACAATTCAGAGGTGAATAAAGTCATGTTCTACAACTCCGTGGGATTCACACACAGCAATACTTATTTTTGTCATGCCTGATTCAACGATTGGACTTCAGGACGTTGAGACTTCAGTGACACTGGGAGAATCGCAGCGCTGATTGGCTGTCGCAACACAGTGTTAGGTGAATCGGAAACATTTGCAAGTGTTGTTCTGGAAAGCAATTACAAACAGTGCATTTTGTCCTTTAATTTGGAGCATTCGTTTTGTGGATAATGAGCTAAATTTCAACGGTAAAGACCCTCACACAGTCACTCAGCATGACACAAAATCCATCCCCTGATTATTTATTTCCTCATGTAAACAAAGGTCAATAAAATGGGGCAGTCCATACAGAGCTCTTGTCCTGAGCGGACCCCCATCATGAAATGCAGCTGCCTGCCAACAGAAAGAGAAAAATTAGGCACAGTGTTTTCAGAGCACTTCTAGTGTGGCCAGAAGCTCACAGATGCGTAATTTTAAAAGGACAAAATCACACAAGTGAAAGTAATCTCTCCAAAGTTGAAGGACAAAGGTGCCCTGTCACCTCCTTACTCTTGCAGGTGTTTTTGTTGTTTTAACACTCCTTCATGTTGTTTATCTGTCACACTATCATTGATTTCCTTTGCTCCTTCAGAAATGTTATGTGCAGTCAGAGAGGTAATATTGGAATTTTTGCCTTGTGCTGATATTTATCGACCACCTCCCCTTCCTCATCCCCCTCGCCCTCCCTTCTCTCTTTGCCCTCTCTCCTCTGCTGTTTATTTTTCTCGCTTTCTCTCTGCCAGCTGTCAGCACTGGCAGCGTGCCACACAGGCGCTTGCTGCTCTGCGAGTGACAGATGCAGCAGCAGTCAGGCAAAGAGGAAAAAAGGAACAAGAGTTAAAACAGAGGGAGACTGAAAGAAAAAGAGGGAAACGCAAGAGAAGAAAAGAGAAAAAGAGACGGGAAAAGGTTAGAAGAAGTAGGAGAGGGATGAGTGAGACAACGGAGAGTTGGCCCTCCCCGTTGTGTCCGAAGGGACAAAGTGCTGGATTAGGCCGTGGCCAATAATCACAGCCAGATGGGCTTTGGAGGGGCGTGGACAGAGAGGGAGATTGAAAAACAAGATAGCCTGGGACGTTATCAGCATTAGGTTACAGCACAACTTTATTCTGACATTTCTAGTTACAGCCTCATGTACAGCCAATACATAAACTTTACAGCTTCCAACACAATAGCTAAAAGCTCTACAACTCATTTCCCTGCTAGATTGTATCACTGATAGGCCACATCTGTGTGGCATTTAAGTCGTGTTGCCCTTTTTTCTCCCTTATTAACATTCCAGAGCCCATTTCTGAACCACTGACACCGTGAGGCTACCTTGACCAAAACATGGCTGTTTCCCTCTGGCTTCAGCACAAATTACATCAGTCATTTGTTTCTGTTTATGAAAGAGCAATTGGTCACCCGTATAATATGTCCCTATCAAGTGTCAGGACTACATGCTCCGCGTGAGAGCTTAAAAAAAAAACCTCACAGGACAAGAATAGTGCTGAAAGAGAAAAGGGATGAAAGAAAAAAACATCATATTAGAAACATGTTGAGAAATGCATCATTATTTCAGGGAGGCTTCGTTTTCTTACTCTTTTCTTTCTGCACTTGAGGCACCATCTCTCTCAGCTTTTGCCAGCGATACCTCCACCTTTTCACCCAGAAAACAAAAACACAAGTTTGCATGTTTGAACAGCTTTAGACAACTCGTGTAAAATTATCATCAGAATGAGAAGTGCTACACACAAGATCTAACCTATTAATGAGTCAATGAATGGGTATAATCACAGTCCACGGGTCCATGAACTTGGCCAAGGCTTGCATTGGACCAACAAAGGCACAAACAAACACAAGCAAACTCCCCCCATCCCTCCATCCACCTTGGCTGTTCTGCCTTTATGTCATTGTTTTTCTCCCCCTGCTTCTTTGTCTTTTCTTCCACCCCCATCTGGTGTGTTTGGATGTGGCCTCTTGGTGCTAATTCACTTCCTTGGACACCATCTGCTGTGTGACTTTCTACAGTAAACTGAGCCTGGCTGGTCGTCTCGGGGAGGAACGGGCCTGTGTTGTCACCTGTTCAGCATGCCGCCTTCTGCCGCCGGGCGTCATCTTTCACTGGAGGCTCCTCGCATCGATGGAGAGGGTGTGACAAATAGAGTGTTTGTCAAGTATTAGAACATAACTTACTTGATTTTCAACCCTTAATGACTAACTCTTGTCTTAAAGCACCCAGGCAGAATCATTTGTTTAGTTCAATCAACTTAACCATTCTAACCCTTGAGGGAAGTTGTGTCCTTGCATGAACTTCTTAACACATGACACACAAACTTTACCCATAATCACCATATCAGATCGGCGAAAAACAAATCATTTCTATTTACTTGGTCTGTTGGTCTGCTTGTCAGTTACTTTTTAAAGATCAGTGTCTATTTTAAGTAGCCCATTGGCAAACTAGATTAGTTAACTAGCTAAATTTCAGTGCAGAGTAGCTTATTGGCATGTGCAGACTGTATTAGGTAGCTTATGGGATGAATGATGTTTCAACTGACAGGCAATTAGAAATGTGGGCACAACAAATAATGTTTTCATGTTAATATTGTAAAATAAACTGTAGCCAATAAAATTATTCATAATAGATATCTTTTTTTTTTCTAATATGTCTTTTTGGTTTAGAAATTTACTTCATCTTAACTCCAATGAGGGCCCCATTTTGAAAACAATGTGTGTAAGGGATACATGAAATTAAATGTTGTAATTACAAGACTGTTGCCACATTGCCTAAATAATATAGAAGTCGGCTGGTTAACTGTGTTACTAGGAGTTTTATGAAAGGTCTACTACTGTGTTCAATGAAGAAACTGAAATGTTAGCTTAGAGTAAATGATATACCCAAAGAAGAGGAGTAAAAACTTCAGCTGAGTCTGAAGTTGTCTAATTTTCATGTTTTGATTTCTTATCTGGTTTGCTAACACTACAAACTGAAAAAATCTCCACAGTTTATTCATATTTTACATGGTGAGGTGTAGGCTAACGCTGCTAGCTAGATAAGTTATTAACTGTTGTTATTTGTCTAGCTAGCTGTTAGCTAGCTTTAAAATACACACAAACTGTTAGAATAAGATATAAAGATATAAAAGTTGATGGAGCTGTATTGAGAAGAAGAAACTGATATAAATCAATATAAAAGCAAACTGTTGCAGTTAAGGGAATAATGTGATTACCTTTTCAATTAATACTAGGTCATAAGCAAGTGATTGTATTTTTTCAAGTAACAAACTTGGAGACACAAAGAAAACTAAAAGACCAACAATGAAACAGAGACAATCTTCGCAACTATTCCCTGCGGATTTAATTATTTATCACCTTCATAATCAGCCAACTTAATTACCAAAGACTTCATTATTGAACATGTCAACCTCTGTGAGGTGAAACAGGATAATAATAGCTGAACAGCGACATTCAATTACCAAGCTCAGCAGGTGATTTTCTCACAGTACCAAGAGGCCAGACGCTGCTCTTTGAAATGTCAGTGGATTAGAAGCTTCTATTCACCACCCAGAAAGACATATAGGAACATTTGCAATCTTACAATCATACATCATTGCAGAGTCAACACTGTTAAAACTCTGGAAATTATGAATAGGTATGAAAAAGGATATGCTTTGAAAGAATACATCTTAATCTTTAAAGCAATACAGTTTCTGGCTTAATCCTAATGGATATATTCCAGTATGTGTGCGCTGGGTTGTGGAAACAAACGGCCTGTCTCTGCTCAGTTTCCTCCCTCACTTCCAGCCAGATCCATTTCTTTTTCCCCTCTCTCTGCCTTTTCAACCTTCGAGCTCTCCAACCCTGAGCAGAGTTGAATTTCTCCAAAGCCCAGCCCGAGTTCTGCCATCTGTGGCTTGTGCTTTGACCCTTTGCCATGGCTCAGGAAGTGAAGGATCTAAGCCCTAGCAGGGTCTTGGGGAAGAATTGACTTGCTGCCTTACTAAATGCCTTACCGACCAACTGACTCACTGTTGACATGACAGCTGGATGAGGAAAACAGAGCTGTCCCCTTGCAAGAGGATTGGGAAAGGACAGAACAGACAACGCGCTGGATTGTATTAAGAGTTGATTTAGTGCAAACAAAGAAAAAATGTGAGTGACAGACACATGTGCACAAATGAACACACATACAGAAGCAAACAAGCACACAGTAGCAACTGGAGTCTTGCAGCTGTTGACATAGCAGCATAAGACATTTGTGTGTCTGCGTGTAAGGCCCAGTGGCAGCATCCCTGCTGTTCTGTGTGGGCAGAAAGCGACTGTCTGCTGAATATCTATCAGCATAGACCTCAGTGCTGTCCTCCTCCTCCTCCCTTGCCTCCTGCTGTCCTTTAGGAGCTGATAGCAGCCTTCCATCCACCCCCTGTCCAAGCATCTTGTCACTGGATTGCGCTTTCTTGCCTTTAATCTTTTTTAACAGGACCAGTGGAGTGTAATTTATGACACTGCTTCCTTGTCTGGCCCTGTTTTGGAACCTGGCTTGGTTTTAGTACAATGCTGTAAACAACCTCTAATGTTGTGACTATAGTTGTGATGTGCAATCGAAGTATTACATTGTTAGTTGTGTTGCAAACTGCTGTGTTCCTGCAGTGCAGGGGCAGTTCCCTTAGCAAGGATTACAGCATATAAACTTGTTTTAGTATTATTAAAAAGTATAATTTAACTGTCATAATCCCTGTGTATTTATAGTTGTGCAGTCAGTACACAACTGCTCTATTTGGGGACAGTTTAAATAGCATTTATTTTCCCTTTTTTCCATTCATTATCCGCCTGTCCATTTCTGTCCACGTGCTGTGGGTTTGCACAGCGATGTGGAAAATGTCTTTTTTGCTGTGGTAGCACATCACTGATTCATACAGTAATCTTGTATAAATGGAACAGTTTCTCCTCACTGAGAACAAGTGTACCAAAGTACCATGTGGTAAGTAGTATCTCATCCAGCCTCCACCCCTCCTATCTCCAGCAATCGATCCCAGCGCTCATTTAGTCCAATCAATCCTTATGGAAAATCAATCTACAACTGATGCTGAACTCTTTTAAACTCGTCCATGTCAGGGATAAGAGAGCGGACCACTGATATGGCCGTTTCTCACATTATAAATGGATTGGCTGATCTGATAGACCCTGGCTGGACTGAGTGTGTCTGTGTATGTGTGTTGCATGTACTTGATGTCAGTTGCCCTCGAGGGGGGAACCGCAGGGTGGGTGCTGATGTGTTCCTGTATAGTCAGGGGAGCGCTAAAGCAGAGGGATGGTCTCCATCTGTCAGCCTGGCCCACTCTAAAGTGGCCATCACTTAGGATTGATTAGCCATGAGCCCATTAGCCCCCTGGCTTTTTCTCTTTTTCCACTTCTTTCCTTTTTTCACTCTCTTTTTTCCCTTTACCATCAATCTTTCTCCCTTTCACTCAAAACCACCTCTTTCCATTTTCAGTGTCCCTTTTTTTTAAAACTTTCCTGAGCTCCTCGGGGTCTCCCCTGTTTCACATCATTTTTTTCTTTCTCTAAAGCTCCCAACTTTCTCCTTCTTGTGCCCTTATTTCACCTCTGTCGTTTCCTTTTTCTGTCTTTCCTTTTTCTTTGTCTCTATTACCCAGTGTGGAGACCTTTTTCTTGGATGTGGTGCTCACCTCACTTCATATCCCTCCCTCAGACCCCAATGGTTCATCACACCTCTTCATCGCCCCCACCAAAAAATACGAGGTAAAAATCAGATC
>JAQLOL010000007.1:22526356-22550851 GCA_029783665.1 Naso thynnoides | reverse complement strand
CCCCCAAAAAAAAGGTAAAAATCAGATCAGCGCGAGGGAACACTCAAATGGTCACAACCAATCTGCTGTCATGACAACAAGGTGCTCTGGGGTATGGAGACCATTACTCTGTTCATCCATTTAGGTCAGCATTGTCTGGGTTATCAGCCTCCCTGGAGGATGTGGGTGTGATGTGGAGTAGCTGGAGGACTGGTGGATATTTATATGTAATGTACTGGGTTTGTGATGGGGGATTGGACAGTAAACGATTAATCAGAAATAAACTTGGATCTTTTACTTTGGCAAAAGTAGAAATGCCACAACTTTCTAACGTGTTTTTTCAATCAAAGACCATCGACAAATTTTAACTTAAATATTCCTTACTGATAAAAAAAAAGCCACTCTCAGTTCTATTTTTAAACACAAGACTAATTATTACTGGTAGTGTGTTGGTGACATGTTAGTATTTTGTATAATACTATCTAATTTAATGCATTACAATGTAATATTTATTTGCTCTCTTTTGGCAAGCAGGCATCATGGATTGACATTGAATGAAATATTTTATTGTTCATTGAATGGATTCTCATCAATGTTGAAAATAGTAAGGATTATCATGCAAAAATTTTGAATCTTTCCAGTACTTTAGCCACAGTTATTACTTCGTGCTTCATGTTTATTAGCAGTGGTAGCATGCTTACATGCTCAGAAGGTTAATTAAGTAAACACATACCTGCTAAACACTGGCCAGCTAGCATGCTTGCTTGGAGAGAGGTAACATGCATAATGGAAGACTGATAGACCTTGGCACACTTGTACTTCAGCTGTGTCTACAATGGACAGCATGACTGGTTTCTTCTTCCTCTTTCAATGTTTATCGGCCGTTGTCAAGCTGTTTACAGTGTGCGAGTGTTAGTTCTCCTGCTCAGTTAATTATAGCCATGTATAACATAGCCTTTACCATCTCTAAGCATCTAAAAGCTGCACTTAAGTAAAATTCTTGTTTAAATGTGTTATCACTCTCATTGGAATTGACTGTACAAAGTATTAAATTATCCTGTCAGATTCCCTACAGTTTCTCTCTACATTATTAGACTCCTGTTTGGCAGATATTAGTGATGACTACAGCTAGACAGGATATGGGCAGCATGGTTTTTCTGACAGACCTAATGGCCTCTCTGTGAAGGTGTGGCTTCGGTGACATACAAGCAGAGTGACAGTGTGAGGGGAGCGCTTGACAATAGCTCCACGCCTGGCCTCTGATAAGCCAGAAGAGTGCTGATTGAGTACTAACTGGTTTGTCATTTGCTTCTCCCAGAGTGCTGACAACCAACTTACACTTAAGAAGAGGCCTCTCAGGAACATAGAGCACAATGCCAACACACAGGCACATGCATGGACGCATGCTTTTATCCCTTAACAGCCTGTTTGTAGCACAGGGCAGCAGCCTGCATTCACGCTTGAGGGCATGTTGGAGAAGCCACTGTCTGCAGGGAAGACCATGTGACATCCATGTGCCCCTCTGTGTGGACCTCACTTCCTGGTACCTCCTGCTCACACACCATACTCTTCTTTTCCTTGGTGTGGGATTGAAAGCTCGGCAGCTCTGCCTCCAGTTGTGTCTCACGCATAGCGCCTCATACAGGCTCAGATGAGGCTGTTTCTTCAGGAATGTGGTTGTAGAGGAGTGGAAAGAGAAAAGAGGACTGAGACAGGAAATCAATACATTCACAGCACAACTCAGAGTACTCATTTCCTAGCTGTGTGGCCCGATTTAATCACAGACAAAAGCAATGGCATGAATACTGCCAGGTATTTAAATATTTCCAACAACTTTTAAAAGACAGAAGGATGTTAATGCGTGTTTTTGAATATGAGTGTAACTACAGGACAACAATGCTTCCCACTGTGACTCATGTGCCAGCAAAAGCAAATTAACTCCCCTGCCTCTTCACATTATAGCTGGCATTAGTAGCGTTGTCACAGTGCCAGCACAGGCTCATGATAAGTGATTTACCTTGCTGGCACCCTAACATCTCTCATTAACCACACTGGACCTGCAATAAAGTAGTTTGTCCTGTGGTACTGGAGAAGAAGATTGGAGGTGGTTAAAGGGGCTGAAGGAGAAGAGGTTAGACGGATGCACAAGGAGGAACAGTGTGTATGGACGTGCCTGGCTGAGTGATTGCATACATTTCGACCAAAATATGATGTGGGTGATATTGGCCCAGTTAAGGCTATCTGGTTGCAACAGTGCTTTAATGAACATGGTGATGTGAGACCCATTTGCCACAACCACAGACAGCGGCTTACTGTAGACGGACCCCTCGGGATAAAATGGTACGGAAGGCGGCCTCAGATCTCCACCCACACAGCCCTCCACCACCCTCCCATGAGGTCCTCTTGGCTTGGCCACAGTCTCTTCCTTGCACACGTCCTTCCTTTTCCTTCATCCCTCTACGATGAGGGATGCTTGATTCATCCATATCCAGAAGCAGAAAGCCATTATAAAGCGTCTGGCAACACAGACAAACAAGAACCATTTCCACAATATAGAGTATAAATGCAGTTTCAGCATGACTGTGCTGAGCATGTTTTGACTCATTTAGTGCCATAAGGCTCTGAGTACATTACCTTGAAACATTTTTGTTTGAAAAGCACACACACACAGACCGTCAGCCTGTCTCCTGTAGCCTCTGTGGATGTTTAAGTATATTGTGTGTGCATGCTCATGATCATGTCCAAACTATGATGGTAATGAAGGTCCAGCTATCCATCTGATTTCAGCAGGCATCTGATAAACACAGCAATGTGTCTGAGTGTGCGTGTGTGTGTGTGTTTGTGTGTGTGTATCTGAACCCATCCCACCAGGAGTGGCTGTAATCAGACAGCAATCAAACGCACTCCGAACAGCATCCGTCTTTCATCCTCTCCCTCCGCCTCGCTACCTGCGTCCCCTCTCGTCTTCCAGCTCACCCAGGGCGAAAATGACAGTCACTTTTAAAGTCGACGTGATGAGATGTATTTTTCATTTCAGACTGAGATGGGGGAAAAAAACACACACTCATTCTGACAGGGCCTCTTTTGACAAACGGACGGAAAAAGAAACATTGAGCTTTTATGTAACAGCCCTTGTTTGTGGCTATCGTTGCGTTTCAGGCGGGGATGTTTTCAAAGAGCTGCTGAGACGCAGAAGAGGAAAAACAATCGCGAATTTTTAGGACATGCAGGAAACAAGAGCCGGAATGAAGCAGAGGCTTGAATTTTTATGCAGTTTTATTTATTTATTTATTTATTTTACCAATGTCACCACGACCACAAAGCACGCTGTCACACAATAAATTCCTGCACTAAGAATGTAGACAAACAAATTGACAGCCACTTTGGAAAACTGTGACTCTTTGACACCTATTGAACAAACATCCGAGTCGTGTCGCCACTCGCCGCATGCCGTAAAACACGATGACCTTGTTAAAAAACAACCCATGTCCTCAATTAGAGACACAATGGCTTGGTGTAAAATCTGTTGCAAACGGTAAACAAGATCTTATGAGGAGGCACAAATACACCCAGTGACCTACCTCAAGATGTAATTAGCCACATATTCAGCTGTTTGTGGATACAAGGCTGCTGGTATTGTCTCGTTTTTTTACTAAGACTGGTACACACTGCATATTAAAGTATGTGCGCTTGCTGTGAAGTATTTGCATTTGTGAATTTGTATGTGAGTGTGGTTTTTGTAGCTATACCAAGGGACGATATATGTGTTTCATGCCACCCTGTTCCAGCAAAGAGAATCCCCCCAAGTGAAATAAGCCTGAGCAGAGTGTCTCTCAGAGCTCTGTGGTTGGATCAGAAAAAGCCATGTAGAGACTACTCCCATGGATCCTTAGGTTGGTTTGCCCTCAGGCCCTATGATAATCTGAAACTTCTCTTATTGTCACTTTTGCACTTTATGCTAATTGCAGCAGTTAGAGTTCCTCCTTTCTTTATCCCGCTGAAAGTTTTTAAGCGTTTCCTTCCCTAAAGATCCCAAATATGAGGAGAATTCTTGACTTAATGATGTCTGGATAATTGTCCTGCAATGTAGCATTGTGACTCAACCTAATACACATCTGAAATGAAAAGAGGTTTGAGAGTTAATGCACTGTAAGCCTACTCAACGGGATTACATTCTAAAAACGATCAAACGTGATTGCAGTGACATGCAGTAGATGAGACTCATTTCTCTGGCCTCCATCCCACTCTTAAGTATCCACCCCTTCCAAAAAAAAAAAACATGCTGTACAATAGAAAGAAATTGTTTGGGAAGGCTTCAATAATGCTGGATTCTGCGGCTGTATGTCAGAAGAGAATGGAGTCTGTCTCTTGAAGAGAAGAGCTCCGCTGGAGAAAACATGAGCTTGTCATACAGCGCTTTTTTGCCTCATTAAATCTGCAGACGTGCCCTACTTTCCTCTTCCTCCTCCATTGGACTCCCGTGCAAGTGAGCAGATTTGGTGGAGGATGAGAGTGGGGGTGTTTCATTAAATATCCATACACCCCAAGCCTTTCTGCAGTGTTGCTCGACATAATGCGAGCATACGTGTATGAGAGACAGAAAGATCAGCCGAGACATATGACACGTGTGTGTTTCCACAAGCTCCTCGGTGTATCTCCTCTCAGTGGACCACTTCTCAATCCTGTTGTGGTTCATGCAGCCATCCTGCCCACCACCATCTTCACAAACACACCAATAAGCTAGTCCTTCTAACCTCCCCCATCCTTTCATATTTTCCCCTGCAGCTCTCCTTTATGTGACATTGAGCAGCCCAGGATTCCTTCTCTGCCACACCCATCACCCCCCACTTCCTTTTCCCTCCCCCTCTTTTCTCTCCATCATAGTCTGAAAGCTGTCAAAACACTCTGCTGCCTTCGTTATATCAAAGCTCCCCAAAAAGCACAGGCACATGTACTTCAGCCTAGACTGAATTCAAATGCGCTACAGAAACACGCAGCTGTATTTTGACTCAACCAGCTAGTGTTGAAATAAAATATTCACAATAAAACCACACAAAAAAGCTGTCACTCTCTTATAGTCATGTCGTACACCCTATAGAGCTCTTTTTTGGCCTTGTGACATCTACTACAATGGAACTGTGTTGTCTCACCAAGAGTAGGAAAGGAAAGTTGTATCAGTTCCTCAGAGATGTGTTAAAGCCACTGAAACAGACTGAAGAAACCTGACGGCTGGCTTGGTCAGAAAAGAGTCAGAGGGCGGATGGAAATCCCACAGATCTTTCTTACCAAGTGCAGAACCACCAAAATACCCAATTTCTGCTGTAACTGCTGCCTCGGACTTTTTGAAATAAGACAGAGGAACAGAGTGGAGCTGTTGAGGAACTGCCAAGATCAATTTCATTGTGTATTACAAAAAGAAGAAAACCACAAAAATACTTAATTTGTCTCATTGTTATAGAGACCAAAGTTCTGTTCAAGTAACACAAACAATGTGACTCCTTTGATGGCAATGTCCACCTCTCTGGTCAAGAAATAAATATTTCAATCACAGATTGTTTTGACTTTACTATTCCCCTGACTTTTGCCTCCAGCACATTAGTATTTCGACTGAAATGTATTGACTGTTACTGATAGATTCCCATAAACTTTGGCAAAGATTTATGTTGTTTCCTAGAGGAATTGTTGAAATTTCAGCTAGCATCATCATCAGGTTTTAATTTTAATGACCAAATACCTGCAAAACTAACAACATTCCCCTTAGCCCCAGCAGTAGCCCACTTTGTGTCCAGTGCTAAATAGTAAATGCTATCATGCAACTTTTATGATGTTTGCATTCTGACATTAGCATTAAGTTTTAAGCTGCATGGCTTTAGGCCTCCCATTTATTTAAATGAGACTATTGGGAACCAACATAGACAGCCCTGGAAAACAAAAAAACACAGGGTTGTTGAGCAAAAAAGTTGAAGCTGGCTCAGTTTTTGTCAGACTGAAAGGCAAGGCACTGTAGTAGTCAATCAAATGCATGCAAATGCACATTCTTGGTAGATCATTTTTGGAATGTAAACATTATTTTCTGCTTTTTTGTGATCATTCTTACAGAAGATAAAATAATTGCTGCTAGGATAACTTTCCAGAGTTGTAAAAGCGTTCAGTCATCAAATTAATGGATTTGTTACCTAAACTGGACATTTTGAAGCATACCTCATGTGTCACAGTTACCTGAAACAACACTTGAGAGTTGGGAAACACTTTGTGAAAACACAGTGAAAACCATAAAGAAACCACATATTCATCTTACCATTTAGAAGTTCTCGCCATTAGGAGTCATGCAACACCTTAAAATCCACAGGGATTGTTCTGCTGGCTGCCAATGTGATATTTATGATATTTATGTTAAATTTAGTCAATATCCCTGCATATACAGACTTGGTTTTTAGAGCCAACTGTGTCCCACCGCCAGCTGCAGAGCTTCAGGCCTTTCTCACTTAGTGCTGAGTAAAAACAAGCTCTCTGGGAAGCATTCATCACTCTCATAACTCAAGGTGAGCGATTACTGCAGTGTATTTTTGTAAATATTTTACACTGCAGCTCTGGCACACACTTAATCATGGCTGGTAAAATCATATTAAGGCAGAGTTTTTATCACCAAACAGATAAAAAGTTTATTGTAGCGTTGCCAAAAACAATCAAACATCATGTGCACCAACCAGTTTATAATAAAATGACCAGTTGCCTCAAGGTATTCCAAAGCTTACCTAACTGTGGAAAAAAACAAACAGTTTTGATAAACCTCACATCCCATGAAAAGTTTTATGAGAAGTTTAGTACCAACTATTGTCTGATCTTCAGGGTCTGTTTGTCAAACAGGAAGTTGGGCTCATTGTTTTAAAACTCCAATATAAACAGCTGACAGAGACAGAGCGCTGAATTAACAGAAGCCATCGATCATGTTAAATGAGACAACTTGTAATTTCTTCTAACAGGACTTCACCAAGCCGCTAATTATCACACTTAATAGAACTTGTTTTTCATTTTCAATTAGAGGCCACTGGTACAGTATGCTTTTGGTGCAACAGTGAAGAAGCAACATGATGAGACAGTTCTGACACGAGTTGTGCAATAAACCATTCTAATTAAATTCTAACAGAAACTGCTGTTGACAGAATTATATCTGCAATCAGTGTCTTATAAAGTCATTTTAGGAAAATAATATGAGTGACAAATTGAGTTGTCTAATTTACAGTGATGGATTATGCTCATCAGTGCAGCAGTATGTCTCTGTAAACCATTTTAACTTAATTTTTGAAAGGTGACCTTCAATATTGACTGTAAAAAGGCTGTATTTAAAAAAGGGCTATCCTAGTTTTAGCATTCACACATGGATTCATGAGCCGGTATAGCAATTTGGAGCTGTGTATCTTGCCCAAGCATACTTTGACAGGCAGATGGAGGAGTTGTAAATTTAAACCTCAGGTAGGAAATCAGGCTAGCTGCAGCATGAGGCTCCTGAGAAAGCAACTCTGCTGCACCCTCCCCACCCTTGTTTTTGCTCCGGTTTGTGTTGTATTCAGTTTGTTGTCACTCTCTTTTTAAGGCCAGTTTACACTGAAGATTCATGAAGAGATAAAATGGTTGCAGATAAAGTTACAGAGGAGCTGATAGGAACACATGCTCTCTAAAATGACTGTGATTGGCTGAAAAGTATCTGTCATTGTCTTCATTTTGTAGAGCCTGAATACAGAGCCAAGGAGAGAGGAAGAAGTCTAGTGTCCCTTCTGACCACCTGAATTAAAAGTAAGAGATCCTGCACACTGTTAAAAGCTTTGCAATATGGGACTGGAGCTTCATTAGACAATGTTTCAATCAAATGGAGCTTCCTCAGTTTCAGAGAACACAATAGAAGACACCTCTTATATAATCAAAGTCACATGACATTCACAAGACGAGCTACACTTGGTGCTAACAGTCTTGTTAATAAATATTTAATAGTTTAAAAAATGTGAAGAGTTTCAAGACAAATAGGAAAAAACAGTGGATAAACATCTCAGAAAAACATCATAAGTAAGTATTGAGCAAAACAGAATCCCACTGTACCAACATTTTACAAAAATATACAATGACTGAACATAAGGGCCAAGAGAAAACTAGACCACCTGAATTACAATATGCTGAAAGGCCGTTATGAAATTTTGCCCTGTGAATCCAAAAAATGAATTGCCTGCCTCAGCTTTGACCACTGACCTTCTGATAAATGGATTACTGCCTCTACACTGTGAGTTTCTGAGGGTGGTAGTCAGTGATGAGTTTGGACTCTTTGTAAAGTAAAGTTTCTATTCATCTGTTTTTCTGCAAAAAAATAGTAAGAAGCAATGAGGTTCTATAGTTACTCATTTTATATGCTTGAATATTTCCATGAAGGTATTTTGTTTGTCACATTTACCTTATTTTGCCAAAAATGACAGAAAAACACTGTGGACCTATAGCACATTTTAACATTATTATTGACAATATTATTAAAAATCTTACACAACACAAAACTTACAGAACTTATAAATCACAATAAATGTGCTAGCGTTGTCCTTCTGGTCACTTTGGCTGCTGAAACAACCCGTAAACGAAACGCTAACATATTACCAGCTTTAAGTTGATGTGGCAACCTTACTGGCAAACAAATGCAAATTTGAACATCCAGTATCTGTGGAGTGACAACAGCATTCTTTGGAGTTGTGTTTATGGTCACATGATGACTGTAAATCCTATATTCACATCCTTTTTTTTTCTTTTTTTGGAGTTTTTTTCTGCTGAAAATACTTACCTGCTGCGCTGTAAACAAACTTGTTGAGCATAAATACAACCAGCTAACCTGCAGACCATAAAATCAAAATGATGAGCTGAAAAAAATATAATCTTTCTGTAGAGTTAAATGGATATTTAAGGGTCCGGTGACAATTATTTTGTGAATATATCTCTATGAATAACTCTATGATGTAAAGATGCTATAATATCAACAATAGCAACTTTAGTCAGCTCTGTAGAAACCATGAATAACACCAGCCTTATGCTCTTTTAAATGATTCTAGAAAATTAGGAGGTTTATTAACAAGTGACTGATTTTACATACCAAGATCACATATATTACATTACTAGACTAAACCTGAAATGTGTTTGTTTGGGGACAAATATTAAAAGAAATAAAAAAGAGTTCAGTATGTGTCCTGCTGGTTTTAACAGATTCCTGCTGCCTTCGAGCTTTCAAAGGAACTTCACCCTCCTCTGTAGCCACTATGGGGTTCAGTGCCAGAGAGCTGAGTCAAAGCCGATTCGCCAAGGAGACAAGAGGGCACATAGACTCCTCCCCCAGCGCCTGCCAACCACACCATCTATCACCAGGCAAAACCAGCCTGCAACGCGGCAGGGCAGGGGGGCTGTGTGTAACTATAACATGACTGTCTTTGTATGTGTGCGATGGAATTTCATGCTTCCTTTTGTAAAGTGGCATCATTGCCAGGCAGTCACATGTATCACCAGTAATATACAATGACTAACAGAAGCCTGCTCTGACGTCCTGTCAATCAGCTATCCCTGACTTACCGCATACTTCCCTCGTAACTCAACAATGGCTGCTGTTGTGAAATGTGGGATGAAATGTCTGTCGCCACCAAATGAGCAAAGTCTTTGTCTGTGTTAAGGTTTGAATTGTACATGCTCATTGTCTGCCACCCCCACTTGTATCAAAAATACAGGAAACCGAAAGCAAAAAGAGGAAGCGTATGTCTTGGCCATTTCGATTTTGTTTCAGTGGTAGGTGTGTGAAAAGTCCCCTTCTTTCCCAGCCTTCACTGTGACAAAGACTTCAGGGGAAATATCCAGCTACGCCTGAGAGTAGAAAGCCCCCAAACTAACAGAGGTTTTAAACTATGAAACAATTTAATCTTTCCTTGTTGTGTGAGAGAAAGAGAGGGGCAGGGACAGAAAGCACAGGCTTATCAAAATCCCTAAATCCCAAATGCCACTTTTTAAATACGTTTCAACAGCAAAAACGTGTTCGAAGGACTTATGGATTTCATCACTTTCAGGTCAGAGATGTCACGATTTGAAATTGGAAAGATCCTCAGCCATGGAAAAAAGGATGATCCTCTCTTGGTATAGGCCTGGGCTTCATATAGCGGACAGTATTATTGCCTTTAAAGAAGATATGTAGCCCATTGTCAACAGTCAGTAAAACAGTATGGCTTGGTAGCACAGGCTTTTGTTCCAAACACAGTCAAGTTTGGAGAAGGCTTAACCTCAAGAGCCTTTGTGGAGTCTTACAGGGGCGGCTGGGACAGGCTTTTATCCACATCACTAAAGCAGTAAACGTGGCCTCCTGTTGTGCTCCCTGGGAGTTTTTGTGGGAAGCTCTCCAGGAGTCTGCTTAGTCAAAGTTTGTTAACCGCCGTTTCAAGAGACAAATGATTCATCAATGTCCTGTTGGGTGGGGGGGAGTTTAGTTTTTCTTTTCCTAAGGAAAAATCAAACAAAACTGAATGGAAAACAGACCCACTTTGAGCTGATTAATACTTTTTCTTCCAGGAACTGGCTTGTGAGGAGTAAACTTATAAGCAGGGCTACCCATTGAGAGGTGACTCACTCAAAATGTCTCATTGGTTTAGACTTCATTCACTCAGCTGAATCACAACAGGGCCATGTACACACACAAACCTCAGAACACACACACGAACATCCACTGCGCTCCCCCCAACCCCAAATATGCAATGTGCAAATTTCTACTTGACAGAATAATTTGGGACTTTAAAAGAAAAAAAGACACACTTTTGGCCACCTTGCAGAGAATTACTGTAAATAAGGGGACTGAAATCACTCTTGTATCTATATTGTAATATGATGCTAGCCAACACCCACGTAGCTTAGCCTGACTCTGTCTCTCAATAGCCCAGAACATAAAATCCTAAAATTAGCTATTTAGGGACGGCAAAAAGTGAGCTCTTAGAAGTCCGAGTAAACAGATTTCGTTACATTGACAAGACAGGTTAGCAGTTTCCCCTGGTTTGTTTGTGCTAAGCTAAGCTAAATGCTAATGCTGTCTGTGGAAATTGTCTATCTCTCAGCAAGAAAGAAAAATAATAATTCCCCCCAAATTTGAATAATTCATCTAATCAGTATGACTCATTGTTTTATCTTCTGGGAATTTGTGTGTGCTTACTAAGAATTTTTTTTTAAACAGGTACAATCTGTGGGGAAAATATGCATGTTTATGTAACTGTTGTTGATTTTTAATTTAATTTTAGAGTTCTGGCTCACAATCAGCTGTTGTTTTTTTGGTTTCCTCTTTTTTTCAATGTTCATTAGAAGACATGAGTCACAATTACAAGAGGTATGACACATATGCATATGTGTTTCGGGGTCTCATCACCTAGAAAGTGGATGTGAGAGTCAATAAGTGAAATAGACGTAAAGCTCAACCACAGAACAGTTTTTTATTTATGACACAACTTACTCTGCTGCTTTACATCCTCTTCAACTTATCAGCTGGATGGAGCAAAGGGCCACATCGCACATTGCATTTGCTAAAAGCTGCTTTTCTTTGTCTGTGTGTGTGCGTGTGTGTGTGTGTGTGTGTGTCAGAGTGTAAATAGAATGTTGCTTTAGAGTCATCCAGGCATCTCTCGGCCATTGGCTAGGCTCCACACACTGATGTCACCCCTTGGCACGACTTTGTGATCTTTGGACCTGATCAGCAATTTTGCCAGAGCCAACCAATGGGCTTGCAGGGATTTGACCCTGGGTGGTGATGTCATGCAGCAGGGAATGCAAACAAGTGCACTGGTGGGGTGCGTGTGCATGTGTACCAGTGTGTGTCACCGTGAGCGTGAATGTGTATGTGAGAGTAGCGGCTGTACTGCAGCATGGTTTTATAGAGCTTGACTGTTGTCGGAGAAGAACAAACAACCTGCCAGCTGTGACACTGTTGATTTTTCACCAGACAAGCTGCATATTTAGACCACTCACTATAGTAGCTGTGTGTGAAGTTACTGTGCCAGTGTTTGTTACGGTTACTACCCACTGCAACCTTTTAAAACTCTCCTACATCAATTTTAATGTAAATTTTTATTAATTTAAGTCATAAAATAACTTTTTATTCACTTTTTTCATACCCTACCTCAATAAGTCCATCAGAAGCACAAGCCTGCCAGCTCATATAAATCACCAAAGTGACACATACCAATGAACTTCTTTCTCTTTAAAGTCACTTTTAAGTGCGCCACTTCCTGTTTCTTAAATGTTGCACAAATGTGACTCACTTGCTCAGCAACAATGCAAAGCAGCATGTAATGATAGACCCACTTCTGAGCTAAATGTGTGAAACTCCTCTAATGTCAGAGGGGTTGTCGAGAAAGGTGTTAGAACTGAAATATGTCTTAGTATTAAAGCTGTTAAAGTTGTGTTGCTCATATTGCAAACTTGACAGGGCAAACCACTTTTCAAGTTACACTTTTTAATTGAAAGCATCTTTACGCGTGACACACTGTGAGGCTTATGACTAAACAAACTGGTTTTGAGGTGGCAAACCACGTCACTGCCGTAACCAGAGGACTTAAAAAAGGCTAGAGAATATGTAAAAGTAGTGAAACCATGTGATATTTGCGGCAAATAAGCCTTCAAAACTGTACACACAAAAACCACTACTTGTTATTTCCCCTGCCTACTTGAGGTTGAGTTAAACAATAAATGAAAAATGCTTCCTGACAAAGCGTGTAGCCTCGCCTCACATTTCTCAAAAAGAATAATTAGCTCTCTGACTAATCACTCTTGTTCTGCATCATAAAATACAAGCTATTCATCACTGTTTGTACACTGCTTGCTCGTATTGTGGAGAAGATTTGCAGTTTCCTGGAGACGGGGGACGAGCAGTATGAGGTCGAGCAGTAGGACCCTGCTGTTCCTTGATGTTTGGGGTTCTGAGCCCCAAGGAGACAGAGGAGAACCACAGTCATTGAGTTTAAACACACTGGCTGTCTGTGTGTACCCTGTCCTTATTTGTGGCTATTCCATATTAGTGGTGTTTTGCTTTGGAAAGTCCTGCCGCCTGCAGTTTTTGATTCTTGGAAGGATCAGTACACCAGAATCATGTGACCTCCAGTTTGTGTTGGTTGGCAGTAGCAACATGCTTTATGGTTTGTACTGTATACTTAACTAAAAGCTTGTACAGAGACATAGACACATAGATAACAATGAACATACTGGTGTCATGCAAGCATATTTAATGTATTTCACCAGTTGTATTTTTGAAGTAAAACTGCTTAACTTGACTATTAAGTAAAACTGACTCACTGACACTGACTTTTATTTGTCTGGTAGAAATTCTAATTACCAGAAAGAAGAAATTCAAGTTTTATTTATATTTCTAAGGTGACAATATGCTCAGTAGGCCTTTCTGTGTTCAACAGAAGGTGTGAAGTTTTGGTTCCATCTAACTGCAGTTCGATTGGTGCAATATCTGAGAGGGTGAACACTAAAATATGTCTAAAAATAGGTTGTTATATCAGTTCAGATCCAGCAGCCACACAGGCAGTCAACCAGCAGGGAGGCTGATGTTGTTAGATGTTGCTTCATCTCTTCATCTGTGATGTAAGCACAACCTCTATTACCCAGTTAAGTTTGTGGGGTCTAGTGATTATTCAGTGATGTTGAAATGACATGAATTAACAATAATGTCTAGCAGGAGTCACTGCTAACATTAGCTTCCACTCAGACAGGAGAAGCTTTTTAGCTTAGTTTGCTAGCTTTCATTGTTTATGGGTACTAGCTACGCTAGCTTGAATCTAAAATGGACAAATGTCCTAAAAATGGTTATTCAATCTTTTTTTAATAGAAAAAAATCAGAATAGCTGCAGCACCATCAAAATCTATATTTCTTTAAGCAAAAAGTGGAGAGCATACAAGTTAAGTTCAAGTTTAAAGAACAGTTGCCTCTTTTATCAGTTTGCAAGGGTGTAGAGAGGGCACAAATTGCAATTTTATGACTTAAAATGTAATTAACGGTATATTTTTAGAGAGAGTGAACAAAGAAAATAACTAAGGCCTAAAGGGTAGTTGGAATGCATCCTTCAAAAGAAAAATTCCTGTGAGTGTCAGACCTTAATGGGTTAGATCTGCTGATTTGTTCTGCTGTGGATCTCAAAGACATCCTCCGAACATTTATAAAGTATGGCATTCATTGCAGTTTCACATTAAAAAAAAGACACACTAAAGAAAATGATCTAATTTTATTATGTAAATTAAATTTATAGAAAGATGACTCGTCTAATTTTTTTTAACCTGTGTGAAAGGTTAAAATGTAATGCTTTGTGAAACAACTTTACAAAGCCTTATTAATCTATTATTTCTCAAGGTCTAACAACTTATTAGTTAGCTGCTGGCCAGAAATGAAGGATATTTAATCAGATTGCACATAATAAGACTCAGTGACCTTGCAATTACCCGCCCACCACTAATTACGCAAAGCAGTCATGTCTATATAGGCACTGTTTAAGCCTGATTTAATGGGCATGTAAACCACTACAAGGTTAGTGAATGGATTCTCACTGGCTTCTCCCACAGCACTGAACAGGCCAATAGAGAAAAGCCCCAGACAAGCCAAGGAGAAAATGCATGCCAGAGTAGGCAGCACCTGGCAACCCAAATATTAAAAAGGCCATTAAGGTTTTATTTTTCTTTCTAAAGACAGTGGCTTCCTGTTTTTTTACCCTTGCCAACCATAGGAAATGTATGCTGAGTTTTTTTCTCTCTCCACTCTGTTAAAATGTCCTGAATTATTAGGATGAGTAAAGTGGCAGTAAAGGCATCTGCTTTCACAGCCTGTCATTAAAAGCAGCAGGTACCAAACTCTTCTTGTCACTTTTATGGACTCCCTTACCTCATAGACAAGGCAGTTCAGATGAGGAGAAAATACTGACAAGTTGGTAGATTTGAGGGAGCAGTCATGGCCAGACACTGTCCATATCCACCACTGAAGAAATGTCCTGAAGTTCTGTACAAGTCTCTAAATAAAAGACTCACCAACACAGAGAGGGGAAAGACATGACTGATGATAATTAAGAGTTTTTGATGGTCTCTTTTTAAAGGCAAGCATGGTGTGGCACTCGGTTGTACTGGAACTGAAGAACGAGGTTGTATTAATTGAAGGAGAGCTTAAAATAGAAGTTTTGCATACTGAAACTCTGCACACTATTAATGTATTTTGATGTTCCAATAAACACATAATTGAAAGTTAACTGAAACTGTAATTTTCCACACATTTTATTTGTTCTTCTCACAAGATCCACTGATGGCGACTAAAGCATGATTAACGATTTCATATTTACAGTAAGGCAACCCAAGGTACTTCTTTAGGCCATGAAAAACTTCTCTTCAGAATCTGGACGTTTCTCTGAAATTCTATATTTTTGTTTAAATAAGTTAACACTCAAAGAAAAAAAAAACCTTGACATATTTTATTACTATGAGTTTAACACTTAGTTTAATCTGTTTCACCAGAACTGTGCTGCTGTGTGGTTTGATTAAATTTGATTGACAGTGACCAAACAGACCAACCACTGACTTAAGAGTTTGTTTCAAGTGGTGCTATATCCTGATTAGTGCTCAGAAGGATGTGACATCACCTTTGTTGAAGCCACACTCACTTCAAACAAAAGAGATGAGCAGAGAAAAAAATCAACCTCTATTAAAAAACAAAACAAAACAATTTTCAGTTTTGCAGAAAATTGTTAGTTCATGTGAGCCAAACCCAAAGTTTGGACTCTGAGTCTGAAAACCTCATTATTCAGGTGAATCTATGCAGGACAAGGAACTTTAAAGACTCAAAAGCTCCCATTTTACAAAACCTTGAGTGGAGGGATGGAGAGAGGAGAGAAAGGAAAAAATATAACTTAAACAGCAGGACTTCCTCCCGTCAGCATCCTGATGCTCACCTCCTTTTTATTGTTACCTTCTCTCTTTCTCTGTGCGCGAACAATTGCTCAAAGAGGTACCAGCTTGCAAAAGCAACACAAAGGAGAAGAAAGAAGGTTTCTGCAAGGTCTAATCCTGCGGAGCTGGAAAAAAGGGTCGACTGAGGTTTCTCTATCACTCTCTCTCTTTGTGCCTGTCCAACAGCCTTGTTTCTTGATGAAAATGTCCCGCTGGATGAGGGCATTAGACGCCCGCTCTAATCCCGTGTAATTTCCCACAATCCCCTTTGCTTGCATCCTGCCAAGGAGGCCTTCGGCGCCCCGCTGAGCCCCTAGCTTCTGGCTTTGACGTTCCCACACCCTTGCTCAACCAGTATTTCCTCTACAGGGGGAAAGGAAACAAGACACTCTGTTTCCCTTTCATCTCTCTTTTTATGAAGGCCAAAACAACGACAGAAACTAGCGCTCACTGATGAGTGTGTATTCAAATTGTCACCTTTGTCAGGACCATGCCGTGGTGAAGGCCACAGACAGGTTTTAGTCATTAGCAGGATTAAAAACTTGGTCTACTAATGGTTGACCCAAATCACATCCGTGTGTGTGGCTTTGTTGCTTTGTCGTCCTCCATTGCTAGTGTTGTGTTTATTTGCAATGCTGTGTACATTCTCCACCGTCATAATCCCGCACAATCTCCTTCTTACGTAAAATGCTTTATGATCATCTTTTTTTATCACTAGGCGCATCAGAGGGTCAGCAAGGGAAAGAACCGGGTAACAACTGTCTGCCCTCTTGTCCAAATGTTTATTTCAGAGGCGTCCAGCACAAGTGATAAATCTATTATACATGCAATGGTGTTCCCAATAGTCATGTAAGCTGGTGCTGAAAGGGGTTTTGGATAAAACGCATGACTGCATAAAAAGCACAGTGGTTTGCTCATCAATGACCCATTCAGAGGACATTCTCCATGCACCCTGAGGAGACCGCTACAGAAGTCTTTGATTTAAGTTAGCACTTCTAACACACTTCAAGACAGATGCTTCTGTTTGATGCTGAGCTGGTGTGGATAAAAACAGACACTTCAAATTTTAAAGCTACTTCCTCTTCCTGTGTTCGCTCCATATGTAGGTCAAGAAAAAGACAATAGTGTTCCTTGCTAAAAGTTAGTAAAACCTCTCTGCTTTGGTACGTGTGAAAAATAAACCTTTATAAAGGGTAATAATACAGCACAGTTTTGTCTGATGCTGTTAACGTGCTAATGTTAACTAGAACTAAAATTACATTTTTTTATGCTGTCAGATTTGCAGGTATTTGGTCACAAACTACATATTAGATACACTGAAACCCAGCGATGGCATAGCGTGAAATGGAAAGTTTTTTCAATACATCCTCTGGCAACCAATGTCTGTATCAAATTTCATGCTAATTCAGCCAACAGTTGCGCAGAAACTGAACTAAAAACTAAAAATACCAACTCACTGGTGGTACTAGATGAAAAGTCAGAAGGCTGTCTCTCATGGGGATCATAAGTGTCAGTGTAACATATCACAGCAATCCATCAAATAGCCGTTATTTCACTCTGGACCAAAGTCATTGACCCACCTCACAGTCAAAAATTTTCCTCCCTAGAGCCTTGCAGCAAACATGGCAAAACATTAATTTGCATAAATAAAAATGTTGGTCTACATAAACATACATGAATAGCAAGGTAATTCTAGCTCTTTTCTTTTCATAATTTGTATGCTATCGGCTTGTTTTTTATCACATTTTTTACAGTATATGATTTTGTTAATCTGTTGTTTTAAAAAAAAAGACACTGACATAAGGGTTGTGTAATAGCTAGCCGTTGTCAGATGACCATCATTGATAGTGTTGTGTTAGGTTTTCAAAAAAAAGAGAAATCGCTGAACTGGAAGTCAGCGTTGTACTGTTGTAGACAGGGTCAGCAGAAAAACATTTTTTAGCCACTCATATAAATGCTAACCTAAAAATAAATATCCATTCAACTGTACACAAAATTTTGGATTATTTCCACCACTTTATGCCAGTCAGACTATGAGATACTTTTGTCTGTTAATATGTTCAGTGTGTCGGATTAAACTAAACAAGTAAATACTATATAATCTTGCCTTCTCCTGGCTGAAAGATGTGACAGACTGCATGTTGCTCCCCAATCAATCATCACTTGCAGTTTACGACTTGTGTGAAGTCACCAGCAAGGAAGCGCTCGCCTCTGACTACCACTACTACTGACATGCTGTCGTGGCAGGTAAGTAAAAAATCAAACATGCTGGTCTTTCTGTCATGAGGTTGTGAGACATCCTAGATGTCGCATTGGTTGTCGTCCACTATGACACACGATGCAAGATGAAACGATTGATTGTTGCGCCTGACGCTCATTGATTGTTTGCTACGTCTTTCTGGTTTGGCTAATATCGGGCTGATATCGTGTCATCTGACCTCGGCATTAGTCATCAACCAGACAGTCGTTCATCACATTTACTGCACGAGTGGGTGTAATAATATACAGAGGGACTAGAATTGAAAAAATGTTGTGTCAAAATAAACAGCTGTCACGCAGCAAATGAAAGTGAAAAAATCCCATAATTAGATTACAATATTGATTTTTTAGGTAAGCATTTATAAATGTGGCTAAAAAACGTTTTATGCCGACCTTGTCTGTTACAATACGATGCTGACTTCTGGTGCAGCGATTTTCTCCCTCCTCTAATAAAAGTGACACCGTTGATCACCATCTGCAGAAGATAATGAATTATACCTTTAAGAAGTGTGAATGTGCAATCTGTGAATGTAGGCTCTGCATGTACCATATATGTGCATGTGTGGGCATCTTAAACTGCACTTCTGTATATTACAAAATTGCATTATTTTTACTCATTACACTTACTCTTATTTCAGCAAATGTAAGTTCTGTTTTGCCTTTGCTGGTAAACATTAATAACATCAATTTATATTCCCACATAGTGCAGGTCTTAAATTGTGATAGCACATAGTGTGTGTGTGTGTGTGTGTGTGTGTGTGTGTGTGTTTTGCATGTGTGTTTTGGTCTCTGTGGCCGTGTGACACAGCGGCAAATGCTCAGTGTCAAACCAAATGCAAAAATAAAGGACACAAGAAGGCCAAACCCAGCTTATGGGTATAAGTGGACACACACAGTCACATGTACAAACACACACCACAGACACACATACACACACACACACAAACAAAGGAACATTAGCCCCCAGCTGTTATTAAAGCTGACAGAAAACTTTTTATTTATAACTGAGTACAAACAGGAAAAGAGCTTTGGCTCCAGGTTATTGTTTTGTCACATCCATAACTTGTTCCATTACCTCGTTAATCTTTTAATCACAGTAATTAATCCAGTGGACTTGGATGAGTAAGTATCATAAACTGTATATAAAATAGTGCACAGTCACATTACAGAGCCACTTTGATGTCACCCATTAGACCGTAGAGTACCGTTTTAAAGCCTCGAATGTGGCATAATGACTCTCATAATCTGGGGTTTATACAGGAGCATACATATTATTATTAATGATTGTGTGACACCTGACAGACAACTAGCAGCTGCTGTCACTCAAAGCTGCTGTGCCCTTAATTATGCATAACTTTACTTAATGTAATTTGCTGGTAAACCTTAAGCATCTTTCTCTGTAGAGTTATTTTTAAGATGCAGCACGAATATGCAGAGGCAGTCGGGATATAACTGCTCAAACCATTTTTTCACTTCTGTATAGGTCTAATAATAAAGAGTCAGGTCAGAGAAATCATACATGACTGCTCTGCCAACAGCAACCCAACATTCAGTTTGGACAATGTTATACATTGACATGGATTCTACCGACTCTTTCTTCATCTTATTATATTGTCATTTCAATACTAGACATTCACCACTCAACATTTGCTCTTGACTCTCATTTAGTCACTTTCTCTTTTTACTCCTGTGTCAGTGCCTTCTCTGTCAAAGAAGCATTTTCCTAATAAAGTAAGATTCAATAAAATCAGTGCTAAATGTTTGTGAGCGAGATGGAGCAGTAAAGAGTCACACACTGTGATCCTGTTTGCTCACTTAAGTTATATAGTGCAATAACTGGCGATCGGGGTGCAGAGTGACTGAGACAAAAACACCATTTACCCATTTTCAAGTCTGTGTGCCATCAAAATGACTTTGAAAGCATTATTTTAGGTTAAAATCTTACATAACGATGCTTTAAATATTTTAAATTAAACAGATGTCTCAAATAGCTAACAGCACACATTAAGTACGTGGACTTGCTGTAAAAATTTTTAAAAAGTCTTTTATTAGTCTTTTTATTAATACTGTATATTATATTATGATATGCTTCAGTCAGCAGTGCAACATAGAAGTGGAAGTCAAACACTGTGAAGGGAAACAACTCTTAAGCAGCTTGAAACATCCTGTTTCCGTAAATATGTGTATGCAAAAAAGATATTACCGGTATTACAATCGATTTTCTTATGCAAGAAGTGGGAACTACAACGTCTGTTTGACTTTAAAAAGTTAAATTTGTAAATGCTCAATGTAATGCACTCTATAAGAGACACTGTGCTTCACAGCTGGTTGCACTCAAAATACATCTCTGTGCTGCACAGGATGAAGCAACCCTACATGACTGTTATCTGTAGATCAATAGAGGATAAATTTGGTGCTCTGGCTTCCCCCCTTCACACCAATCACCACAGGCAACTAGTGCCAACTGGGGACAGCCGAAATGGACGACACAAGAGGAAATCCACTCGAATGAGACTGCAGGAGCTGACTCAAGTAAAGAAAGTTTACTCTGGAGCAAGTCCGCTGTCATCACTTCCCGCTTGTCTTGAGATGCTGTTTCTTTCTTTAGAAATGTAGGAAACTCATGACCTCAGCAAAAACTAAATGTGGTGCTCTCGTTTCCTTCAAGATTGACTGCACTGGTGGAATGGGAGTGGAATTGCAAGTGTTTGCTTTGGTGGTTTGAAAATCTGTGTCTTAATAGTCTCCGGAGGGGAAAACATTCAATGCAGGACAAAAAAAAATTGCACAACCACTGAGAGAATTCACTTTTTATTTACAGCAGATGTACCATTAATCAGTATTGCAGTGTTTTCACCATGTACACTGCATTTTGGCTCTGTATTGTGGGAAAACTCACAGATGGTTGTGGGAGGGCTTTACAGTGTGTTTGTTCTGTGATTGTGACTCCTAGGAGCAGGTTCGTCCCCATTTTACTTTGTTGTGAAATGTAAGATGTTGTTGCTGGTATGGAGGCCACCATGACGCTGTCGCCGTGGTGTGCCGCAGTGGGAACAACACTGGGAAACATGAGCCGGCTACATCAACACATCTTCAGGGGTGGCTCCTCTCTGCCTCCAGCTTCTGCTGCACACGGACAAACAGTGCTTTGGCTGGATTTCAACATGACCAGCACTCAGAAGGACTGTATAGCTGGGTTGATTCCTGTGATGTTGTATTGAATAAAATCTATATCTGAAAGATCAATCATCCAGTGACACATTTTAGCCCACAAAAGCAAATCCCACTACCCTCTTATCAGAATATATATTATCTTCTTCACACTACAATTTCAATCAATCATCCTCTCACATCTTTCTCCTTCTCATCCCTTCATCCTCCTGCACTAAACCCTCCATCCCAGCCCCCAGTCAAGTTGTTCTATTTGCGACCTTTTAGAGAACAATTGAATTAAACTGGTGGCTCTTGTCTCTGAGCTCTGAGGCGCTGTTTGCTGTCTTTGGGATGTATGGTATGTAGCTAACCCTCTCTATCTGCTTTCTGATCCTCTCCCAGCTCTGTCAGTCAAGCCGGCAGAGGTCAGAAGGTTCAGATAGCGCTCAGCAAGCTTCATCCATTACCTCACTGCCGGCTGCCGGGCTTAGAGTACAATCAATGGACTGTACACACACACATGCTGACACACTCACACATGCACACAGAAGTTAAAACACTCCTCAGACCACCTACAGTCTCACTGCAACCTAATAAAACACACATGCATCAAACGTCATGCATGCAAATGAGCAGCAAACACACATCTTACATCTCTGGTGAAGAATCACTGCCAAACAAGGTCTTCCAAAGCTTCTGCTTTGTCCTGGCCCATCACAAAGCAGATACTGACGAGGCTCTATCTGTGTGTAATGGAATGAATAGGTCTGCCGGCACTCCACTGAATGCCGCTGTCTCTTTATAGCAGACTCTAAGGGGGTGTGCTGTGATGAATAAATGTCCTCGGAGCCAGCCTGAAAGGATTCCTCCTGTTCAAGAACAGCAAGGAAACACAGAGACGTTGTGGTGTATTTAAGGGAAATACCATGAAGTTCACATTGTGCAGAGACAGAAGCAGCACAGTCAATATTGTATGCATTTGTTTGCACAATTCTCTTCAAGAGAGTGTAGCACTATGAACATACAACAATGTGTCTTCATTGATTCTGAATGATAATGTTAAATAAACTGCTTTTGTCTCCCACTACATAAAAAATTTGACCAGTGGTTACTTAAAAATTACGGCAAGTAAGTGACACGTAATATGGGTTGAATTTAGTACAAGCGTGCCAAATGATGAGATACACTGCTCAAAAATATTAAGTAAATTTAAATTAAGTTCACAAAGAAAACGGATTTATGGTCACTGAATGTCGGACCAAAAGTAATTGAGATTCACCAAACATTTTGGGAAAACCAATTTACATTTACTGAATATCTGGATGAAGTTAACTTATATTTTCCAGTTTTCTGGTTGAAATTGATTTATTTGTGTGAAAAGAGAGGCAGCAAGAGCATTTCTGGTGTCCCTCAAAGCACTCATGCTCATGCTGATGACAGTAAATACTTCAGAAGAACCAAAAAACAGTGGTATAAAAGATTCACATCCAGGCAGTGAGGATGGTTTGAAAAGCTTAAAAGGCTTTTAATTCATTTGGGCTAGGAACGCATACCAGTGTGTGCCTTCTTCAGGGTGTGAATATAGTTGCTTATTTGTGCTTTGCAGATATTTTTATCATGGTTTAAAATGTTAAAAAGTTAAAATGTTACTTAGACACATTTTGAGTTTTTACTTGTTGCAAAATTTGTTTATAACCCCTAACCCTCTGCCATTCCCCCTTCCCTGATATGATGTGCAATCAAATACTTCCAAGCAAAATCTTACTTTACTGTCGCCACAGACTTAACAATGCACAGTAATGTGCATTTACCAAGGTGCAAGTTTTAACTTTTGTTCATAAGTTACATCACTTGATCATTACCAGCACCCTACACTCGTTTTTATGACCCATGGTAAATGTACATGTGTTATTTTACCATGGACCTGAACCATGACCCTTGTGGTACTTGTACTCAGTGTGGACGGGTTCTGACATTGGAGAACAGCCGCCAGTTCGCCACAGTTCCGGCCATTCGCTCCAAGCATTCTCTCTCTGACACCTCAGAACATCACACAGCAGTGCTCTGCATTGACAGTCAGACAAAGTCCTGGTGCATTAGCAGGAGCTAAGTAAATACCTGACGCATCTTTTACTTGGCAACTGTGGGCTCTTTCACTGCGAAAACTGCAGTTTAGTCTCGAAGTCATAGACAAGGACACAACTGTCATCACCTGTGATGACCCTCAGAGATATTTGCCGATTCCGACATGGTGCTGTTTCTGTTTAGGTTTCAGGAAAATTGCAAACGCAGGTGCAGGTGATGACGAAGCGATGTAACTTGAACTTCACTTTGACAAGCTGATTTTGTTCAACATATTTAGTTGAAAAGAAAAAGTTACAACAGCGAGTGACCTACTTTATTTACAAATGGACTCAATTATACATTGTACTGGTGTTGTATTAGTGAAGTGGCAGGGTGAAAGTTACTGTCCTGTTCAGTTAATTCTGCCTTTGCCCCAATGTATAGCCAGTAAATACAGTAAATAAGTTAGTTGGGTAGTTAGCTAGTTAGGTAGTTATTGTATTGATACAAGAGAAATATTTGGGTCCAAACAATATACATAAAAATCATGTATACAACAAACCCATCTATATATATATATATTACATGTCTGTCTTGGTATTGTCAGGAAAGGTTCAGAGCAGTGACTGTGTATATAAAGGTTGGGTTTTTTTAAGGTTTGAGCAAATTAAGTAACGGACTGTGCAAAATTTGATGCAAAGCCTTAAAGAATAATATAGCTCATATTTAATGCATTCATTTGGTTTAAAACGTCTGTTTTCACTCCATTAAAAATGAACCAGTGGCTGTCACAGCTTCAACAAACTATTTTCCAATTCATAACAGCAAAGAGGAAGCTGCGGAATATGTTCACTAACAGAAGCCAAACTGTCTTAAGACAAAAGCAAAAACATATTTTTAAGGTTGAAGTTTGGTGCCATATGAATGGATTAAGATTAATAACATTTCAGGAGAGAAAAAGCAATGCTTTCAAAAGTGTCCCAATGAACGAGTGTGTGTGCATGTGTGTGTAACCCTTAAATCAGCCGTTTAAAAACCTTGCATGGAACAACGCACTGCTTGTAATTCAAT
>JAQLOL010000007.1:22501610-22524974 GCA_029783665.1 Naso thynnoides | reverse complement strand
ACACCACACCAGTGTGATGCATGACATATATACACTAAGTTTCAGGGTTTTAAATATGTTAAACTCGTAATGAAATTTGCAAAAGGGAGATCCTAAGCAAAACCTGATTTTATTGGAATGAATCTTACTACAGGCTATAGTGCCCCATGATGGCTCTTAACATTGCTCTATCCTGTGTAGAATAAATTCATTTAAATTATGTACAGTCATTGTGTAATGAGTGTGTTAGTACAGTCAGTACAGTTCATAAAAGAGAGGCTTCAGGGCTGCTTTCCAGCAAACACCACACACTTCACTTTACAAATGAGCCTTTTATGAGTATGTGACAGTAACACACAGCCTCAACATGATGTGCGCTATCTCCCTGGTGTGTGAATGTGTGTGTGTGTGTGTGTGTGTGTGTGGTGAGTAGTGCGTAGTGATGCGTCTGTTGGGGAGGGGTCCCCTCTATCTCCTGTTTCTTATTACCCTCAGACCTTTATGAGATCATTCCTCAGCCACAGTGCAGATACCATCATGACTGACAGCTTTTGTTGCGCTAAAAAGAAAACAGCGTTTAAGAACCTGTTTTTAAATCAAACTATTATTCCAGTATGTGAGCTTCAGCTGAGCTTAACAGCCGCTGACATTCAATCACCCTCCCTTTAATGGAAGAGAATTTGTGAGTTTGCTAACGCGGCCCCGTCTTGTCCTGGCAGACACACGCAGCAGCGGCTCCAGCAGGCGGCTTTGGCTTGAGTTAGCCGCCATCTGCTTTGAATTGTGAACAGTTGAGACAGGGCCGAGGTCCGGGGGGGCTTGGCTTTCATCTGGATCTAATAGGTGATGAGAGGAAACTGAGCCATCCTGAAAAGTGCCTAAGGGCCTAATGCCAGAAATTGTCAGTGACGGAGGGCAAGGGGTCACTTTCATAACAGTGACATGTGCTTGATATGTCACCGTATGACATATTAAACAATAGGGAATTCCTCTTGGACGTCAAGTTCTGTAGCTTTGCAATTAGTATTCAAATGCATTGTCAGCAAGCACAACTTTTCTTTTGAGGTGCAATATTGCGCTCTGCCTGTCTCATTAACAAAGAGCTTACTACAGGAAAAGCAATATCACTGCTGTAATGGAGGGAATACATCCTTACATTAATTTGCTGTCTTCTTTATAAAATAGATTCTCAGTTTAATAGCCAGCTAGAATAAACACTCTCCTCTTCCATTCAGCCTCATGTTATCTACAGTTCTGCACCAGCCAGTCTTCCTTTTTAATGGCTGTTGCTTTGGAAATGAACAAATAGGCATCAGGAAACATGGACTGTGGCAATAGCACAGCCTCATCAGCGGGATATACTATTCATCAGTCCAAAAGTTCATCTCCATTAGTCAGCATTACCCTGCTGCCTCAGCTGAGTCTATAGAGTAATGGCCCGTAGATACAGCCATTCACAGTCATCACCAAAGGCAGCTCACCCAGCTCACCCAGCTCACCGTGGTGCAATACCTCACTCGCTGGCTGGCCGTGTGCCACAGGGACTGATAGGCTCCTATTGTAGCCTGCCAGGCCGCCTGTCACATCGCATCAGAGGCCTCATCTTTTCTGACATTCATTCATACTTTGTGGAAAGGCGCAGACTCTGAGTTATGTGATTGCATCGTAAATTAAGAACAACGGGGATAAAAATGGCACTCTCTGTATATACACTGCACATGCGGATGGACGGGCAGTGCAAGAGGTCACAGTGTTGTTTCACAGGCTCCACTCTATCAGCGTCTGTTGCTGCGCCGCTGCTGGGACAGAGGAGGAAAACATTCCTGACAGGTCAAAGGGCAAACGCTCCGTTTCCTGCCATTCAGGATGATGGGATTGGAGGAGCGTGAAGGGAAGGGAAGCCGGGATGGGGGCATGAAAGGGAGGGACGTTATTTAGATATGTGGCACAGCTGCAACCATGTTCCTGTCTTTCACTCATCTCCACCCATCCTGCCCTCCTCCCTCTTCTTTCTCCTCTTGGAAAAATTAGCCGAGCCGAGCTGCAGGGTTCAGGTAGTGTGAGTATCCTCTTTCTGCCTTCTGTTGCATCTTGATCTCCAAGCAGCATCAGTCATTCTCACAGGGCCTCCTGGTGCCGTCCAATCCCCGGTGAGCTGCTGCGGATGGAGGTGATTTACTGGTGGCCCCTGTGTTTGTTTTCCCTTCCCCTGCTGTTGGTTCTGCTAAGCACCCTGCTTAGCTACTTAGCTGCCGTGGGGTGCCTTTGTGTGTGCATGTGCATGTGTGCAAATGTGTATATGTTTCACTGGTGTCCCACCTATGAGCGGACCCATGGGTATATGTGACTTACTGGTAGTTGCAATAAACTGAATTTTTTCTCCAAATGGTCAAAGTGGGAGGTAATGGTGCTTTATGGAAATGGCCTGTTCTAAAAGAGGATCCCTGGAGCATGACAAATTTGATTTAGCTGACAAAGCTGGCTCACACACTTCAACAGTAGACCTGAGGCTGTGCCTGTGTTATCAGCCATCGAGTGCCAGTGGTCTATTAGAAGTGCTAATGTCATCATTTGACACATGCTGCCCTAAAAAAGCTTCCTGAGCAGGTGGCGAGGGCTTGGCCTCCATCAGGCTGAACATACACACACAGACACGTACACAAAACCACACACACACACAGACATTCAAATGAACGTATGCCATCTTATCTATTACACAAAGCCACCGCTGTCATTACCCAGTGTTCATCTAATTGGCCGTGTAGCCAGAGGGGAGGGGCTGAGAGATCACGCTGCTCTCTCTGGGCGCCCATTACTCGCTTGGTTAAGCCCGGCACTGCGTGGCATGGCCTGGGAAGGCTGTTGGATACACTTGTCACTGTGACAGACTAATTAGAAGCAGCCGTCCTGCGTCTGACCCCCCTGACACCACCTGAGAGGCAGAGCTCAGACCCACCTGTTCCCTGTGGACACCTCATTGAGAATTTACAGCTCATACAAGAATCTACGGTCTCTCACACACGGCCTTATTGATATTCAATGTGGTCAAGATTTGATTCATGGATTCTTGCTGATGCAGTTCTTAGATATTTGGTACCACTTTTTAGTGATTCATGCTTTAAAATAGCATTGTTATTTATATATAATGGATTTATTCATGTTTATCCATTTCAATGCTTATGCTAAAAACTATTAATAAATTAGAAATAACACCTTTTAGTATGATGGTTTCAAAACTTGTCCTGTTGCTTCATTCATCTTAACTTATCAAGAAGTGAAAAAGATGCAATTGTTATTGGATTATTAATATTTATAACTGCCTTTTTTTTAAGGAGTGCATCAACATTGAAGGTCCACAGATGAAACAAGTCGATCAGCAGAAAATTACCATGCAAGTTTTTTGAATTCAGTGAATCATTTTATTTATTTATTTATTAACAAAAATGCCAATAATTCACTGCTTTCTACAGGATGAGCATTTGTTGCATCTCTCTGTTTCATATCAAACATCACACTGACAAATATCAGACTGGATATTTTTGACTTCTTGGCTGTTTTTTGGTTTTTTACCAGTCAAAACATTTAACTGATCACTTGAGAAAGTAAAAGCAGGTTTATTTAGTAGTGAAAGAAGGTATAGTTCCCCCTTTTAAAGGTCTTGACTTACACTTAGAAGGTTCAACATCACATGACACTTCCTATTTTCTTATAGCTCTTGAAGCTTGGTTGAACTAAGTTGAACTGACCTTCAAGAGCTTTCCACATTTCTTCTCTACTGAATTCATGTTACATGGATATTGTGTTCAGTGATGGACTTTTATTGTGAAAATTGCTTCAAGATGGCGGCGACGGGAAGGTAAGACGCTGCCTACACAAACATACATTTTACTAAAGTCTGTGCACCAACAATGTTTTCTAACCCTGGTTTCTATGTGTAGAGACCCTGATAATACTTTTTTTTTAAGGAAGTGTCATGTGATGTTGAAACTTCTAAGTGTTTTAAAATAGCGTTTTGTATGCATCACTCGAAGCACCCCGTGCTCCACCGTAGAAAGCCACCGGGCTCGAAAACTACAAAAATGGCCAACCTCGGTCAAGCTGCAACCAACAAAATTTTATATTTGACCTAACGTTTGACTAACGTCCATGAAGAGAAAAGGCCTACAATGTAAATCTGTGCGTGTATCACTTTAAGGAGCCCTACAGTCTATGTGTTATGTGACATAATCTGTCTTTGGACCCCTGAATTGGATAATAGTTCTCCCTCAAATTCAGTCAAACCAAGCTTTACATTCAATATAAATAAAATGATACTGATCATACTGCTGTAATCATGAAAGTGATCACTGTTTCATTTCAACTTCATCCTTCACGGAAAAAACATAGGACCCTTAAACTCTCTGAAAATAGGATTTCAAGCATTAAAAATCACATGAAAACTTTAATCTGCTAATGAAGACCAGGTAAGACGATCAAAAAGCTCCAGAACAGCTACTAAAAGACATTTTGTTAATTGTTTCACCAACTATTTAAAGTTGTCCTCCTAAAAGAAAGCCCCGGATGTTTCACAACCTGGCAACCCAGATTGACCCAACAAAAAATTATTGTCTCATTGGTCTGTTAAACATTTTCAAAAATCCATGGATCAGTAATAAAGCTATTAGTAATATCTCATATGCCTTTTTTTAAATGTGGCACCTTAAGTTTTAATCTTGACTAAACTTTGGTATGAAACTTTTTATGTTGTCACGTGGGGTTGGGAGCAGAGTGGACTAGTTTAGCTGCTGGGACTGCTGCATAAAAAACGATCCCATTCTGAACATGAAGCTCCTCAGTCAGACACACCCGCGAGGCAGCAGACTCCACTGTACTTTGCATCAGAGCAACGCTTTTTAGCCTGCACCCCGTCTAGCTTTGACTGCCTGACACCACATTATATGGGGCACGGACGGTCAAACCAGCTCAGAGTCGCACTCTGAGAACTGCCAATTACTGATGCATGAGTCATTTCTAAAGAAGCACTTTGAAATAACGCCAAACATGAAAAACTTTGCCCTGTTCGCTGGAGCGCACTTGATACAGAAGCACTGATGCATGTGGGGGTAAGTTCGTCTCTGCCGCTGGGTTGGCTGGGTGAGGCACAGGAAGTAGGGGCTGGCTTTGGCACAGAGTCAGCTTTGTGTAAACGTTGCAACATGCACTTAAATGCCAGCAGTCAAACATACATTCCAGTGTTAAAAGGAATGTAAACACAAAAACACACTTATTACATGTTGATGCATATGAAACATTCATGTGTAAACCTAATACGCATTAACACACAATCCAACGAAGACCTGCGTGGATTGTCTCCTTGTTTTTCACTCTCAATTCCTCTTCATTTATCGCCCTCTTACAGTCACATTCTTGGAAAAGAAAAAAAAGAACGTCTCACTCTGCGACTTCATGGGGACATTCCAGGTCTCACCTCCTCCACAGTCCTTTGCTTTGCATCATCACTCGCCTCTTTAAAGAAGAGGAAAACACAGGACAGAGACTACATTGTGTGCACAAAGATACATGCCAGTTTGTTTGCGTTTTGCACAGCAACAAAGTGCTTTTGAATGAGCCACAGAGGTGAAAAGGTCACTTGAACTGCACAGGGAAAACTGCAGACGGAATGAGGTAAACATGGGAAAAGCCTAAAAGGAAGACAACTTAATTGCACTGTCATCGGGCTCTCCACTGCTTTCCACCCTCTCGTGTTGCTTTATATCGAGACAGAGAGAGGCAGGGGACACTCTGCCTGCCCCCTCTGCTCCCTCTTTCTTTCCTTTTCCTTTTGCGTCTGTCTGCTCTACAGATGCTGCTCTGCCTGATGTGATGTGACATTTATTAAAGTCCAGCCTTCAGGAGTGGTTGATGGAAGGAAAGATTGTAAGATGAATCAGATGGGAGGAAGAGGAGGATGGGGAGGAGGTATGGAGCATAGAGGGGGGTCACCCAGTTGTTCTTTTCTTGTGTTTCAAGAGAGGTGAGGAAAAGGATGAGGACAAGGAGCAGCACTGGGGTCAGATGTAGGGGAGAGGAAAAGGAAGAGTGACAGCTTTCCATTATTAAGGCTGAAATAATATGGAAGATGAGAAAAAAAATCAACACCAAATCCCTCAATATATAAAGCTCTGAGCTGATGCTGGAGGTGAGTTTAAGCCTCCTTGCGTTATTGATGAGCCTGTCAAGGCCACTCCTCATCAGGTTGTGGGTAGCAAGAGGGGGGAGGGATCAAGGGGAGAAAGGGATGAAAGAGGGAGGGGTGAGGTGAGAGGACAGGTTTGGCCGGAGCGCCGCCGAGCCTATAGTTTTTTTCCAACAGTGGTGAAATATGAGTGGAGACAGAAAAGTGAAAGAGGCAGGACAGAGCAGAGAAAACCAGACTAAAGATGGAGCGAGAGGAGGAGAGAGATTAAAATGAGAAAATAATAATCACTTTGAGGGATTTGAAAATGACTGAGATAAAAACTGATGTGGCAACTACTGGTCATACTCTTTAATGTGGCTCAGCCGATTTCATGCCCTGGGCACCTCGACCGTGTAATATGTTATGGATTTTTTTCCGATATATGTCGTTTATTTTGATGTGCAAACTCATTTCTAAGTATCTCCATGAGCTGAAATTGAAGACCGTTGGGCTACAGCCCTCTGATTTTCTGCTGTCTGGAGTTACATTCAAGCCAAGACGAAGTGTGTGACTCCAGCGGCTCTCACCACAGAAAACTGAGTCATCCCTTCAGCCAGTTGGCTCGTCCTGGTTTACTGAGAGGAGCAAAGCAGCAGTCCGGCAATCTGCCTGTCAGATTCAAACATGACCGTGATTATTTCTCCTCAGTGCAATCCAATTCTGTGGCGTAAAATTGGGAAATATGTGACCTATTTTTTTTTTTTGTTGTTGTTTTTGTTTTACCCCCCTCGACACACACACACACACACACACACACACACACACACACACACACACACACATATCCCTCCCTCCCCCCTCTTTCCTTCTTCTCTTTAGCTTGATATTTAGGTCAGGAGGGGACAGCGTTTTCCAGGCAGGGGCCGAGAGCTTACTGTCCACTTGCTCCCTGTATGTAATTGAAAACATACAAATGGATTAGCTGGAGAGAGTTCAGTGCCAGTGGGTCTGTTGAGTTTGGAGTGGCCGGTGGATTCGGACCCTCTAATACCGCGGAAGAGGGGGGAGGGAGACGGAGAGGAGGGGAGGGGAGGATGATGGACAGATTCAGGGATTTAGGGTCTTGTGAGACCAGTATTAAAATCAACAAGCACTCAGAGAGAAACACGCAAACGTACAGAGGCAGACAGAGGAAAGGTTGCACACACGTACACATGCACACTTATTATATATTATACAATATATTGTGACTAGACGGATTCATGCAAACTATCACACACATGAAAACTTTCCACAACTTTAGGCTTGGGGAGGATATTAGATGTTTTTGGCTTATAACCAAGTGGGTCTTATTTCAAAGTTTATGCCATAATTTCTTCCTCCTCCAAACTCCCAGGTTAGCTAAACGTACACGGAGAAGAAAACCACTAGGTTCAGGAGTGTTTTCATTTTCAGACTGAAATGCTGGGTCAACTTAATGTACGATTCTTCCCCAAGATGTAATGCACACAAGGGCTTTCACAGAATAGTTGTTTAGTCACCCGATCAAGTAATTAGCTCCAAAATCGCTCGTCGGCTCTCTCTGCATTGTTGTGGAACAATCATTCATCTGTGGTTTAAGCAAGGTGCAGCAATAAAGCAGTAGCGATGCATGACTTGAACACTGTATAGTGAGTGGTGCTACAGCAGCAGACATGCAGCAAGAGCAAGAATAATTTAGTCTGGCCTGCATTAGTGAATCTTTTGGTGGATGTATCTGTAACCATTTTAATGACATTTCCAAACAGCTCAAAGGGGTAGTGCACACACTGTTTTGTGCAATGAGAAATATTACTATCACGACAGATGTGCTTACTTTGGGTTTTATCTTAAAATTAGGTGGTTTGGATGATCTTTACAACTTGTTGATTGCATAATGGTTAATGTTTCTTACCCCAAAGAGGGCCAGTGGCCCCTAATTGTCTCTTTAAAGGAATAGCCTATGTCAATTTCTTGACACGTTTTAGATGAAAAGACAGATTGAAAAATGAGCCCACACTCCCTTTGTGTGAAATTTACTGGCATACCCTGGTAAGTGCCATAAGATTTTCTTTTATCATGTGGAAACGACCATAAATAAATCAAGGAATGATTAACGGTTCCTTGAAATAAATCATAATTTAGTTAAACTAAAGGATTTAGATAGAATAGTATAACACAGTAGTGCAACAGCAGTTTAAAAACTAAAATCTTGAAAAAAATCTAGTCTTAATATGAAAGAGTTACTGCTAATTTCCTACAGCTGCGTTCTCACATTAAAAGCATTTCACTGGTGAAAGGCAAGTGGGCTTATATTTTAAATTAGTCACAAGAAAATACAATGTGGTCAGTAGTTTAGCTAGCTATCCACTGTGGGTCATCAAAAACATGTTTCCATAGTAAAACAACAGTCATTTTTATAATATGTTGACAGCGGATCAATTTTACATAATGTTATGCCTGGGTGCAGTTTTACACCGACTATAAAAGTAATGGAACAAAAATGGAGCTGTTAGATGAAGATCTGCAGCTGCAGTAGGTGAGCTAACAACCTCCTCTGTTACATTCGAGTTCTCAAGTTCTTGATTACCATCCAAAATATTGTTACTGTACAGTGTTTTTTATGTTCCACTCTGACAACTAATCCTCCCCCATTGTTCTGCTGATCAACTCTCCCCACCCATCATATTAAGTGAAATGTCGCTTCATCTCTAGGAAGTCGACTCAGCTGCTGCCTTGCCGCTGCCACTGCACGAATCTCGGCTAGAGAGGCCTGTTGTATGATGTAATTGAATGCATGCCACCGTAGCATGACATAATGTGCATCGCAATCATAGAACTGGAATGAATAGATTGGCTCTATTTATTAAACCCATTTTCACCGATACCTGATCTAGCTATTTAGTCAACATCTGTGCTGATATACAACAGCAATATCGGAATAGTGCTTCCCAAAAAACATTCTCTCTTTCAGCCCAACCAGTGTGGCCAGATAGCTGCCCACCTCTGAGTCTGGATCTGGCCCATGTTTCTGCCTGTTAAAAGAAAATTTTTCGTCACCACTGTTGCCAAGTGCTTGCTCATGCAGGAATTGCTTTCAATTGTTGGGTTTTAATAAAGTGAACACTATTTAATTATAGAATGTGGTCTAGACCTACTTTATAAATAAAATTAACTTTACTTGACTGTTGCAACAAACTGATTATTCTGTGAGTCATGCAGATAAGGAAATGCGCTTCCTCCTTTTGGAGCATACTCTCTTCCTGATGTTTCTGTAGCGCCATCTGTCTCATCCTCGCTGACACTGTGGACACACTCACAAGGTCAGTGTCTGCTAATGTGTTGCTCAGTGCGCCACAGTTGGCTTGGAAATGGTTGTAAAAGCACTGACAACATGACCTTCTCCTTGACTGATGATGGTCAATAGGGGTATTACTATGAGCCACTTGCGGAGCTGTCTGCAGCTACTTGAATCTTACACATAAATGCAAACATTTTTTATTATTTTCTGAGATATATTATACTAATGATTTTTAAAAAAGAATGTTTTTTTTTCAGTCCCACACCAAAAGGGTAAAGAAGTATGGATATAGCTAGCTTCCAGAAACAAAAACCGTAAGGTATAGAAAAGGGTGGAGCTATGGAGAGATGACAGGGCAGAAGATGAGAGGGAGTAGTGGAATACAAATGAGAGGAGAGGAAGAAGAGGGTGAAGAGGTGAGAGAGGATGGGAGAGGAGAGAGAAGGGGAGATAATGAGAATGAGATGAGAGACAGAGAAGAAGGGAGGCGAGAGGAGAGAGGAGGAGGGAGTGGAGGAAAGAGGGAACAGAGCGAGACAGCCGAAAAGACAAAGAGGAGCTTTAGAAAGAGAGAGCAGCGTACTCAGCGAAGCAGCAGTCTCAGAAACTTGCCAGCGCATCCGTGACCTAGATTCTCTGCTTCTCCCTAGATTCCTCTCCCTCATGAATGTTTGATTACGCCTCCAACAATAGCAGTATTTACACCAAACGCTTTTTAAATTACAATTCAGCTGCAGTGGAGAGAGAGAGAGATAGAGTGGGAAAAAAAATCCAATCCATTTGAGGTGGGGGGAAAATGGCAGAGAAATTGATTTGAGAATTCTCACCTCAGTAGAGAAGCAAGATTTGAGTCTCTTAAGACCAGACAGCACTGATTGGTGAGCGTGTGCACACGCACATGTGCACACACTCACACACGTGCGCACACACACTCATGCAGAGATGAGCTTGTCTCACACAAAGCCAGAGAAAGACAAAATTCACCTCTGCTCATGCATGCATGTCCCACTGCTGTTTCTGAATAAAGCAAAGCAAGAACAGTCACAGACACACTGGTAATTTACAGCAGAATTAAATGGAGAAAATAAGTTTTAAATGCACAACTTGGATCTTGATTTACGCACCATTCAACCATCTCCCTCATCAAGGTGTGGCTGACCTCACCGGTTCCCCGTCCTTGCCATCCCCCTTTACTCCCCCATCTCCTGCATCCCAAAACCATGGCAAGCCACATCTCAGTGCATCAGTCGTCACCATGGCCACTGGTAAACCTCTGTCAATGTTGCTATGGTAACCTTTCGGGGAAGTTAAGCTGCTCTGACTGCCATGAGGGAGAGAGAGAAGAGCCATAGACACCAGACAACAAAATGGCGGCAAGATTAAACAGAGGATTCTGGGCTAAGCCACATTTACAAAGGCTGCTGGGAAAGCACAAACACACACATGATTCTCTCTCTCTCTTTCTCTCTCTCTCTCTCTCTCTCTCTCTCTCTCTCTTTAACTTGCTCGCCCACTTTTTCACATATGCACATTTGTGTGCATGGACACAAAACATGTACATCATAGGCACACACTTATGCACACACACAGACACAGACACACACACACACACACACACACACACACACACACACATACAGCAGCAGCAGTAGCAGCAGCAGCAGTTAATCCCATTCCAGTAACCAGAGAGAACTGGTTCAGAGTCAGTAATCTCCAAAAAGCCCAGTTTTTGGAAGCTGTGTGACAACCGGCTCCAAATAGAACAAGCCAGACAGCCAGATCGTTGGCCATTACAGCCATGTTTTTGAAAGTCTCTTCAAAATGAGAAGAAAGAGAAAACAGCAACAAAGTGACAAGGTAAAAGCTGGCAGAATCCTGCTGAAAACTAACTGAAACCTTTACAGACAAATTTACTTCATAGACTGTTTACACATGTCCTTTCATCATTATTTAAACAGCCAGTTTTGATGTAATCAACATTTTGAACCTTGTGAGCTGAAGAAAACCAAATTCAGCCGGTGGTGTGACATATTCTTGCCTCAAACCTGCTAACAGATCATTCTCTTTTTGAGTCTAACTTCTCCTCTGTTTGTCTGTTTTCTCTTCACCATGAACCAGTTGTGCACCCCTGCATCCCCACCCTCTCGCTCTCTGGTGGAGGCCTCGTCCCCTCATCACCATAGTCTCACTTGCTCTGCAGACCAAATCATTCTGTCTGCCCCCTGCACCACAGTTGCCACGGAAACCCTGTTTGAGTGTTCGCGTGTGTGTGTGTATGTGTGTGTACTTTTGTGTGCAGTACTGCCGGGGGATTGGTTGCTGGGGGCTAGATGCTTTCCAATCAAACTTGTTACTGGGGTGTGGGAGCCCCCCCTCCATGAAAAGCAGGGCTAGAGAGTGGAGGGGAGAGGGTGCTGTGTTATCGTGCTCTGGTGATGTTTGGATAGCGTGGCGCACCGTGTGAGAGCACACAGAGCCATAACACATTACTGGGCTTCATAATGAATACTGACAACTTCACGCTGAAAGTGCATCTTTGTATTTCTTAGATCAGAGAAAATTTCAATTAAAGATTTTTTTTTGTATGTGTTTACGCAGCATGCAGTGTTGATCCAGGTCAGATACTGGATGGATGCGGCGCTGACGGATGTTGTTGTGCATATCAATACAAGACAGATATACTGCATCATAACAAAGGTGTGTGTACAAAGACTCAAATACAGATATCAACAGCAATGTTCATATAGAAATTTTTGCCTTTGTGAACCACCGCATCGCATATCTCATGGTTTCATCGTGACCACAGCGGGCAACCCACCGGTGTTTTGTCGCTCTACAGTTTAACAATCAGACTGACTTCTCGTCTTTGCTTGAAATGATGATGATCCCAGAGCCAAGCTGTGCAGCAGCAATGGGAAGAGGCCAGAAGACCCGTACTCCAACTGTTCCTCTGTCCCAGCTGTCAGAGACACACAGAGTCACGACAGTGACAGACGCGGCTCAGTAGGACGCTGTGCTTCATGGGCCAGCAGGAGGAGAACCCGAGCTGTGCAGGTTAAGGGACTGTCTAGTAAAGCTGCATTAGAAGAGGGAGCCTGCTGGCAAAACCATGCACCTGAACAAACTTAATTAGTGCATCATGCTGATTTAAGAGTGATGTCACTCGTAACTAGAGCCAGAATTTCCATTTGTTTCACTTCATTATTCATTTTGACAACGTGTCATCCATAACCAGTGAAGAAATATGCTGATTAAAGTTAAGGTTTTATTCCTGTAAACTAATCTCCCCTCTTATTTATGTGCTGTGCTGTGTATTAAATGAATAAACTGAAAAAAGCAGCATGAAAAAAAGTCAGCGGCATCCAGCTGCTCTCAATAATTTTAGCTGGCTTTAAATGAGGCTTAACGTTCACACAATTTGTCTTGACCATCCCATAATATTACAACACGAGTCCAGCAGTTTGTGGGAGAAAAATCCTTGCAGTTGGTTTTATTGTGTTGGCCAAAACAAAGACAGTCTCTCAGTGGTCATCTGCTCTGCTGGTCTAGTTGTTATTTTCCGTTCATCTTGGGAATTTTAAAGAAGCTCTCTAACTCACCTCTTGCCTAAGTTAAAGTTTTATAGCGCCCTGTAATGCACACACGGCCTTTGGGGCGTCTGTGTTGGTGACACCATCCAACAAAAACTGCCAATGCTTAAATTTATTGCATATTGAGTTTCTGTTGGCATCCAAGGACAAATTGAGCAGAGGCCACACCAGTCACTGTTTGCTCTCAGCAGCTCAGGTTCTGGATGGCTCCTGCAGGCCATATCCTCTTGCACAACTAACGCAGCCACAGTCTCTCTGTGGTGCGTTTCTTTGGCTTTACTTAAATAAATATGTGGCTGAATATCTGAGTCAGGCAAAACGCTGTAAAATGTATTCTCATCAATAACACCCTCTGCACTCAGATTTTGGGGAGGGGGGCATTTTTGCTACTGGAAGTGTAGCCATTTTACAAGCAAAGAGAGCGAGTTTTATTACTGAGCATCAGAAAAAATACGGAGAGACAAGAAATCCAAGTTGAAATAGCCTGCAGTTCTTCCCTGCACCAGAACGCCACTGTAAACATGAAGAACAACAGATTTTGCAGCACAACAACACAGCTTTCTCTGTCAATATAGCACACATCAAAGAACTTGTTACATTAACCATCAGCACTGATTGGACATCCGCATAAAACAAAGCAAATATTCCATTTAGCTATGACTGGTTGTGCAGCTTCTGGACATTTAGCTTTCAAGAGCAGCCAGGACACCAGAGCATATGAGCAAGGCAGAGCATGACAATTATAGACAGAGTGGGGAGCAGGTTTTTTAAACAGCTGGAGCGCTGCCCCATCTCCTGCTCCAAATTCGCTCTGGTGCTGCTCACACCTCGAGATGGAAGCATGCCCGACCCAGAGTGCATCTGTGTATGGGGCAAAATAACCCACCCACACTGTTTCCTGTCTCCTGCTGGCTGCTGCAGCTCAGTGGACTTTACAGAGTACTTCAAAGTGACTACGAGGAACTTTCAGTTTTTGTCAATTGTAGCGGCCTGGTAGTGACACTGTTGTAAAGATCTTTGCTAGCACATGCCAGGCAGGCAGAACTAAGCATAACACCGGCAACACGTGCAATTGTTTTGGAAGCGAGTGGAAGAGAGATGCAGAATGGCTAGGCCAACGTTACACAGCCATTTGCATTGATGTAACATGCTAAGGTGCAAACTAACAGCCATAGGCATAGAATATGATTATGTTATTTTCATTGCACAGAACAACAGACGTGATCTGATCACAAGCATTAATAGTAGCCTAACTACATTAAAAAAAAGCCGTCTTTCTGCTGAGGGTCTCATTTGCTGTTACAGGAAATTCACAATCATCATCATAAGACTATTGGAATGGAGTCATAAGACTATTTCCTAAATACTTAAATTTCTTTGTAGTTACCCTAAAAAGGAAACTGAGAAGGCATACAGGTGTATCATTCCTGTTCCTTTGACAGATAACCTTTGACAACTATGGCGTACAAGAAAAAGAGTGCAGATTTTCTTCTATTTTTGGAGCGGGTGGTGAGCGATTTCAGTGGAGCGGGGTGAAATCTGAGTTGAGCACTGAGCGATACTGAATGGAGCAGCTGTAGGTGGGGCTGTGGGAACAGACAGCCACATGAGCGATTTTTATCGCTCAGCTCCACTCACTTGGTCTGCATGACACTAAAGATTATGGTCTTTTTTGTGATATCGGCTAAAATCATATGATATTTAGAGATTTTTACAGTTGTAATCCTTACATTCTGTGTGGCAGTGTGGAGCTTGTGATGTGTGAGCCTTGGGTTTCTGGACACCTCTCCAGGAGGAGCTGAATGATGTACAATGAATATGGTTCAATACAACAGTATTAAAGATTAAGAGCAACTGAGTGGCTCTGGTCTAACTTTGTCCCTGTGGCCCAATGACAAAGACTGTCTGTCTGAAACAATTGATGTCTGTGTCTGTCTCCTTCTCTTTGTATCCCTCTTTTGTCTTTATCTGATCCACTTGTGCTTACTATACCAGGAGTTCTGCGGCCATCCATCTCTGCCTGTCTCTGTCCCTGTTTCTGTCTTTCTTTCTCTCTCATTCTCTTTCTCTGTTTGTCTCTCAAGTGCTGTCTCTCTCAGGCCTGCTGCCTTCAGATAACATATCTTCCTTTAATCTACTCCTGAATTACAGCAAAGCCAGCATCCCAGAGGGGTGCTTTAGATTGCTTGCAAGAGGAGAATGGGATAAAGAGAAAGAAATTGAGAGAGTGAGGTTTAGATAGAGGGAGGAGATGCCATTTGCAACAAAAGATGTCTTAATGAGATGATTTATGTCGTGCAGATGAAAAAAAGGACTTCATTGATCCCTGAGTCAGCGGAGGAAAATGCACCAAATTATTAAATGACCCAAGAGAAATAGGAGAAAATGGGGGCTAGGGATTGATAAATACAACGGCGTATTGTATTTCAGGGCTCCATTCATGTGAAAGCCTGACAGCCTCTTGAAAAAGCTCCCATTATCAAACTGATTGATGCACGACACATAACATGCAACTAACACAATTCGTTCACATCCTCACGCCTTCTCGCCGGGTGCGATGACGCAGGAGATAATTGCATTGTTTCTAGGCATGTACTCTACCGATCCATCATAATTAGACACAGACACATGGCACCGTCTCGCATTCTCCTGACATTCAGGAAAATGATGTTGCCAGGAGCAACCGCAGGAGGACGGTAGCGACGCTCTGACGTGTCTCCATAGCCCCTCAACTTGTTCTCCCAGAGTGAAACGTGTTTATATTTGTAACACTCTCTCCGACAGGAGGACTCATCAGTCAGCTCTGGTGCATTAGAGAGTGATGATAAAATCAGCAATCACTTAGTGAATCTTCACAGTAAAAGAAAAAGTGGGTTAGTAGAATCTAAAAGCCGCCTATTTACTCTCATTGCTTCCAAGTAAACTCCAATAGTGTCAGCTGAAGTGCTTTGACAGCTGAGGTTTCTGCAGTGCCAGTGTAAAGCCCACAGTGGAGCAGCAGGGACACCAGCATGTCACTACCATTTCCTTCGAGCCCTGGGGTCAGATGTCAAATGTCTATTCACTATGTGTGAGTCACAGTGTGTTAAACAGGGGCAGGACTTGTCATAGCAGGGCGCCCACGCAAACAACTGTGGCTACGGATGGCACATCAACAGGCCTCAAGAGTCTAGATGGCCAGTTATCTCACAGTACGAGAACGGTGACAACTACAATAAGTTAGATACAGGGGAAGTGGCAGCACTGATAAGTGTCAATCAAAAATGTCACAGTGCTGCAGGAGAAGTGGCCGCGCTGTTCCCCAGAGACATGAAAGGTGTCACTTCTGCTTTTCAAACTAATATTTTGCAGTAATTCAAATTGCTGCAGGACCACTTAACTGGTCTGATCACTTCACTGCTTCACCTCTGGCTTGAAGTTGTGTCTGCCAGCGCCCACAGCGGGCCAGCCGTGCCATATGGCCCTCTGCCCTGAGCTAGGGAGTCAAGGAACACCAAATTAATTCTACGCACTGAAGGATTAAATCTCCCTGGCCTCTATCACATTAAAGCTGGTGAAAAATGTGTTGCTTCCTCGCGGTTTACCAGGCACAGACAGCTGTCTCTCATCTGCATGCACATGCACACTTTACAATATACAACATATCCAAATATACAAATTACACCCTAGACACAGCCTGTCTCAATGTACAACAGTTGCCCAAAACTGTGTTTCAGCTTGCCTGTTAAACTCTCCCATAAAAATACTGCAACAGCATAATATTTTTTTAGCACAGACATTTGTTTGGCTCTGTTTAGTACAAAGTACAATTAAATCCGAACAGCAAACAGCTAATGAAGTTACACTTTCTGTCATGTCAGGCTGATTGATGATCACTGGTGTTTTTGATGCTGTTAAAAGAAAGCATCCCCAAGCATTTACATGCAAAACAAATGAGACCTGTGTGTTTGCAGCTCCTGGAGGAGACACGACAAAAACCTGTTAGTGCGCCCTTGAGGTTATGTGACCTCCGTCATCTGAACAACTTCAACCTCAGGCAGTGTACACACTGAGAGTGAAACCAGAAGTGCTTGTAAACCAAAGATGGAGCATGAACAGTAGCAGTCTGACTGAGAGTCATCAATCATTCTTAGAAGCCTCTGACATAATATTATAATGTCTTACAAAGTTATGACTTCACAGGGCCCGGTCTGTCTGGTTTCACACCTCTTTAGATTCAAATAACAACATGTTAAGTCATGTGTTTTTTATGTAATATTTACACATGGTAATGATAAAATTATCAGGTAAAGTGATGTTCCAACATGATCAAATTCTTGCTTTCTACAGCGTCTGTGTGTGTGCACATGAATGCAGCTCCCATGCAAGGTCTTTAATCTCTAATGAAAAACAAGAAATATCAAAAACTAGAAAACAAAAAAACGATTTTGGTAACAAGTAAAAATAAAAACAAGGCTTTCCAAAAACAATAACTGGCTAAAACTGCACTGAAGGTTTATAAAATTAACTAAAATAAAATAAAATTATAAAGAAAATATCCTTAGTTTTCATTTTTGTCATAGTATCTATCTTTCAAGATCTAGGTCCCCCATCCAAAATGATTAAAACCTTGCTCCCATGTTAGGAGCTACGGACCACAGTGAACAGTAAATTTGGGTGAGCAGTATGGAAGCATTGCATGTTTTTTTTTTTCTTTCTTATATTTAACAAGACTGGTCACTGTTCACACTAATTGTTTGGGAGATTGCTGCAACACCTTTTTCAACACCAGAAGAGTTTTGTGGACTAAAAAAACCCTATCCACCCTTCCATTGGCATGGGGGTGAGTAGACAATGATTGAATTTTCATTTTTGGGTGAACTATCCCTTCATAACTAAGCTTAAGTGCATTTTTCCTCTTTTATTTTGAGCTGTCTGAGACAAAAAGTTTATAATTGTTGTAGAAATGTAGAAAAGCCATCAGTTTTTTAAATTGAGAACCATATGCTCACAATATGACTGCTGAAACAACCACACCTACAAAAATCATGAAAATAAAGCAGGCATGACATTTCCTAAGAGATATTATCAAATATATTTTGTTTAAGAAAATATATGTGCAAAAATGAAAACCATAGCAATGGAGGTGTGAACAATGTACTCTTCTCTTACTCTAATGTTTATGTATAAGGCTCATACATAAACTTACTTGTTATTGTAGAGAGGGGAAATTATTAAAAATGTAGGCAATGGGCACAAAAACATCAGAATGTAATTTGGAGTTGAAATTCAGAATCTGGACATAAATGTTGTCCAATATACACAGAATCTCCAGCGATAATGGGTCCAAAAACAACAGCTGTTTTTTACAATCCAATCAGACCTGAAATGTGTCAGATTGTATCATTTGATTGCAGTAAAGGCTCTTTAAAAACATAACATGGCTCATGTGAGTCCGTTTACGATGCACGTTGGACAATAATTTGCAGCTCTTGGCCTACATCAGCGCCAGATCAGCTCTGCAGAAGATGCATATGGTATTTTCTCTCCTCTGACACACAGACTGTGCCAAAAATTCAATAACAAACTCTCAAAATGTTGGCCTGGAGCACGCCCACCAGCCAATCAGTGTAATCCAATCTAGTGGACGACTATAAACAAGCATTATTTGTTTTTCATTGCAATTAAACCCGTCTTTCCCCAAAAGAGAGCTTAGCTTAGCTGTCTTAGGCCAAGACAGCTGTGGCTGTGATAAGAAAAATCAGTCAGTTAGACAGACAGGGAGAGTCATGGGTGTGACATTGGTGCTATCAGATTTTAGGAGTTTTGGGGGAGCAGTTGTATTTAGAGATCAGGGACTAAGGGAGCTGGGAGCGGAGGATAGAAGGATTGAAGGTGGAGCTGATCTGCTGTGCACAAGTCTTCCTGTGCACTTTGGAGAGGACTCATTACTCACATTCGATGAAGCCACCCAAAGCCAGTCTGAACTCCCCGTGGATCGTCCCACCCGTTCATCTCAGCTGCGCACATCAGCCCACAAGCCGAGAAATGACTCAGGGTGCAGTGAGCCAACTGAGGATACAGTAAAACTAACAATACAAAACAGATTGGCTGGAGTCTCCTAGACACATTATTAGTCTTTCTGCTTTATCAACACAGCCTCGAGTAAAATCACATTAAATAAATTTTCTTCATCTGATGTGTATGGAGGTGCAGGGTATGTTGATCAGCTGTCAGCTTGTCTTGAAAAGGACTAGAGGACATCGTACAGTCTTTCCACTGCACCACTTCAGCGATGAAAAACAAGCTTAAGATGATCAGAGCTAATCAGTTGCCTCATTCCGGCCACCTCGGGTCAATTATGAGATCATGGAGATCCCCAGTGAAGAAAGCCATGCTCAGTCTAAGCTGTTGTAGCTGACTGTGCTCAGTGAAGCAACACACGTTCAACTAGAAACATGTGGACAGCTCCCTAATGTAACTGCAGCTGATGTGACTGCAAGCCTGGACTTCAACCAGCTTGAGGATTTCTGTCTTGCGGGGGTGAACTGAGATAACAGAGATAAGGCCAGGGTCATTCCCCACTCCACATAAAACACAGTGAAGACAGCTCTTTTCATTCAGAGACAGAGCAGGACAGGAGATAAGAGTCCTCTTTTCGACATCCATTTGTGCAAACTACGTGAGGGCGGAATGATGGAGAGACAGGATGAGAAGGAGGGCTATGGATGGGGTGAAAGAATGTGATGGAAAAAGCAAATACAGATATATTTCTCAAGTTTGTCATTGCAATGGTCATGGATGAGCACATACCAGGTGGCGAGCAGTGCAAGTGAAAACAGGGGGAGGACAGAAATGAAGGGGGGCTGTAATGCAGAACACATGGGAGTGGTGGGATGCGGTCTTTACGAGCAAATCATTCCATCATTTTTGGTGTGTGTGTGTGTGAAAAAATGCAGCTTTTTCCAGCGTCCCACATTCAATCCTGTGGCCTCGAGTGGATCAGACACTTAAACTTTTCTCACCGGAGGTAAAAACTTCCATATGTGTGTAGAGTATGTTATAGAGTGGACCCGCAATTCTTTCAGGCGAGGACATCCAACAAAACATCTGTGATGATTCATGATCCAAGTCTTCATTATGCACGCAGTACTGTGCACATGGGAATGGATAGTTTGTCAGTGAGGAGATAGAGTAAGAGAGGGGTGCAGTGAAAGGGGGGAAGTGCTGGAATGAAAATTGTATTGTCGACAAAAGTCTGAGGCTTGGCCAGGGACCAGAGTTTGGGGTGGGGAAGTTTATTGTGATATTCTCTGGAATGACAGAGCTCCCTCTTTACTCTGGAGTGCCGAGTGGTCAGGGATGTGAGGCCCTGGCAATTAAAGAGCTGTGAGGGTTTCACAATAGAATACTTTGAGTTTGAGACTGGGAGTGTTGTGGTATAAAATATAAAATGTGACATGATTGTGGCCAGTGTTGTTTTGATGTTTTGTGGAGTGAATCAAAACCTTTTGGTGGACATGAAGTTGTGGAGAGGAGGCAGTTTGATCTGATATTAGCTGTGAATGAGTGATGATGATGTAGGCGGCGGCCATGAGTGCCGGGTAGCTGAATGGGACCAGGGAAATTGCAGGCAGCCGGATAACAGCTCATTAAGATAACATCCCCAGTAAGCCAACTGAATCTGAAAAGCTTTTGTTTTGTCTTTGTTTTGGCCTTAAATCCACCACAAACCAGATGTTTTCTCACCACAAAAGTAGAAGTTTTTGAAAAAGGTCTCATGAGTGGATTTCACTTAACACTGTGATCAGGCAGAATGCGATTAACATGAATAATTTGCGAGTAATGCTTTATGTACACCACCGGAACATATTGTCTTCAATCACATAATTGGCGCAAATGAAGCGAATATGCACAGCCCTTGCCTTTCTTTCTGTCTTTACTTACAGCCAGTATAACCATTACTCTTGCACTGTAACAGATGCGGAACTCCCAGATATGTTGCAAAACTTTACAACATAGTGTCTGGGTTCATAACATCAGTTGAAAGTGTATAAGTCATGTTGTGTCACACAGGTCTGTGTATCTGCACACAGCTATAGTTATTTTGTCTGGACATTTAACATCAGGAGGAAGGCGGGTTTGCCTTTTTGTTTTTTTACTGTTATTAACTATGGCTGATATAATCATTATTGCTGCATACAGCTCCATGTATCCACACACAGCAAAAGTTATTTTGACCGCCACATCTGATTCAACGTCTGGACGTTGGCGCCGTCAGGACATCGGGATGCCAGTGAAGTCGGGAGAATCTCGACAGTGATTGGTTTTCACGACACAGCATCAAACAAATTTACTGGAAAAGTTCAATATGATTGTTCTTCAGTTTTATTCACGTTCAGTTGTCTGTCAGTGTGTTAACATGGGACAAATAGTGACTTTGCTTGAGAGGAGAGAACAGAAAGTGACACACAGTAACCTGTACCATGTACCACCTAAACCATGTTTCTGTTTCAGGTGTCTTTGGCTGAATGAAGCCTGAGGACTCCAAAACAGTAAATATCTTTATTTTATGGCATGTTCCTTAATCCTTGTTAAGCTCTGCAGCGCTGAATCATTCAGGTTCCCTTTCCTCCATTGAACATTATCGGGACTCCTTGCTGCAGGATGGATTGGGATCATTGTAAAATAATTACGTCAAACTCAAATGACTCAAATTCATCTTAAAAACATCTCAAAAAAATAAATGTACTAAGCAGTTCTTCATTTTAAAGTTACTGCCTTCTTAATGAAATAATATGGTCATTGATGTGGCAAGTTTTTGAGTTTTTTTTTTTTTTTTAATGAGTCAGCACTCATAAGAGGGACTGCGTCTTGAGTGCACCTGCACTGCCTTGAGTTTGATTGGTGCCAAAATGATTACATTAAATTGTTTATCATGTATTAAACTTGCCAATGAAAGACTCATTAATCTCTGAGGAAGGACAAAAGAGGGAACACTTCAAGGAAGGAGGCGGAAAATCAGAATGCTGAAATATGAATGAGGGATTAATCTCTTAGTGTATGAGTGTGACTATGATGGTTTGGTAAGCATGATTTTTAGGGAGGGGTGAGGGAGCAGAGAAATATCTTTCTTTTAAAATTAATTTTGAATAAACCCACCTGTTAAATGACAGGTGACGAGGCTGCGTGGGTGCATCTGACAAAAAAGGTTAGGAAACAATGACTTGAAAGATGACCCACTACCCTCTCACCACTTTCAGTTCCTCCTTCTCCTTCTTTTGTCTGCATCCTATGCACACACATGAACATACATGGTTGAATAACGCACTCACTTTACTCCTGTCCATTTTTCTTGTGTCTTGGCAGAACATTTCCACTAAGTGAAATCAAATCAGACATGCAGGAGGCCTGCAAAGGAGAAGGAGGAAGAGTGACGGGAAAATGTAAAAAGAAAGGTCGCATTTCATGCTGCCATCCATCATTTTTACAGTTGGGGTTTCAGTCTTTGGGTTTTAAACATCGTAGCAGTGTGGAGTGGGTGGTAAAGGGGCGGGAGAGGTGCCAGGGGAGTGTGTGTCACAGTGTGCGCTGTGGGAGTGTGCACTTTTAAGATAAACTGATCTGATGAAAGAGGAGCCCTCGGCCTTGCAGTGGCCCCCATCATCCATCTGGTGATGTCACCTGCGAGTTAGTGTGTTAGTGAGAGTCTGTGTGTGTGCCCACATTTGTCTGTTGCTGTGTGAAACTTTAGTCTATTAAGTGACCCTGCAGTAAGGCCTCAGGGAGGTAAAGGGGGGTGCATATGTGTTGTCAGGTGGAAGGATGAAGCTTCTCAGTTCTCCTCGGCCCAAAATCCATTTATGTGAGCGTGCGCATGCTTACACGTGCACACTGTGAGTGTTGTAGAAAGAAGCACTTATCAAAGAGGGACTCCACCCTTGTTCAGTGGGAACCTGAAACCTCTCAGGACATGGCGGGAGGAAAGGAGAGGAGAAGAAGAAAAATAATGGAAGAGACATTTAGGGGCCCAAAGTGCCAGAGGTATCATTACCTTTCCATTTCACCTCATGAAACCCATTTGGCTGGATTAGTTTCACACTCTCAATGGGACCCCGAGGTGAAGTGAGCCCCTGACCAGGATTAGTGAGTGGCAGTGTGGTGCAGACAGCCTGGGTGATGAAGAGGACCCAGAACTTCTGTGCACTGGCCCAGCATTTCTTCACAACAAAAGGGCGCTGCTTGATTCTGCAGACTAAGGCAGGGCTTGTGTGTGTGTGTGTGTGTGTGTGTGTGTGTGTGTGTGTGTGTGTGTGTGTGTGTGTGTGTGTGTGTGTGTG
>JAQLOL010000007.1:22485877-22497786 GCA_029783665.1 Naso thynnoides | reverse complement strand
TCTCCTCAGGTACTACTACTTCCTACATACACTCACACACACACACACACACACACACACACACACACACACACATATCAAGTTTAGTGTCCGTGTGATCGCTCCAGGGCGGTATGGAAGAATACGGGGGGGTGGGCGGTGCTAATTTGTTCCTACTGTTACACAAAAATGTGCAACTCCAAATGGACCAGAGGCTAGGAAAGAAAGGCACTGTTTCCATAGTAACCATTTTCAGACTAAGTGGTTGTCTTCGCACGCTCTTAGTTTTCTGTTGATTTGCTCTCTTTTTCTACACGTCTCTCAATGTCCTTTATTTTTTCCAGAGTAAATCAGCCACCAACAAGATCAGTAAAGAAGCTGCATGAAGGAGAGAATTGGACAACATTCACTGAAATCTGAAGAGCAGAGACAAGAGACAGATGAGGTGAGTTGTACTTAAGAATTCACACAGATGTGCACACAAACAAAAAATGCAGACATACAAAACAGTGACTGACTACTAAAATAAATCAGGAAAACTCCAAATCTAGACACACACCTAGAAAAAAGCTTCCAGTGGCACAAATATGGAGCCGCGACATGGCACAACTAAATCTAGACATGCTGCAGCACAACTATTCCTGCCCTATATTTCATATTTAATCTGCTGTGCTGGAGGATTTCTTGGCCCAGTGCACTGTGTAATCTTGTCGAGGGGCAGATGGCACACTCACAGTGTCAATCGGATCCCCTGGATTGGGACAGTGGAGGAGGAGAGTTCTCCAAGGGCCGCTAGCCGCTGTGCCAGGATCAGCAGGTTTGGCAGACCAACAGCAGCATCAGCAGCATGGAAGCAGACCGTCCCGGCACCTTTTTCTAGGCTAAGCCCAGACCCAGAAATGACTTTCAGCACAGGGTCAACACTGGACACAATAGAAGGCTGTGCTTGGAGTAAGCCCAGGATCCTGACTGTTCCCTGTTCGTTCTTACACAAACACCGAAGGTGTGAACTAAGGGGAAACAATGGGGAACTTGGCTCCCCTTAATAAGGCATGAGCTCCCTTGAAAACATAAATGATCTCCTAAATATTGACAGTATATTATATTTTTGCCATGAATTTCTATTTTTCTGTTTCCCTATCACCAAATGAAAAGCATATAAAGAAGCTTTTACTGATGTATCTTGCATTTATGAGGGTGAATCATCACTAATTTCCTTTAATGAAGATGCCTGCACACATGCATTACTTGTCTATTTGTTGTTATTTAAAATGTTTGTGTGTACTTGTGTATGTTGTTATAGTTTGTATGAGTGATTTTCATACGGAACGCTTGCATTTGCCATCTTCTGTAATAGTAAGAAGTTATTGTGCACAGCTGTATGTAATGGGTAAACTTAACCGGTGTGTGGCCTCCAGTCTTGATGTGGTCATCATGGATTATATATCGGTTGTGGAAATATATAACACTCAGCTATGAGCGTAATATATTTGTACAATCCCCAGCTCCGCATGAGCAGCTCCCCCCAATAGTTTGCACACTGTAAACACCCCACAGATGTTAAGCCCATGCTTCTTGTCTGAGCAAAGATGCAGCGTCCACTACAGACCTTTAGCCTGTATGCCCATAGCATACATCAGCCATGTGGAAAGAAATGAACATTTATTGAGGGAGCTTTATTTGGCACAAGGATGCTGTCAGTTAACGTAACACTACAACTACACAATGCCAGAAGCTCTGAGGCGGTACTCACTGCGGTACTACTGCTAAAAGCTAATGTTAGCATGCTATTTGATCAATGTTACACAAATGAGGTAACAAACAAAAAGGCACAAAATAAAAATATATTACTCTAAAATTTCAACCTTTGCTATTAATTGATTCATAAATTTACTTAAATTTTACATTTCTGACTGCTCTGCTCTATTCAAGTGGATCTTGGGCAGAATGGTGCACTCCTCCTCTCTGTCTCTCCTTCTGTTTTTGGAATGGAATCAGTGTTCATTAAAAAAAATAGATCAGAAATATTCACACATATCAAAGAAAAAACGCAGACTGCACAGGAGGTTTGGCTGATTAACACTTTAAAACATACACCTGTTTAAAATGTGCAGACAAGGCTGAACTGGAACAGAGAACAGCTTTATTGTTGTGTGTTGTGACACAAGCATGATGTAAACGTGAAGGCTGTGATCTCGAAATGGGGTAAAGTTAAACAATGAACAGGTTTGCTGTTTAATTTATATGAAAGAAACGTGTAAAACCATTCAGAACACTAGTTAATGGTGAGAGGTTATGTACCAAACAATTTCTTGTTTTGGCCAAGTTGCACTCTCTGAAATAATAGATGTCCAAAGTAAAAATGCACAAAAAGTAGAGACTTGCACCAACAAAGGAGAATAGTATGACTAAAAAAACATTAAAAAATTGTTGAAAAATGGGTATTAAAATCGCATTACCATCAGGTAAATGAGAGACTGGTCCTTTTTAAAGTTCTAAACTTCCAACAGAAGTCCTCACTAGACCCCTTCACCTCGTCTCCAGGGAGCACTCTGCAGTGGCTTCCCTCTTGGATGCCGCAATTTATGAGGCAGATTTATGTAACAGCCCAGTGTGACTACACAAAATAAAAGAGACTACAGTGAAGTTGTGACAGTCTAATTTGCATGGCTGCAGACAGTCGAACTCGCCTCGGTCTCGCTTTTTCTCCACCATCAAAACAATCTCACCTTCAATTACCAGACATCAGATGAGATGAGGGAGTGTGTGGTCCCCTGATTAGACCAAAGAGGGAGGGAGAGACAGACGGATAGAGAGAGAGAGAGAGAGAGAGAGAGAGAGATGAATGGGCCCGCTGGTGTCCCGAAGAAGACTGAGAATAAATGAGTGAATGAGTGAATGGGACAGTAATGAAAAGAGGAGGAGGTGGAGAGGGAAGGGACGGAAGGGAATGTGACAGTCAGAGCAGTTGGTCTGGCTGTTAAAAGAATTGGAAAAGAGGATGAAATGAACACAGCTGCATTGTGTCTGCAGGGTTTATCTGGGAACAGATGGGTTCTGAAGAATTCTTAAAACTTTTAGAGGAGTTTAAGAGGCTTATGACAACGTGATACAACTCACAAATCACACATTAAGTCCTGGAACCTACTAAACAATTGAAAGCTTAATTAAAACCTGGTTGAAGGGATGATAAATCAGAACAGATTTCAGCAGGGTAAAGACTTTAATCTTATCATATTCTGATTTTTACACATACTTGGTGGAAAAGTCAATACAAATAATATAATTGGGGTTAATTCAACTGGCCAAGTGCTCAGTTGAAGGGACATTGTATCATTTTTATCCTTAAGATCAGATTTTATTGTCATGGATAATGTCATTCTGTCTGTGAAAAACCTTTCCTTCAGATAGGATTACTTGAGTCTGAGAAAGTAACTTGTATCATTCAAGTGTAAGCTGACACAACCATGATTTAAGAAAACAAACACACAAACAAAAAGACTGTATCAGGATTATTTTATCTTGAAGCTGGAGACAAAATCATGAAGGAAAGCTTGTGTTACAAAATGAGGGTATGGAGTTTGTAAGACACTGAGAAATACTTACAAGGAACACTCTCACAAAACGCTGTTTCCAGTTGAAGTATGGGAAATGTAGGATCCAGGGTTTGTGGAGCTTGACCCAAACAAGAGGCTCAGGATGTCATGGCCTTGCTTGCTTCAGTAGTGTGAGAAGGTTCATGTTTGAAAAGTCTTATGCACTGATGACAAATTGTTTACACTTCCATTAATAGTTTGATAATTAAGAAAGTAGGCTCTATAGCTTTCTGAAAAGAGTAGGTTAAGAAAATTGATGACACTCTCATTTCTGTACAGTAGCCTAATGTGAACTTGTAGTCAGCAGGCAGTTTTAGCTCAGCATAAAAAGTGGAAACAGAGACAACAACTAGCTTGGCTTTTTCCAGAGGCTACAAAATTCTCCTACCGGCGTCTCTAAAACTAGTCTTTGGGTTCTGTACGAGCAGGGTAATGTGCTGGACTTTTTCTTGGTCAGAGCACTGAAAGAGGAAACCAGTAGAAACTTCAGAGAGGAGCTGGTTTGTATCCTTTGAACAGAGTCAGGTTGGCTATTTTTATTAGCTGTTTTGTTTCCAGTCTTTATGCTAAGCTAATATGAGCGTGGTATCAATCTTCACCTAGCTTTCTTGGCAAAAAAAAAAAGAGAGAAAAGAAAAAAAAAAGCTAAAAAGCTCCCTCAGAGTCCTTTAACACTACCAACCTGACACTTTCTTAATGTCACCTGTATAGATAGTCTACAGTGTTAAAAATCGGTCATTGTGGCCAGCTTTAGTTTTTAATCAGGCCCACTTCTGTGGCTCCTATTCAAACAAAGTGCATATTGAAATATAAACACAAGGTGAAAGCTTTACAGAAGAACTGCTGCCCACTTTTCCATATGATGGCACAGAGGGAGACATGGAATAAAAAGACAGAGAAGGATGTAAAGAATAAGGCAGGGTTGTTCCACTAAACATTTGCTTTGGCAGGCCCACAGTAGAGGGGCGGTGTTCTAATAGTCCCCTGACATGCATCCAGAGCAGCCCCTCTGTCTTGACCATAAATCTGAATGGAGTGGGAGTTATCATACTTCCCCTCCCTCGCCATCCCCTCCCCGACTAAACCCCACATTCCTCCCAGACACCGCGTCGAACAAACAAAGTGGCCTGTTCCCACCGCTCGATATTGGGAAAGACGATGGTTTGTCATGGAAAAATCCAGAGGCATCTCAAGAGTCCTTCAGAAGTCGTCCCCCCCGGGTTCAGCAATGGATCAACACTTTGTGGTCGGGGGAAAACTATGTTGGACATATGGTTCGCAAATACATGTCAGTTCCTATCAGATAAGAGTATAACTAAAACTGTCCAAATGAATAAGAGGATGAGTGAACTACACACACACACACACACACACACACACACAGTTTTTAAGAAAGGAAATTCACACTGTGCATAAAAGCCTAAAGATGCAGGGACGGACACATACACACACACACATGAAATGGATGTGAATTCTGAGGCAAGTCATTATAGAAAACCCTGGTAACACATTCCATAGGAGTCTGCCTCCCCCCCTCAAAGGGAGTCTTTTGTGCTTACTGAAAGGCAGAGGGGTTACAGGGTTTCTCCCTTTAGGGTGCTGAGAATAATACTCGTTCACAGGACAATGACCTCATCCTGACTCCCTGTGTGTGTGTGCATTTTTGTGTGTATCAGAGATACCTTAGAAGTGAGTATGAGTCCATTTGTGACAGTATATATGCATGGACCAGGATGAAGGAAAAAGAAAGTCAAAGAGGCAGCGAGAGAAGCAGGAAGTGTTTGGTCAAGGATGGATTAGGGGGGGGGCGGCGCTGAGAAGATCCTCAGAGGGGAAGTATTTCTCCAGCCTGTCTGTTTGGTGCCCACCCCCCTCATTGTCTGTCTACAGTGAAATAATCTGCACATGACATTGGTGAGATGGTGGTAATGTAAAGCACACAAACACGCAGACCAGGCCCAGGGAGCGGTGGGCTTCAACAGGAAATTCCTTTACAGCCTTTCTGCTGACTAAGGCCTCCGAGTGAGAACAGAGTAAGAAAGAATGTGGTGTATATGGTGTCTGTGTTTTGGGGGTCCGGTTAAGGCAGCATATGCCTTAGCCATTTCCACACAGGTGAAAGGAGACTGGTTTAAAAGTGGTGAACAAGGTAAATAAAAGTCTTTCTTTTTGATGATTTTGCCCAAATGTAATTGTAGCCACAAATACACACATCAAGAGTCAACGTCTTTATGGTCTTTAGTGTCAGGAGTGGTGACTTTAACTCAGCTGGGTTGCTAGTGCCTGAATATATCAACATGCTTACTCCATTAACATACGTGCAGGAGATCAAAATTCATGGTTTTATATGTTTGTCTTTAAATGAATGGAAATCTAAAAGGGACACCGGCACCTCACATGTCCTCTCTAGTGATGTTGTTAGTCTGACATTGGTGGAATAGGCTGATGGTCATGCATCCCCCTCATCCAGTCACTCACCAATCTCCCCTACAACCACACCCGCCCTCACACACTCAGTATTGTGTGGATACCTAGTACAGGAGAGAGAGAGAGAAAACCAGACAGACACAGACAGTAGCCATCTTTACACGCAGCATCCATGTTGCAGAGCAAGAGCAAGCACACCGTACAGGTGTCCCTCCACATGTGACCTACATTAGCCCAGCTGATGCCACCACAAAGACCATGTATGAGTAACTTCATTGGCTGCCTGCTGCTTTTCTCGCAGCATCCAGCGAGGGCAAATTCAGAGAGAATTCTGTGTAAAAATGACGAATATAAAAACAGCAGAAATGAGATCATTAACATGCCGGATGATGAACAATGGTGTGTGAGAACATGTGGTCAATCCATGTCTGTGTGATGGATGCTGCAGCTGAAAGAAAAGGAGTGGCTGGTTGAGACTAAAGCTGCATAAAATGGAGCAACAGCGCCGCCAGATGACGCATTTCTTACCCTGCAGGCATTTTTTACACTTTTGTTCACAGACATCGCAAAACTTAACACATTCACATTTGAAAACTATTTAAACTTCACTGACACTGAGCCATTCCTAACAAACACATACTGTGTTCAAACCCACAGAGCATGTCCATTTCCTGTTGGAGGTCTCAAAGCTTCAAAAGATCCCAACTGTGTCAAGTTTAATTTAGAAAAAGTGTGTAAAAAGAAGGCACGTCAACTAGAAAATTTCTATTTTATGGTTTAATCTTGCATTTGAGTATTTTATTCCAAAAGAGCTGATAGAGAATACTCATATATCATGTCGTCAGTGTGGAATTAGGGGATATTTCCACCCTTAAAGCTAGTTAAGGGGAATAACACAAAGAAAAGAGAGAAAAATAGGTTACCTGTTGATTTTTCCAATTCCAAAACAGAAGTTATTGTCATTTCAGTTGAACACACAAACCGGTTGCCAATGTTCAAAAAGAATGGCCAGAATTTGTAAATAATGTTCAGTATATGATGTATAATTGTATGCAGGGGGACTTAGTTTTACTCACACAAAGCAGAAGTGTACACCCACAATTTCCTCAAACTGTGGGTTCATAAAGTGCCATGAATTCAAATTAAATTCCTTGTATTAGTGACTATTTTGTTCATGTGACTGTTCCTTGGTAAAGTCCCCACCCACAGACATCGATGTTCTTCTGTATCGGGGAACAGGCCGCAAAATAATTCCTTTGTAATGGCATCTCCCTCGAAAAGCACCTCAAAAAGAGAAGTATCTCGGTGGTCATGGTTGGACCAATTACAGATTTGAAGAATTCTTTGGAATGTTTACTCTTTTTCATTGTTCCTCCACAGCAACCAAACAGTTTGGTTGCTGAGCACACATAAGGTGTTGATATGAGCAAACAATTTTGTTATAAGCAGTGATTTCCCAGCATTGCTTGCACTGTAATTCAGAGTTTCTGTAGCCCAGTGGGCTGAGCAGATCTGTCTGGTCTCTCTTCTCTCATAGTTAAATGCCCCTGCTGGATTGTTATGCAATGCACAACACCAAGCACGTTAGCCATAAATCCTTTAATGACAATGATCATCTGAAAAATATCATGAGATAATTTTTTTAAAAAAAAGAGGAGCTTGACAGCTATTAAAACAGATGTGTGTAGAATAGCTCTGAATGGTTCAAATCTGAAGGGAATACACAGCTGAGAACTATAGACATGCAACACAAAAACCTGAAGAACAGCCAATGTGTTCAACAAAAACCATACAACTCAACAGTAACCATCTGCACAATGTTTTGCATGTTATTGCACAGACATGCAATCCAAAGCACATTATACAATAATTAAGCATTACACCTCTAAGGTTATTTTTTTTCTCAGTTACATTACAGATGGTGAAAAATAAAATAAGGAAAGCATCGAGCATGCTCACGTTTCTCCTTGGTCTGTTCAGCACGCCGCCTGCTGAGCCACCAAACCTCAAGCTTTTCATTTTTGTCACAACCTCCGTTACAAGTATGAAGAGACGTTTTTGTCAATTTCAAGCCAAAAAATCCAGGAGGTGTTTGAATCTTCTTTATAAAGTCAAATATGACTTCTCTCATACTGAGTGATAATTAATGAATTTCCTCTACTCAAATAAGATGAACAGACAAAAACTGAACACGTGAGAATGACGTAGCCTGCGACAGGCACGCTACATGAGAGAGGGAAAATCTGATACACGATCCGGTTGAGTTTTAGATGACTGACTTGTAAAAAAAAAAAAATAAAAAACATTTGGACAACATTATCACACTACTGTGTGCTTTACAAGGCCATATATCTATAGAGCTGGGAGTGAATCCAAAATGAAAAGTGCTCGAAGAATGAAGGCCAAACATTTAACTCTCATTTTGAGGATTCTCTTGCATAAGTTAGGAGGACAGAGAAAAAAAGAACAAAAGAAATACAGAGAAAAAGAAGAAAAAGAAACAAAGAAACAAAGAAAAGAAAAGAAAGAGTGCACACAGAATTGAATAAAATCAATTCATCATCACCATTCAAAAATCCCTTGCGGACCTTTTCATCTCAGAAGGTGACAAGCAGCATTAGAGTTTATGGCCATTTTGCAGCCTGCATTAAGACTTTGCCCAACTTGAAATACATTGGCGACATACATGATGTATTTAATGGGATACGAAAAAAAAGGAAACACCTTTTCCCCTGCTGTGGTGAAACCTTTCACATTATGACTCATCACTGTGTGTCCTTACGCTGTAAGGGCCAGAATGATTACAACCTCAGTCGATTACTAGTGTCGTAAGCTCTCTAAATCAGAAGTTTCTCCAGGAAATAGCCAAGACCTGAGTCTTTACTCTCACTATCGGTCTATCTGCACTAAACTGACAGACGGAGCAGTCAAGTTCTTGTTGCCTTGGTCTTCCTGCTGCTCTTTTCATGACATGGTGACAGTGTGGACAAGAAGTTAAAACACGTTAAGCATGGTTCGTCTGCCGAGAACTAGCTTCAATGGCGGAACAGAGTTCATGTTGCGGTGGCTGTCAGTCCCAGTTCTCCCAGTCTTCGTCCATCTGGTAATAAAAAAATGCATAAATGGGTTACTAAAAATTGATTTTTTAAATTTATTTTTTCATTTTAAACTTAAACTCAGGTACATGTCAAAATGATAACTTCATACTAACCTCTCCAGAAGCTTCTATTTTAGAAAGTGCCATCTGGACTTCCTCTTCTGTCATGTCCAGGTCAAAGTCTTTCTCCCAGTCCTCACTCACATCTGTGCTGGACCCTGGAGAGGGAAAGACTCATTTGAAACTTTATGACCTTGACTCTGCTGCAACTTCTAAGCCTATTTAGTGGAAAACTCATGACCGCATCGCTCAACTTAATCCTGTTTAAATTTCTATTCCCAAACTGAATCAGTGAGAACCTTCGTGCCAGCTGAAAAACAGTCATTGTACCTTTCTTGCCATTGTTGGAGGGTGTCGATTTCCCGCTGTCAGAATTAAGCTCAAACACTCTCAGGTCCTGGGGCCCCTCCTCCTTTGCGGCTTCTGGTTTAGATGTGGGGGCAGAGGCTTTTGCTGATGCCCCATCAACAGTTACCTCTGGCTCGGTTACAGCTTCCACTTGAGCCTCGGGAGATAAGTCACTCTTTCCAGGTTGCTGCTCCTTGGGCGTTTTGTCCGACACGTCTTCAAGGCTAGCTTCTGTCAGTTTCTTTGCCAGCTCCATGACAACAGGCTCCGGTCGCACCTCCACCTGCGTCGGCAGGCTGACGCTGTCGCTGCTCACCGAGAGGGTGGCATCGTGCTCTTCACTGGGAGACAGCACAGGGCTCAGCAGGGTCGTTCCTGTTCCTGTCAAAGTCGTGGGAAGTTGGGTTGAACTGTTGTCCAGCTGGGGTGTAATGTTGAGATGAGATGATGAAGAGGCGCCGAGGAAGTCATCTGACAGTGACAGCATTGATACTAGTGTAAGAGACAGGTTTTAAACTGGACCAATTTCTCAACAACGTGGAAATGAAGACAGCATACCCTCCTCCTCCTCCTCCCAGCCCAGCGTCTCTGTGTGCGCGGTCCGTTCTGCCCTCTGCTTCAGTGCCAATCTCCTGGCCTCCTCCTGGAAGAAAAAAATTCAATTCAATTTTTTCAATGATGTAAGAATGTGTGAAATGTGTGAAGCCACAGTCATATCGTACTGAATGCCACATTTGGTTTTCTTGCATAAAAAGTGTGAAGTCGGCAAAAATTCTGTACAACTTTTATGGTTCGTTATGTTTTATTAAATACAGGAAAAAAACATTAAAATCTCCTTGACAACCTTGTTTTTTAAAATATATTTCAAAAACACAGTTTCATTAACAACAACACTAACAAAGACTTCATCCTACAGTTAAAAGTACACCTGTGACACACGGCAAACAAAACAGTCAGATACAGTCGGCTTCGCAGAAATAGGACTGAAGGGCTGTTGTACTGGATTGCATCAGTTTGATCTGGTGTTTCTAATGTTCTTAGAAGTATTAGTAAAATAAGATGGTATCTGTGGTTGGCACTTGTGTCACACAAAAGGTTATTTGTAAAGATCTATTGTCATAGTTAATGTCTTAAAACCTTGCAAATGCTTTCTTTCAATGTCTCACTGTCTTGTGTTTTTACTGGGGGCAACTGGGGGTAGAGCGGGTTATCCACCCATTGTAAATTTGTTGGTTTGATTCCCAGCTCCTCCAGTCTGCACGACCAAGTGTCCGTGGGAAAGATGCTAAATCCCAAATTCACACACACAACCAACTGCTCTGAAAAAGTCTGGCTCTGCTGAACCCGCTTTGTTAGCGTACCCCCTTGGTTGGACAGACCTCCCTGCCAGTGGCATATGAATATTTGAGTAAATGGGCAAATGGTGACTTATATGAGAAAAGTGCATTGATTAGACAAAACCATTGAAGGTTATAATTTTTTTAAAAATACACATTTTAGGAATGATTAGCAAAAACTTTTAAAAAATGTTTTCAGATCCTATAACAACATGACCAATGCCTTCTACGGGCACATTAGGCAGTTTCACCACCGGCAGTGAAATAAAAACTCTTTTTTCTGTCTTAACATTCAGTAGGTTAGAATAGTGACAGTCTTTGCTTCATTGTAAGGCAGAAAAAACCCTGCATTGTGACTGTTATCATCAATTCCAAGACAGTTCTAAAACCGGCCAGCAGGTGGCACTCAAGACAATGAACTCAGCTGATGAGAAAGGTTGCAGCATATTAGAGTCAGCTAAGTAACAGCATGATTACCTGATCCAACTGGAAGACTTTGTAGAAATACCTCTGCCAGAATTCTGAATGGGCTACAGCTGCTGGCACCTGTAAATTAAAAAATATACATATATTAAAAGATATTCTTACCTGTTTTGTTTTTTTTTGTTCTTTCATTTTCTGTCATCTGAAAGTATTGATGACAGGCAGCTTTAGATAAAAGCATCTGCCAAATAAATGTAATCCAAAACAAATCTGAGCTCCATCAAAGTAAGTGCTGACAAAAGCCAAAGTACAAACCATTTTAGTGTAAAGGGCTCGTATAGAGGGACTGTTGACCAAAAGCTCTGAGATTTCTCCTTTCTTATCTTCCAAACTGAAGCTGGACAGCCAGATGTCAAATTGCTCCAGAGGACCTGTACAAAAATAACTTCTCATTAACACTAACTCATTATTATTCCAATAGTTCATTCAAGTTGCTAAGGCAGCTTTAAAAAGGCACATATCAATACCATTAAATAAACATGAATGATCCAACTAAGGGTGTTAACTTTGGTTTGAGAAGTGGGGGGGGGGGGGGGGCACGAAACAGGGGTTATGGGGGTCCACCCCCAGGAAAATTGTTTT
>JAQLOL010000007.1:22473693-22485777 GCA_029783665.1 Naso thynnoides | reverse complement strand
CCCCCCCCCCCCCCCCCCCCCCCCCCCCCCCCACGAAACCGGGGTTCTGGGGGTCCTCCGCCAGGAAAATTGTTTTGATCCGAGTCCCACTTCCTGCATCTCTACATACATTTAGGGACAATGGCGATACAAAATCCAGGAAACAATTGATTTGGTCATAATGATTAATTGCCAGAGAGGACGGTACTGTAAGTTCCATATTGTTTAATTTAGGATCCGATAGCCAAGACTTGACGGAATCATTTTTTAAAAAATCGAAAATCTTCATTAATGTTTTGTGCGTGATTAAAATTAAAATAATGTCAGACTTCTTCCTCTCACCGTCAACAAATCAAAACCACCTGACTACAGCACATAACCTACCTGCAACTTCATGCTGCTACTGCTTCTCCCAGTCTCACCCTTTCTGTCTCCAAGCAACTCCACCTCATTTGTCCTCTGATATGAAAGCAATCGAGTTCTGATCATACTGAGCCACTAGTCTGACATTACACTAGCTGCCAAAGGGTCTGCATGTAGTACATTTCTGATGGAAACTTCGGTTTTCATGTTACACAAAATGTTCCGCTTTAATATTTTGCTAACAGTCCAAAATTACCCAGTAAAAGTGTATGCTTGTTCAGTCAACATTAGTAAGTTAACTTTATTTATATGACACCTCTCATAGATATAAAAATCACAAAGTGCTTTAAATAATGAAAGAAAAAAATTATGTAAGAACCATATAAAAAATTTTTTAGAAAGTTAAACGTTAGTCTAACATCAACAGGTGTTGATGAAAATAGGATTATCCTGGGCTAATTTACTGAATCAACCAAATTACGTTCCCTTTCTTTTCTTTTCATTTAAGACATTGAAGTCTTCTACAGCTGCTGTTGGCGTTTCATTTTCACTTTCACAAAGTGCCACAACTGCGATAATGTTACCTGCTCATCATTATAAGCTGCTATGATTCTGTGAGCTATTTTTAGAGTGTGCATGCCACGTTCCTGGACGTGAGTGTGCATGTCCACAGAGGCAGGCTACGTGTGTCCCGCTCCTCCGTGGCAATGATGGCTTGCAGTTAAAAAAAATAATAAACTAATTTCAAAATCGGGGGAACGCAAACGAGATTTTGAAAAGTAAGGGGGACATGTTCACCCAGTCCCCAGTGAAAATTATACCCAAGGATCTAACACAGGAAAACTGTATGTCACACTGGCAGAATGAGGTATAAAAAAAGGCGTGTAGCACAGATAACAATTAATCTTAAAAACCAGAATAATGTACTGCATATATTGTAAACATCTACTACATACAGTCAAAACCACAGTAAATAATGAAAAGCTTACTTCAAACAAAAAGCAACTTTTCTAAGTCTAATACTTGCTGGAGACATTGCACCGCTCCACTGTGTGCTCTTACCATCAGGCTCATTGCAGTATGTAGCAGGGTCGGCTTGCAAACTGTAGAGTCGGGCCTGCAGGAAGAACAAATGCTTAGCTGTGGTTGTTTGTTTGCACATGCACATCATGTGTTGTCTTTCACACTCCCACAGCCTCACGTCAAAAATATCAGCAAACTAAATCTGATCTGAATCAACACTTTGTTCTGTTCTCAAGGAGGTTAACTGGAGGATTGTGATTTCTGTTCAAATGATTTTTCACAAGAGCTCTTGCACAAGGGTCATACTTGCCTCTTCTACTTTTAGTTTTGACTTGGAAACTCTAAATTAAAACACTAGCAATGCATGAATCACTGTTGGTTTCTCAGTTTGTTAAGTTAATGTCCCATTTGGACAGGTGACTCTAAATTAAATTTTCAATCTAAAAGGTACAACTGCTATAGCCTACCTTAGAACTGTCATAGACCTCTGTAGTTCCTGCTGGAGTTGCCACCAATGTGATTACATCGCAGTCAATGGTTTTATCAGGGGGCGGAGCAAGCGTGTCTGAAATCACCCCTAAGAAACTAGAGAGGCTCTTCTTCACCTTTTCTGTGGTCTCGGAGGAGCCTTCCACCTGGAACACACAGATTACATTTGGTATTTAGCAACTTACACCCCATTCACATAAGGTACATGTACAAAGTGTCACAAGATACTTCAATAAAAAAAAAAAAAAAAAGCTCACAAGGTAAGGTTTGCCACTTACTGCGAGCTTGTTTCTGACAGCAGTGGCTGTAGCCACGATGGAGCAGGCGGTGTCATGTTGCACCACAGTGGAGAACTCTGTCAGGTCTCGCTTTAGGAATTCTAAGGCCTCAGATGACTGAAAAGAGGAGAGTCAAATAATCAAGACCAACATCCAGATTCACATTTATTATCGAATGAATTAGGAGAATAATGTCACAAATGTAAAATGACAGCATTACACACAAATAACACAAGAAACTGTCAAATACAGTTCAAGTGACCAAAGCACATAAATAGGTGATACAAACGGTATAAACGGTAAAACTTAATGACTAACTCATTTGCCTCTAGTCTTCCAGTAAGAGATTTCAAAAACTTTAAACATGGCAAAAGACTTTGTTCATGTGTAAGCACAGGAGATGGTCTGAAACAGAATAGCTGAAACTTCCTTGCTTGCCTGCTTCTGCCAAACAGACAGGGAAGACAGTCTGACATCCCGTTACCTTGGAAATGCTGTGCAACCAGTTTTTACATACTAAGACAAACATTATCAGATCATGCTGTTGTAAAAGTGGAGACAAAAGTTTTAAACATGAGGCTGCACAGCTGTGCAGTCACACTGTCAGGCCTTGAGAGGAATTCTTATTTGGGAGGAAGAAGAAAAAAAACAGCCTTTGCTGACGTTTTCTATCAGTGTCTATTGAAACATACTGTGAAACCCTAACAGGTAAGGAAAAGTAGTGGTTGGTACTCTTGCTTGGATCACTGGCGAAAACATTGTAAATGCTCAAAGAAGTACTAAACCCCCCTGATGTGGGTAAGTTATTTATGTGGATTACCTTTTCTTTAACGGCCTGGAAGCTCTGCTGAAGCCAGCCTCCCCACCAGCCTTCTCTGCAAACATAACGCGCAGAAATGAGCGACACCCAAAAACCAAACCAACAGAGACAACTGTACAAAATAACACCACGAATGCCCGACAGTTTTACGTTAGTCTAATGCTCAATATCGTTCCTCATTTTTTTGCGAGACTCCAGACTTCTCGGCTGTTGACTTTCTCAAGGTATCTCTAGCTAATTTACACACACAGCCTAGCCTAACAAGCTAAACGCATTAACTGTTAGCTACCGTCAGCTATCAGTGCCATGTAAGCTAACTTAACCTGTCCAAACAAGCCGCGAATGTAACTGATAAAGCTTAAATAAATGCTAGAAATAAAAATTAAGCACGTATAAAGACACATGGTTGTTACTGCGTGATTTAAGTTGCTATAAACAGCAGCTAACCAGGCTATGCTAACGCTAGCTAGGCTATGTTTTGGTAAACAAATGCACTTCCTGAACTGAATCGTTAAGCTACGTTCGTTTACTGCAGCGTTAAAACCAAGTGAACATATCAGGTCTTGTTAGACACACAATGCACTGATAAACATAATATGTAAATTGTGTCGGTGCTCTCTGCTATTTTATATTATAGAACAAAAAGTAATTTGCGAGTTCACTCTCACCCTTCAGCCATCTTCAGACGATGACATCATCAGTATTTACTGAACTCTAACCTCGGCTGCGTAGTTCTGAAAAAAAAACAAGGAAACACGTGATGCAGTTTGTTTTCCCTCAACAGTAATCACGTCCGCATGCACAGAGACAATTCGCAAATCTTTTAAAACTTTGTTGACGCTACCAACATATATTATACCGTTTTTGCGCTCTATGGTGGCTGTGGAGGGATAAAAAGAGACGGCGAGGATCCAGTGCTGTAGTATTTCCGGGGACAACCAGAGCTCCTTAAAGGGGTTCCAGAGGGTCTCCAGATATAAGCAGGATATTTTATTTTTACTAAATTAATAAAAAGTTGGGTGTTTAATATTATTGCATCCTTGAGTAGCACACTGATAGAAAAGCTACTATTTTGGTCTCAAGGACATAGCGCAGAAACCAGTTGGTCACAGTAAAAGCACTGAGAGGAGAATTTTTGAATGTACGACTCGCTTTCCTTTTATAACTCCTTCATTACACCAATCAAAAATCTGGTGACACGTTCACTTGTTGTCTCATGTAGCCCTAAATCATATGCTGGCTTCCTAAATTTAACTTTTTTGAAAACTTAAAAAAAAAAACCTTCAATGACTGGCCTGTTAACTGGACATATGAGATTTGAGTTTTGGACAGCATGCTTACACAGCAAACGAGCAGGAGAATTCTGACAAGAATTACATTAACCTGAACGGGACTCTTTATTTCTGTGGTCAAACAGCACTTGTGTTATACCTAATATGAGGCATGCTTTTACGTGATAGTTGCATTAAAAGAGAACTCTATGAAAAGTGCATTAAAACAAATATGGAAAATGTGTTCAACAATGTTTCCACTTTGGAGACTGACGATTGAAGCATATGCAGTTGTTTTCATTTAATCGGAACTAATTTTACCAATAAGCTGCAAAAATCAAACACACATTTCCTTCTTGAACCATTATGAGCTAATCAGTGTTTAGCAATTCTGACGTGAACCCGCTCATTAATCTCCTGCCCTCTGGATGTGCATGTGAGTGTAGGACCTATGTGCACACCATATTGCATATGCGTGTTGACCCCTAGCAGCTGTGCTTTCCGCTCATCAGTATTCTGGGTAAAAAGGGGGCTGTAGCAGAGAAAGAAAAAGAACAGGCAACAAGCCTCTAGAACTGTGGTCTCCCTTAATTGAAGTTCCTCTTTATCCAGACGCTACACAATGTGTGCTTATGTTCCTGCAATATGTCTCCCCTGTCCAGCCCCTCCATCCTCTTAATTGGGTCTTTCAGTCCCCTAATTAACTCTGTCATTGCAGGTCCTGAGCCAAGTTGGGACAAGTGCTCGTCTATTGATCAGTATCTGAAGCAGTTAACTTATCCATCTGTCCACATGGCCATGGTGTGATGGGGTCTGTGTGATATTTAATGCACAAAAGGGGAATGTGTTATATCATCGTAACGTCTATGTTAGACAATACTTATTACTTCAACCAAAAAACAAGTAGAATCAATTTTTTATTATTTTCCAATTTGTGATTAGTTGTTATAACTTTAGTTGTTTGTGAGAACAGTGTAGTCCTTTGTTGGTAGATTTCAGTTATGAGCTGTCACTCTTTTTCATAGGGAATACTAGTATGGAATAATAATATGGAATACTATAATGTAGTGGTGGAAAGTAAGTAAATTTACTAAAATATTGTACTTTTAAAAAAGGGTTTATTTTCTATTACTATTTTAGGCTACTTCATATTTCTGCTTCACCTTTAAAAAAAAAATCTGCAACATTTATATGTAGACCAGTGATTTTAAGAAATACATGCATCTACAGAGTTTTTAGAAAGGTGTGGAATAAAAATATTGCTTTTCCCCCTCTCAAAAAAATATAAAGATTTTGAATCAGTTATTTTAAAACAGTTGTCTGGTTCAAAATGACTATTTGTGTACCTCTGTCTAAAATTGTAAAAGGCTTGTAAGTCAACAGAATAATGACATTAGTACCATATTATATCTCTGTGTCATCGGTGATTGTTTTAAGTTGTTTATAGGACCTTTAATATCTGCAAGTATTCAGTATTCTAACTGAATTGAACTGAGTTCTATGCTTTTTTCTGAATTTTCGTGCCATAATTTGTCTTATTCTGCTGCTCAATTGTCGGGCATTTTCAATCACAAACTCAATTATCAATTGAAACATCTTTAAGAATGAGATTTACTGTTCAACACTTTTTACTTTTAAAAATTAGGTAGATTTTAAAGATAATGTTTCAGTCATTTTAGTCAAGTAAAATTTTGAGTGCAAAATTTTTGATTGTAATAGAGTATTTTTAAACTTCAGTATTACCACTTTTACTTAAATAGGGGATCTGGTTGCTTCCCACTCTTTTCTGTATCACTGTTTAATTTTCATAGTTACTTTAGCACAACGTTATGACTAAAGCCAGTGCTGCCACTGCTGGTTAGCATATGCTAAAGAGCACCATGATGACAGCAGCAACAAACCATAATGGCACACAGAGGACCTGTCCATATTGTATGATTTAAGAAGCATATCCATTACACATCATGCACACACACACACAAACACACACACTTACTCCAGCCTGCTGATACCACACCGTGGGTTAACACCATCTGGTGCCGATCAGGAAACACCAGCTTTGCACAAGTCAGTCTCTCTAATCATCTACCTAGAGCAAAGAGAGGCCGTCCTCACTAATCTCCACAATGTGTTCTGCTTCCCATTCCCACCTGTGCCCAAATAAAGGGGGGCCTTGTGGGAGGACCAGGGGTCTCTGTATCAAGGGACCAGGGACCAGGTGACGCTGCAGCGCCCGTCCCCACGACAGAAGCTCCAGCACTTGTTTTGGCTGGCAGCTGCCTCCCCCCACTGAGACATCCCACAGCTGACAATCCCCCAGTACTGACAGGGGCTTTTTCAGTGTCAATAGCCTCATATATTAGAGCTAACCGCCTTTGTGGTAAGAGAGGGTGTCAGGCCTTTTGGCCCGACAGCGCTTGTTACCATGATGAAATGTAGATTGAATGGAGGGGGTCTGTGTCCCAGGCACGAGAGCTTGGACTCCACCGGCCTTTGTGTCCCACGCATGGCTATTGTTCAAACCTATTCAGGGCTCTAAGGAGGAGGAGGTGGGTTGGAAGAAGAGGTGGGTGAGAATGAGTTACATCTCTTCATTTCTCCCCTGATCTCCAACTCATCTGTCAGCCGTGGGAGGATAAGCATGTATTTTACACGCTTGATTTGTTGCTAAGTGAAGGCCAGCCATTGTTGGGTTGTTTGATTAAATCATGTTCATGGCAATCAGTGTGTATAATAGTTGTGTTTGTGAAATTAGATTAATCATTGTTATGAATCAGCGAGCACTTGATTTTTTAACACAAAACAACTGAATGCAAATATGTGTTGAGAGCATGTGAAAATATTTAATACACATCAGAAAGGTTAAAAGGGAAAAAATCCTGCTTGTATTTAATAAGCTTTCTTTAGACTGACCACATCATGTCCTCTAGTTTATTTTTTGCCCTTTGTGTGCATATATCCATATTCTTATGAGACAGAGACAAATCGCTGGCCTAGAGCTAAGGACATGGCAATGTCCCTCGCCTGCGTCAGACAAAAGTGACGCGCCTTCATGGCGCCTGTGTCGCCCTTTCATCTCCTGCACCCTGTTGAGGTGAAGATGGATGGTCCCCTGGCTCCAGAACACCACATTCAGCCTCTGCGCTGGCGTATTGTCTCGTCCTTCTGTCCCTCTTTAGCTCTTTAGAGGTGAGTCTGTCCAAAGCTGGTTAGCAACTAAAGACACCCTTTCCTCAATATCTATTTCTGCACTACACTTCTGTCCTTCCCAACACCAACAAAACCCCTACTGTTAAGTTTAAGAAGATGTTGCTGTATTGTTTTTGATACAGCTGCTTTGTATTCGTGTTTGTATGTGTCTAAAACTCCATAAATGTTGCAGCTGCCCTTTAAAAAGAAATATTATTTGGCAGAAATTTGTTTGTTTTTCAAAAATAAGGTTTGTGTAAAGAAATTTCACACAAATCTAAAAAATAACTACAGTTATTGTTGTAATTGAAAGAGAATAATCGTCAAAAAGAGGCAAACAAGAGTAATATTATTATAACAAAGTTTTAATTTAGGAAAATAGAAATCCTGCACAATAGGACACATCAGCTCCATTTCTGACAATGTTTCATCGCCTCACATATCAGTTAAATTACAGTATTTGCTACTTTGATAAAATCCCATTGCATTTAGAATATTTCAGCTTAGATGATACAGATGAGGCAAGTGATATAAAAAATAGCAGCAGTCTGCATGGCAGAGCATATATACAATATGTACAAGTCCCAGCACCAGCCATCAGTTTAACAGTTCATTTACAGTCTTCTGCAAGCTGCTTGGCGCATTGCGTTGATCCAAACAGCAGAGGTCAGTTTTTAGAGTCCTGCTCACTTGGTCATCGACAGGCTGTGTAATGTGGAGGTAGTTGTGGGCAAAGGCTGGCAAAGTGAGCAGGGGCAGGGCATGCCGGGGAAGTGCCTGTAGGAGCTGGTCAAGTGAAGCGGGTCCTTCAGAAGGCCCTGGACTGGGGCATGGAAACCCAGGAAGCTGGCAGATGGAGGGGAGTGTGGCGCCGGGGCTGCAGCTGTAGAAGTTGTGTGATGCTGGAGAGCTGAAGGCGTGCTGCCCACCAGAGAGTGCAGGGACTGGGCTAGAGGATGCAGAGGGAGGTGGGCTGTCGGGGCTGCAGGGGTGATAGCGGGGTGGGCAGCAGTGCGGCTCTGCACGGCCGCACTGCCTCCATAAACATCCCCCACCAACTTCTTCATCTCCTCCAAGGAGCTGGACAGCATGAGGATGTAGTTGCGAGCTAAAAGCAAGGTGGAGATTTTTGACAACTTGCGGACGGAAGGTCCTTGAGCGTAGGGCATGACCTCTCTCAGGCCGTCCATCGCCTGGTTCAGATCATGCATCCTTTTCCTCTCCCGACTGTTGACTTTCAGTCTCAGGTCTTGCATCTCTTCCTTGCTGAGCTCAGATCTGGTCTTGGTTTTGCCACCCCCACTGCAGCGCTCTGTCCTGCCCTCGCTGGCATCGCTGTCTGCTCTGTTTTCTCTACAATATGTCTGGAACATCTTGTTGGAGAAGAAGCTTCCAGCAGAGTTGTCCACCACCAGGTCTGGGGATGAGGAGCGGCTGCCAACGGAGCCAGAGTCGGAATCCATCTTGGTTTAAACGGAGTAAAACGGAGCACAAGTTTTTAAAAAAAGGTCCAGATAAACCGCTGTAAATGTTGAAGTTTAGGATTGAATTTTGCAGATAACTCTAACTCTTCAAACTCCTTGTCATGTCACGCAGTTTCACTTCTCTCAGAATCCGTGCTGCTCAGTCTGATGATCAATCTGTCCACAGGAGTGAACCTGCCTGAACTGTCAGCCTCTGGGCCCACTGGGGTGTATTTATACAGACAGCTCAACAAAGGAACAATAAAGCTGCATAATGAGACACTTAGAGTCACAGCCAATTGCAGAAGGGACACACTCTCACCCCCTCAACACACACACCTCCTTCCTGTGGTCCACTTCTCCTTCTCGCACCCACATTTAACTCCCCCAACTCTGACGAGCCCCCTTCACATTAACCAAATCTCAGGAGTTAAACAGGGCCATGCTAAAATTTAAAGATGATGGTGTATGTTGCACAGTGCGTAAGAGCAAAAAAACTGAATCAAAAGTAAAAATGTTCAATTTTTACAAACAGGCAGAGTTTTTTGGGTCATAGTAACACAGACACGGTTAATGTAAAGGGCCTGATATGAAATCAGAACTGTCATCTGCTTAACTCCCCAAGCTGAATTAAATATGAGGCGTTACTCAACATATACAGTGAAACAAAAGTGAGAGTGTGAACCACAGATTTGCTCAAGAGTGAAACAGACCTCATTGTTAACGGCTCTGTTCCATAACGTTAGATATATGATGCCTTCAAGGCCTTATTTACATATGGTATCCATGAGACACGTTGGAGGAAGGTATGAAGCACCATATGAGGTGCTTAAACATGTAAAGAGCAGCGTTAATGGCCGACTAGGTACAATTCAGCCAGGAGCTCAAGACAAAAGGGGTCGGATAAATTTGACTTGGCTCCCCAAACAGTCTGTGAAATCACAGCACTATCACTGGAAGGGGGTCCTTCAGTCGCGGAGGAGGTAGTTAAAATGCTACTGAAGAGTGGGCACAGCATTGTTTTCCCCTAATTCAACCGTTAAGCTACTAGCACTTTCTCAGTTTCTTCTTCACACCTTCTTTTACTTGATATAAAATGGCAGGGACACGAGACAAACTTTAAAGGAATGTGCTCCATTTGGAACATATGAATTTCTACTGTGCTTAATGTCCGGCATGTATCTGCTGATCTAATCTGGTGGTAGGATCAAGCTGACTCTAACATTTTTCTCTGTGGTGTTCCGAGGCTGGATTTCAACGCTCAGCTCAGGAATTTCCTGCCGCCTTCTGCCAAGCAAAGCCTCTACTGAGGCGGTGCCAGAGGGCCATGAGTTTGAAAATATAATACTCCACTCATGTGTTACACCATTCAGGGCAGCATAGGAGATTTGCAAAAACACTGAAGCTGGAACGGAACATTGATTCTTTCCTGGAGCATCATAATTGGACTTCGATTATACAAGGTTTTATTCAGTTCCAATAGAAAAACACTTTAGATGTGTCCTGGCTGGAGTGGGTTGTGTTTCCATCATCTGTCAGCTCATGAAAAAAAACCAACTTGCTTTACTCTTCTCTGTGTGCAATAGGTTTATATTTACCCGACAGCTGCAGACACTCCCTTCCAGCTGTGGGCGTCTTTGTGCAGCTTATGGTTGTTCTAGCAACCCGTCATCTGCGCAGTAAATTTGAAGTTACAACTGACTTGCACGTTATTAGTGTGTGTTTCCATAATGGTGCTTTGACTCACTCAAAAATTTAAAAAACACATTTCCCCCATCCAGCATGCTTTATTCAGTGTTTTTGCCCATCTTTTCTTTATCAGGGTGTCTGTGGCTGTTTCTGGTTTCCACTTTTGAACAGTCTTTGTTATTTCCAAAATATTATCATAGCTGATTCAAAAATTGTAAGGAGAACATGAATCCCAAAAATACACACGTTTCATTATGCAAAGAATTTTGAATTCTTTCAGCCTCATTTTTCAGAACAAAGTCCTCAAAGCTCTTCCATCACATAACATGTGGCATAACTCTTATTAATTTGAGTCAGCCTTAATTGGACCATAACACATCAATCGCTAAACTAAAATTTAAATCATTCTAAAATTGTTTTTAAACAAATGCTATCTAACAACTAATTTAGAAATCCAAAATGCCTTATATAATTTCTCCGAATCTGCTTTGGGAAGCATACTGCATCTTCTCAATAGAGGAAAGAGACTGGATGTTCCATTTCCATGAAATGTGCTGAAATCATATCGATCTCTTTTTGGGATCTTCGAGTAGTTTTATTGATTGTTCTTTTAAGTTTTTCTTATACATCCTGTGCCATACAGATGCGACATTTTCAGATCCTCCAGATCGAGTGGCTAAACACTGCTTATAAAGATTGAAATGTTTAAATTTTTGTCTTTTTTTGGATGTGCTTTACATTGTTAGTTTTGTTCAATTATCCACTAATTAATCCATTAACTCATAAACACATTTCGGCCTCTGAGCTTTCTGTTTAAAGCGTTTTCATTTTGATATTCCAAGCAGGCCTAAAAAGGCTGATGTTAAAAGGATGAATAATAATGACAGAATCTGTGTTGCTTGAAATCAGTGTGCTCACTTATAATTTTTTTTTTTGTCTTAATGTGGATCAAGTTTGTTTGTTTGTATTGTTGCAATGCGTACCTGCCCAGCATCTTCTGCATGTTTAATTTTGATGGACTCACATTGACTCACATATTGCACCTCACTCCCTATGACTCACTCAGAGTAAGAAAGCCTTCTCAAACGCAAACATGGACCAAAAGAAAGTTAGGAGTGGGAATCAGAGGGACCTCAGGACCCCCCACCACAGCTCCATCAGGGGGCCCTGCAGGGTGCTTTGGCTCAGCCAACGTTCAGTGATATTATAATTGGGGGACCTTGAGAACCAACATGGGCCATTTATTTGGAGCATATGGATTTTTCCATCGTTAGGCTCGGAGCCAACATGGCTGCTGGACTACCCTCTGCTAATTGGGCTGGGTCCTAATTAACCATGTTGGACACAGTGATCTGGATTTTATTCTTTCCCAGTCTGGCTGGTTGTGTGCCACAGCTTTCATTGCGTTCACACACTCCAAGGAGAAGAAAATGACCAATGATGTTTCTTTAATGATCTTAATAAATTATTTATGAACTGAAGAAAAATCAGCTGTGCATGATGTTACATAAGTGTTATTG
>JAQLOL010000007.1:22431528-22470584 GCA_029783665.1 Naso thynnoides | reverse complement strand
TTCGGCCGCCCTGTGCCCCCCCCCCCCCCCCAATCTCCTCCATTCCTCTTGTCTCTGTGTTATCCAGCCTGATAAAACAGGGGACCTGCTCGCCCAATAATCTCCCTCCCTGAAGCCCAGGCACGACTCCTGCCTATCATCAGTACCATTGTTTCAGTCTGTTACCTCTGCATGTGCTCCTTCACCACGGCAACACGCACACACCCTCCCTCGTCCCTGTCCCATCTGTGGAAAGGCCTGCCATGTGTCTATTCATAAGGGTGCCAGCGGCAACGCCACTGTATGTGGATGGTACATGATGCTGTCCCTTTGTGTGGGTCTCAGTCCTCAGCTACTTACCGCTGACCCCGAGGTCACTGCACACAATAACCTGAGTGTTGGTGGCCACTGGCTATCCTCATTGGCCCGTGATTGATGAGCTGATCAATAGGCAGTGTGAGTGTGTGTGCACCCACATGTGTTAAGTTTATATACAACCTCCGCAGGCCCATTGAATCAAGCGTGTCTGTTTTTTAAGTAATGGTCTTTTGAGGGCATCAGACTAGTTAGTGACACACAATTGACTTCTTTGGCTTTTGGTTTGATGTAGCGAAATGAATAACTGCAATTCAGCTTAACAGGCACACGCCTTGTCTGGATGTTAGGGTTTATGGAGCCTGATTGCTATTATATTCGGATTTTCTAAATTTTTGTATTTTACGTTTTCTTTTGTTTCTGTTTAACTTTCTTTCACTTGAAAACACTTTCATTTTCATCTCATCACATCTCTGATCCTGCTTCGCTCCTTTGCGGTCTTTTAACCCCTACCCTTTTGTTTTTTCATCACACACACACACACACACACACACAAGAGTCACCCAAAGGGCTCAGGTGGGCGATTATGGCCGCGCATTAAACCTTAATTCACATATGGCTGGATGTGAATACTGATGAGGAGATCTGCTCCTGTGGCACATTATCATCCAGTGTCCAACATGACTGAAACATGGACGGGGCCTACTGCAGATCTGTAACTGTGTCCCGTAGGAGTGACGGATGAAGGAAAAACACACACTCACACACACTCACACACACAAACACACATTGGCTCTTAAACACACAATATGAAGAATAAACTCAGAGTGGCCACAGTCTTCTTCTCTGCTTTGCTGACAGAAACCAGGCCATGACCCTGTAGCTCATAGAGTTGTTTAAATAGCTGGGGGAAGAAGCGGGACACTGTTCATACCACAAGATGTAAGACCTGCCAGGCTTTGTTCAGCTGGGATTTCAAAAGAGCTAAGTGATGGGGAGAGCAGCCACGAGAGGCCTGTAGAAAGGCCTCCTTTTAAACTGGCAGTTAGGACATCTGTAATAATCACACTAAAAAGCACTCCCATCACTGGGTTGCTGTAAGTGATTTACATTTTTTAAAGTAAATGTTAATAGCTCTACATTCTGACACCCATTACTGATATAGATTAGTCAGTAATGTGGATTTCCTAGTCTCTTTGTTCTGCAGTAAACAGAAAATACATTTCTGGAATCAGATTCCAATTCAAATCAGATTTAGATGTCACATGCATATAGCAGGTATACAACGTATAGTGACATGTTACTGTTGACTCCATGATACACTCAATACAGATACAAATCACTCAACGGATACACCACCCAAGACAAATTACTCAAAAAAATACACAATTCAACAACAAATACTGCACAATTTAAATGTGCAGGCCATAAAAAATAAATAAATAATCCTGAAGGATATAGTACTGTTATGTTATATGTGTGAATGTAAACAGAAATATCAAGTGCTGATTGTCAACTTATTAGGACCTAAACAGTGTTATTTAGGGAGAAACTCTTCCTGAGTCTTGTTGTGTTTGCCATGAGGGTGCAGTACCTGCTGGCCATGCCAATAAGTTAGCATGTACATTACCGAGGAAATAAGGTATAATGGCTCTTAATTAACATTGTCCTCCACAAATTAAATTTAAGTGTGTTTCAATGAGTTACAACCTACCTGTGATAAGAAGATTTCTCTACTAATGTAACATTGTACTAGGAGCTAATGTAGTCTCTAGACATTAGCCTCACAGATATGTGGAGTGGACCATAGAGGTCCAATAATCTCCCTTTTTCAAATTTAACAGCTCTATTTTGTTTTTTATTTTTCATATTCAAACTTGTAGAGACTGAAAAGTATTCTGTCTGTATCTGTCAGGGCTCTGTGTGAAGAGATCCATTCCTGTCAAAAGAGACTGGGGACAAAATCCACAGTCCCCATTTTGTGCAAAAAATGGATTTCAAGGTTGTACGGCAGTCTGATTTTGTCTAATCACATGGATATCCTTAAGAGTTGCTGTTTTTAGTGCAGTTTTTCCTCTGCTAACCTTCAGCTGCAGCTCAGCAAGAAAATATTGTCCAAGAAACAAAAAGTCATTTTGAATAAAATTAAAGATAAAAATCTGGAAAAATATTAACTTAATCTCACTAAGTAATTATATAGTAATTAATTGTGTTCTTTAACAGAAAGAAGACTGCAGATTAGTTATATGTACCTTATTTGAAATCCTATCAGAGATGTTTCTCTTAATATCTGGTATGCCTTTAGTTTTTGTGTTATTGGTGCTGCTTGCTTTAAGCATTTTAGCTGTCACAGCTCGCATTGAAATTACACTGTTAATTGTTTGCTGTATTTGCTGTTATTCAGTTGTTTGCTGATGCTTTGCCAAACACTATGTGACATGTTTCAGAACAGTTATGTACATTTAACCCATACAATTGTCATCATTACTCTTTCATTATTTTAATCTTCATGTGGTTGTTTAGTGAACTTCAGTGATTTTTAGGTTTTGCATTAGTCTAAATCAAAGATGTTTATTTTTGAGCCTTGACATCTGTCATAGACTCCCCAGCAAGTCAGAACTGAGGATTGAAACTTGAGGCATGTTTATTTGTATAGTACCTTTCAAAGATAAAGCTAATTCAAAATGCTTTGTATATGGTAAAAAAAGTGCATTAATATAACATTTATTAAATATGAAAACTTTAAATCAAAATAACTTTTCCCCCCCCAAAAAAATCTAACGAATAAATACAAATTGACAAAAAGAGCCTAAGACCAGAGGCACGGCTTTAGCATAGTAATTGTGATTAGTAGTTGTGATTTTTGCTCCATTTTTTTAGTATGTCTTGTAGAGTATATCACAACATCTGACACAGAAAAGATCAGCAGTCCTCATTAGCGCATTATGATGTGGACATAATACCAGTTTTTCACCAAAACAGACCTCAAGGTACGATATGAGCCCACATTTTTTGTAAAAAGGAAAATACACTGTGAGACTTCTGTCTTTCTCCCCCCAGAGCAACACTGCTGTCTCAAAGCTGTGTGGCCTCTCAGTGGCATGAGGGCCCAGTGTAGGTTTACAGCACCTTTGTTATTGATATCATTCTTTGTCTCACTTTTCCTGTCTCGCAGAGGCCTCTAAGTATGGCCCGGCAGACCCTGCCCTGCTGAGTGCTGCATTAAATATCAACACATGTTTACGAGGCCACATAATGATACAAGGAAGAATTTCTGCCATGTGCTTGAGCATGGAAAGAGGGGCGCTGGAGGAAAGAAGAAGAAATGAGAGAGACATAGATGTAAGGAATAGAGATTGACCTGTTGCAGCTTCATTTGGTGGTAATTCTGTCTTTTTACAAACTACACTGATCTTAATGATCTATTATGTTCTACATCTTTAATGTTCAGCAACCATTAATTAATGATTTTATTTATGTTTACCAAACACTGGCATGGAAGACTACAAAGCATCCTTTTAAGTTTTCACTCTGGCTCATTTTTCAAGTGATCTATTATTCATGATGTGTTCATTCCTAAAAAAGATTTAAGGATCAGAGAGTAATGAAGCACTGTAGACTTACAGGCAGAGTATGCAGCACTTCAACAAAAGGTCCCGTAAAAGTACAGCTCTAGTGACTGTGTGGCAGTATATTTGGGGGACAGTGGGCAGGAGGGGGTGAGTCCCAGCTCCGGCCTTTAAAAGATTAACCCTGAGCCCACAAAGGCACAGGGGGCTATGGGGCCAGGCAGGGGCATGAGTGGGCCACTTGCTGGTTAAACATTGGCCGTCTTGCCTCTCGTGTCATTGTCTAGTTAGGAGCTGTACCCGGGCCCCGTTAGCAGCGCAGACACATATCTTGGCAGCCGGAGTGAGCCAGCACAAAGGCTGTCGGTGCCCGAAAGGCAGAGATGGAGATGTATGGGTCCAGGGTGGGGTACTCGCCACGTGGGGCCCCTGGTCGTAAAGCCCAAAGCGGGACATATTGGACAGCAAAGCTCCCCCTCAATCCTCTTCTTTCTGTGTGTTTCAGAGCTGTGACAGTGATAAACGGGACACACGGCTTTTCCGAACAACAAACAGACACTGCCTTATTTCCCCAATGTGGGCGAGGGCAGGCATAAAGGAGGTGCCATCCCATTAGAGCCTGGCCTCAATGCTGCTGAGGTTGAGAGTGGAGGGGGGGCACATTCAGTTGAGCAGAGGGCCAGTCAACTGGGGGTCCCCGACCAAGAGGGAACAGCTCTGCTGTTTTGTTTTCTCAAAAAAGTGTCATAAAAAACTCTCCTTAATTGGTGCTCCATAAAATTAGCATCTCCAAGCTGATTAGATTTCCTCTCTTTTCAGTTACTATTGTGTCTCTGAGTGACCCCATCCCTGCCATTCACTTTCAGTCCTTTCACAATTTTATTAGGCTTCAGAGAAAGAGGAAACTCATGTAAGATCGTGCCCTTTGCCCTCCACTTCTCCTCCTACCATGACAGTTAACCAAGTCCATCATCCCTTTGAAACAATTGCCTTCTGCTCCCACTGAAAAGTAAACTCACGATAATACAATGAATGTTGTTATGTTAAACTGGCCAGAGAGGATGCCTTCAGTATTATTTCTCTTTCTGGCTTAGAATTTGTGTAACTCCTTCAGTGAAAACAACTGTGCTTTTGCTTATTTATGGTGCAAGACACAAGCCTTTCTGTCTTCCCTTAAACCAAACTGCTGCAGGACTGTTTGAATAACCATGGCGGCTAAATAGATTAAGCACACTTCCTGAACGCAGAGCCACTGTGTGCTGCAAAGTCTAGACTGAAAAAAGTTCTTCCCCCAGCAAAACCCTGTTTATAGACATGTCAGAGCAGCACAGACTGAAATATAATCCCATTAGCTTTGAATGGCAAGTCTATTACTCTGTTGCATAATGTGTCTCGCACGGCATGGATAATCGCCATCTTGGTGGAAATGGCGGTGAGATAAAGGGATTTGTGACAGTTGTGCTTTGACAACTTTATAGATGGAGTAAAATGGTCTGTGGGACCATAAGCTCCCCAAGAAAAGTTTGGATCATCTACTTCTTCCGATCACAAATGTCATCTAGACTGAGTGATGCTTGACAAAATAACCTCATTATGGGTCTTAATCTGATTTTATGGAGTAGATCTGCACTGCATGTGTTTTTAATGAGAAAGGAAATTCAGGAATAATGAGCATTAATGTGCAGTTGTTGCACTTTTCAAAGAGGTAACATATGTAAAATACAGTTTATGCATCACGTCTAGTTTTTTAAATAATAATAAAAGACAACATTTAAATCAACTGCTAGCTACAGAAAGATTAGGATGGATTATTTTACTGTGTGCTAACACGTGGGAAGATTTCTGACATCATAATTATCCAAAGTATTTTAATCTGACGGACTGAAATAATGATTTTCAGATTTGCTGTGACTCCAAAACCTAAAACTGACAAAGTCCTTTATATATAATCTTTGCCAGATTCATTCGGTAATTTAAAGAGATGCACCTCCCTGCCCTTTGTTTAAGTCAGTTTTTCCAGCTGAAATGTACTCAGTATTGTGAGTCAGGTAGCTCAGAGTGTGATCTGTGTGTCAGGCAGCAGTAGGAGGGACACATGAGGCTGTTAGGGAGAGGGGGTGGCATTGATATTCGCATATCACGGGGAAAGTGAGGGTTAAAGAGTGGGAACGTACCCCGACATTGTGATGCAAAGGGCACGGGAGGGTTAAACCAGGTTCTGCTCGGCCCCCTGACCCGCCATCCCTTTGATGCTGCAGCCTTCAGGACGTTGGCCTCTAAGGGGGCTCAGTGTGGCGCAGCCCCTGGGACCGGACCACTGCCACAGAGTCAGCGGGACTCAGGGATGTGCCTTTGTGCCCAAAGAAAATGTACGTGGCTTTGGGTGGGGCTGGGGGAAAGGTCACATACAGGGAGCACGGAGAGATCAAAACAAACAGACTTGGGGGAAAGACATCAGATCACTTTCTCAGACACTGGTGGTTACATGATGCATAGATGTTAGGTGACCTTCAGCGATCTCTAATAGATTATCTGACATGCCTGTGGCAGCATCATAACATCACAAATTATTAGGTTATGGAAATACTGTGAGTTTGTGTAGACTGCTTGAATGTCTTTTTATTAAGTAAAAATCTGTATTAGTTTTTATTTAGCTACAGACAAAAGACGAGGGATCATTGCTCGAATTTAATAAACAGTTTCAAGTCCATATTGTGCTGCTGCTGCTCCACTCCACAGACAGAGCGAAACCACACAGGGTAAAATTCACACCCTCGAGACACAAAATTGATCAAGCTCAAGATCAATACTGGCAGCTGTGTGGAAGTTGGTGCTCTACCGCGCATGCTGTGGCATCACAGCAGCGAAGAGAAGATGAATCTCACTGTGTGTCCTGATGGATGTCGGTTTGGGCCGAAGTTAAGAGAGTTGGAAGAGAATAAATGGTGACTGAAAACCTGCATTCTATCTTACCAAACTTCACTTTATTTGGATTGATACTTGTTCTTATATAATCTTCTACTTATTCTGTTCTTGACTATAGATCGCTGGAGCTATGTGCCGTCAGTGCCTGCCTGCAAATCAAATTTTCCTCCAGTTTTCAAGCTTCAAAGAAAAACAACTGTGATCAGTTGGGAGCATGCAGAAACTGGGGTATTTCCCAGCAGGTAGCAGGTTGACTGAATGTCTAAACTTGCTCATAGAAATAGTTGGCAGTGAGTTGTCAGTTTTAATAAAATATTTTAACTGAGAAATTAGGCCAGACAATTTTTCTTCCAGAAAAAGAGAACCTACTCTACATGTGTACTTTTCTTCAAATGATTTTGTTCAAACGATGTTCTCACCATTACTGCCTTTGCGAGGTCAGACACATGCTTGCAGTAAAGAGCTTCTACGACCTCATCTTAACAGCAGAAACTGTCTGATCGAGGTTTGTTGCTTGCTCTCAGCTGCTCCTCGCTGGACCCGCGAGACTAAAGCGGACTTTGCCTTTAAGGTAAAAGCTCCTAAACTCTGGAACTTCTATTGAACTTCTGATCTGTGGAGACTGTTTAAACTTTAAAAAGCAGCTAAAAAGCCATTTGTTGAGATTGGATTTGATTTTTTTATACTGCTTTAATTTATATTTATTTCTGTTTGCCCTGCTTTTAGCGGGCTCTCTGCTTTAATGTATGCACTCGGTCTCATTTGTTTTGGGGTTGTTGTTTTTGTCTGTCTGTCTTCATTTATGAGGCACTTTGTGACTCTAGATCGTGCTAACTTGCTATGTACATAAACTTAATACAGTTACTACTTATTGCTACTACATACTGGAATAAGCTTTTTGAGTGTCATAATGCACTGCTGGTCCCATCTCATCCACTTTATACTCTGTATGCATCTGTACTATTTAAAGGGTATCTATTATAAGGTTGTAAACAATAAAGAGGAAAATTCAGTTTTGATCACATTTTAATGTTCATTTAACTTAAACATATTTCTTTACAATTGTTTGGCTCTGTATGTGAATGTCATGAAGTTTTTTATAGTGTTTAAATCCATTAAAAGGACTGCAAAAGCAAATATTTAGGAATTAATGCGCCCACTAGTGGCTGCACTCAAACAAGTCCCAGAGCAGGACACTCTGGCCCTGAGGCAAAGTAAATCTTGTATTTACCAACAGTGAAAAACAGTTTGTGGTGAAGCTGAAAATATGATTCATAAATCATTTATGTCATTCAGAGATAAACATTCTTGACAAGTTTTTTAAGATATTGCATCCTCATGCAGATCTTAATTTGAATTTTTGCGTGATCGTGTGCACATCATCATGTCATTGTCTAATGCATCTTTACTTTTAATCTTTTTTAATACATTTTTTATCAACTACAGTACATTAAAAACACTTTTCGCATTCCCAGTTTGACCACACGCACACACACACACACACACACTCACACACACACGCACACAAGCTTTCAGACCTCTGTGCTCTGCCAAAGGCTCAGACATTCATTTAAGATAGATGGGGTGTATTTAAGTCACTCACTTCCACTCATCTCATGAATAATGCAGTGGAGACAGCTGATGAAAGCTGATGAAGGCACATTTGGTTGTCGAATTGAGAGACAGGAATGCAGTTACATAAGAGCGCTGTGGCTGAGGATGTCTGACAAGCTTGCCTCTGAAGAAAGCACCCTCACCACCATCGCCTCCGGCCGGAGAACCTGAACTCACCACCTCGGCTGAGTCTGGTGCAAAAGCAGATGCACATAGGAATGATGACAGAAAGTGGCAATTTAAATATCATTTAGAGGCTAAATGATCCCAGAAAGCTTAGCATTACTGAACATGAATATGGCTGAAATCAGGCCTGCAATTTACCTTATTCTGAATAGTGTTCCCATTGTCCCTGCTTCCATCTAAAGTAACTGCAGTTTTGTTGGTTTTTATGTTTTACATTCAACTAAATGGTTATTTATAGGCTGATAAATGGAGAAACTGAAATCTCTCTCTCTGTCTATCAAACTGGTTCTCACTTTTTTAAAACATGTACAATGGATAGATGCTGTTTTCATATTTAATAGCATTATAATGTTTCGGGAGCTGGCCAACATCAGACACGTGCCTTTTAAATTATTGATTAGAGTTAATGCAGAGAGCGAGAGGGCAGCAAAAACCTGCTCCCCTGGTAGACCTGTGGCCTCAAGGAAATTACAAATGAGCTGCACTGCAAACCATGCTGCCAGCAGGGAAGAGATGTGGACTACTCTGGCGCATAACCTGTGAGGCTGCTTTCTTCATGCAAGGGCAAGAGAAATGCGAAGAAACCCTGAAAGACTAAAACTCCCGTTTGTGCACACAGAGGTGCTAATCCCTCCCATTTCTGATTGAAACAGCCCAACTTTTCTGCAGTTTATTTGTTCCCCTCGCAGTGTAAATGATTGTTATGTAACAGCAAACTTTCAGTCACCTTTATTTATGTAGGAGACAGGAGAGACGTGTGGAAGAAGCAGATGAAACAAAAAAAGATTTCAAAAAGTCCTTCAAAAAGGACACTGAGATCATCAGCTTGACGACAGCTAATTCCTCCACACCTTTAAATAGCACATCCCTGAGAAAAATTGTCCTATTCTTTCTGGTGGGAGTAGAAGCGGATTACAAAATCCCACTCATATTTGGCAGATAAATTGTCATATTATCGCCTCCCATTTCTTTCTTACTCTACCGCTATAAAGCTCCTCAAGTTACGGGGAAAGGAGACAGCGGTGGTATCCTGCGGCAGAGGAAGCTTCTTTCTCTCCTTTTCTTCTCCTTCACTCCTCCTCTTCAACCCCTGAAAAGTAATTTAATTCTACTGCCAGTTTATCCTGTGAATAAAAGAGATGAAGAGGAGGAGAGGAAGAGCTTGAGGAGCTTGTGCTCGTGTTAACTCTGTCCCTCCTTTTACCATCTTTCATGCTGAATTACAAAAGCTCAGATCTAACGAGGATGACATGATCACAGCTACTGTAAAGTGCTTGTGAAGCATATAAATCTCATGTGCCTCAGACTTTGTTGCTCATGGGCATCCAGATGTATCTCACTTCCATAAAAAGTCATTAAAAAAACCAAACACATACAGATACATCAGTGTTTTTTCCACAGCACACCACAAGGACAAAGGAAGAAAAACAAAAACTTTCTCACATTTACTATCAGTCATCACACTATGACCTTAACCAGCATCTGTTTGGGGCGCCCTAACCACAGCCTGACAGAAAAGGTAAGCTCCTGATTAATGTTATTTCTCAGCGGTGGAATATTCATCTGTGTACAATCTCGTGCCTCCATCAGCACTCTCGCAGTGGCTCAGCAATGTCACAGTGACTTTGCAGAGCCTGTCTGTACTTCAGGACCGTCTATTTTATGGTGTGTTTACAAGCAAACAAACATTATACGCTGTTTCAGTGACCTCAGGGGACGCAGAGAGCTGGGCGGAGAATCCAGAGGTGGACAGAGGGGTGGAAGGTGAGGTATAGGGACTTAATGGAATCAATTGGACTCTGTAAGAATTCATGTGTCTTGTGCATGTTTTTGCCTCTGTATTTTGCATGTGTGCAGTGTTAAAATAAAGGCCTGTTTAAGGGCTGGATTGCAATAAAGAACACCGCAATACATAAGCTTTCAAGCTGCATTTAAAATTTCTATCTTACACTGTCTTCCCTTACTGACAGGGGGAGCTGTTGCTCTCTTTTCCAGTCTTACTCCACCATGTGAACAGCATCAGTTACAGTGAATGGAGCTGGCATCTTATCAGCATCAGCATCTACATTTCATGCTGTGTGACATCCTTTGCAAGGCACTGTAAATGTGTTTTGATACATGCAAAGATTCTCAGCAATCACAAGGAGTGATTGCACTTCACATAATTACAGTTGCTGATTGTGTGAACTGGCAGAGAGACAGAAGAAAATAAAGACAGAGAAAAAGAGAGGAATCTCGTAAAACAATCAGCTGTGCGGGAAAGCTGCTGAGCCTCCCACGGGGCTATTTTACCTGCGTTGTGTGTAAGAAAGTGAGACATGGAGCTGTCACAAGAACCAAAGTCATGACACAGCATGTGTGTGAATCAATTACAAGCAAATATCAGAAACAGATTTAAAAGGAAACCATGAAGAGAAATCAGTGGGTCCCAAACACCTACGGGGTCAAAAGATCACTCAGAGACTTAACACTCCCTTCATCTCCTTGTCATCTAGGCTGTTGTCTGTAACTACTGTCGCTAGTTGTTTGTAGTTTTTTAAATATAAATATTGCCTGTATTGCTTCTGTCAGTCTTTCTTTTTCCTTTATGTATAAAAGGCTTTTGCACACTAAGGCACTTCACAAATAAAACTTATTATTACTATCAGCCTGTTTTAATTATTATCAGTAACAGTAGTAGTAGTCGTCGTAGTTGTAGTAGGCTATTTGTAGTATTGTAGGTAAGTAATATGGCATAAAAATAATGTGTATTTCATAAGGTATACTTTAGATCTTTTTTAAAATATATTGTGTAGAAATAGCAGATTTGAAGACGTAAAACAATTAGAAAATGCTATAGCCTACCACTTTTGTATATATGTTAAACACAGAGGCAAAATTGTGACAAGGTCAGCTTGTAGGGAACAGTTAGGCTACTCTATTGTCATTATTAATTAGCCTAATCTGTAGATTATTTTCCCCTTTAATCAACTGACAATTTAGTCTAAAAAATGTTGGATGTGAAAATGTTGTTCAGCAGCTCTGCAAGCCTAACGTTAAGACTGGAGGCAGGCGAAACAACCAGCCTAGCTCTCTCCAAAATTCTTCACTAGTGCTCTAAATAATCTGTGAGCACAGGTTTTATTAGACTTGCATGCATGATGACACTGTACCTAGCAGCATCAGAGGACAAGAATCAGGAAGGACTGCACCAAGCTGTTGTTTGCAAAGAAATAGTTCAAGCAACTAACTCACTCTAATCCTACAAATTGTTGTTTGGCATATTTTAGAAGCAGACCAAGCCAGGCTAGCTGTTTCCCTGTTTCCAGTGCCCAGTCAGACAGATCTGCCAGTGGTATCCATTCACTCACAGCAAACAGTAGGACTACCGAAAGAACATATTTGCAAAAAATGTATAATGTTCTTATTCTGAGTAACAACAAGCCAAAAATGTTGCCTTACTAGCTTAGTTTAGCCAGGTTCTCCTGGCATCTTGCTGATCCTGTAAGGTTGTATGGCAGCTACACTAGCTCGAAAACAGTCTGACACATAATAACCTCAAATTATAATTTTTACACTTCCATCAAGACATGTTAATTAGTGAGCTCGTGCTGGTAGTCAGATTTTATTGCATTTGGACAAAGCTGGGCTATGTTTTCCCTGTTAACAGTCTTTCTGCCAGCAGTAGTTTCAAATGGACAGAACATTTTGGCAGGAAAGCAAATTTGTTCATTTCCCAAAATGTTGAATCAAGTTAACTTTTTGTTTCTAAAACAGTTTCAACAAAAACTGAACATTATAGTCTTGATGAAGGTAGGATTTTGCATGGCTGCTGTTTCAGTCTGCATTCATTTCAGGCTGTTTTGCAGTCGTGGCTCAGTTGAACTTAAACAGTGTTCTGTAGTTCCTATGGGCCGGAAGTTCCGTACAGTACATGTACAGTAATGCCCTAAAGGATGAAAAGGGAATGAATCTCTGGTATTTTCGGTGCCTGTGCTGCTGCTCGGCTCCTTGCGTTGCCACATAGGTTTCCCTGCTTCTCACCAGGCCACACATCTCTCATAAAAAAATCCCCCTCGTGCTCACTCTACCGTAACGAGTCCAGCACACTGTAGCTTCTATTTTTATGAGCCTGTTAAGCAGAGGGCTTTTACTCATCCAGTGCACCAGCCAGACACAGTGACTAAAGGACAATTGAGAGCACATTTTGGAGGAAATCGTGTTCGGAATTTCACAGAAAATATTGATAATTTCATGGTGCAAGTAGCTAGTGAGTAGTGACAAAAAAAGAGAAAAAGATGGTTTCAGATTCACTAGGGAAAAGAGTGGAGCTGGAGGGGTCGTAATGTTGGGTGCCAGCTTGAGTTAGTATGGCCATGTGCAGCTTCAAGCAGCCTCCTGTCAACCAGGCAGAAGAGAAACACTGTTCTGCTTTCATCTTCTGTTGTTTTGACTCAGCACTTCTCTCTTCAACTCCATATGTGACTGTAGAAATCTCTTGTTGTGAATCATGGATATTGCAACAGTTAAAGTAGAAAATAAACCGTCCTTTGTCTTACAGTGTATTGCATGAGTGTTTTCAGAATTATTATCTACACGCTAAACCGGCAAGTGATCAATTCAGATCACATACCAGCGAATGAGCCTCAGGCTTTGACTATATAATTCAGCTGCTGCTGAACTGCTGAGTGTACAGTAAAGTATGATTTAAACATGTTGGTGTCACATAGCTGTGAGTTATATAGTCAATTGTATCTGATGCACATAAACCAAACTCTCCATGCACTGATATCAGAACAAAATAAACACTCGCTGCATATAGATGGTGATCCCTCTGAGAGCAGAGGCTCAGAGGGGAGCAGAGATGGAGAGGAAAACAATTAGAGTTCACTGTATTAATAGGAAAATGTGTGGTTACTGTAAAGTAGCTTTACGGGAATTGCAGAAAGTTCAAAAATATGTGATTCAAACTTGTGGGTTCTTTAATGTAGAAATAATTATTATCACATGACCTATTTGATTAGTGGGTAAAAAAAATAATAGGATAACTAAGGCTTATTTTAAGGAAGTATTTGTTGACAAAGTGCATGTTTTACATAGTAAATAAAAACTGTATAAATATACACCATATAATATATGTGAGAAATATAAATCAAATTAAACATAGCATGCATGCAAACAATCAATGTCAAATCAAAAAAACATAACATTTATGTTTATGTTACGTTATATTGTGACGGTCTTTCATTTATTTAATAAATATCAGTTGATTATTGTTGCTCCTCTTGTCTATCTCCCTCCTTTTCCGAGCTGGTCATAACAATATTAATAATAAAAGCAGTAGAAATTCAGTTGCGATTTAAATATGTTAAGTGTGATGTATAAGGGTCTAATTAAGGTCTAAGATGCAGCCTTAATTATGCAAATCTTTGTCACAATTAGGGCTGCAACTGTGACAATGATTTACAGAATCGATTACTAATCCATTAATGCAAACAATCAGACATTTTTAGACACAATACAACATAAATAAGTGAAAATGTGTACATTAATTCCAGGTGTGTCCCAAGTGATGTCTGTAAATAGTTTTTTTCTTTCCTGTTGTTAAGCTCAACCAACATTTAAAACCCAAATATACTCAATATGCGTATTTACAATGTGGGACAAGAAGAAGAAGTAAATTCTGAGACGGTGAATCTATCAAATCACTGGCATCTCTATTTGAATAACTAACACAAATGATTCATCGATAGCTAAAATAGTTGCCAATAAACATTCTATTGGCAGAGTATTAATTCATTAATTGTAATTGGTTTAAGCACAAATAATAATGAAATCTAAATCTAATACATTTCTAATCTAATTCAAAATACAATAATAATGAGAACAGTGCATGAAAATAATGCTTGTTTCTGTCAAGCATAAGTGACTGAGTGATGTGGTGGTCATACCACAAAGTGATATCACACAAAAGAGGCGGGGCCAGGAGCTGGCAAGCTAATGCTTAGCTCAGCGTCAACAGCTCCTTGAGCGTCTCTTCTCTCAAACGTTCTGAGTGCGTTTCCCTTGCTTCGTTCACCATTTTAAACCATTCTGTTTCATAAAAGGATAATGAAGAGGGAGAGTAAAGCTGTATTAGCTAAAGGTTCCTATTTGTAACATCAGCTTCTGTGTGTAGACCATTGCTTTGTGGTGGGAAAGATTTTATTCTAACAGATGGGGTTAAATAAAATTATGGTGCAGCACAGCTATGAGCTACAAAAACTTCATCTATTTTAAATTATCTGGCTCTCTGTCTCCTTAAAGGTCAGCACTGTCAGCTTGCTTTTAGTCATCAGTACAAATATATCAGTGTTAATCAAACTGAATTCTTTGCAGAACCCTTGACCAGATTAATTTCACCTTCTCAATCAAGCAAAATATCTGATTTTATTAATTCAATTAGAATGCATTGATTTGGCAGTAAACTGTTTAAATCCTGGTGTATCAAGGCCTTAAATGTCCTACTGTGTTTATCCAGACAGACACGAAGGGAAAGAAAGACATCATGCATGATGCTAAGAGGCTTGATTGGCGTCATCCTTTCTGATTCCTCTACCAGAAAATTTAGCTTGACAGAACCAGCCTTTCTAATATGTTTGTTGATCATGTTGGTTTCAGTAGTTTTGAACCTGCTGACAACAAGGAAAGACTAAAAAAAGAAAAAAAGTTAAGCAACACCGAATGAAAGCACATCTGAATGATCACAGCCTCCTTAGGAAGTGTTTGACTATTTGGCATTAAAAACAAACTCCTAATTTGCTAAAGGCAAAATTAAGGGCCAGACCTCCCACATGGACATCTCTGTACATGTGAGGTAAAACATCATTTTAAAGGTTAGGTGAGGAAGGGTAATAGTCCTCAGGAGAAGAGCTCTTCAGCTTACTGATGATGTGTCCCTGGAGGAAGCTGCTTGAATCTGTATTTGCCAGGATGTGCAGTGCATATGATATGTTGTAGCCGAGTGTTTCAGCAGAGGGTTTTTATTACATAGTGAAATGTAATGGAAGAATTTGTTGTACAGTATTGACCAAAGGAATTCTTATTGCTCATTGCAGATTTAATAGGAGATGTTTTATCTCAGGGTCCTGATGGGGGTTTTTAATGGAGGAATTCATGTCAGAGGCCATTAGCGGGTTCAGATGGGAGACAGTTCATACAGCTTCAATGTGTGTCAGGCACAAAATCCCACCTCTTTAATATACATTATACAATTTACTGTTGAATATAGGGCCCACAATGGCAATCATCCAGGAAAATTTATGAAGGTAAAGTCAGAGGAGTATAGCGGTGGGAGGAGGAGATAAGAAAGCCTACGGAAAAATAGCACATAAATAAAAACACACAATATCACACCAGAGCGGGTGGGTTAATTAAATAAATTAGCTTTGCAGACAGTGTTGTTTACCAGGATAACAAAGAAACATATAAGTTTTTGGCAAGAAGAGGTCACATAACTCAACCAATGATGATACTGATGTTTAAGATACTAAAAAAAACAAAAGTATTAAAGCCAAATTTTATCATCAGATAATGAAACTCTTAGAAAAATACCTCCTATAAGGATGCAATTTCAGACAGGATGTTAATTAGAATGTCTGAAACACTATTTGATTGTGATTCACTAAAGTTTTTTGCCAAATTCGGTATATTTTTGACGAGAAACACTAAACCTGGGAGCCACTGTAGCCTTTTGTGGTGCAGGATCTTTAAAAGGAATGTGAACCAGCTGAATGGCTCTGTTAGAGCAGGTAATATTGCTGTGTTATTGGTGGATTTCGAGCTCTGGACCAGTGCCTGCTGGGAGTAAACTGCTTGCTGGGTCTCCACGGTGATGAGAGAGAGAGTTGAGGTATCCATGGGAGACAGTAGGCGTGATAGGATCCCCAGGGAGTGCTGTGGAGGAGGTGAAGGAGAGCTTAATATCTCCACTGTGAGAGAAAGAGAGATTCAAAAAGCAACAGGAAAAAACAAACAGGGGAAACACATGTGGTGCAGAAGTCACACATCACACATAAATGCTAAACATCAAAGAGAATTTGATGCTCTGCTGTTCTTTTCAGGGTGACAATAAGAAGTCATTAACACCATAAAACCATTAAGTGCCAACAGGATGCATCACTGTGATAGGTCGTGTAAGGCAGCCTGGTTAAGACAATTTTCATTATCATTGTGTTACCTGGTTTTTATTCAAGCTTCAAGCGACAATTTCTTGGATATTAAAATATTTTTTGGCTACTTTGGGATAGAACAAGCTGTAAACACAACATCATTAAGCTGGCAAAGCTACTGTGTCAGCAAATGGTTTACACATCCAGCAGCCATGTAGCAACATCAGAACTCATTTCTTTAAGTGTTTCTTGTCACCTGATGAATCTAAGTCCAATATTCACTCTTTTTTAGCTTTGTTTTGCTATACTGAGTCCTAAAAAAATATCTGGCTCTTTAGCTGCTAAATGCTACACCATGTTCACTAGGTAGTGGCTAACTTTGTTTGCCGTTTGATGGCTAAATGGTTGTGTACAGTTAACACATTCAAAGCTTAAAGGAGAAGTTCCATTTTTTGCACATTAAGCCTTTTAACAAGGATATTTAGGATCATATACAATGTTCTACAGCATTATAATGACAAATGATGCAGTCCTGAGAGTTGGTGCTCACTACTGATGTCACTGCTAGCTGAAAACAACAGAGGAGCCTGTGCACGCAGCCAATCTGTGAAAACTACAACAAAAGACATGACACTCGCCGAATGTTTAGTGGTATCATCTCAAATACTGACTCTAACATACAAAGCTAAACAAAGCTGGAAACAGCTGTTTGTTTGTTTGATGAAGCGGCTGAAAGAGTCGCATTTGGGGTATATGTTGATGTCTAACTTAGTGTTTTAGTGTTGGTACATGAAGGGACTCCACTAAACATTCTGTGAGTTTCACGTCTTTTAAAACGAGCGTTTATTGTATTTTTTGATGGACTGGCTGAGTTCCCATGATCCTCCATTGTTTTCAGCTAGCAGTGACGTGAGCAATGAGCTCCAGCCCTCAGGACTACTTGTTATGACAATGCTGTAGAACATTGTATTTGATCGTTAACACCCCTATTATAGGACTCTATGTGCAAAAAAACGAACTTCACCTTTCATTGCTAAAAAAACAGTCACTGATTTCTCTCTGTCTTGATAGAAGCAGCAAGACTCAATAAAAAAAACAAATAGTGAAACATACGATCAACAAAATGGCCTGAAAAGGTGCTAAAATTCTCATAGAGCTTAGGTGAACTGCATTGGTTCTGTGTCATTTTATTACTGCAAATGACTGACTTTACATTTCATGGGTCGTTTGACCATTTCTTGATCTAAAAATATGTAATAGTGCAACTTTAAATAAACACTGCACTGCCAATGCCCCTTTTTGATTCACACATCTAAATACTTTATCCACTTTAACTTGTAACAATACCATCTCACCTCTGAGCAAACATTCTCATCATGGACTCTGTTGTTTCTCTCTTGTAGATCTTGTGTTTCTTGAATCTGTGTCGGGTCTAATTGGCTGCTGTGTGTGTAGCTGCTAACACTCTCTGGAGCCTAGAGAGGTCAACTAAGTCAGGGTTAATTAGCAGCGGATCTGCCAACAAATTCCCTCAAGGGTCTGTATATTCTTCTTCCTTCTGTACCTGACTCTATTGTTCTTTACTGAAGCAGCCAGTTAGTGGACTTCCAGGCAGAGAGGAAGCAGCCATTCAGAACATGTGGTTGTCATACACGCAATGTGGAAGTCAAATACTTGTATCCACAACAACAGAATTTGTAAAAATGTGCCATCCTGATCTCTGACCCATATATGCTCCAACAGGAGAGACTCAGAAAACACTATGATGACTTCTGTGATAATGCCCAGCCATGTCCTATTATTAGTTTTCTCATTTTCCAAGATGGGGATGGAGGGTGTCCCAGAGGCTCTACACTTTTCCTACCATCTCTCACTGATGGGCTTCGGGTGATGGATGAGGTGAGCCCAATCCAGAAGCAGAAAATGAAGCTTTCATTAGATGACCTAGCCAAGCAGTTGTGGGCCATCTTCACAGTCCTTCTCCTGCACTCAGACACATTACCTGCACCCAAACAACAGTACTTTTAAGACTGAATCAGTGTGTTGTTCTTTTGCAGCCACATCTGCGCTTTTACAGACTGAACCTTCGAGTCAATTTCCAGGATTGTCTGCTAGAGTGAAGGACAGTTTAAGTTTCAGTAGCTGCTCACTGGCTTCTGCTGTGATTGGGGGCTTTAATTTCCTTCTGCTGGCTATTTTAGGCACCTTTAATGCAAAATCAATTTAGAGAAGAAAAGGAGAGGCTGAGACATCAACCCTTCCTATCCATATGGCCATTTTTTTTTAATTTTTATTATTGATAGTAACAAGATGTCCTTTGGGGATACAATCAGAAGAAATGAGAGAGGAAGGAGGGTGTTTACCTGTAAAACAAATACTGTTTCTAAATCTGAAGTGAGGAAGTGGCTTAGCTTTGTGTGACAGATATTGTCTGCATAGCTTTGCACGCAGGAATTATGTAACTTGGTTAGGGGCATTCACACGGAAATTCTGGAAAATTTCACCCTGTGTCTAGCTACATATCCATCCCCAGGGCTGCTTTTGTAACTGGGCTTTAGCCACGCATGCTTCCTCCCTTTCCATCTATGCACAGTTTGGGATCATGTTTTATTGCAGCATAACACTTCATGAATAAAATTTTAATGCAATTTTCTCTAGGCCGCCTGGTGGAAAAGTTCCTTGAGTCAAGTCCCAGTCCCTGCGCCAGTTATCTGTAAGTGCACCACAAGTTCAAGGTGAACAAAGTGTTAGGTAACACTTCTTAAAAAGTGAAAGAAAAGACTCATCTCTAATTATCCTTTTTGATGTAGAAGAGAAGAGAAGAGAAGAGAAGAGAAGAGAAGAGAAGAGAAGAGAAGAGAAGAGAAGAGAAGAGAAGAGAAGAGAAGATCCTGTACTACGCGGGAGATAAAATTTTACAGCTGTTTAATTGCTACAGCTGTCATGAAATATTAAGCATATTATAAAAAGGTTGAAATCATATTAAAACATATTTTTTCCATTCTGTCTTATTCTCCTCTCTCTCCCTCCCCCCTAACCCAGACAGACAATAATCCATCTTTAAATATTAACAGAAATTTCCTGTGATTCGCCTGGTTTATGGACACCTATGATCTTCACTAATTTGCCTTCTCTTGTGTTTTTTCTCAAATTTACTGTCCTTTTAAGGACAGCATTTCAGAGGAGTTCAGTTGTGATGTAATGTTGAGGCTGCAGCATCTCACTCATGCATGAAAAGCAAACTCATCTGTAGGTCATGTTGTCATTCTGCACTTTCACTTTCAGGTATTTATACTGCATTGCTGTAAAATACAGGCTTGTGCTGAGCTCATGCACTGCACATGTGTGTGAGTGTGTGGGGTTAGGTGTTAAATCATAGTTGTTAGAGAAGCAATGAGGCAGTGTGGCCCTGTAGGCTCTTTACTGGCCAGGCTTATCGCAAGGGACACATTTCAATCAGACCCATTTAATCAGTGACACTTTCACAACCTTGGATTCTGCCTGACAACACGGGGCCTTATGTAATGATCTGATCATAGACAAGATGCCTTACAGCACAATTACACACTGAACCTCCTCCACCATCAATAACTCATATGAACACCAGGCATGCAGTCATAAACAAAGTCTAATAAACTTTAGAGACACATTCACAGTGATCATGAAAGTGTGTTAAAACCCATTCAATCACCTCAATGAAACAATACGCGAGGCATCATGAAGTAAGTCTTTGCTGCACATTGACAAACTACTGGGTTTTTTATTATGTGCATATAATGAGGAATATTTATGTAGAACTGAATATAATCTACCACCTTGCACACACACACACACATACACACACACACACACGCACACACACACACATACACATACACACACACACACATAAACGCATCCATGTTAGTGATTACTTCAGAAAAAATACAGGAAATTATGCACTCTAACATAGAAGTCAAAGCCATAGAGAGCCACTGCAGAGGGGCAGAACAGCCACATGAGGCTCAAGAGCCACAGGTTGGGAACCCTGAGCTGGCTCACACCAAACAGCAGACAGAGACAATTAAAGGTGAAAGCTTAGCTTGTAGGGAACCTTATTTAAACCCTAAAGGTTTCACAATTCCACAAAAATTTCAGAATGTAATCAATATTTTCTCAGTGATTATAAGTTAAAGCAAAAAAGTTGTCTGTAGCCATTTCAAGCTTGAGTGGAAATATTGGTAACACTTTACTCAAAGCATCCATTTATAATGCATAATGAACATACTCATAATGCATTATAATACTTCTATAGTGCTGTATAATCATAGTTGGTCCATAAGCAAAGTTAGGGTTGACTCTAACCCCAACCATAATCACATATTATGCATTATAAGTGTGTTCATAATATGTTATATATGTTCATAATATGATATGTTCATATCTGATAATGCTTAAATTGCTTATTGACCTAAACATTTAGTTTGAAGTTAATAGTTGTGTGTCAGGTACATTTTGTTATTTGGGGTTTGCTTTGTCGCATCTGGAACATATGAATTCACATCATCCCAACTCAGGTCACTTATGTCTACAGAATTTTCCCTGTGACTTTATACTCTACAGTCTAAAGGAGTTACAAATGTACAAGCATTATGACAGAAAGCGAACATTAGTTACTCTACACCTGGCAGTTACTGAGTGCCACTATTTTGTACTATGTCTGTCCATGAACTAGTTTGTGAGCTGCATTTCACCTTAATTTAGTGATAAGCCAAAAACAGTAAATCTACATGAAGTAAACAGACACATTTTAAAGTTTAAGCTGGTACAACCAGCTGTGTTTTAATTACCGTGGGCATAAAGGTGTGCTATAAACTATTTATTTGTAGTGTTCATAGTGCAATATGTTGTATAGCCCCCTCTTTCTTGATGGTGCCTGAACTCTGGTGGTCGTTAGATGTGAGCAGCTGGTAAAGTGTTAGACTGATAAAAGAGGGATGACAGCGGGATGGAGGGATGGGAGATGGAGGCAAACTGGAGAGGAGAGGGAGTGTGTATCAAACGCTAGTCTAATGAGCCATCTGTAGTGGCAGCCCTGTGGAGGCCACTCTGACCTCCTCACTTCAGAAATTGTTAGACACCACACAAGATGACACCCACACACCACCACATATGTTCAGTTCTTAGGTTACTACATGCTATAGTCCATTATATTGGGCCAGTACTGTCATTTTACCACAAACAGCCCATGTCAGTTTCTCAGTAAATAATACATTGAATGTGCCTTCACATGAATGAGCTGAGCACAAAGCTAATATAGTGATTCGGAGGAGTCTCAGTGATGCATTAATTTATTAACAGGCTACAATTCTCAGACAGGCACAGTCATTTATCTTTTTGTGAACTTAACCCTTAAACGCATGCCTTGCGTTTCAAGAGACCCCATTTAATCGATTTATGGGCTTCATCTATGACAAAACTCTCTTCTGTTACCTCAACAATATGTTTTTAACAAAATGTCATAAGTTTTATACGTTAGCTTGCTACACGTCATGTAACATGGTGGTGCAAAGCAACATTTTTCACTTGCAGAGCAGCACTTTCTGAGAGGTTTGTGGTGACTGTGATCTAAAAATCAACATGTGCTCGAATCGACTCTTGATGACGGTTAGCGTGTCTGAATGAACATAGGTGTCAATTAAATGATTGAGACGCACTATCGAAATGAAATAAGTTATGATTAACTGGCCACATAGTAGCCATTATGCTAACTAATGTGTGTTTTGCAAGTGACTTCTTTGAGCAAATATGGTTGCCATTTGTGCAATACAGTACAATATGTATATGCTATAAAAGTAGGAAACTTTTGATAAATTAACACCTAAAAGAAATTGGAAAAAACATAGTTGGCAAAAGTTATTTCAGATTTATGATCTATTGTTAATATATTCTAATAATTTATAGCTCAATCTGAGCTACAGTCTAACAGCAGCTAAAAAATGTTTATACCTTTTTGAAAGAAAAACATTGATTTGATGGAACATGGTATGCTACATTTGACGGCTCCCATTTCCACCCTTGAGTGACTGCATTGCTGTAAACACTGCATTTTCTTTGACTAAAAACTAATAAAAAAATGCCTTTCCCCTTTCCATTCCCTAATGCAGCTCTACAGTATATCCATCAGTTTCAGTGGGGCAGGATTACGACCCACTGCCAAAGAATCATTCCTCCATTAAGGTCTTTATAATCGCCCTGTGGAACATTGAACTGACAGAACATGACATAGAGGGAAAGAAAGTTGGTTCTTAACACACCTAAAGGGCTCAGACTTGTTCCTAGTCAATCAAAGCAATGTGAGCAAACTTAATGGCCGTCTAGGTCATGAAAGTGGATGAAGGCTGTGCACGAACGATAAAAATTGTCCAATCTGCCAACAAGTGAATGAATAAATGACTGAAATTGACAATTATTTGATTCCCAATATATACATTTTAAAAGTCAAGGCTAAGAGATTGTGGTACAAGAAAGAAAATCTCATCTTCACTGCATGGTGAGCACTTCGCCTCACCATGCTCTGGTGAACCGATGAAAGCCACTGATGCATCTCCATAAATATCAACTGTATCAGCTAAGCTTTCATGGAAACATGGTTATCAGCCGTTTCTGCTGGGCGTGTGTACAGAGGCAGAAATAAGCATCTTCTCACAGGAGAGCACGATGAATGGGAGGAGGCTGAGGAAGCAAATGCCGGCCTCTGTGCTGATGCAGAGCTCCACACGTAATGGAATTATAGTGCTCGATGCCCTCCAAGAGCAGCCGGCAGCCACAATATCAATTCTCAGGTTGAACAATTCACTGCTATTTTCTGTCCAAAGGCTGAATGCCCCAAAGCTATGGAAATGGGGGGATTGTACACAATGTGGTTTAAAGGGATGTCGAGTCTTTTCTACTTTCATCTTGAGCCAGTAACAGAGAAAGAGAGACGGAGTAGGAGCAACGGGTGAGCTGGAGGCTAAGGAGTCGATTAGTCAATCGGAGCACTAAATGGACGCCTCATCGATTTAGGAATTGTGATGATTACAGGGATCGCTGCTGTGTGGTAATGCAATAGGCACAGCCATCGCAGCCTCTATCGTTACCGGCCGAATGATTTCGACCCTGTCTTGTTAATGACGCCCATCCATTCTGTTCAAACGGCTGGGAATTTATCTAACACCACTCTGTCACATATGAATAAACAAGGGGAATGTGACATGGAGATGTACTCAGTCCTGTGAATGCTGACACTGCTTCTTGCATCCGGAAAGGCAATTCAAAAAGTCGGCATCACCCCATAGCATTGACGGATGACAGGCAATGAGGGAAATTTACAGCAGGCTGGAGGCAGTCGTGTATGTTTTTAATCAGACCGTGTCTGAACATCCACTGTGGAGCTGTCTTGCCTCTAGCAACGCATCATCAGGGTCAGCAGTTGCTTTACAAATAAGATGGACGGAGACTGAGAACACCCAAACCTCTCACACTTTCACATAAGCTTTGTGATTAAACACATATCCATTTTTTAAACAGCCTACCCATGAATGAATTACCTCGACCGTCAAACAGTGTAAGTACTCCCTAACGAAAGATGAAGGAGGGAGCAGAGTGGAGGGCGCTCAAGAAAATATTTGCCGCATTGCTATTCATGGTTTTTCGTCCCGTCCATTAATTATGCTCCAGAGCGGCCCTCCAAAAACGAGCCTGTGTGAAGAGCTCCTCCAAGTTGGACAAAAAAAATGAGTCCTTCTCAGGATAAAAGCGTTGACTCACCACGGTCCACAAAGTAATTAAGGCTCAGACATTAATAACTCTAGCAAGAGGAAGAAATTAAATGAAACACAGAGAGGATTTATTTTCTCATTCCAACTTCTATAGTGAATCTTATTTAATCTCTTTCACGCCAGTGTCTATTTTTAAAATTGCTCTCTCTCTCTCTCTCTCTCTCTCTCTCTCTCTCTATCTCTCTCTGTTACTCACTTCCACTCTCATTCTCCATTCCCTTAAAGGAAAAAGCCCCAAACATGATCAACTGATCAATAACGAGCCAGTGGAAAAAAATTATTCTTCCTTTTTTTTTCAGTTTTTTTGCTTTCTCTTACAATTCGCACAGATCAATGGATTTTAATTCCAGCAGAAAGGCATCTTTGTTTGAGACTGTAACGCTGCCTCTGTGTGGGCAGTAGCGCTGTAACATAGTGATGTTCATCAAGATAAATGACCACATACAGTAGGTGATATACAGCCCCAGATATACTGTAGTGCCCTGTGTTAGAGTGGAGTAAAGAGAGGATAATGGTTTTGTCCTGAGGGTTAATTAACTCACCATCAACAAAAATGTCCCCTCCTCACTGTTGCTTTTGACACTCCAGCTAAGCACCTTTATTACCGCTGCTGTAATAAGCGTATATTGAGAATAATGCCGATGGCAATGTTCCACTGTTGCTGGCACTGAACGTGGGAGTCGGTTATTATTTTGCAGAGCTGTCAGCTCATAGTCCTCCCATCGCAGGGCACCATTTGTATTCCTGTACTGATGTTGGCGATGATTAGAGGTGGGGTTAGAGGGCAGCGGCGGAAGTTGCAGGGGTACAGGAACAAAGAGATAATAAGTGTTGACTTACAGTCATTTGATGAAGGAATGACAACATTAGCTAATAGAAGGTCTGTGATAGAGGCCAGCTTGATCCGATTATGTGCACACTATCAGCTTTCTACCTACAGGGCTGGTGCAGGCAGAGTTTTGTGTTCTGCATCTTGCAGTTCATGTCCAAGGTCAGCGTTCAGTGTCAATGCAGTGGGTTGCATGAAGTCGCTGGACAGACAGCAGGCTAAGAGCGTAGAGGTCGAGTGATGGATGCGTGTAGCATGACGGATTTTTGTGCAGGAGACTGGATTCATCGCTTTGCATTAAACTTTTATTTTTTATTCAAAATTAATTCCAGTTTCAAGATTGGATAAACAAAAACATGTTTTTATTTTAAAAGATGAACTGCTGTTTTTTTTGTTTTTGTTTTTATTGCTCAATTTTTTTTTATTTAATCTATATGTGTTCAGGCCTTTTCTGAACTGTTGATATTTGGCTGCAGTATATATTCAAGACTATAAAAAATTGCTACTACTTGAAACTACTTGTTTCAAGTTTCACTTTGTTGATTATTGCACGTCATGACATGATGCCACAACATAATACAATGTAGTGGTGGCTTAGTGGTTAGCACTGTCTCACAGCAAGAGGGTCCTCAGTTCGATTCCCAGCTGGGCCAGGGCCTTTCTATGTGGAGTTTGCATGTTCTTCCATATTCCCCTGTGTTTCCTCGTGTTTTCCCACCACCAAAACATGCATATTTATCTCCAGTCAGTGCCCATAAACAAGGTACTGGTTCAGAATCTGGACTTGGTCCACCAGCACTGCACTGTGGCTGCCATCTGCTCCTCCTCACTGTAAAATGTATATTTGACTAATAAAGTAGCTAACCCCTTATTGTATTATATAGCTGTAATTATGTCTGTTTTCTTTTATTTTCTTATTAATTTTACAGAATATAAGTATTTTAATTGCAACAATAGATCAAATGACGACATGTGAAAATTGTTCATATTAACAAACATGCAAAGAATTATCCCCCAACACAACACTGTTTTCTACAGCTCTACTATGTTGTTGAGTTTTAGCTCCCAGTTTGGTTTTCACAGCCAACAAATTACTTGTTTTTATTCAGTCTCACTGCTCTCATCAGCGTCGCCTCTTCAGGCAACAGGCAGCAAAGAGCTGGTGAATAGTGGATGTTGCTCTGTGTCTGCTGGATGTGTAAATATGACCCTATTTCCTATAGCAACTCAAAATCACTTAATGCAGATTTAAAATCCATTTTCTGTTCAGAACACAATAATTGGAAAATCATTTTAAAGCCCTTTTGTACCTCAGAGTTTGCCACCAATGTCCTTCGTGTTCGACCAAATGCTCAGCCTGAGGATAAATCTGTGCGTGGGATAATAAATGTTAATAATCCTTATCATACCTCTCAGAGGATCATGTAGTGTGGAAAAACAGCCATTCAACTGCAAAATGCTGTTTAAAATCCTTTTTGAGCCCCAGTGGTGTGAATACTTTTACTTTCCTAACTTTGCTACTGTAGTAAATAGAAAAAAAATACTAATGTATTTATAATGACCAGAAACATCAAGAAACAAGCAAGTTTATGTGTCACAGAGGGTAAATGTTATTCATCCTTATATTCAATTAGTCCACATATGTTTACCCGCCTTTGTTTTCACAGCAAAATTGCATGTTTTTTTTAATATTTAAAAAAATATTAAAAATAAAAATAGTGTATTACTGTAGTTGGAGAAACTTTACCAAACTACTATTTCTAAGGTTCACAAATAACATACAGTCGCTCAATAAAATCCAACCAAGCTACAAGATATAGTTAGGCAAATAATACGAAGCAGAGCTGTATTTTATTTGCCTTCTGCAACACCACCTGGCCGTTGTGTATAAATGTACTTACGTTATCCTGCACTATGCAAACAGTAAACCTGATATATCCCTTTGCACACATCATAAAATAAAAAATTCCAAGATAAAAGTCCACATATACACACATGCAGGCACGCATACGTCTTCTGTGTATATCAATCTACCCAGAGTCACATTGAAGCGTACACACAAACAGATGCTCACCCTGACAGAGCCATAATTCACTGAAATAACATGATGAAAGGTACACTCCATCACTGGCTTGTAATACAGAAAACACATACACACCAACACATTATTTATCAAGAGCAGATATGCTTCATTTCATCAAATCTGCCCACTGGTTCATAAAACTGCACCAATGATTGCAGCTGCTGTAGTTTAAGTCAAGTTAAAAATCCTACGACATGCCAAGAATACAGAGCAGCTTCAAGTCTGATTGTCTCCTCTTAAACATATTAAACACTTATCTTTAATATATGGCAGTGATGTGATGAGTTACTATTGTATAAATGAGATTTTAGATACTTTTAGTTAAAAATAGACAGGGGCCAGAATTCCACAACTGGAAAGGCCATTAATGGTCATTTTGACCTCCAGATTCCAATTTATACTGTCTCTCGAGATAAATACCCAATATAGAAAGTGATGCATTTATTGTGCTAGGATATCTTTTTGAAAAGTGAAATAACACCTAAGATATGCCAGGGAGGAAGAGAGAATGCCCACTTTCATCGGAGATGGATCATCCAGATCCATTCCCAGCTGATGCAGGTGAGCTGCTGTCATATGCCACACAGTTTTGATGGACCAAAAATTGCCTCTGTAAATAGAGCTTGCGGTCGCTCTTGAAGTTTTAATTTTAACAGAGACAGAGAGTTATAGTTGCCAAGCAACCACGATACAGCTGCCACCGCCTGAAAATTTATCAATATAAGTAAGGAAAAATCTGTGAAGTCATATGACCGGCTGTGGCCAAAATAGGTAGAAATGATCATATTTCCTTTGTCTTTGATGTATTTTTCTATAAATACCATTTGAAATGAAAATATAGACATTTTTTTAGATGTGAGGGACCAGATGCACTGTCATTTTTAATTCAACAAAGCTGCAATTCCATTCCATCAGCCTTATTTAATTTTATGCACAACATAGATGTTTGTTTTAAATAAAACAGCAAACAGTAACAGGTTTAACTAATGCCCTACTACACTCCAGCAAGGCAAGTGTACATGACAGCCGGGAAAGTGACAAGGTGGGTGCAGGTCCAAGAACTGTGCTGACAACAACATTACCATGTAACGTTACGCAAATGACCGCAAGTGCTGTGGGGTTTACAGCTTGTAAGTTACAGGCTTCAATTACAAACAGTTAGCATGATATAAATATTATGACAGTAGTTTAATATTATTTTAGAATATTTCAGCTCAACACATTCAAATGCCCTCATGAACACAGACTTTACTGTAGGGCTAACAGCACCAGCATATAGCCAGGACATAATTTCTCGATAGTTCGAACATGCAGTGCACAGTAAGAGAGCAGAAAGAGAGTAATACCTCACAGCTCCCAGCAAAGAATAACACAAAACTTTTAAAACTTCTTTAATCTGGAAAGATGAGCACAGCAGCCCAGTATAACCAGTTGGTACGGAGCAGCCAGGAATTAATTTCTTAAAAGGTTTGGGATAATAGAGGCCATACTTCACAGTTTACAATGAAGAATCACATTGAAGTTTTTAAGGGTATAATAATCAAATGTGCGCTCTCTTACCTTTTTACTTGCTCAAAACAGCACACACTACAGCTACATCCCAAATTGCCTATTCTTCCCTGTTGTAGTCAGTTGTAGCCTGTTACCTAACTTTTAATAAAATAATAACAAAAAAATCCCCCCAAAATCAAATTCCACAAAATGTTGAACTACTCTTTTCAACTCTAAAGAACATACAACAGTTTCTGACCATAGACCTTTGATTCGGACAAGGGAAAGCCCCTCAAATTAGAACACATTTAACAGAGGAAATATTAGGAAATCTCAGGAAGAGCAGCAGAGATTCCCCTCCCATGACTAACAGATACGCAGTAAATGTTGTGTGCATCGAATATGTTAACAAAAATCAAAGTATAAATAAATTACAATAAAATAAAACAGATTTTTGAGAAACATAAAACGTAAGTTCGGGTATGTATAAGCTTCAGCAGGACGTTATAATTTATTAGTTTGCAGCCGTAAAGTATTTAATCACTGCATCTGCAATGCGTCACAAAATCAATGTCTGTTTTGCGGAAGGAAACTAATAACTATAAATAACTCAAAAGTTTATTACAGTTCTATCATCCAGTTTAAAAAAATGACACTTTCACACCTACAGTGCGGCTCTTTTACAGTTAGGTAGAGGATTTGAAATGATTATCTTTTGATAATTCTTTAAAAGTCCAACATCCTACATCAACATAACCTATTGTTTAAAAAAATGATGTAGACTCCAAGTAATCCAATCGCCTCCACTTCTGTTTATTTATCGATTGTTACTGTAAGCAAATGCAATTGATTTTTCTTTGAAGTATGTCGACACCTCTGACTTTCATCAGTGGCAGCATTTTCCTTCAGGCGCTGGCCACAACCTTCCTCTGGACTGCAATTAAATAAAGCTGCGCAGAGCCGTGAGCCTGATGAAATCATTAAACCTGCTCTCCTCTAATTGCTAATATGTCATTAGGCTTTGCCAGCCAAATGCTGCAAGCATTACAGCTGGCTAGTGCGAGAGGGCAGAGGAAAGCCAGTGAGGGTTAGGTGCACGCCTGTGAGAATGTGGAAAGTGCAAAGGTCAAATATTAACAATGTTCCCTCACTAATTGCAGCAGAGATCATGTGCATAATAGCTAATCCTGTGAGAACAGGTGGGAGTCTTTTGATTTGTATTTAAAGCCATTCAAAAAATTCACAGGTGAATCCTTTTTGCTCTCTATCGATCCATTCCCCTGCGGCGTGGAGCCCATCAATAAGGAACCACCCATCAGGTCTCCATCTGGCCTGGTGGCCTTTAGACGTGGTGAGGAGGAGACTCGTCCATCAATGCCAAATGCCTTGCTGTCACCTGCCACTCTGCAGCTGGGAGAGACAGGCTGGTGTGGTGGCATTTTTGCAGTAAAAACGTGAAACAGAAAAAACTCAGCTAAAATCATGCATTTAGATTTAGAGTGTGGTTTAAGTTGTTGTTTATGATTCATCCCTGTGTTTCGACTCTCAGCCACCACTCCTGTGAACGTCCTGATGTGTCAGGAGTAAGAGCGCACTCAAGGAAATGTCACTGGAGGGTGAATCCAGACAGAATTACACTGTTACTCCCTCAGCTAAAGTTTCATCTCTTTCATCTATAAAGCTCAGTCTAACTGTCTTGGCCAGTGTCATTTCTAGGAGAGAAGATGAAGGTATCTAGAACAAATTTACTGCCTGTTTCTACTGCTCTCCTGTTTGTCTTTTTTTGTTTTTTTTACATTTTTAGCCCTATTGAAATTTGGCTCTATGGAGTCTGTCTGACATTATCAAAACTCTGTCAGTCAACCAAAAAATTAGTATGACAAATTTTGGACAGGCATTTGTGGTCCTTGGACAATGGATTTTGATTACTTATGTGTGTACTTGTATGAGAATAAATTGTCATGAAATTTGGTTCAAACCTGAAATATTTGTGATTCCTTTGCTTACTGTTTGGGACTTTTCATCTAGTGCCATCATCAGATTAACATTTTAATGTGTTTTTGGTTTTTGACTAAATTTTCAATAACTAATTACATGCTCAAGAGCTTCTGTTTTCTATTGTGTTTAGAGGTACAGTAAGTAAATAATGTTAACATGCCAACACAACTAAAGCAGCCTTCACATGATAAGAGCTTTGCTCTCTGCTCACTGCCAGGAAGAGCAAGGAAAGCAGGCACAGCTGAGGCTCACAGACACTCTCCGTTACTAGTTTTCACCCTGAAAAGTAGAATAAAAAAGAAGTGCTCCTCTGCCTAACGGCCCCAATGCGCAAAGACAACAGTTGATGAAGCTTCAGCATGTTGAGCCTGCAGTGGAGCCCATTGGTGAATGAAAACACTGATTTGTTCTCCCAGTAGTTTGTCTTTTTTTGACTCTGATTGACAGGACTGAGAGATTCCTTTAACATGTCAGGCTTAACGGAAAAGTAAAATTTTTAAAACCTGAAAATCTGAAAAGATAAAACACCATTTAAATTGAAAAATATGCAATATTGAAGAAAACAAACACCCTGTATTGACACACGACAACCATGACGTAAGCACTGTTTTTTGTAATTAGCAGTGTAGAAAAAGTAGGGGCGAAATGAAAGGAGCCTACGCCTCATTTTAGGAGGGGAGCGTGGAGACTCTCTAGAGAGCGTAGCCTGGAGAGTCTCACATGAGGCTTATTCCTTCGGTTTCCTTTTTCAGGGATAAATTTAGACTACCCTCACCTGCTGGTCCGGAGAGTTTTCCTCTCCCAGGGGCAGGACATCTGTGCTTGTTGGCGTGTTCGAGTGCAACTTTTTGACCAACACACAGGCAGCATGATGCAAATCAACAATCGGCCTTTGTAACCACTGGTGCTTTGATGTTTTTTTTTTCATAGCCTCGAACACACTTCACTTGAGTCAAAGCTACAGTGTCTGAAACTTGACCGCAGAAAAGGTCCACACCACAGTGGCCAGCGACCATAAACATGCATACATGTTCGTACTCGTTCGTGACTGAATTCATCTCTTCATTAGTTCAATCTTTTAGAAAGTAAATTACGTTTTAGATTGTAATTACAGCTGACCTGCATGCAATCATGCATACTGAGGCCTATCTTATAGATGTCATCCTTTCTCCACAGACCAAACTGTCACTCAAGCCAACCTCATTTCCAACTTCCTTCTCATTCCCAAGACACTCTGCCATGTGCCTTCTTCTCTAACTCTCCCTCTCTCTGTATTCCAGCCTTTTCCGCCCCATAAATCATTTTAAGCGTGTGACAAAAGTCTCATCTGCAGTGCAGACAGATATAGTCTGCACCACCCCCTCCATGTAATCCCTTCACTGGATGGAAAAGTGCTAATCCTGCCATTGTGCCACATGAATTGCATAGGGAATTGTCCATGCCATCACATGTTCAGCCCTGTGGTTTTTGCTTTGGGTAAAACTGTGTCATGCCTGTTAAATAAATACTGTATATTTACACTCAGTGCTTTAAAACAAACTTTTCTTTTTGCTTCAGGGGAATTTAGCTGCTAAAAGTTTCTCATTGATCTTTATCAGCACATTAGATGATTTGATTCCCTCTACTGAATTTTGCTGAAGTATCTGACTTTGTTTTTTAAGTGGATCACAACCTTAAAAAATGCAACATCTTACTGCTTACCATAATGTCAAATCCCCCATCTAGCATAACAAAAAAGGGTCAGGTATGAATACACTGTTACCATACATATCATAGACAGCTGGCAGGAGAGGGATAGGAATGAGCAGCCTTTCAGAGGAAACTAAGTTTAATTTGTCCTCCTCATGGGTTATTTATAATGCAACTTCAGGCAGAAAACAGCACAAACTGTCAGTGTTTCTGAATATGGCTTTCAGATTGAAGAAGAGTGGCTCTGCTCTGTGTTAGGTAAAGGCTGAGGCATCATATTCTCTCGGCTCAAAAATAGCTCATTTGCAAGTGAAAAAAACATAAGGAGGCAAGTTTTTGTCCTGCAGAGTATGTCGTTGACTCTTCCAGTGTTAGTGGCTCACCTCTCACTTGGAGCAATCACACTAAAAATGCATACGTTAAGGGTTCTCATCATCACACGTACACTGTCCTAGTTGCTGTTCTCTTTGTTTGAAAGCAACCACAGAAAATGGATGGTGCTCACTTTGCATTTGCACTGATGTTTTGACAAAGAAAGAGTCAAAGTGAAGTAATGTGCATTAAAAAGTAAAATTGTGGTTGTTCCACTGCAGAAGTTGCCGTCTTCCTGCTTCGTTGGACTCTTTTGCAGATTTAATGTTTTTCTGACAGGCACATACGGCTTATTAAAACATGCTTTTGTTGTGCTGACACTTCACTTTCCAGTTTATATATTTTTTACAGGTGGTCCTGCCTTTTCATGCAAAAGAGGGTTGAAGTTTTGTTTGAATCCTAACAAAGGACAGCTCAAATTGTTACACACTTCTTTCGGTGTGTGCATTTAAACCATGTGGCTCCACTAAAACAGAAAATCCCTTATAAGAAGTGGACTGAAATAGTCCAGGCTGTGGTTATCGAACCTGTCGGGTATCAGCAGCTTGGTGCTTACTTTGATGGGATTATAAATAATCACCTGCTGCAAGATTTAACCTCCCAACACATTAAAGATGGCGGACTGATGTGATGCATTAAAATAATCTCCCAGTCACACACAGCTGTATGGATCTCAGCCTGTGCGAGCTTCATGCCTAACTTGTAAGGCATGTTTTTTCTTTACTTCACATACACTGTGTGGATGTCAAGCTGCATGTGCTGCATCACACTGGTTTTGTGGCCCAGTACCACGGCAGGTTGTGAAATAATCACAAAATATAATCAAAAGCATTTGTGTTAATAAGCACAAAAATGTCTATTAACAGACTGATGTCATTGTCCTTTGTCTATTTTTGTTTACTTCTTGTCAGTATTCAATAAACATTGCAGAGAGTACCTAAAAATGTGACGTTTGTTTAAATCCTTCACTACCCTGATATTCCAGCATCCACAGCTTCATCATATTCATAGTCAGACATGTTGAGTTGTTGTTCAGCAGAGCAGTTTCTTCATAACGTGTTTTTTAATAACTACCACTGTCTTGCTATACAGTCCAACCAAAAATGTTTTGGCTACTGGAATACAGCAAAGTTCCTTGCGTGAAAGGCGAATATAATTGAGCCAGGTTAACACCCGCTACTGAACTTTATGCTAGTGGCTCTCTCCACCAAGGCCAACAGTAGCACCCAGGAATGCAAAACAAGTGGGCCAAGAAACTGGTTCTGGAGTGGAAAGCAGCAGTGAATACATACCAATGTGCCATCAAGTGGCTTTCATGCAACTAATTACAGCAATTTTTCTCAAAATAAATGCAGACCTTCTCTTTAGGAGTCTGAATTACCTATACCTAGCAACTGTCTTGTGTCCTACAGTATTTTTGTGCCCTGTTTCAATAGGGATAGCAACGAATGATGTTTGAAAATATGGTCTGAGATCTACTAATGTATAAACATGGCCGAATCTGAACAACAATATTTGTAGAAGATAAGGGGGATCTGTTAATGTTGAGAAGTCAAAAATAGACTGATTCTTTAATATTATGCTGTCAGTGCAAATGGTATGAGTGACGTTTTATGAGAGTTTGAGGAACGTTATCTTTGTGACAGTCAGCATCAGTTCCAGATGGACAATGTGTGAATGTGTATACGAATCCAGTTGCTCAAATTTCACGCCTATTTCACAAAAACGCAGTTTGCATGGCAGTCAGCACGACAGTCTTTTCCCTGTGTTTTTGTTGCTCAAACCAAAACACAGACGAGACTCTCCTCCTCACTGCACGCTCCCATGGTTTAGAAATGTAGTGCATCATTAATGAGGTGCATGCACGAAATACAGTCATGCGCAGTGTCATGAAAAACATATATCCGTGCCCGTTTACAAACTTTAGAGAGATTTTATTTTGTCACTATGTAATGAAATGAGGCTATGTTGGGTATTGAGTATGAGCTCTGCGCAGTGCTGAGTGCAGAACAGTGTGTGCTGCTTGGGGCTACCAGATGGAGAAAGTCCTGCACCAGTCTGCCTGCTAATGAGTGCAAAGTAGCCAGAAGACACTGGCAGATGCTACTTTGAGGAGGCACTTCCGAAAAGGATTTTTTAGGATGCAGTCAGTTCACCTCCTCTTATGGCCAGACATCACTGTTGCACTGGTATCTAATATTTACTGCATTATTGTCCCATTATAGGTTGCAAAACTGGTGAAAAAATTAAATGAAATGAAAATGAAAAATAAAAATAATAAATCAGATATTCAGCAAGAAAAGCAAGAAATCCCATCATTTCTACCTCTGTAGATTCATTCTGCAAAGCATCAAACTGTCATGTAAAAGTGATCACACTCAGTCCACAAAACCTGTATCTCCTAACATCACACGCTGTTCTCATCTCTTTGCACTATCTGCAATTTGCCAAACTGCCCTCTTACCTCCTTCAGAATAGGGATGGTGGGCTCCCCCTCCCTCTCTGGGATTAGATTTAGCCTGGCATGTCGCTCCCACTCATAAATCATTCGCTTTATCATTTCTACCGCCTCAATAAAACTCCTCTAAATGGAAATGCACCGCCATCGTCGCCTGGGCTTACTTTACGGGAATAACCGTCTAAATCGAGTTTGTTTAAAAACCCACCGTCATAACTTGGCAATAAGTTCTGCGGCCTGCGGGTGATCATACACACACACATACATAAACATAGAAGAGGCAGGGAGAGCTAGTTCCCCTTCTTTTACCTGACTGACTTCCCTCTGACATCTGTCCAGATACAAGTGAAGTATCTCCTGGGAGCTTAATCAGAGACACAACACATGGCTACAGGGAAAGTCTGAAAATGTTACTCTGTATGTGTGTGTGTGTGTGTGTGTGTTGAGGAGAGAGAACAGGAGGGACTATATTTAGAACCACAATCTGGCATGGAGGGGGGGGGTGTTTATAAATGATTAATATGTTCGATAATAACACTGAAACTGCTGTAATATTCTTCAAGGCCACCTCTCTGAGATTTTTCCGCTCTTTTAAACAGAGATACATCTTAGCTAATCAGATGACTCATCAGTTGAATGTGTTAATTTTATAACTTTATATGAGTCTTTCTAAATGGAATAATAATCATCAATGATAATGCACGTACATAAGTCCTTTTTAATCTATCAGTTCACACACTATCCTTTGATATTAAATGACTGTGACTTTCCCAGTTGAGGCAGAGCAAAGAAAGAGCTACATCTGCAAAGAAATATACATTTTGCATATACAGAATGAGAAATTACAAAAGTGGCACATGGGCCTCGAAGCACAAAAGAACCAATAAGTTAAAATGAGAGCTTAATGAAGAGCTGGCATTTTTTTTGAAAAAGACCTCCCGAAAGAAAGGAATAATTCACCGCTTGACCATTTATCACAAAGCTGAACGTTAAAGTGGTCGGATCGCCTTGACCGCCACGTCCTCTGAGTGTGCCCAACGTGGAACAAAAGAGCCAATTTCATCAGGGAAAGAGTCTCTTTATTAGTACAAAGGGCTCAAGCTCACAGTGTTCCCTCATTCGCCTCCTTCCTCTCCCCTCGCTGTGCTCCATCCTCTAGTTCATTAGGCACTGGGTGTTGATGAAATGACCGATGTAGGCTGAGACGGGGCTGCAGGGCCCAGAGCGGATGCCGCGAAAGGTTTCTGAGGCTGACTAGTTCGGTGTGGAGGTGGCGTCTCCGAGGACCTCAGAGAAGGATGTGCTTCATTAGGACGACTGCAGCAGATGGTGTCATGGATTTACAAGGTCGAAAAAGCAAAGCAAAAACAGTTTGATGGCAGGAGGGGAACCAAAAAGTAAGCTTTAATAACTCTGGCTGATACAAGGGTACAGAACTAGGGAAAAGACAAAGGGGAATCCAAAAAAACTGAGAAACTGAAATAAAACTAAACAAAAAAGGCACCAGGGTGACAAGAGAGACACAGGGAAACAGACACAGGACTGTGAGCAGAAGAAGAACATGCCGATATGCAGCATTTCTACATAAGGTCTAAAAACAACTATTTCTTTGTTATATATTTTGTCGGGTTGTATGCATATACTGGCCCAAGTGTTCTGATGTTTAAAATCAGAGAAATGTGTAATTTTGTGCAAGGTAAACTGTAACTGATTTTGTAGCTTTTCGCTAACTTGCTAACATGAGTCAAAGAGTGAGGAGGGTAGTCGACAAACGTGACTGAAGATTTTGTGAATTAAACTTAAACACATTACTTCCACTGTGGACATTTCTCCCTGAGTCAGTCACACTTTCATCTCCAGCGTTGGCTGTTTAACAATAAGATAAACAAGTCACATGATCCTACGCAACTTTACAACACCATCAAACTGTCTTCTCATTTCACTGTTCTGACTAGTGACATTTGTATGTTTAGACACATTAAGGAGAGAAAAAACTAAGCATGTGAAGCCCATCATTAATCAAAACAGGCAGAAAAGCAAACAAGAACAGGAAGGGGAACAAAAGATGAAACAAGGACAAAATTTTCAAAATAAACAGGAAATGGTGACAAACTAGGACAGATGGCAGGAGTCGGGATTTGGAAAAGACCAAATAATGACCATAGTTTCACTCTGAGAAGGCTACTTGTTTCCTATTTGCTAAAATCAAGAGGAATTTTTGGTTCTCACTGATGAACAAAGATTATCGTCAAACTCTGGATTTTGATGGATGGATTTTCTTAAAAAGATGAATCACGAAAGATCAAATAAGAAAAGCAAACCTCACGTCCCCACCAAACTAATGCAGCTTTGATGTAGCTGTCAGAAGACAGGACCACCAAACATCAGAAGAAAAGCCTTTTGTTTTGACAGACACCCTCATTAAACTCGATGAGTCACTCAGCCACAAGGCTTTGCTATTGAAGTTTGGCTGTCTGCTGCTCCCCATGTGCTTTAATGACAACAAAGAAAAGTCACCCAGCGTACAGTATCTAAACTAGCAAGACAACACTCTGGTGTCATGCAGGGGATCATTTCTTGTTTACAATCGAAAAATCATTTTTTTTCCAGCCTCAGCAAAGCACTTCTCTGAAGCGACCTACACTTGGTTCAATTACAGCCGCGGCTCTCTCAGCGGCCAGCAGCGCTCTCGTTTAGCTAAAGAGCCGGCAAAAAGAGGTCACGCAGGGCTAACCTTGTTCCACTGCCAAACTCCACTTTAAGATTTTGTTCCTCATCATTCACACATAGTCAGAGTGCTCCACAGTATATTTCACTAGTGACGTTGACAGGTTGACAGCCCGGCACTCAGTTTCAGCAGTGTGCCTTTTAGTTCTCCTCAGTGGGTTCAAATGAATGACAGATTGATCGCCTGCCTGCGTGATGGATGTCATATCTGTACTGTATATTGTTTATGACTCATAATAGACAGAGATGTGCTTGTGACGGTTAAGAACAGTCCTGTTCCTCTATCGTCAGCTAATGAGGACTTTATCGAGTTTGGATACATAAAGAAAGAAGTTCTTTATCTTTGTTCTGATCAATCTGATCAAACTGAGACTATTTACTTTCCTAATTGCTTCAGCACCTCTCGTGTTTATTTGCATATTTCTAAAGAGCATTTCTTTTCCTAATGAACAGAGGTAGCCTGTGTTTATGGCACTAACTGGGTTTGAATATATGGGTGTTGCAAGTGTTTGGATTAAAGGCACAGGGCCAAAGAGAAAGTCCAATCAGCGAAACACATTTTGGACAGCGTTCTGTTACATGAGTTCATACTCATATTTTAAACTCCTGCAATTAAGTGAGGACGTCTTTTATTTTGCTTCTCTTTTATCAGGAGGTTGTGCTACATGTGGAGCAAGTTCAGAAAAGCTGCTGCTGGACTCACATATGACAGCCTGCATCATGCCGCTCGCCTGTGAATTATCATGTGTGTTGCAGGTTGGGGGGGCTGCTGTAGATGGCCTGTCATTTCAGTTTTAATAGTGGACATGTTTACAGGGTGAAAAGAAACATCATGTATCCACACACGCATGTACATATATATATATATATATATATATATATATGCAAAT
>JAQLOL010000007.1:22420263-22430867 GCA_029783665.1 Naso thynnoides | reverse complement strand
TTTTTGTGTTGTGTGTGTGTGTGTGTGTGCGCGTGTGTGTGTGCGTGTGTGTGTGTGTGTGTGTGTGTGTGTGTGTGTGTGTGTGTGTGTGTGTGGCATAACATCAGAGAGGGGAGGCTGGAACGCTGCTCAGTGTCTGTATCAGCATGCAGCAGGCAGGTCTTTGTTAGCCCCATGCTGAATAATGTCTAATAGGAATAACCTGAGAGACACAAAGACAATGAGGGACAATGAAAAGGAGAGACGGAGGGAGAAAGAAATACAAAGAGAGGATGATTTGAAAGTATTTACATATTTGGCTCCAGTAAACAAGCACAACAATAATACATGGCTTTACTGTTTACATAAAGAGCAGGTGTTCATCAGTAAATCAGAAAAGGGACTGTTTTGAGTGTATTGTTTTGCAAATGTGAAAAAATGACAAGAATAAGTGGGACAGGATTTAAATAAAAAACGAATCAAGAAAATGTAAGATTGTATTGAATCACAATAAATTATTTGTTTGAATGACTGATTGACCCTGGATGTTTACAAAAATACTCTGTGCATCTTCCAGCCAAATGCAGCTGATTCAGGTACATAGAGCAATTTTCACAAAAAGGAAGAGGACTGGAGGACATTGATAGATTTTCTGCCTTTAACAGTGCAGATAGTGCGATAGCTGCTCTATTAAAGGCTAAAAAATATATCAGTGTACTCCAGTTCCCCATCTTTTTTGGCCCTGAATCTATTTCCTGTTAACATTTAACATGGGACTTCTAATGCATAATCAAATGAGTGACTATAACAATGGCAATTTTATTTACAAGGTATATTTGAGTGCAAGTACTGATACTGTGGGCTGCCACTTCCGAGAGAGATGGCAATTACAAAGTTTTTTCACTAAAATCAAAACAGTTGTGATTGCCTAATTTGACAGACTGTTGCTGTGTATAAGGAATTCAGTGTAAAGAGACATTACTAGACAAAACATGTATACAACAAGCTATCAGGGAGCGACCATGCTGGAAAGGTGAAACAACTTGAAGCTGGCTTAGCCTCACAACAGCATATATATGGAGCAAGCTATGGAGTGGCCATGCTAACTTAACTGCTAAACATAACAAACATTTTACCTTTTTTGGTTAAAAAAAAATGTCAGAAGGGACCGTTGGGCCTTGGGTATTTTCATGTTATGAAATCTGTCCCTTTTTGAAAAAAGTTTAGACATTGCTGGCCTATAAGAATCTTAAGAACATAAACCATTAAAACATTAAAAGATTAAAAGAACAGAAGCGCGAGTGAAATGCAGAAACTGAATCAAGGAAACATCCAACATACATTAAACAGAGCACACAGCCATGACAACCCAGAAATAATGACACAACCACAAATCAAATAGCTGCAGACATAACACACTGTACAGGAAACAGGTGCTGCCTCAAGCACACATAATACAGATACATTCACGAACAAAAACATGACACACACATGCACATACAAATTTAATATAATCAGTCATAAACCTGAGGACAAAAGGTAAATATTAAATGCTGAAGTTACAGCTGTTGTCAGCAGGCAGCTTGTTCCAGACTTGTTCCAGAGAGCAGGACCATCAACTAACCTGGATCAAAATCCAGGCACAACTAGAGGAGCTCCGGCTGAGACGTCTGATCAGGTTATGATCCGTGAGCAAGTCAGAGATGCACTGAGGAGTGAAGTCATTAAATGCTTTATGAGCTGTAGTTTTAAGGCCGTTTTGTAACCTACAAAGTGATTTTAGTCCTGGAGATTTATTTTTTTTTTAATAGCTGAGGTGATATTTAACTTTTTATCTTGCATTATAATCTGGAAAATTTTTATTTATCCTACATCTTAATTTACTGCATGGTCATATAGTTCCCATCTGCAAAACTAATGACATTCTGATTAGCCCTTATGCATTGTGGTTCGTACTAAAAAGCAAATCATAACAAGCTAACACACTAAACAAGGATGGAAAACACTGAATACCTGCTAAAAATTAGCATGTTAGCATTTTCTGGGGGAGCATGTTAGCATGTTGACCATTTCACTCAAACCTCCTCTTCCCATTTTTAATTAATTTTCTTCTGAAGATGTGAATCATTCAAAAAAGTTCACAAACATGCCTAAAACTGCTAAAAATAAACAAGATAAAACAGTCAGTTTGTTCTTGTGTAGTTTTAGCTGCAGAGTTGGTGCCCAGCTGAGTTTGAATGAAAGCAGAGCATTGTTTGTCGAGTTTACTAAAAATGAACAAGAGGTGTGGACTCAAGTTACACGACTTGGACTCGACTCGGACTCAAGTCACAAATTTGATGACTTTAGACTCAACTTGACAAAGTTATGAAAATATTAAATGAAAGACTTACAACTCCACTTGAATTTCAACATCCAAGACTCGTGATTTCACTTGGACCTGAGCCCTCTGACTTGAAAGTGTGCCAAGAATCAATTTATTTCACTTCATTTCCTGAATCAACTAACGTTAACACTTTTATTCTCAGCAAGTCTCCACTTTTTCCCTAAGAATCCACTTTGCTTAAATCATCCGACAGCATCCAGTCAATTTAAAGAACAAACCAAGAAGAAGTGGCTTATGTTTTCTTCTTGTCTGACCATTATTCTAAGAAGTAAATTAAAATTTTAGAAAGCATTCACGATTTGTGCTTTGTGCTTTTTTATGTCTCTGGACTTGACTCACGATTTGAGAGCAAATTTTTTCCCACCTCTGACATGAACTAATATGGCTGTTTTATATTAATGACAGTGTCACGGCTGGTTATGCAGGACAATGGGGTGTGGACCCAAATGCAGACAGAGCAGGCAACAGGGTAACTTCATTGATTTATTGACAAAAAAGCTTAGCTAGGCTGACAGGCATGTATGCAGCCAGCAGGCAGGTACGGACTCTGACTGCCAAAACACTTTCATATGAGTAACTCTACAACTGCTAGTAGTACTACAGTGTGATTGTGACCAACTCAAGTTCAAAGAAGGATGAACAACAAGTTGCAAAGGAGTGTAGGTGTGTGAAAGTGACCTGTTACATCAGAGACTGAACTGCGGGGGCAAATGGAGGGGAAGAGGCTTTCGATTAAAGGCCAACGTTCAACTCACACTTTGAAGTGAGCATTGGAGCTTTGCCGGCTGCAGCTCCCCAGCGGGCTGCTTCCTTGAATACTTAAATGCTCCTCACTCTCTCTCTCTACTGTACACTCACATAAACAAACACATGCAAAACGCAACACAGGCCTGAGAAAGCAGGAGAAGACGAAAGACAGAGGCGGTAATATCGGGGGACGAATCATGTTCAATCACTGCGAGGAAGCCATCTGAGACATGTCATCAGACACGAGGCTCATTGTGAATTCATACAGTGTGCCTCAGCTCAGCTATTTGGTTGATTTCGCACAGGCTCAAAATCCTGATGCTAAACTCATTGGCACAAATCTTATTTTTTTTTATTTTTTCTTGTCTGCCTAAACAGGGTGAGCCCACAGCGGATCAGATTTTTCCATGGTTAGACAGCCGTGAAAAGATCAGTGTCACTGAGGCTTGTAAGTCAGGATTTGCTGTTCCTGTGTGACTGCAGCCGTAAACAAATACAAAAATATATGATCCAAGCAACCCGACAAACACAAACACACGTGTACCTCCGCCCTGTGGTTCGGCCCTGCAAATCCGCACTCGCTCACTTTGGAGGAAATCACTCCTCTGGGACGAACACCGGTGCTTAGTGGTCCATTTAATTGAGAGAGGCAGTGAGTGACAGGTGAAAAGGATGACGGGGAGGCGGCTGCCAGAGTGAGGTGGGATGTGTGGGGCTCCAGCTCTGTGTAGATGCACTCAATTTACTGACCTGCCACAGCTGCAAGGCAGAGAGAAATGACAAACAGATAGTTAGAGGCTTCTCCTCCGGCTCTTCTCAGTGTATACTGAATTTTATTTGTGGCATGTTTGTGTGTCATGCAAATAATGTTGCTTTGTCATGTAAATTGTAATTTGAATGGCAGCTCTTATCAAAATGAACGATGTGAAATCAGCGTTTTTCATCTATGTGTGTGTGTTTGTGTGTGAGCACATGACAGACAGTGTACTAACAGAACAATAGAAGCTCGATGACATCAGTGCAAGACATTGGTATATCCATGCATGTGTGTGTGTGTGTGTGTGTGTGTGTGTGTGTGTGTGAGAGACACAGTGTATCAATGTCTGAGAGGGAAATGGATAAGATGAAGCAAAAAGGCCGACAAAGTGAAAAGGGCAGCCAGCAGAAACACAGCTGCAGCAGCATCCTTGCAGGGACTTTACAGGGCAAGGAGTTCAAGAACACACACACACATACACACACAAAGCGAAGTGTTGCTTTGAGTTTTTTTGGGCAGCTCATCTCAGCAGGGAGACAAAGCATGATTTTGAGAGAGACTCTACAGAATGCAGCAGCTGATGCACTATTTCACAAGGCAAATGAGTGCTGCGGCGTGTCAGTAATTGTGTTCCTCAAGCCAGTGAGTCCACCCACACACACACACACACACACAAACACACACAAACACACACAAACTCAGTGTGACTGTTTATAGTGCAGCATGGAAGGTTAGTGCTTATTCCTCCTGTATGAGCCCCAAGTCCTCTCTTAAAATCCTCAGTTTCAGTGTATGTAAGTGCTTGTATGTGAGTGTGTGTTTGTACACGTGAGTGTTCGGTGGAGCTGGGAGGAGCTGTAAAGGAAAATTCCAGTTAATCAAAATATTCACAGTTTTGGCTGTCACTCTTAGTGATAATTGTCCTTTACACACCAAGTTAATTGCAGGGGGAAAAAAATGGCGACATCACCACAGCACAGTGAAAAGCAGCACAAACCATCAACAGACCCTACAGGTTGTAAACAAGAAAACAGTTAAGATAATCCAAATCATTTCTCCCACAATGTAATACAATCACAACAAGACTGTCACTTTTTCAATAATTCAAGTGCGACAAATTTTAACTAAAATGATTTGTTTCACTTAACTTGGAAAAAAATAGCAAGGGTTTAGCCTGAATACAATGCATTGTGCCTTTGCTACACATTTGAGTGACCAGCTAACACTATTAATAGTTATATTTTATATGGTAAACAGCCTTATATTCATGCATATGTTGTGAAAAAAGCTTCCATACATTATTTCATTACATGTCAGGATTATGTTTTAGTAAGAGTGCCTTGTCATTTTCCATTTTGCATTACCAAGAGGGCAACAGTGCATGCAATGGGTCAGATAGAGAGGGTGTTTTAGGCTGCCCTAGCAAAACTGCAGGACAGCCCTGACGCACTGTAAATTTTGAATACAGATGTTTTAAGGTGACATATTTAAGGATAGTTTAAAGAACTTAAAGGCAGAAATATGCTGAGCACAGCAGCTCGAAGTTGAACCCAGACGTGTGATGGATATTTACAACACATAGTTAGGGTAATAATTTGACTGTATGGCTTCATTTTCTTCTATGTGAATTATTTACATTATCAACGTCTGCCTCCCACATTTCTTGCACCATATTCTTCTTTATGTAACATGATGATTGGGAAAATAGAGATGGCTAAAACTTACAATGAAAAAGATGCATTTTGTGGCAGAATTAAGTTAATCTTTGTCTATCTATTTTCCGATGAAAGAAAATTGAACTTTTGGTGTGCCTCAGTGACTCCGTTGATAGAGTGGGCACAGTATGTACAGAGGCAGTGTATTTGCTGCAGTCGATATGGGTTCAATTCCACTCTGTGGCCCTTTGCTGCATATGATTCTCTTAAATAATAAGGCCCAAAAAGTCCAAAAAATATCTTTAACAAAATAAGAAAAGAGAGAAAGAAAATAAAGCTTCTGGTTGGCCTAAATGCATTTTTTTTTTTTTACACAAAGAATTTTGGACGAAGATAAAGTCATTTTCTGTGTGTGTGTGTGTGTGTGTGAGAGAGAGAGAGAGAGAGAGAGAGAGAGAGAGAGAGAGAAGGAGCGACAGTGACGTCGGTAGGTGTGACAGTCTCAACATTGCAAACGAGAACACACTGATCTGTCTCCTGTCATAAACCAATGAGATGCTTGTCAAATGTGCTCTTTAATCATGACTTCCTCTTATTTGTGTGCGAAGACACTACCACAGACACACACACACAAATAACACCTCACCACCTACATCATTCCTTCTCCTCAATGAATATTCATCAAATGGAAGAAGATGATGTCAGCCTTTCTTTTTTTTTTCCCAGCAGCCGCAGTAGTTTTCCTGAGTGCTTTCTTGGAGCGCCGGAACAGTAACATTCCAGATCAAGAGTCAGAGTGACAGAAAGCAGATGCAGAGGCCGCTTAGGGGATTTCTCTCAATCAATCTGGGCTGTTTCATCTCAAATGATCTGTGTATACAGTTTTTAGAAGTGGTGGATCTCGATGTGGCTTTGATGAACAGCTGGAGGGAATTAGCAAACACCGATTTTTGTTGGGATGTTAGATCAATGGCAGCACTTGGCATGACCAGAGCATATTTCATTTGACTGAGAGGCCCAGAAAGTGAGAGCGTTTTACATATTGGGCTGTGAATCAGAGTGCAGTGCTCGCACGCCCACAGAGTTACTTAAGCTGCTATTTCTCCAGCTCTTCCAATGATCATTGCAGGAAACATATATCACTGTAATTGGAGCTTACCACAATGTTCTCATAAAGCTGCAAAAATATTCAGAAAATTCAGAGAAGAAAGTTGAATCAAACCATCTTTTCATGTAAAGACAGTACTTTCATTTATCTGGGCTTCTAGTGAAGTTAAAACAAGAGGGATGGTTTACTGTATTTTATTCTGCTGCACAACAGGAAGGTCATTTCCTTCCCTTCTCAAAGTAAACATTAACTCTTCCCCATTAAAGTAAAGATTACAGTCTTGATGAATCGGTGCCGCTGCAGGAGTCAGAAGGCTTCATTCCAATGAGGCCTGCAATGGCCTCTCATAAAAACACAGCTTTGCAATTGTGCTCTGTGATGCAAAACTTGGCCAATTAAACAGACTCCTCCGTCAAGGGAAGAAACGCTCCCTCTCCACTGTAACTATTCCACCAAATCAAATGATTCAGCTCAAGCTAACCTGTGTGCAGGCGCCTGTGACACTTATTTTAACACAAACAGCCTCCACTATACTTTTATTGTCCACTCGTAGGCTTAGTTAAAGGCAGAAGTGCTGACTGTGGTGCTGAAACCAATGGCTGTCTCATTCATGGGTTGATTCATGCAGCCATTATTTGGGTTACAGCCTAAACAGCCCTGACCTGCAGACCTGCTCTAAATCTCACTGTCCTGTATAGACAAAAGCTTAAACGCTAGATGGTATCAGAAAGCCATTTTCAAAAAGATTACAAAACAGTGACAACAGGCTGGAAATGAATAGCTGATGCAGAGCCAAAAGTCAAAGATGATGAAATGAAGAACAAAGGAGATAATATTGAAAGATTATTAAACCCAGACAAAGGTCAGACAAAGAGGTGGTCAAGCGGAGAGATTTGATGTCATTAATGAGCCTGTAATTCCTCAGAGTCAATCAGAGAAGATGTAGAGGTTGTGGAGACAGGAGACGGAGAGAGGGTTGGACACAGAGAGGAAGCAGAAGACTGTAATTGCATCCCTGACCCGATTTCTTTTCTCTGTCCCAGAGAGAGCTGGGTACGGTCTCATTGTATAAGAGGGCGGTCAGGTCTGCTTCCCACCATCAGTGACGAACATCTTCTGACCTTCGCCCTCGTTCAGCCGTTTACACAGCAGCTGGTGCAGGAGAGCTGACACAAGCACACAGATACACACATTCAAACTCCTGCACACAAGTTGCTAAAGCACTTTCAGCACAATGAGCGCCCAATCCATGCATTAGCATTTAAATCAGCATATGTGTTGTTAGTTTTGCTAAACGTAATTGCAAGATTATAGTATTTTATTTATTTGTTTATAATTCTTTAGAAACATAAACTTGACTCACTGATAACATTTATATTTAGATGAAAATTTAAAGTTTTTAGAAAGGTACAGGATAAAATTATTGCTTTTCCCCCAAAGATTGCTATTATTGTCAAATACTTATTTAAAATTTTTTGTCACTTCCAAAAAGTATCATTTTGTTAACCTCTTTCTAAGGTGTGCAAAGGCTTATGAGCCAATAATATAGCAGCACTAGTACCATGTGGCATCTCTGTATCGTCATTGATCAAGACTGACTTATCATCAATAATAATTAACTGAGTATGAAATACTCTTATTTAGATTGATATTTTTAGGGTTGTAGTTACAGTGGAGAAAACATGTCACAGTGCCAAATAAGCTGCAAAAGGCGCTAGCAAATTTGTTAGCCTTTACGTGCCTCTAAATGAATAGTTTCCTTTGTGTGTTGTGTTTTATTGCAAAGGTAGATACACTTTATCTTTTCTGTGGCCCCTGAATGAGGTATGAAGGGTATGAATTGTATTTTAATCATACTGTTAAATACTTTTACCTGATACGCTGCAGCTGCCTTAAACTGCATCCAAGCATCAGTTAAATTAAGAAGGACAACTTACAGAAAGCTATTGGCTGCATGATGACCAGTGACACCTTGTAAGTGTTGGTTAAATTACAATTTGCCATTAATGCTCGTGCTGTCAGCTAAAATTTATGATTTTAGTTGGTAACTAAAACTAAACTAACTAAAACTGAAAACTATCACAGAAAAAGCAGCGTATGGATGAGAAGAAGAGGAGGTTCACTAAAAATGAATTATCTCTTCCTTCACTACAAATAAAGTTTCTGCATAGTACTGTGGAACCCTCAATCAAATTCTGGCTCCCTAAATTGGCACTCAATCATTAAAATCTATGGAACATCTGGTATAATCCTACAAGCGTGTGCTGTGCCACATCTCAACAAAGCATATGGACAAATTAAATAGCCTTTCATCAAATAGTCAGAGTTACAAAACCAGAAAACAAGATTAATTTGCCTCAGTAGAGAGCATGTTTACAGAGAAAGGTGTTACCTTCTGCCCATAAGAGGTAGCTGTGCTGCGCTTTCAGCTGCCATGAAAATTAATTTAGTTTAAGTTTCGGTCAGTCGATAAGCTTCATCCTCCATGTTCTGCCATAAGAAGCTTTGAGTCAGTGAGCTGCTGCCAGTTCAGATTTTCCTCATTTTCAGACGGGAGGGTGTCGTTGCACAACGCTGCATGAATGAATGAACTCTGAATCTGCTGTGCTGTAATGCGATTATGAGCAGCAACTCAATCATCCGAGAGCTACAGTTGCTCCACGTGTGAGCAGAGCAACGCATTCACTCCTCCAGACGTGTCAACATAGGTGCCAATCAAAATCGTCCACCTAGGACTGAAGCGGAGGGAGAAAGTATAAAAAAATTCCAAAAAGTTTTTTGAGCTTATTCCATGTTGAACTTTAACATTTCTCTTCCTCTCACGGGTTTAATCGTACCTTTGCCTGCTGCCACAGCTCAGTTTTTGTTGTGTCTCCTCTCACTGGGCCACAGTCCCAATCCTATCAAGCAGAAAGAAGAACAAAGAGCGCTGTCCCTCGCCTCCCACCACCTCCATCCCCGCTTCCACCCAACACCAATCTCTAAAAAATCCTCTCTTGGTCCTCTTCCTCACCTCTGAGCGACCTGCCAGAGCTCATAATCCAAACTCATTTTGAAAGGCAGAAAACTCCCTATAAGCGCCGCTGTCACGTCAGGAAATATTGGTGTGTGTAAAATATTCATGCCAGGTTGTTCAAGCTGCTGTTTCTTTCATGTTTCAGAAAAAAATGCAATATCAGGTAGTCGACTTCAGCAACTGTTTTGGAGGCTTAGGCTGGGCTTTTTAATAATATTCTGTAGTCATACTTCTTAGTCAGATGAAGATTTTGCCTTGTGACTAAAATTGATAATGACTGAGTTTCATGCTTCAGCAATTTCAAATTAAATACATGACAATGTCTGAACTGGCAATTCATAGGATTTCATATTCGATATCCACTGAAAATGAACATACAAACCTCGATAGAGATTCATGATGGAGGTTATTTGCTGACATTTGAACAACCACCTCATAATCCTGTAGTGCTGGCAGCAGACTGAGCGAGATATCCAAGATGATATTATTCCCACCACCTCTCCTCTCAGCTACTCTAGGGGGATCCTGATGGGATTCCTGGACTGGATTGAACCAGATCAAAAAATACAATTTTAGACCCAATTCATAATTTCTTTCAAATACAGTGATTACCATCAACAGATTCTGTGTTGAAATTTCAACTGTCGATCAAAACACTTGTTGTCTGTCACTATGTTTTACGTTTCTTTTTTGAGGGTATATGTTGTTTTTATCTTTGTTTTTAACTCTCTGGGCTATACAGGGTTTAATTATTTCAAACAAGCTCAAAATCTGATGGCTGTTAGGTCAAAAGATGTATGAAAGAATTGAACTTTTCACCTGTGTATTCCTGGTAGCGTGGTAAAAGCAGTAATACATAAACAGCCTAATTACATATAAAAAATAGAAATGGTACAAAAAGAATTTCACTTTATTGTGTTAAGTAATAAATGCATTAAATCATGAGACCCATTCTC
>JAQLOL010000007.1:22399999-22411345 GCA_029783665.1 Naso thynnoides | reverse complement strand
TATTACAAAGCATTATTCAGACGCTTTAAGCATTTCTGTTGGCAAGCAGTGGGAAGTTTATAATAGCACTTGACTGTTTGAGCCTCATTGTATAAAGTGGAGAAGCAAAAGAGAAGAATATAAATTATTCATGTATAAAAAATGCAAGATAAACTTGAATGTTTCAAGGTGTGCAAACATTTTCTGCCTCTTTTATTTTTTCCTTGACACAACTTTGTTTGAACTACCTGTATTTAAGATTTCTAAGCAGCATATTAACACTTCTTGAATGCTTTGTTACACACTCTGTTGTAAATGAAAGCTTGGATTGCTTTGTCACATACATTTTTATGTGTCATTTAATGTATTTGTTACACCTCTTATGAAATACCCGTAAGTGAAAATACTTGGTAAACCGGAGCTATAATCATACATTATAGTATAAAATGGTTGAAGTTATGGAATGATACCCTCTGATCGAATTATTTTTACATGTAAACAGTTCATGCACTGTAATGCTGTGGGAGGATTTGCATGCAATCTTATTTAATATCACCAAGCATTTATTTTCTGTTTACACTCAACTGATGGATGCTGCATTAGAGGAGTTATAGTTAGAAACAAATTTGTTCAGAAAAACTTAAATGTTTTTATATATGGTCACAACTACATTAAAGTGTGTCATAAACCACTTAATAAAAAAAAATTTTACGCTGTGAATGCAAAGATATCTTAAAAGTATGCAATCTATATAGTAGAGATGTGTTGAGGTTTTTCAGATTGGTGCTGTAATGCCAGAGCAAGTCTTCCAAAGGTCATGTCAAGTTCTCTCTTTTATCAAACTGCAGACATCCCACCGGTACCAGAATGCACTGGGCTTGCTACTTTCGCTTCCTACCTGGTATTATTTTACACTGTAATGTTTACCTGTAGTGTTAGTAACAAAACACCGCTATTTCACTTACTGTGTGCTCATTTATCCACTTAGCCCCACTGGTCCCAGCTGCTTTTTCCAATTTCTTTTTGGAATTTGGAAGTAGGTTTCAAGAACTCTGCTAGCCATATGCAGTCCAAAGCTGTGGCGTATTGTTACGCAGGCTGGTCCTTCAGATTGAGCCCCTTCTTGCCGGAGAAACTGGCCTCTGTGGAATTTATTGCAGCACAGTGACTCCATTTTAGTTTCCATTGGCGTACAGTTCTTGCACAGACACCACCAGCTGTCCCTAAGGTGAGCTGGTTCGTCCGGCTTGGTCTTTGCAGCTGGCCAGCAGTTTGCCTCGGCAGCTGCAGCAACCACCTCCTCCTCTATGTACCACTTACTGTATTAGGGCTCACGTATGTAGCCATGTAGATCAGATTCCACCAGAAAACTGTAAAATTTTCTACATAACCCTCTACATCCATACTTGAATTAATCTTCATGAATTTTGCTGTGTGCTATGATGAAAATGTTTTTTTGTGAGTCTAGCATGCTAAGCAAGATTGCGGAAGACTGTTTTGCTCTTTGGGAGTGAGGTGCCGCCCCTCTTTGAAGGCAGAAGTACAATCTGTAGTTCAGACGGGGGCTGATCACTGGTAGCTTGGCTATGCCCTCCTTCAGCTCAGCTTAGATTTCACTCAGAATCAGTCTGGCAATGAGGGTCATCCTTAAGAATGGCAGTGGCAAATTTTTCAGACCCATCAGCAACTAGCGGGGATGTTTAGGTGAGATGACGTAGACGTCAAATGCTTGTCTACCATAGTCAGTCTTGGCGGCTGCCTATTCATGAAGTGAACCAGGCTACCAAAAACCCCTCATTATTGAAAGCTACATAGCATTAAATAAAGGAATGTTCTGAATAGACAGAAAACAACACTGGCAACCCAGAAAGTAGTGGTTTTAGTGATTATTACACATAGGGAATATTGGAGCTTTTAGTAGGAGTCTTTCTACTGATCTGTGCGGTGCAGACATAAGACTCAAATACAACACAACAGGTTTTTAAAAAAACAGACAAAAGCGCTAAAAGTGACGTACATAGCTAATATCACAAGACATATAACAGCTTCTATGTGATTATTTTACAGCTTGTGGAAAAAGAACGTTAATTTTCTCACTCTTATTGTCTGCAGATAGCAATATTTCAACTACGGTCTTCAGTTAGTGAGAGACAGCGGCCGTTGCTGTTAGGGCTTAGCACGGGCATGTCGCTGCATCTACTTGCAGATAATGTGATTCCACTTCCAGCAAAAAACATCTAATTGTTTCTCTCCACAATAAATGGAGGGTGAGAGTCTCAATCACAACGCAATGTGACAGCGTCGATGTGATTATTGAACAGATTGTGACAGTAGCCTTGCCGCTCGCCTGTCTGTTTAGCCCAATAGCTTAGCCCACATCATACAGTGCATCATACAGTCAGTGTCACTGCTGATTGGTTTAAGGCTGCTCCAGTAGTTTTAAACTTAACCTGTTACCACGCCACCCAGGATTTAAATTCTGCTAAGAGTCCCCAATGGAGCATGGCCAGACCCATATCACAAATTGAATTTATTGTTTTCCTTCAGTAAATTAGGGGTCTGGTTTACCAGGCTAGAATACTGCGATGATCAATGAAATTTGGTGTCTGTGTGTTAGCTTCATGACTGAAAGACTCTGAAATAGGGTTTAACATCAAAAATTGGTGGAGGGTTTCTTTAGGTCTTTATATCCAGCTTATAAATTCAAAATATTGTGGTTAAATTTAAGTGTGGCTGAGGCATTTGTAACAATGGATTTGTACAATATTACAACGCCAAGAGTTGCATAAAGAGAAAAACACTAGAAGCTTTAACAACAAACATAATTTGCTTCATCACGGTCAGCACAAATTCTGTGTTCAAATGTCGACAGAGAAAACTTCAGCTCAGAAAAGAAAGAAACAGGTGTCTTCAGGTCATCATGTGGTCATTTCAGTGAAGTGTTTCAGACGATTTTACCCTTTAGTAACTCTTTGGATATCTTATCATCTTCATCAGCAGCACTGCACCTCAAAATTTAAGGAACTGTGGATGAGAGTCCAGATTATTTGAAGTATTTGATGAACCTCACCAGGTGCAAAAGTTTAGAAGATTTGACCAATTCAGAAAGCTGCAGACTGAGGTGTTACAAGTGTTACTGTGTCACTTTTGGATTCACAATTCAAGTTACAGTCTTCCAGTCTATGTGAGACTTAGTCAGACACCTGCACCAGGAAAACCCGGACAGATCGATGTCAAGGCAGAGAGGCGGACTGGTAGAAGTGAGTGGGTGTGCACATTGGCACCATAAAATTTGCACAAGGGTGACCCCTTTACTGTTTCTCTGTTTATAGTGACTCATAAACAGCCGGTTGATCCTGGGAAAGGAAAGGTAATGTTTGCATTTAAAATGTAAATCGAATCTCTAACACATTCATCTAAATGAGGCCATAAATCCTTTCAGACCATTTTCTTCAGTGCCTAACAGTTCTGAGTTTGGAGGCAGGAAAAAAGAGAAAATCAATGAATCAATCAAGAAATTGAACAGCGATGCAAAAGATGCAAAGGCACCAGGTTGTTCTCTTCGTTTCTGACATGCTTTTAATAATAAGTGATGAAAGCTGAGTCTTTCAAAAGCCTAGAGGTTATTTTTTATGCTGTAAACAGAAAAATCCAGGAAATTTTGGCAACCACCTGCCAGATGATAAATGCTCAGTGAGTGCAGTATATTATGTGTCAAGTGCTTAGCCATCTAGGATCTATAGAGAGGAGTTAGGGGTCTCAGCTGTGAGTGCCAAAGTCTGCAAAACTTACCCATCTTCTCCTCTCTTAAGCCAAATTACCATCAAACAAGAAGCAGACTGATACTGCGAATGTATATTTTGTGCACATATACAGTTAGACACAAATCAAAATTAATGTGCTTTAATATGATTTTCAGTGCTCTGTCACACACATTCATGTTTCTAAGATGCACATTACATGTACTTGTCTTTTAAGGGTAGTTTGGTAGACATAACATACTACATTATTCATTTCTAGAAGAAACTGCCTTCAGGCTGTGATGTTGTTGTTTCCAGATGGCCGTTTTCTCACATGCTCAAAGTGAGCAGAGTGATCGTCACTGAGTGCATGCAAAGTTCGTTGCTGGTGTCAGAGGATGAGCAGACAGTGTGCAGGGCTCATGTTTGTGCACTGAATAAATGTTGTTTTTAGTTTTCTGCACACACTATAAACAGTAGCAGAGTGTCCTGCGGTGTATTATCAGTCCTCTAAATGCAATGATTCTGCCCTGATCTTATTCAAATGCGTGTCCTTTAGACCTGCAGGTATGTGGGGCAGCCTTTTCATTGGAGAGCTGAATCATTAGTCTCTCTATTGCGCCTCGCAAAGGATGGGAGGCGTGGTGTCGCGGGGGATGTGCATGTGATTATTTGTTCATTAGTTTCCCTCTAGTCAATTCTGAGAGCACAATTAGCTGCTTGTAATTATTACTGTTTGTAATTCTGTCTGCAGTTTGCAAGGATTTTAAAAGCAGTTTGTTGCATGTTTGATTCAGATGCTTATTAAAGTTCAGCTTCAGTTCCAAACATTGTCACTCTCTCTTATAAACAGATTGCATCATATTCAGCAGGTTTAATGAGGAAATTACTTATCAACTTGTGACTGTATTTAACAATGTTAGAAAACTACACTATGTTTTGTGACATGAACTCACAAAAATTGTCTATTCTTTAGCACTATTTCTACCAGCAAAAAGAACAAAAAGACATAAATGCACATTTACAAGACGCCCCTACAGTTAAATGGCTGCTGTGGACACACGCAGTGTAAAATGAATATATCTCATTATTTACTGATCCATCACACCCACTATTTAATGAGAGAGCAGGTGATGACAGCTGTTTGTTCTTTACTGCAGAGGGCAGTTGGTTTGTTTTCTCTCAATGTGCAATTAATAAGTAAAGGTTTTATTATTGTGGCTTTTAAGTCAGGTCTAAATTGCTGTTTATGCTTTCAAAACAATTCGACAAAATGTTTAAAAAAATTAAGTCTGTCAGAATATGTTCTGCTTATTGGTCCATCTTGACTTCTCAAAATTGGCAAAATAAAGCACATCAACATTGCATCTGACCAGTCTGTCTAACTTTTGGTTGTTGACTGATAATTTTTAAGCCATTTAATAGGGAATGAACCCTCTGACATCATCAGGAATTGTACAGTTAAAAGTAGATTAAAGCACAATGCACTTCTCCTAAATCACACTGCTCACACAGTTTTCCTTCTGAAGATTTTTCATCCTGCCAACCTCAAAAAGGAAGAATATCAATCAAAGGCACAGCTATCGCTTAATTTAATGTGCATATACATGTTGGTGTACGTGATATTATAAAACTTATGTATATTGGGACTTTTTTTGGAGCTGTGTGTGCACAGATATTTTTAGTGCACACGTGAATGCAGATTTGTGTGCAAATAGAGAGGGAGCTTTAGATTAAAATTGAAGCTTCAACTACTTCTGGTTTATTTCTGGAAAACAGAGTTGTGGCTTGAACACAAAAAAGAAAAAGTTAAAGTCCATCCTCTAGCTCTTGTGCTGCTGCTGTCATTGTTGTTGTTGATGTTGTGTCAATACTGCCCTGAAAATCTCCTTTCATCTTTCTCACACCCTGTCACATTTTAATTGTCACCTGTCCTCTTACATAAGAGCCAGCACAGCTGAGTGTTTGTGTCCGCAGCATAGTTCTGCTGCTGCACTTTCTTCTGGCACCTGTCTGCCTCTTCTTCATCTCAAAAAGCCTCTTTAGGTTCCTCTACGAGAGCTCGGCAATGGCTCCGTGAGACGCAGATGAATAAGAGCAATGGCCTTGTGATGAAAAGTGAAGGCTCATATGTACTAAGGCCTTCAGATCTCGTGGCAAACAGCAGGGACTAGAAAGAAAATAATTTAGATTTGAATCTGTTTTTACTGATATATTATTTTTAATGTACGAGGGGTGATTATTAATTTATGGCATAAAGCAGAGGGAGTCTAGTTTTTAACTCCTTGCAAATTTAGTCTGGGGAGCATACAGATCACTGCCTTGTAGGAATCGGCAACTTGAACTTCCAGAAAGTGATTGACAAGCAGCCATGATGTCATCATCATTATCAGAGTGGCAACCACTGTGCTGCTTTTAATTGGGGAAGAGATATTAGCCTAAGGTTGTTAAATCAGCTGAAAACGACACATGCTGGGCAAGTTTCCTGAAAGACTGCATAAAGGTCGATCTTGTCCAGTTTTCAATTACCTGACAAAGACATAAACAAAAGTCATTAACCTAAAATATTCCGCACAATCACTCAAAGTGTTGAACTGCATGTGCGTGAAACAAGAGATGTTTACTCATCTCGTTCCACCCAAGACCACAAACTTATCCATCAACCACCATTTGTTCATAATCAACAGTCAATCGGCTCTTTTTTGTCAAAAACACAATAGAAAAGTCTTCAGAGGACAGATTGGCACAATCATCAGGACACAGGGCCAGGTGGAGAAAGAGAAGTCATTGCCAAAAGACTGACGTGGCAGCAGCAGCAGCTCACTGACGCAGTCTGCCGTCTGTCCAGAGTGGCATCTGTCATGTCATGTCATGTGTGCACATGGAGGAAGATTATAAAAAGCACGTGTAAGACAAGTTCTAAATGTGTGCATTGGAATTGTTTCTGCAATGAAAATAATTTATAAAACATGAGTATTCACGCCTTTAAGCAATGAACCATGATGAATTTCACCTACTTTACATCCATCAGCTTGTGTACATAAAGCTTATTTACATGCAGAAACGCTCCCAGAATGTCACACATGGTGTACATCATTTCTTTGAAAGATGTAGAGGCGTCAAGTGGCAACAGAGAAAGATAAAGATGAGAAACATCATGGAGGTACAGAGAGATACTGTAGCATGCAGAAGGATTTATTGACATCGGACTGATTTTTCTTTGTGTGCCTGCATTGGTGCTTGAGATGCTGTATTCCACTGGTTTCACATTTCATTTATTGTTAAATCATTTATATCCAGTTTATGTGGTTACACCAAGATTGATTTGGCTGAAATGAGGTTGTGACCATTAGTTCCCTAATAACTGTATAATAAACTAACATCAACCCCATTTCTATAGTTTTTAATGAAATTCAGCTTAACACTACTGTGTTAGCTGAAACACATACAAGCTGTGAATGTGCAAACAGTTTCTGTATAATGGTAAATGTTCCTGTCTTGTTAAATTAAGTAAAATTAATGGATTATAACTAAATTTCTTTAACAGATCCACAGTCTCTTAATCTACATGAAGACACAGACGATTATGGCACTGAAAAAAAGAAATGCAAAAATTAGGCACTGATGAAATAATTTTTCACACTTTTTTTTTCTTTTAATTAAAAAAAACAGAAAACTTTGTTTTTAAAATAAAACTTGTTGATCTGCACAAAGCAAATCAGGTCGTACAGGAAAACAGACACAAACACGTTCTTTTCTATTTTTTATCCTCGAATTGTGAAGAATGCTTAATGCACAAGTCACTTTTAATTCAAGTGCAATTTCTTCGGGAACTAGTGCAATACTCTGACGGGTGTCCTCACACAAAGTGATAAATTGTCTCTTTTTTATTGTCAGTTGATTGTCTTACCTTGTGGAAATAATGTGATGTATGGTTTATTATTTGTAATGTACTGTAGCCAATGGGCACTGAAGTCCAAGACAAATTTCCTCCTGGAGGACAATAAAGTTTATTCTGATTCTGATTCTGATTCAGAGAATCCAGTCAATTTTCAAAATGAAACACCCTGTGCAGATCCCATTTCTAGTCACTACGAAATAGGGACAATTTGTAGGGACAAAAAAGTCAGCGATTTTTTAAAAAATTAGAGTGCTATGCTCTGACTTTATTTATTTACTTACTTATTTATTTATTTGTTTGTTTGTTTGTTTGACAGAGACAGTGCACAGCTCTTAGCTGTACCAGAGTTAGCCACAAGCTAATTTTCATCTGTAGTCCCTGGACAGGAAACAGAAAGCATCTCTGCAAAGACAAGGAATATACCACTGTAGTATGAAACAAACAAACACACATAAACAATTGTGAAACAGAAGACACAGAAGAACATAATCACAATAAATAAATAAATAAATTTGATTCTAGATCAGTCATGTCCAAAGTCCGACCCAGGGGCCAATCACAGCACAAGGTCAGATTTTATACAGCCCACAGCTTCCATCTTAATATTTATTATTTATGGCCCACCAGAACTGTCAAACAGAATGAATAACTTATGCAGGTTCAGAATGCAATTTCTCTTTCCACCTCATGGTGGCAGCACCACTCTGTAACTTCACCTGGCGGTATGACCCATGCTGTGACCCCTGCCAACTAATTTCTGCCATGGTGACGGTAGATCAAAAGGGGAAAGTTGATGTTAAGGCCGTTGTTGCCACAAGAGATGGAAATTACGTCATTTTATCACTAAAACCGAAACAGTTGTGTTCACCTAATTTGCCAAGAGACTGCTGCCGTGTATAAGGACTTCAGTGTAAAGAGACATTACCACAAGTGAAACAACATGAAGCTGATCTCGGCCTGACAACGGCGTTTTTTTCACACGGGCCTGTAAAGCAAATGAAAATACAAAGCAAGCTACAAAGTGGCCGTGCTAATGGCTAAACAGGCAAACCTTTTACCTTTTATGGTTAAAAAAAAATGTCAGCAGGGACTGTTGGCCCTTGAGCATTTCTACATTACCAAATCTGACCCTCTCTGAAAAAAGCTTGGACACCCCTGTTTTAGATAGATATGAACATGCTTATGTGTTTAAGCACAAACTGTATGAAGGCACGAGGATTCCTCTCACACAATTTCACCACATCTTTGCAGAGAATAAAAATACAATTTTTTATTTGGCACTGGACAGTCGAATCCAGGGGGGTCCAGATGGTGTGTTTTTCATTTGAGCAGTTTGCAGCACAGGTGGGCCCTGTAGGAGGTTACCTTCACTACTTTGCTCATTTGTCTTCTCTTACAAAAGTTTTCCTCCTGCTCCAGAACTTCTCTGACACAGAAAAGCCAGGAATGCATTTTTAATGTTTGTGTAAATGTATGTTAAGGTGTAAATGTGTGTGTTGAGGGGGGTGGGTGCTTTTTATCGTGTGTGCCAGTCAATCCCGCATGATCAATTTCAGTGCCGCGAGCTGCAAGTCTGGTTATGGTGGGGGGGCCTTAACTCTCAGTCAGAAGCCAGCAGTCAGTCATACAGCATGTGTTTCTCTGAGGGGAACACATGCTGGAGAGACACAGAGATAAAGGGAGTGGTGGATAAAGAGAAAGCAAATGAATGAATGCAAAAGGGAGAGAGTGCTTATGTTAGAGCCACAGGAGAGAAAACAAAGCCAGAGAGAGACAGAGAGAATGCTGATGGCAAAAGAAGAGAGTGAAACGTTGCAGAAACAGAGAGAATCGTTCACCTTCTCCCTCTCCACTTGGCTGAGACGCCAATCCTCCCAGGCAGCTACTGAAGGCTTTTCTTTACCAGCTGCCCATGAGTCCTGCTCAGCATGGCTGCGAGACTTCCACAGAGAGACCAGAGAGATGCAACCATCAGTCTGACGTAAAAGGCAGAGAACAGAGACAGAAAGTTGTGTATAGACCTCTGATATCATATTCATGGAAAGTAGATTTTATTAGCAGTGCTTGTCAAATAATCAGCCTCGCGGCACTCCTCTCTTGCCTTTTTGAATTAGCTGGCATGCACTCTCTGTGCACACAATGCTGCATTGATTTTCATACCCTGCCATTTGACATTTAATTAGAGAAAAATGTGTGTGTGTGTGTGTGTGTGTGTGTTTGGTGTGTTTGTGCGTGTATGTCTATCTGATGGTTAGAGAGAGAGAGAAAGATTGTGTTTTGCAATCCCCCTGCCTCTCCACCTCAGCACTCTCATAGCCAGCAGGGTTGGAAAATTCATTTCCTAAGAGTAAATAACTAATTTCTCTACAAAGGGACAAAAAGACCCTAAGGTGGAATTATTTGACAGTGCTGGGCTGCTGTACACAGAGGCAAAATGGATCGCATGAGAGTGAACAGGCTCTGTTGGACATGCAACACATGCAGAATTACACATAAAGCCTCCCACACACAAACGCTGTTAACAGCTGTTAAAGGAAGACACGTATTATTTCAAAATTGAAACATTTGGACAAACAGCCTCAAAACAGTTCTCCCATTTAAACACTGCAAATCTGCCCACATTGTAAAAGGGCTGATCCGCTGCCAGTGTGTGAGTAGCATGAGGCAAGTACAGGAGTGAGTCACAGCAAGGCTATGCCGTCTCCCCTTTTCACCCACCATCTCCTCCCTGCACTCAGGTTTTCACTGAAGTGTCAGTTACAGGCAGAGAGCTTTACACATCAGGCCATGAAGGAGCTGCCAAAAAAAACAAGTGTAGTAGCCTAAGAGAAATATAGCAAGGAGGGCTGGAGAGACAGACAGAGATAAAAAAGAAGGAGAGACAAAAACAGACAGCACGGGTGTGTGTGTGTGTGGGGGGGGGGGATTCAGTGGCAAATGTCCATTACAGTCAAAAAGAGAGAGAGCAAAAGTGAATAGAAGACGAAATGCAAGAAAAGTATAAGGTGGATTTCCTCTGACAAAGAGGTACGGATACAAAAGCACCAGCAGCAGTATGAAACAAATGACGGGATAAAGATGAAGAAAAGAGGAAATCCATAGGGGAGTTCCCTTTTGTGGTTTATGTAACATTGAAGCAGTCGTACGAAAAAGAGGTAGGACGGCTGTGAAACAGCAGGCAGTCTCTGGTGGAAAAGGCATTATGGGCAGCCAATTATTAAATTTGTCAGAGCGTTACAGTGTGACTCCAATGCAAACACATGTGTTAGCACTTCTAAATTAGCCACCAGATGCTTAAGCAAATGAGACACATTAACCCCTCATGTTTGCCTCCAGAGCGTGGTTGGCCATCCACAAGGACAAACTGTGTGTCAAGGTGTCCTCCGAGACATTCAAGGGCAAACTCCTGCTCAGCAAAAAAAATCCTAATGACCCTATCATGGCACATTAACTATGAATGAGGAAGGAGCAAGCACCCCGTCAGCTGTGTGTATGCTAACTCCTGAGAGCACAACGTGACCACAGCTCACACATAGCTGAGATCAGTAACGTGTTAGCAGGGAAAACAAGTGGCGAGCAGTCGTAATTCCCCGAGCAGTGTCGTAAGCTGTGACAGGAAACATCGCCGTGCTAATCAACACGTAATTCACAGCGCTAATTCCCCCTTGTACACACTTTCTAGCAGTTGTGGTTGCAGCAAGAAGTCCCCCCCCGCCAACCACCACC
>JAQLOL010000007.1:22353328-22389800 GCA_029783665.1 Naso thynnoides | reverse complement strand
CAAGACACTATCATAAGAGCAACCAGTTGTCCACACAGAAATCACAAACAGTCTGTTTAAACACAGTTGACTATATACAAGTATTAACAGCATGCACACCGCAGTTAAGACCAAACACACACACACACACACACACACACACACACACACACACACACACACACACACATACAGAGCGAGTAAAGTCCCTATTTGCTGCACAGAAAAAAAGATTTCCCCACTCCTCCACACATTTCCCACCATGCACACATTCCCCAGAGCAAATCTCCGCAGAGAGCGGGTCTGTGATTCATCATCCTCCACTCGCAGTCAACAACTTCACAGTTTAGCTCAACACCACACATCATTCTCAGTCTCATTTGCACTGCTTGCTCAAGGTTGTCTGTTTAATTAGCGTAGCCAAGTTAAAACAATGAAACCTTCTGATGACTGATGAGCAGATGTTCTTCAAGTCGAAATTTTGTGATGCAGTGGAAAATCTGTGTTGTTAGGATTCAGGATCTGCCGCAAAATGAATGTTGGTTCATTTACTCTGACATCGAGGAAGTCATTTGTTTAACTTCAGCATATGTTGGGTTTTTATACTGACTGCGTCTTGGTTTAACAAGGTGATGAAATAACAGATACCTCTGAAGTGATTACTGATCATTTTCACTTCTTCACTCTTTCAAACCTTCATATGAGGTTTAAATGATAGTTCAGCTAAGGTGACAATACAGCTGTATTGAACTGATATTCCCTTTTTAAGCTTACCTGTCATTAAGGGACCCAAACAGTAGGAATATGTGGTTAGTGTGAAGGACTAGAACATAAAATGAGGCAAAAAGAGAGAAGCAGAGTTTGTCTTTTACTGCAGAGTTGAGAGTGTGGGAGAGAGACTCTTAGTACTGCTGTTTGTCCATTGTCTAAATATGACAAAAGAACGTCCCAAAAAGAAAAGAGAGGCTTTCACCATCCTCACTCAACTGCGCAGTCTTTCTGTTCTGCCGTATCATGTTGATCTCCATGGAAAGGATGAGCCAGAAATGCTGGATTATTCCCTGTTTCCTCTAATTTCTTCTTTCACAATGGGCTTAAGCTTCAGTAGATCAAAGGAAGAAGGATAAGGCCATGAAAGAAGCTCAACCTGTGCACAAAACAGGAGGGGAGAATGTGAATCAGAGAAAGACAGGAAGTCATAGAGGATGTTGCTACAAGAAAAAAGAAATCTTGTCAATGAGCCAAAGACAGTGAAGGTATACTATTACTCCCAAAGCACACAAACTTTGTGTCATCACACAAATGTGTATGTACAGTTTTGCTACACACATAATTTAAAATAGACATGCAAATGTAGAATTTAAATAGCACTGCAAACAAGGCTGATTGGTCTCCTTAGAGTAGATTAACTGAGAACTTTTACTTTCCGGCCCACAGGAAAATTATCAAAAACAAAGATGAAACAAAATGTTTTCTCTTTCTTCTGTCAGGTAGTAGTCTATTATGTGCAGTTTGTGAAAACAGAGCTGCAGTAACAGCATCTCTCAGCTTCGCTACATACCTAAAGATGTACAAAATGACCGCTGGGTTTCCTCTTGACTTTGTGGTCTTTGAAATAAAAGCAGCCACATTACAAATGGTGGAGGAAGCTTTGGTATCTTAAAGGAATGTTCTAACACTTGGGAAAATTGCATGTATTTCCTTTCTCTCTGAAAATGAGATGAGAAAAAGGATATTAACCTCATGTCTGCATTAAGTACAATACTAAGTCAGGACAAATTAAGTTTCATTTAGCATAAACACTAGAAACTGTTTCTCTCTCTGAAGACACTCAGATCCTTTGCTTCAGCAAAAGTTACCTACCAACACCACACTGTAAAAATACTCCATTACAAGTAAAAGAACTGCATGTTAACCATACAGACATAAAAGTATTAAGAATTATCATCAAAATTTACTGAGAGAATTAAAAGTCAGAATAGTCTTTGTGCAGTAAATTGTCCTTGTCAGCGTTCGATTGTTATATCTGACGCTTTTGGAATCATGTTGCTGCTGCATAAATGTACTGAGAGTTGTAAAAGTAGAAATTTTTTTTCAAACATAGAGAAACACACAAATTCTTCTGTTTTCAGAAACATTCAAATCACAAAAGGGTAAAAATCATCAAATATGCAGACACATGTTTTTCAGGATAGGAAATTAGGAAATGGGAATTTAAAAAACTATATTTTGAAAAGTAAAAGATGAAGTATAAAATTGTAGAAAATGGAAAAGCACAATTAACTTGAGTTTGTACATACTAGGCTTTCAAAAGACACTAATGTTTTTTAAGTTTGACCCATTTTATGACATGAACATTTGAAAAGCAAATTAATTATACAACAGCCTAACAATTTGTGCCTTGTGGATTAGAAAACATTTGCACATCACATAGAGAGACTGTGGGATGTACACTTGTTTTACAATGAATCCAAAATTTACTAAAAAAAAAAAATCAAACATTAAATAAATACAAAAATGAATTGAGAACAATATAAATTAAAGGAAAACATTACAGAACTTTTGAGTCACTTCTGAGTGATCGGCATTGGAGTGACTTCTTAGATTTGTTACCTCAATAAACCTAAAATCCTGCCTTTTAAGTTGCAGCTGCTTCTGTGCTTCTGTGTTCAACATGTGTTGTTAGATAAGCACAGGCACAAGTCTGGACTCTGCAGTCAGCCATCACAAAACAATGCCCTTAAAAAACATACATTTATTTTCTTTTAAATGTCTCTTTCTGTGTAGATTAAAGTGGAACTACAGCAAATTTTAAAGCTGTTAATTCATAAATCCCAGAGCCTCATCTAGCGAAGCCAGCATGCATCAAAGGCGTTACAGCTGACCAGTTAGCCCCAGTGAAGCCGGCTGGCAACAGTGTCAGGCGCCCTGGGCTGTTGTGCTTTGATTAGTTAATACTGGGCAACAGAGGCCAATCGAACAGCAGAATTGCTTGTTGCGGAAAGCCACTGGAGCGTAGGGTTCCTGCCACGCTGGGCCCTCCAAATGTCACCCACTGCATCTAATAAAGGGATAGAAGTGCTCTCTACGCTGCGCTGAACTTTAGATCAAGCTTTCCACAACACTCAGCAGTGCAAGAAAAGTTTCTAAGGGTCGTGGCTTTGTTCGGTGGAAACCTGCAGGCATCTACAGGCAGACTGCTGCATGTGCAAACAATGAGAAAACGCTCAGTTCTCTCTTTGATATTTCTTCTCACATTCCTGCAACTTCAAAGATGATGATGGAGTTTTATTAGTGCGAGTAGATCCTGACTGCTGTGGTTATCATTTTTTTTCATTGCTTTATCTCTTTATCACACTGTAGTACGCAGGATCCCCCGTGGCCCAGATGAAGCCTTAATGATTCTCTTCATGTTCTGCCTCTCTGTGATCTTTTGACTCCACAGAATCAGGCCTATTAGTGATGACGCATAACACATTTCTTTGTCTGCTCATGTATGCATGTGTCTGCCTGTATTTGTATGGTTTAAAATGCCTGCCTGTAGTCAGTCTATTGGACATCATCTCTTTTTTTTTTACTGCAACCAAAGTCTTTATCATCATCCATGCCACTGTGCAGCTCACTGTCATTGCTGTGCTGCACCTGGAATTTGAGATATAAAGACGAAAGGAAAAGCCTGGCTGACAAGTGTCAGTTTTCCTTAGAGGAGTAAAGAGAATAGATCGAGATCTGAATGGGTAAAAGCATTCGATTCACAGAACATTCAGGGAAAGAGAAACCAACCCCACTAAACTGTGAGGAGGAGTGAGGAAGAAGATCTCAAGAGAAAGAATATAGACCTTGAACTGCATCTGTCCAAAGTTAGAGTACATCACTGAAACCCCAAATGGATAAAATGACAGAGCAGTAGATTTCAATCAGGACTGCTGGTACTTTACAACAACATGCACTCAGAGCTTGGAAAGCAAAGACAGAAAGAAGAATCTTACCTCTCCTAACTGCACAAATTAGGGGTTGATGGAAAAAGGACTTTAAACGATCTGAGACAATTAGGAGAACCAAAAATGCATTCCCCACCCTTCCCATATTATCGGCAATGACCGCCAATAATACAGCACAAGCAAAGGTAATAATTGTGAATGATAAAAAGTTTTAAAATATGTATCAAATTATGACCCAATAAGTTGTTTGAGTAGCACCTACAAAAGATTTAATCAAAGTTACAGCAGCACACTGTTTGTAGATATATCAGCCAAGACATCTTATATCAATCTTATATGTCACTTTTTTAAAAAGCAAAGTGCTGTCCTGCATTATTAATATATTCCTAATCCACTTTCTCAAAATATAGCCTAGTTTGTGGAGTCTTTGCAACTCCTCTCAAACTTTAAGATATTGATCTCATGTTATCCTTAAAACATTTATGGATCTGATCATTTTCACTGCAGCAATGAATGCAAACTTAGAAGCTCAACAAGCAATGTTAAAACATATCACAAACATAACAAAATGCTGAGTATTTCAGTACTAAAGAGCTGTAAAATGCTTAACATGACATGTAGTATCTGACAACTTTGTAAAACAAGCTATATATTTTACTTTTTATGTCATGATGCAAAAGTAGGTGGAGGTGGAAACAATTGTTGGTAGAGATCATTTTAATCTTGGATTTTCCAAAAGATCCATATGTATTCTGTTCTCTCAAAACTACACTGGTCTATGCTTGGGCCCTGTGATAGGACAATAAAGCTCTGAAACAAACAGGACTGTGGTCCTTTTTGCAGGTCTTTTACACAATTACTGTTCTTCAGTGTTCGGTATTTTCACTTACTGCAGCTTTAAGCTTCCACTTGTCTACATTTACCAGACAGATTTAGTGACAGGTTACTTTCCAGATCACAAATTTTCATGCCATACACTAGCTTGAATACCATGTATCTCCACATTTGATCATTCCGAATTTGAATGTTTGTGACAAACTGAGTGAAGAAGCGTTTCTTCACAGGCTGAGAAAAATTCTCCTTAAGCTGAACAAACCATGTAAAAAGCCTCTTGAATAAGCTGTTACATGCATTGTCACAAAGCTGAAAACAGGACTGTTTTCAGAGCTCATGAAAAGACAAAACAATTTGTACAGCACCATTCAGACACAAAGCAACTCAAAGTGCCTTACAAGGGCAAAGAAATACATCATGAATGACACATTAAAGATGAGGCAGGCAATGTCTGGAAATCAAGCTAGCTGTGGCACGAGATTCCAAAGGAGGCAGCTCCGCTGCACCCTCCCTGTTTTTGCTCCACCTCACATTTTGTTTCCTTTGTTGATGCTCTCTCTCTTAAAAGGCCATTTTACTCCAAAGATTCACAACAAGACAAAACAGCAGCAGGGAAAGTTGCAGCGGTGTAAACTGGTCCATCTCACCTCAGCTAAAGCCAGCTGACAGTGTCGCCTGCAGCTTCGCTTGTCAAATTGCCAGAGGCCAGTTTTAGAACATATGCATGTCACTTGTTTCAACAACCAGTCACCTCATAGTAATATCACCTGTCACTACAAAGTGCCAAGTAGAGCAGCCAATAGGAATACGCGCTGTCTGAAATGTCCCGTGATTAGCCAAAGGTCCGGTCACAGTCTGAATACAGAGCCGAGGAGGGGTACAGAAATCTACAGTAGTGTAAAATAAAAATGAACTGCCTACCCCTACTTCAAGAAAACATGAAAATTGCATTTAAAAGTGAATAAGAACAAAAAAAGCAAAGAAAAAATAAAAGATTAAAAGAAATCGCATGTAAAAAATAAAATAAAAACAAGGCCAATTAAAAGCTAGAATAGCTATGGACTTAAAAGGAGTGTTTCTATCTAGTTTATGGTAAGCCACAGTAAATAGAGATGGTTTAGGCCCTGATTTAAATGAGCTGACAAACCTCAAGACAGGCTGTTCTACAAGTGCAGAGCACAGAAACTAAAAACTGCTTTAACCTTGTTTGGTTTTGATCCTGGAACACTGAGAGAACCTTGCACAGATGACCTGAGGAGTCTGGAAGCTTCCTAACATTCAAGTACATCAGAGATGTGTTTAGGCCTGAGAGCATTTAGTAATTTAAAGACAAGTGAGGGATTTTAAAATCTACCTTTTGACACACAGAATAGCAGTGGAAGGCTAAAATAAAATCTGAATTAGTCCCAATAAAAAAAAAGTTTAACACATTCTCAAGTATTCCAAATAAGAAACCTCTGCAGTGATCACAACTTACTGGTCTGTCAGCCATTGTCCCTCTGAGGAGATGGATGATACAAAGCTCTTCATGCACAGGATTTGTGTGCTCAAGCAACCTGACACATTCTGTTTACAAGAGGATTGCAAAAACACACTGATTCTGACTTATCTGCCCCTAAGCTCAGTGTGCTGGAAATGTCAGCCATTAGAACGAAGGCAAAACATTGATTTTCTGGTGAAATATTTTGCCGATATGTTGCATGATGTTGCTGTTTTGCTGCCAAGCAGCAGCTCATCTTTCAAACAGCCACTTTCCTCATGACTCAGAAACTCGACCACGTTTAGAGACGAATAAAACAGGCTGTGATGATGCAAAAACTCTATGACAGGCCTTTGAGTATAAAAGGGAAATTACCAAAACTTCAGGTCAGGCAAGGTCATATGAGATGGTGAGACAAAGGACAATACTGTCATGTTTGCAACATCAAGAGAAAATTTAATTGAAAAAGTTGCTGTTAATTACAGGCTCTGATGAAGATCAGCAGCACGCTGACCTTGGCTCTTTTACAGTGAGGCAGTGTAATTATACATTTTAATGAATATATGTGTCAAACCACATTTCCTGTCTGATGATAGCTGTTCATTTCTGTGCTGTTTTAATAAGTTTTACTAGGTTTTAATACAGAATTGACATTTTTGGTTGATCCTAATCCACTTCCACAAACGGTATGATTAACATGTTGCCCTTTAACTCCTTCAGACGAAGTGACGATGGAGGAAGTGGGCCAGACCACCCAGCTAAGGGCGGGGGAGCTCATCATCATCGTGGTGGTACTTATTATGTGGGCAGGTGAGCACGCAAATGTTTATTGAACACACACACACGGCACCTCTGTCGTGACCTGACTCAATAACAGAAACCCCTGCTTGCAGAATCACTGCATTCACTTGTGTTTAGAGGGCAACAGTAGCTGGCTGATCGTGAATACATTGTGCCTCTCCTCCCAGGTGTGATCGCTCTCTTCTGTCGCCAGTACGACATAATCAAAGACAACGAACCCAACAACAACAAGGACAAAGCCAAAAACTCCTCTGAGTGCAGCACTCCCGAGCATCCGACGGGGGGGCTGTTGCGCAGTAAGGTATAACCCACCCCCCTCCTCCCCCCGGGTGCCTCCCCCCCAGCGGCGCCGGGCAGGTGAATGGTCCCGGCCAATACTAGACTTTTTCCACCGGCACCTCATGCAAAATCATAGCGTCATCTGAACTTCAGCTTCAGGCTCCAGCTAAAAACTGCTTAAACATGACACCATTATGTGCATGACTCTGCGATACACAAGTCATGGCTTCCAAATAGTTATTTTACAATCAGTGCTCAAAGCCCCATACCATATTCATCTGCTGTGTTCGAACCAGTGCAAAACACAAAAGCCAAAACAAATCTTTATTCTTTCAATTAAAATCAATAAAACATCTGAGTACAGAGGCATCCTCACGCTCATTGAAGAGGCTTTTTGTATAAATCTTGTGAATTCTCCAGTCTTCTTATACCTGTCATCCATCTCTCTCTTCCCACAGTTCCCCAAGAACAACAACAACAACAATAGGATGCCATCTGTCAACATCATTGAGGTGTGACTGCCAGGACGTCTTCTTTTTATCCAAAAGACTTTGTGTTCACACAAACAAGCGAGCCCTTTTTTAAGCCCATCTGCTTGTCAGGATGAGGCTGGGTCTCTGGGCCCCTCGGCGGCGCTTACTCTCTTTTGGCACGGGGCCTGGTGCTGAAGCGAAGCTGCAGGACTCTGAGGGTCAGGCATGATCTGGCCGGCGCAGGTCTGAGAGCAGAATCGTCTGCGGAGTGACTGTGGTGAGAGTTTACTAGCTGCACAGTGCTCAATAACTGCTGGACCATGGGGCGGCAGAAATTACGGCCAAATGGCTTCGACAGTGCAGAGTCTGCAGATAAAGCAACCCCAGGGACCAAAGCCGTTGAATCGAGCCAGAGATCTCTCGTTTCTCTCTCCCTCTGTCGTCTCTTCTTTAAGTGTGTCATTAATGACCAGAAACCTGAACATTTCCTGTTCCACGGCGGCACTGAGAAGCATCCATTTTTTTTAAGAAATTGTCTCCATTACTTCCATAGTCTCATCTTCTATTTTTGATTTTCTCCACATCCTGTTTTCTACACTTTCTTAAGTGAAGGTGAAAACTGCAGATCATGCTCGATTCACTGCAGTTTTACCAATCCGACTTTGAACAAGGTGCCACCAAAACAGTCCTTGTTGTTTCTGGTATCCATTTCTTTTATTTTAGATCCCTCTTCAGGCAGAAACTCCTTGCTGTCCATTGGGAAATGTTTTCATTTTGGTAAGCCTGTTTTCTCCTCTCGGGGAGTCCACTTGGCTAAATTAGGAGCCATTTCTTCAATGTGCTGTGATGACGTCAGAGCAGCTTCAGAACGACCACTCGCTCATCAGCAGCGCTGAATCTCACAGTCTTGCCCGAGGACTCATTCACTCATAAGCCGTCTCTGACCTGAAGGCATAGTAAGCAAGTAAACTACGCAAACAAGCCAGGTTGGGTTTCATCTTGGTCAAATTTGCTTTTGTACTCAAACTTCTTTCATGCTTTTATTGTAGATTTCTCAAATGTTACATTCCACATCCAGGATGAGCCCTTTAGTATTTCCCCATGTTTTTGTCTTTGAAGGTGATGAATTTCAAAGCATTCTGGAGAGAAACTGCCATAATGGAGTGCATTCGTCTAATTAATGAACTTTTAAAAAGGGGCTGGACTCTATGGATGTCTATGAGGAGGCCTCTGTGGAGACACTGAAGAGATCTCTTACATCAGCAATAACAGCCTTTAGAGACGCACGGCAGCAAGGATTCCAACTCTGTAGCTTTCCAGCATGGAACGTTCAGACGGATGAGCAAAATGTACATGAAATATGAGGGAATTAAGCCTCAAATCATTTGAAGGTGATACCTCTCCTGAACTTTCAGAGAAAAGTCTTTCAGCACTGTTGTAAAAAACTTAACGTTTCTGATGAAGAGCATGAAGACAAAACCTTTTTATCAGCCCAACCTCCAACCCCAGACATCCTAATGGCATCCTGAACAGAAGGGCTTCTATAAGACTTTTTTCACAAATTAAAGTCAACATTTGCATTGAAACTCCATGTTTAAGTGACTAAAAACTATGAGGGATCAAGATATGGTACTGTGCACTGTATACTGTAAGCAAACTTAATTTGAGAAAGCAAATGGTCTGTTTGAGGGCTGATTCAAATTTAGTAGTGCTGCCTTAACAATAATTATCTTATAATTTATCTAATAAGGTGGAAGGCTGCATTTCTCACGTGTCATATTCATTAGCTTCCACACAATATTTAAACGTGTGCAAAGTAAAAGGAAACATGAGAAATAAATGAGATGTAGACTGAGTCTGGGGGATTTAATGTGTAAATACATTTCATATTTCTTCTCATTTGGTGGTGTCAGTTTAGAAAGCCTTTAACAAATAGATGACAAGACTAATGTGGAAAATGTATTGACTCCTTATGTAAAAGGGTAAAATGTGCTTCTTTTGTTAATGCACTGTTTTCATTGAGATTATATACAACACTTCAACTATTATGTGTTTGTATTACATTTATTATGTTTCGTGCTGTTTAATGTGCAATAAGAAAAGACTCTTTTTGATGAGGAAAATTATCAAAACGCTGGGTATTTTAAAGATGTCGAATGGTTGAAAGCCTATTCTAAGCATACCCCATGTCAGTCTACAATACTCTGGCTAGTCATTTATTATCAACTCAAACAAAAAAATGTGGTGCAAAAGAAGCAGTGGTCATGGTTAAGAGAAAGTAATGGAAGTACAGTTGAGTATAGCGCGTTGGATGATGACTAATGGCGGGCTGCTATCACTCTGCTTTTTTACTCTTGCGGAAAAGCTCAAGCCTCTGCACCTCCTATAAGCACTGATTCGTGTCAGAGGGGAGAGGTAGAGTTACAGAGCAGGAAAAGGGGAGTGCGTAAGTGGCAGAGACACCTCTGATTAACAGACATTTGCGCTTTTGCCAGGACTAACTTGGTGAAGCATCGAAATGGTGTTTGACTGCGCCGCAGAGTGATCAGCACGTCCCCAAAAACTCCTGCAGCGAAGACTGAATCCATTTTTCCACAGGAACACTGCACCACTAGCTGGTTTTCCAATCAAAAGACATCCATCCACACAGTAATGGATAATGACTGCCTGAATGATTTTTGAGCCAGGGACATGTTTGAAGTTCAGTTTTGCAAACAATATATTTCCAACAGTATTCCCTCACGGCATTTTTTAATTTCCTTCTCTTCAGGTGCTTGAAGAAGTAGAACTTCAAATAGCTACATTAGAGGTTTACTTTTGAAGGTGTCAGGCAGGTCCAACTGAATAAAGTTTGTTCTAAAGCAAGTGTGTCATACTCTTAAATAAAGGTGCAGTCCGCTTTGTTGTTAGTGTACATATTGTATTCTGTGGGCCCATTGATTATTGGACTATTGTGAACACCCACTTTTGTGGTGGGAAGCTCCCCAACTTTGCTGTTTAGAGAATATTTTGATATTTGGTTAAATGTGTTTATTCACTGTCTTGCAGAGTTAGATAAGAAGATTGATAAGGCCAGCAGCTGGTTAGCATAGCTCAGCATAAAAACTGGAGAGTGAAATTGTTTTAACTGTGGACAGCATCAGGCTACTTTTCCTTCTACTTCCAGTCTTTAAGTTATGTTACCACTATGCTAATCAGCTACTTGCTTCAGCTACATAGCACACAAGGACATTTGAGGGATACTGATCTTCTCATTCAGCTCTCAGTACAAAAGCAACTTGGCGCATTTCCCCAAAATGTCATTTTATTGTTTAAGGGTCTGCCTAAAAGTAAAGTCTGAATGAGCTCTCCGATAATCCGACAGCATCACTGATGACAACGGTTTGAATTTACATGGAAGGGCGTCTGACCATGTTACACAACTGCACAAAGGTCTTGCATGTTGGGTGAATTGGTGGAAAACATCTGGGTTTCCAAACGAGTCCACATATTTCATACCTCTTGGTGCAGTACAGTGAGGTTTGTCTAGTCATTTATGAACCTTACTGCTTTAGAAACAAACTGATTGTTTGGATTCGTGTTTAGATGTAAGGAAATCCACACACTATTGGTGTTTGGTTAGAACAGGTTAAGCTGTCAACCACAGATGAAGTCTTTCTACTTTTTTGCGTTCAAGCAATGGTGACGACTGTATGTACTTAACATTCCACTTCAGGCCTGTGACGGCACACCACTCTTTAACACACTGAGGAGTTTCCTTCATTGTCAGAAGCCCAAGATGTTTTGTTATGCTGCAAAATGTATGATACAAAGCCTGAAAATACTGTATGCTTGGTAGCAGTAACGGACTATTTGCATTAAGACAACATACATGTGTATTAAGTACATGTCAGTGACAGTGGAAACAGGCCTGGAAACCTTAAAGCATCACTGAGATGCTACAGACAAGTTGGACTTTTTCATCATGTGCTCTTGAAATATGGGAATGAGATCCACAAAGAAGCATGGTTAAGAAAAATGAACTGCATTATAGTGCTATCATGTTTATATTCATTGTATGAAGTGTACAGCAGTCATTGCTTGACGAGGGCTAGCATGGTTTAACTCTTATGCACAAGGTTACACAACTTCAGTTATGGAGGATATGGTGTATGCTTACTTGTGTATGCTTAAATAAAAATATCTAATGTTTTCCACTAAAAGTCTGAGTCTGATCTTAGTTGGGAACAATGTCATAAAAGGGTAACTTTGAAATCAAAATACAAGTTTTAATATTTCAGGTTAGGAAAAGTTAAGGTGGTGTCGTAGCTTAAGCACAACGGTCTAGGACAGGTTTATCTTTAGTAACGAAAACTGAGTGTCAGACTTCATCGAGTTCTTTCCATTAAAAAAGCACATAGACCATCAACATGGGTCATCTTACTGAGTGGGGAGGAACGGGGACTAGCTTAAAATTTTACCCAACAACATGGTTTTGGCCTTGCAGATTCAATGTTGTCAGGGCCGAGCGTAGGAAAACGTGCTTGAATTTGTAATGGCTTAGAAATCAATGAGACATACAGCAAACAAAACTGATCATTTGAATCTTACTCAGGTCTCACATTAGAATACGTTCCTTTATGCATCAGTAGGTGAAATCGTTCACTGCTTGAGTGAGCAGCAGCAATGAGGCGCTGGGATTTTGAAGCTGACATTCATGACTTCTATTTCGCAGATTGTTTTGTTTTTGATAGTGCAGTCTGTCTTGATAAAACCCAACACAGCCGCAGAAGAACTGTGAGGCATGTCAGATAAACACAAGCAGCTTTCTAGCAGCTGAGATCCTGCTCGCCAGTCTGGAGGGGCAAAATATTGTTGGAAGGTGTACAGAGAGGCGCTGTGGCTGTGCAGCCGCACACGTGCCCTGCAGTCTGCACAGCATGTGTCACGAGGCCTTCACTGACACCCACACACCTCTGCCTTCTGGATGGCTGGCCAGGGACAAGCTCCCCCACTATCTGTACAGACAGGATTACTTTAACAGTCTGCATTATTCAAGGGCTGGGAACCATGCTGATAAGTTCCATGTATTGGGGCTCCCAGAGGTCACTTCTGTCAGCTTTTACCTGTGCACAGGACTCGTATACCGCGAGGCAGACTCAGAGTAAATTCTCCAAACACCAACAGAGGATGATAACAGTGATGCAAGTTGAACAGGCTAGGTTTTATTTTGAATACTTGTTTTTTGTTTTTGTTTTTTTTAAAAAAAAAAAAGAATAAAAGAAAAACTGTCAGCCCCACACAAACGTGGCCCTGATCTGATTCTATGTGCCAAGTTTTCCCATCAGCGTATGTGGCACTCTCCTTACACTATTACAGGGTTTAAGTGAGACCACAATGAAGTGATGCCTCCAAGCAGCTGAGAGTAAAGTGGGGTCAATGCCGCATTACCATTAAAGGATCAGCTCCCACAAATCAACAGAAACATTTTACCATTACATCCTTAGTACAGTTGGGACTGCTGGTCTGGTTTGTAAATATCCACCACTGAGACACCTCAAGAAAAGAGGAACAAAGGAATTTTGTTTATGTTGGTCATTAAAATTGCTTTCAAATTACTGATAAGCAGTTTCTGGGTTGTATGATAACAGTAGTCATATCAAATATCAAGCAATCCATACATAATTAACATTAGCCAGGACACTACTAATGGACCAATATTACCAATTGTAATGTAAGGTAAGGATGAAAACATTTGTATGATGTGGGCAAACCAACCTCAATAAACACTTAGAGGTAACACAAAACTTAATACTTCAATTTATAAGTAAAGAGTTGTTTTAACATCACAAAAACATGAAATCCAGTTCTTCTATCAGGTTTCTCCATCTCAAGTCTACAGTGTGATGATGCTGGTTTGGACAAATCTCTAGAGGTCTGTATGCAGGACTTTACTCTAATCCCTTGATGAATACTTTCTGACTTGCATAACATTTTTACACTGTACATTACTCCCTTCTGACCTGCAATCTACCTTAAATCAACTTTTTTCCACCCTCTAATACACAAAATGGACTTGATATACAAGGGTGGTCAATAAAGGAGGAAATCTAGCTAACCATTTTTTGCTTAAGTTTATAGATTTCTCATTTTTCTAGCTGTTGTCATTCTAACAGTTTTTCACAGAAACAGACGTGGGGGTATCACAGGCCCACCTAACAAGAAATGTCTGAACAATTGGAGTTTTGTCAGTACAGGCCTGGATTGTTTGATCTAAATCCTTCATTAACATGAATGGTAAATGTCTTTGCTCGCAAGAACAAAAAGTAGAAAACTTCAAACAGCAGAAGTACAAAACATACTTAAATACACATTTAAACATGCATAGTTTCAAATACAGTAAAAAGGCAGGTATTTAAGACGTCTGAAAACTCTTAAGTGCTTGGTCCTTACCATAATTTCCCGAACACCAAAACCCTTAAAAACATGCACATACATAGTTGAAAGAAAATTACAGAGCAATACTCAAACTTGCAAAACTACACACAAAAAATACAATTCAAGACAAACAGTGAAAACATTGACATGAGGCCTCTTTGGACCTGATAAGATGTTTCTGTATCTTAAATTTTATAAACTGAAGTGCAGACTGTTCAAAAGAAGGCTGTCCGTAACTACCAACTTAGCTAAACTGACTCCTTTGAAAGATTTTTGGGACCTGAGCAAAGCGCTTGTGTGTTGGTGAATTCAAAGCCTGCCATTCGTGGAGGGCCATTTTTGGCATCATGTTTCCAAATCGTCTTTGGTAGTTCCTGAAAGCAAGGACACATCCAGAGCCACATTTTATGTTGGCTGAAACAGGTTTGTACAAGCACCTCGTCATAACTATAGAGAATCCCTATGCGAATGATGTACCTGCATGTGAGGTCCGAAGGATGCTGCCACTGCCCACCTGGTGTCTGGTCAGCAACATGGGTCATCAGATTAAACAGCTCAGTCATGGCATCTGCCAGATGGAAATAAATGCTTTTAAAACTAGAATTAAAACCACATATGTATAAATGCCCTATAATCTACATTTTGTGGCTTTGGAAGGAAAAAAGATGATGTCGCAACAAACGAAGTGTTGTTCGCTACTATTCCAAAAGCTATCTAAATGTGTGTGGTGTACATCAGAGTCATACCTTGGCCTTTTGCTGGATTCTCATTCAGGTGTCTGGTGACTGAATGAAGATACCTCTGTTTGGCACGATCAAAATCCACCTCCCCATCAAAGATCACTGGCCTAAAAAAGGCAGTATCTCATCAATATATCATGTTTCAGACAGCAATCTATGAGAACAATGCAAGCAATATATAAATACAGGCCTCAATAGACACTGATGACACAGAAAGAGTTATAAAAAAAAATCTCAGAACACTGTCAAGATTAGACGGCTGTCTTTATAACCACTGAGCCATTACTACAACTACTATATTGTGGTTTATAGTGTCATACAGCACCCCCTAGGGGTAATATCAGCTACTGCAGTACCTTTGACTCCTGGCACTGCTGGCACATCTGGCAGGCTGAGTGTCTCTGTTCTCCTTTGATTTTTGAATGGCTGGCTTCACGTTTTGCTTTGGCAGAGGAGCTGCTGCTGGTTTACTGCAGAAAGGGTTGTGACTGGGGGCCACAACAACTGACTTAACCTTGAAACAGCAGATTTTTCGTGTGTGACCACAAGGCATGTACTCTGTATACTGTACAAAAATCAACTGGACAAATGTCATTTCACGTGAGCAGGACCACATCATATTAGCTGAAACAGCTTACCTGCACCTGGAGAGGTAAGGTGATCTCATAACTGGTGTCCAGAGTGGCTGCATCTCCATCAAGTGTGGCCTGACACTCATGGATAGGATCTATCAGATCCTCCTTCCCCTCCGCTGACACCTGTCTACTCTGCTCACTACTAGCATTCAACTTCACAGTGACATTGTGACACACAGAGGATTCAAATAAGGGAAGGCCAATGTCCCACTCCTTTTCAATGTCACCCTCCAAAGGCTCCAAATGAGAGTCCCCAGACTCGAACAGTGGCCCACTTACAACAGGGCACTGATCATTAACTGTAAAGGAAAGGTGTTGTCCAGACCGCGTAGCTTGTTTATGACAACCTGGCTCTGATGAACTTTCAGGATGGCATTCTTTCTCTGGTGCTTGAACCTCACCTGACCTGAGCAAGGGGCTGGAGGTAGCCAGAGGCAGGTAAGGGTGAGGCGACTGAAAGGGGTCCTGTCCTGTTTTGAGTTCCCTTACATAAGACAGAGAGGAATAACCTTTATCCTCCTCTACATTCTTTACACTCTGATAAATTTCTTTCTTCAGCCCCTCTTGTTCTTTTTCTGCCTGCCTATCTCCTCTCTCCATTTTTTGTCGGTCGGCCACAGCAGAAATTAAGGAAGGCTTATTTTGAGATGTGTTGCTGCTTGGACTTTTGCTGCTCTCTACATTATCAGAAAATCCTCCAGTAGGAGAAGTGCCAATGGGATTGAGGCACAAGATCGAATCAACATCGCCATCAAAAGCTGGTGCAACATTTAAGACCTTCTTACACCTCAAACTGTGTGGTACAGCACCTTCATTATCGCCTGGCTCTGTGGAGGACCCACTTTCCACATGCTCCAAGTGTAGCTGAGAGCTCATATTTTGTTTTATTTCACTCCTAACAGTTTGTGTCTTTTCTAATAATGCAGGCTTGGAGATGGCAACAGGGGACACTGAGTCCTGTGATACAGAGGGGCTGCTGTAGTCCATGAAACAACCGAGGTCTGGGGACAAAACCTTTGGACTATAGGCCTTTTTTGCTGGAGTCTCATAACCACCACTTGAATGGTCTATTTTACGTTTTTTAACACAGTTATTCATTATTTCAATTTTAAAATTGATGAATGGATTACAAAACTGATGAAGACTGTCCTTTCGGTCTCTTGTCATTATCGTTGAATACACAGAAAGAGGTTTTGAGTATTCACATTTGGCTGACACTGGCGTGAGCCTACTGAAAACTGTGTCCTTGGTGTATTCTTTTTTATCCATGTCTGTTGAGGGAAAAAAAAAAATTAGACCATCAGTGAAATACCTTTAGTAAACATAATTTACCAAAAACAAAAAATTGAAGTAACTGGACCTAAAAGTATCTAAAATATTTTACTTTAATCTGTGTCCAACACTAACATTCATAATTGAATCATTCCAGAGCGAAAGCCCATAATGGCATTTTTTAGCGAGACATTGTTGAATGCCCCGTCTCCACACCCACCAAAAACAAAAACTCTGTATTACAGCACCTATTAAAAAAAATTTAAATAAAAAATGTTTTTTTAAAAATCAACTTGGGCCCAACAAATTAATTGGCCAGCCGATTTTGCTTATCACCGACAAGTTGGTGCTGGCACGATAGAGTCCATGTGAAGTTATTTTTTGCAATATATTACTGGGAATGTGTCATGGTTTTACTTATAAATGATGTCTCCGCGCTATTTATCCTGTAGAGGGCATATAAACTCCATTCTTCACTCAGTTGGAAGAGTCTCTTAGACAGACACATCCAGAGATGAAGAGCTTTGAAGAAAGTTTTACTCAGACCCCAGACCCTGCGTCTGTGCTTTTTTAACAGTCTAGAGAGGCACGTCAGAGGCACATTAAACCTGCACTTAATAGGCTGTGTAAAAGGGGCTTAAATAAACTAAATTGCAAGCCTTTGGTCATTCGCTGTGGGTTTTGTCAGACACTGATAATAGTCAAAGTTTAATTTGTAGGTCTAAAAGATTTATATTTTAATTTACTTATTTTATTATTTAACCTTTATTTAACCAGGTTGGTCACACTGAGATGAAGAATCTCTTTTTAAAGGGAGACCTGGCCAAGACAGCCAGCAGCAAAAAAACACAAAGTTGCTGACAGAGACAACAACAGGAGACAACATACAATTCACATGCAGCAAAATTCATACTTGGGGAGAACTATCATATGAGCCAAAAAGAGAAATTTCTGAGGGTCAGATGTAAAACAAGGCCGGCTAAAAACATCGACATCCTACAGAATGGTGAGTCAGCGCTTTACAGTTTGTAATGAAACTCAGGGATGCATGGTAAAATACTAAAATTATATAGAAGTGCATATTACTTGAATCCATCAATCCATCTTTTGCTCTTACTCACCTGTTTGAGCAACGTCCACAACCTCTTTCTAAGCACTGCCACGGTTCCTATAAAACCCACTGTCTGAAACAGCACAGGATTTAGAATTGCAACCAATGAGTCGATGATTAGTGAAATTAAATAAAATTAATTGGATTAATGTAGGGAAACAAGGCAAACAAAAGTTATTTTATAATTTCCATTAACAAGTATTAATCCACACAAATTATTGACAAAACAATGTGCGTTGGGGGCAACTAAACCTTTTCAGCTCCTAAAGGTAGGCATGCCATAAAAAGTTGAAAATCACTAACAACAAAACTATTTTCTGTGGCAGTAACTGTTTTTTTTCCCTTTCTTTCTTTCTTTTTATTTTTAACCTACCGCCGTCAATGTAATTACTCGACATAGTATTATCGAGCTTTTTCATTCAACAATTAGTCTTCACTGCCTCTTCAAAAAGTGTTTCCAGACAATGTTGACACGTACTCATAGGAAAATACATCAAGGTAGAATAGAAATGTTAACAATTTCTCTCTCAAAAGTACGTTACACATGACTACTTTGGGTTAGCATCTTCATCTTGCATCTGCCTTATTATTTTGTTTTGAGGTTTAGTCAGACCAAGTGAACAAAACACAACGCTAGTAACCATATTTTACACATAACTGTCACTTACCTAGTCATTCCATTGAAGCATAACTAATTGGTATATCACTAACACAAGTTAGCTAACTCTTGCCCAAGTACGCATTAGTCAGAAATGCTTTAACACATTTACTATTTTAGTTAACTAAAGTTATCTTTACAAACTCAGCCAGGCTTTGGTTAAATCCACATGTACGTTTTTATTAAATCCTAAAATTAAATGTGTCGACATAGTTTAATTAACACGCAGTCTTCCTTTTCAGCGTTGTGTGGCAACTAAAATGGCGACTCCCTCAAAAAATGTTGACATTATTTGGGGTTAACAAGCGATTTGTTGTGCAAAATGTCAGTCCTTTTTAACAAGCGATAGCAAAAGGTCACGTAACGTTAAACCTTCCATTAAATGCGAATTATTCCTTGTTGGAAGGACTAACCGAAGTAACTTTTTTTTTTTTTTTTTTAAAGCATTTTGAGTTCGTAGCTAATTAGCTAAAGCTAAGCTACATTTTTCAAAGTGAGGTTGGCTATAACGGTAACGTTAGTTGCGAATGTCATTTTATTGTTACGTTAAAAAACAACTTCTAACTTTCGGCAAACTTAACGCATAGCGTGAGCTTTGGTTTACATTCAAAAATGTTAACGGTTGAAGTTAGCGCGAACGCTGGGCGGGCATTGGCTAATTCAAATCGTTAGCTAACAGCAAAGTAACCTCAAACTTTGGCTAAGTGGGCGCTGACTTTCATCGCCAACAGCACTTTTAATTAAGAAAGGTAATCTATATGTGGCAGGTTACCTTAAGTGGAAGACAGCCAACAGCAATTTAGTGCCAGTCCTCTATCACAATGTACCAGCATCAGCCAACGGACAAAAGCATCTGCCGCTGCTCCTCTCGCGAGCGATCTGTCTGCCAGGCACGCACCTGCTTGACGCAAGAGCGCGCACACGGAAGTGAAACGTTGTGGGGTCACCGTCCAAGTTCAAAGTTTAATCCATTTCTATGAGCTGTCCTTGTTGATGAATTTATAAACCTCAGTCTGAATACAAGACGATTAAAAAAATGTCCATTTGTTAACTCAAATACAGCCAAATGAGTGATGTTTATAAAATTGTAGGCCTTTTTTTACCCCCTTTTTTTCAATTTGTAACTCAGGCTTCAATTCAGGCTCCAGATTTTTTGTTATGCTCAGTAGAATGAACAACACTTTACAGTTGTATTTGTGCTCGTGGAGAAAAGAGGCTAAAACAGATCAAATAGTGGCAGGATTGAGAGGGGTAGTGATTTAATTTCACTGCTACAATAATGTATTCTTTATTATCTGCATTTTACTGCATTCTGCTCCATATGTCACCTCAGACCTTTTGGTTGATTTTACTTGGACCTAGAAATAGTGTAGATTTCAAATATTTGTAATTGATCTGAAACTTTTAAATGTGATCAAGTCGGGTAACATACACACAGTTTGTTGAGTCACGCAAAAACAAAAAACAAGGACAGCTGCTTGTGTAGTCACAGTTCTACATGTATTTGATGTGTGTCTACATGTAAATGATGTCTGTCTGAGTGTAGAGCTATTAAACACATTAAAACATTTTCTGGGGGAAAAAAATAACACTCACAATACCTTTGAGATAAAGTCAAAAATAGTTAAGAACAAAGGTCAAAGATAGCCTGTCTTACATCATCAGCTTACCATTTACATGCTGAACTAAAGACACAAATTTCCAACCAAGATCACTGACTGATAAAATATGCTTCAGTTGTGCTATGACCTTAGTAATCAGAGGTGCAGCTGAAATGGCATATTAATGGCTAGGTCACCCAAAAGTGTTTTTTGTTTGTTTGTGTGTGTGTGTGTGTGTGTAGTCAACTCCGAGTCCTCTTGGTTCCATTTTTCTTGAAACAAGCACTCTTAAGGGTTGTAGGCCTAAAGGCTTCACACCATAGTCCGTGACCTGGGGGTAATTACAAGACTTTAAAGAAAAGTGTGGAGGAGCAGAGGTAAAGAGCCAGTAGATGGCAGTTTAATCTCTCATTTAAGCAAGAGCTTTCCCATAATTCAACACATTACCTGGTCTACAGCTCTGCTACTTAAAGGGATAATCCGGCATAAAATGATCCCATGGTCTTTTTCTGAACGGGCGCTCATCAAAGAAGACTTTCAGAGAGTTTTTTTTCGCTCATCGACCTGTATCGGGTTTGTTAGTGAATATTTTGTAAAATAGTTTGTAGAAATCTAAGCGTGTTGCGCACCGCCCCATTTCGATGCATGTTAGCCGTTTTTAGGCTGCAACTTAGCTCTGGTCAAACCCGATACAGGTCGTTGAGCGAAAAAAACTCTCTGGATGTCTTCTCTGATGAGCGCCCGTTCAGAAAAAGATCCTGGGATCATTTTACGCCAAATTATCCCTTTAAGTCTTCACATAAATTACAAATAAACATGTTCATACATATTGATTACAGTGTCCACGTGGATATTTTGGTATTATTTGCTGAGATCAGCTGTTCAAGAGTTCTGTTGTCACCCCAATTAAAGGAAAAAGAAATTAAAACTCTGGTGATCACAGCACTGATAAATTACAGTCTCAAAACTCAAAAGCAGCCTCTGTTGATTACTTACGATAATGCAGGCATTGCACTGTGAAGTTTTTACTAGGAATAATTTCTTTCATAAAAGGTAGAAAACAGGGCGTGAAGAAAAGACCTGTGATATTGAGATTAAGTGTAAAAATATGTTTATTGGATCCTTCAGTCATTGTTATTCAGCTCTCTGCCTGACTGTGAGGGACAGAGGCACTTTTTCAACTTTCTTTAAAGCTCCTAATTTCTTTAAGAGCGGAAATTTCCATACACGGGCATTGCTTCCTGTGAGTGAGGCCACAAACCAGAAGATACTCCTTCCTACTCTCTGTTACCCTGACTCACATACCCTCAAGCAGAAGTGTTCACCAAAGAAAAAAAAAACAAAAAACCTCACATGACTTCCGAGGCAGTCGTTCAAGTCACTGTGAACTAGAGTTACCTCAACCAGGGCTGTTTTTGAAACTTACTGTACAACACGACAGGCTCCATATTATGGTGAATGGTTCCCACAGCAACAGCAATAATACACAACACATTCCCAGCAACTAATTCATGATTAAAATAAGGTCACATGTACGGTTTCTCTGGGAAGAAATTGAGACCTCAGCACATCCATATAGCATATTGTGCCAGCTGTGACATGTTCAAGCCTCATATGACATATTCAACATAAGTGGGCAGATTTAATGTCCTTTAAACACTGAGTGATCACAGTTACATTCCTCCGTAACTGCTTGCAGTGAGTCAAAGTAATCGTTCCTTCAGGAAAGCCACAGTAGTTCATAACTTTTGTGTCCTTACTGCACAATGTTTAAACATCAGCACACCTCTTTCACCACTGTCATACTTGTGTTATGACCTGTGAATGTGGGTTTTGTTTAAGTTTAAGCTCTGTGTTCTATGTAGTCCAGCTGCTGTTTACTGAAACAAACATGTTGCAGTTTATTAGCTTTAAGGTCTTGACAAGTGCTTTATACTTTTTTATATTCTATCAGAAAAAAATAAATGCCGTAACAACAGAGCTCTTAACTGTTATGAGAACAAAGTCAATATTCTTACAGTTAAACATATAAGTTACAGCTCTTATACATGCACAGTTATGGCTTTAAACTTTAAATGTAAAGACAGTGAGAGGATGTATAGGGCAGTTGTATAGTTGTACGTGCATATTGGGCAGTTATAGTACTGAGTAACGGTGTCAGGTTACAGTGCAGAGGAGCTGATGGAATGCAGGTTGTTTTGCTGTACAGGAGGCGGTATTCTGACAGCTCTCTGACTTCCTGTCACAAGACATCTCTCCTCACCCCACAACAGCTCACCCCACCTCAACTCACTTTTACTGGCTAAGGAAAACTCACCAGACATTGGGGCACACCCTGTTTCTATTTTAAAAACCTACACATACATTGATGTATGACAACAATGAAAATAAAAACAACAGTTTTTCAAGCTGAAAATCTTTAATGCATTTGATTATCAGAGCAGATCACCATGAAGAGTTGAAACAGAGCGCTGATACAGTAAATGTGACATGATTAAATGAATGTTTACAAAGCACAGACTCATAAGGCAGAAGGAGTTAATACAAGCAGAGGAACTTGCCATGTGTAACTTGAGACTACAGGACATAAAGTGACAGGGAACAACCACCTCATGACATAATGCAATCCAATTCAGCTATATCTCAACTTTAGCTTTGTATTAAATGCGTATATATATAATAAAAAATATATATAGTGTGTATAAATATTAATCATAAATAAAAATACAATAACATATTTATATCTACCTATACATATAAGTTATAATTTAATGTTTTATACTTATATTTAGTGTATTATTTAACAGCATTAATGTATATACCAATTCATAAATATATTACATATGAATAAATAAACAAGATATAGACATTTTTCAGTATTATATATTATCTCAGATAAACTCTTTACAGCATATCTTTTTAACTGTGCATGGATGAGTTAAGGCTTCATATAAACGTTGATAGGGGCTGCTGTAATGCTAAAGGACACTCAAAGGGCACGCCCTGGTGCTGCATTACGAGTCTCCCAGCTTCCACAGCTTTGATTCAAGTTAACACCAATAAGGGGGGTCCTGACGGGACGTAGAGAGGTTTCTGCGTTCCTACTGGGCCTTGGTCCTCAAAGTGCACTCTCTGGTGCAGCAAAGAGTCCGTCAGCTTCCACAGCCTCAAGAACTACTTATCTGGGCACCAATACATGCAACCAACTACCAGCTGTGCAATTTAATTTAATTTAATCCTGAGACTGTTAAAACACTGTACACAGCTGCTGTACTTTTAAGCTGACCTGGGGAAGTGACTGTGTTACTACTTGGTTTTGGTCCACAAGGTACATCAAGGTATATCTATGCACCAACACATTACAACCTACCAGACTACCAGCTGAAAAGTGTCAAAATACTGGAACAGCTGTGATACTTAGCTAAGATGCTGCTTCATTAAATGTTAAAAACAGGTTGAAATCATTCTTGCTAGACATGAGACTTAGAAAGGGCCAAGCAAGGACTAAATAACAAGGGCTCATTTTTTAAAAGAAAAGTGTGGCAAGTAAAAAGGCTGATTTATGGTAAGGCACTCAAAGCTGATAGTGTGTGCTCAGCAGATTTTAAAATCAAACACCGTCTTTGTTTTATGGGTCAGGCTTCCTGTTAATCAGACACCCTATGCTTATTTTAAAAATGACTATTCGGTTTCTGTCAAATTTGCTGAATTATAACCTGGTGTGTTTAGAACTTGTTGCCATATCTGCATTAACTGATCGAGAATCGCAGTCTTTCTTAGTTGTTACACTACATTCAGACTCACCCACTATGCTGGGCGGATAAATAAAGTCAATATATCAATAAATACAAAAACTTTTGATTTGATCCAGTGGAGCCGACGTCTAAACTAATCTAGTTCGATACTCGTTTGTCAGCCTGTTTGGCAGGAGCTGCTGCCGTCACACCAAAAACAGGATAATGTTGGTGTGGACTGGAAATGGGAAAACTGGTAACAGAACCCAATCACAGTGAGCAACAAAATACGGCGGTGTCCATGACATAACAAAATGCTCCATGTGCACCTTTTTTCTGTCAAAAATCATTTTCTGCCAAGTGACACAAGGATGATGAGCACTCAAGCATAAATCAGGCCATAGTCTATCATATTCAGTCACATCTATGTCTAAACTTGGCCACAAACAATTAGAAAAAGTGGATTAAGTTTAACAGTCACGGCAAACTTTTAACTTAACATCTGTCACAATGTCCTGAGTCTTAAGTGATACATACATAGTTTCCTGAATCACATTAATCTGCGTGACCGTCCTAAGCTGATTAATACACTGACAGTTTGCTTAAAATGTATAAAAAAGTAGTCACCCTGGAACTTTTTCCTTGCAGCAGTAGCATGTTGACATGTTGGTTATCATATCAAAAGAACAAAATCTTGCTACACATTTCCCTCCTCCACATGAGCTGCTTGTAGGTCAAAGTTCTGCATCTCCGCAGCAGCGAGTTCGTCAGACTGGGACAGACCTGTACACACTTCCACGACAACAGAGCATTATTTACAATATGCCACATGACAACAATGTGTGTCGTATATATCAGTGTAATATTAAAAATTACCTGCATTTACCTCTGAAGTGCCAAAGGAGCAGCCCGATCACCAGGAAAAGGCCAACAGCAGCAGCAGAAGCAGCAGCAACAATACCAGCAATCCAGTCAGGAGAAATCCCTGTCAGGAGACATAAGAGAGAGAGACCGCTCAAACCTCTGAGAGTTCATTCAAATAATGTCATCATCAAAAATAGACATTTTCTTTTCATTTCAATGGAAATAGACAAAAACAGGAAGACTAAGCCCTTTTCCACTCATCTATAAAGAACATAAACCATAAACAATCTGTGGTATGCAGCTTAATTAAATTTGAAAACATGCAGTAATTGTATAAAAAATTAGCAAGATCCACAAATATATGCTAAAAGATGTTCTATTAATGTCATAAGTTTGACTGTCACACACATGTCATGCTGTGGGGTTATGGTGGGGGAGCCCCTTCCTGCTCTACCACAGCTGATAAGAGTGACAGATAACTTTACTTGAAAAGAACAGTCCTGTTGCTACGTAAAGCCTGATAAGACATTCTTTGCTTCTGGAAAAAGCCAATGACAACAAATTGCTGTGTGTTATTTATGAATTGAAACGGATTTAAGCCACATGCTCGAGTAAGAAGCGTTGATTTTACTTCCAGTCAAACAGGAAGTAAAAACGCATGATGTAATATTGCATTACATAAGAACCATTTCAAAAATCAAGCCCATACTGTTGCATGCCGATGTGGAAAAAGTCATTCATGCGCTCATCTTCTCACATCTGGACTACTGCAACTCACTCCTGTTTGGCATTGCTCAAAAATCTCTTTCCTGCCGTCAACTAGTCCAGAATGCAGCAGCTAGGCTTCTTAGTGGTTTGAACAGATGACATCACATCACCCCTATCCTCGCTTCTCTTCACTGGCTCCCTGCCCGTTTTATAGAACTGATTTGAAGATTTTGCTGATCACTTTTAAAGCTCGTGTAGGTCTCGCCTGCCTCAAGTCACATAACAGATATGCTGACCCCATGTGAGCCTGCGTGCCATCTCAGGTCCTCAGATGAAGCCCTTCTGGTCATTTCAAAGTCAGGGCTCAAATCTTCAGGAGACCGCTGTCAGGGCTCCTCGGCTTTGAAATGGCCTACCCGAGGACATGAGGTGTGTAAATTCAGTAAATTCTATTAAATCCCTTCTTAAAACTCTTTAATTGAAATCATGTTTTCTTGTAATGTCATCCTGCTTTTACTTATTTTGATTCGTATCTTTTACGTGTTCTTACGTTCTTTTGTCTTTCAACTTCCTTTTATCTTACAAGTGTTTTTACACTTTACTGTTTCATATTGATTTTATCCTTTTCTTATGTTCTTTTACCTTTCTAATGTTTTATTCTACTCATGTGATGTCATCTTTTATCGTGTTTTACTGTTATTAGTACAGGCCCTTTCTGCAATTTTGCCTGTCTTCCTACTTTTGCACCCCTTACTGATATGTATCCTATTCTGTGTTTCACTGTTTAGCTCTGTGTTTGCTTTGTCTGTCAAAGCACCTTGTAAACTTCTGTTTTTAAAGGTGTTAAAGTCTCACAGAGCACATGCAGTGGACAGATACACTTTTGGCTTGTCTGATTCTCATCTCTTTAAGTCCAATTCAGAGTAGATATTCAAGACTGGAGTTGAAACTTGCAACTACTTGTCTTGCAATGTGCCATTCTGCAATGCTTGAAAAATCTGTCAGGTTTCCTCCGTGCGACAAGATAAGACAAGACATTGTATCATCTCCATAGCAATAACTCTGTAATTGCATTGTAATTGCTGGCTTCTCTGGCTTTTATGCGCATAGCTCAATATGATTTGTGGTGTCTTAAAATATGTGGGATGACCAATAAGGTTGTGGCTCATGGAGTGAACATAAATGCTTAAAAGTCATTTGGTCTCACAGTGGATCTGTGGTCTGAACATAACTGTTCATATCTTCTCTGCGATGTACTACGATACAACACGGGCAGCACTATGGCCTAGTGGTTTGCACTGTTGCCTCACAGCAAGAAGGTCTTGGGTTTAAATCCAGGTTCGCTTGTCTGACACCGTGAGGGATCCTGAGTTCAATACCCAGCTGGGGTTGGACCCTTGTGTGGAGTTTACATGTTCTCCACGTATCTGTGTAGGTGTTCTGGTTTCCTCCCACCATCAAAACATGCACGTTAGGCACATAAGGTTAGGTTGGCCCAATGTGGCGGTGCGCTCAGACACAGCAGGTCACGACTCCACTCCAACCTCGCAATTTTATTGTATAATGACAGTAAAGCTGCTTTACCTTTATTGATTTCCTCTTTATCCTTGTCTCTCTCTTTCCTCTGAGACCCAAGTTTTCCAGCGCATTCGACTGTAAAAAGCAGACATTCTTACATTAAAACATTGACTAAACTGTAATACACAGAGGCAAATACACTCACAATAACCATTAAAGATAACTGAATAAAACCACTTTAGACCACATCAGATCGGGCAAAAACCGAAAGTTATCTTATTCATTTTAATGTGGGTGGTTTTTTCAGGGCTGCAGTGGTGCAAACCACGGTGGGTTTCTAAACAAGCAAACAAAGTGGTCCTGCAGCAGAGGTGGGAAGAAAGGAAGTACATTTTCAAAACAGGCTCGTTACTTTAGTTATAATGTTTTTACCATTTTTGGCTGCGCTCAGGACACTTTACTCACCCAAAATGTCAATATTTCACATTCTAGGAATGAGACGCAACAATCAAGTAATTTTGTGATCTCCTGATCCTACCTTTAAGTTTAATAGTCTTTGCATTACATTAGTATTATGTGAGGTTCATTAGCTTAGCACAGAAATGGCTGTTAGACATGTACTTTAAAGGGATAGTTCTTACTTTTCTACTTTGAGTACATTTGAGAACCTGTAAACGTGAGTAAAGAAGTTGACTCAGCACTTCTACTTTCACCAGAGTCTTTATTTACACACGTAACTGCTCTTCTGCTTAAGAAGACTTTGTGTACTTTTGCCAATCATCTTTCCCTTTGCAGATACGCAACCTGACATCACACTGCAGTGGCCACTCAGTTGATTGGCTGAGTAAACAGACATGAGCAACCCGGCAACGACTGGATACAAAAATTTTAACTTGAACATGCAAATGGGCCGACACTCCCACACCACCACAAATAACCTGCAGTGATCGCCACAACAGCTGATTTGGTCTGAAACGGCCCTAACACAAGGTTAACGGTAATACAAAATGTTTGAAATACATTAAAATGATCCAATTTAAAATAATCCTAAATTACTTCTACAGGAAATGATACTCACAGATACAGTTAACAGTGATTCGCCCCACCTGTAAAGAGAAAACAAAATGACAAAGCAGTAAGACTTTTGCTGGTGGTTGGCCTGCAGAAACAAAGCGTTTTGAAATTAATATCTGAGGCTCTGCAGTTCACACAATCTTCCCTGTATTTTCATCTATGTTTTTTTTGTTTGTTTTTTTCAATAAAAAAAGGATCTTGTCACAGAGTTTGTCAATGTGCAGCAAAATTTCTCCTAATGTTAAAAGTCTATTACCTCTGACCAGCAATTGAGAGTGTAGACCAACTTGTTAAAACATTCTGATGTGACCAGAGCGTTGATGCTGTTTCTCATTACCAGTTCAGGGAACTGGTCGTTGTTGTGTGCGAGCACGTGATTCTGTAGCCAACATAAAAGGAAAAACAAAAATCAGTCAATGACACAAACTTAATCAAAAACCTTCAGGCACACGTCTGTTCCACTTACAGTGTCTCTGTGAGCCAAGTAACCACAAAAAAACATGTAAGACACCTTTAACAACATTTCCACCTTTTCGTTACAGATGTATCATTATATCATATAGTACATTATAAACATCAATAATGACTTTTCTCTGTTTGGGTGGGCCCGTCTCAGGGCCCTGCCACTCTGCACGTTGACAAACTGGTTTTTCCAGTATGCACACAGAAGTGAAATTCATCTGTAAGCTGAAATAGCGCTTTTCTTGCTGTGACAAATCCAAACATCCGTCATGAGAAATGAGGTCAAAATACAGAAAATGTAACATGTCAGAAAAGTCAAAACACCGAGCTACACTATTCTGGCCTGTGTGACTTACAGTGGCGTTGGCCCAGGTGTACTCGCAGCTCGTATTCCAGGTTTGAGGCACATCAGAGATGTTGTATGTGGTTCTGTCAGCATACTGAGCGACAACACAGACTTTCACAATAAGCTGTGCACAGGCAGGTTGTAGAAGGCAGACTGGGGACAACAAGACAAACACCTTAACTGAGGCAGGATTCAGTGAAGAATGTTTTAGTCACTTTTCCATTACATGGTACCAAGTTGACTCTAATGTACACGAATGTTCTCCTATCACCATACAGATGATAGTGCCACCTCAGTGTGGCTGGTCGTCATAGGAACACCACCTCTAATCAGAGCAGTGTTTCATGCCACCTTTAGTACCTGCTCAGCTAAAAAAGAGCCTATCAGGTACTTTTACATCAAGGAAAACCAAAAAAGGCGAGTTCAGTAGAGTAGAGTTGTGCCAGGTACCATGCAGGCCTAGTGGAAAGGCAATTTTTGTGTCTTCACTAGATAGGCCTACAACAAAAAAGCACAAATATGTCAGAGTCTGTGTGCCTAACCCCTTGTGTCGATTCATGTTCATGTTGATTCGGCCCTCAAGGAACTGAACACTAAACGTCTGTAGGGGATGTTTTTGAGGGGAGGCACTCACCGCGCTCACAAAACTATTGGGGGGATTTTAAAAAGCTGAATGTTTCGTTTGCTAGAAAACCTTAGCAACGAATTGCATCATGTTTATTTACTGGCATTATGTTGTGAATGTCTTTTCAAATTTACCGCAGCCTGTCTGTGTTCTTCCTCATTGGCTCCTCATCTGGTACGTGACACGCTTCCGGTCAGCAGACTTCTTGTTGTGCTACACACGTGCGCTTGTACCAATGAGCAATACGATTCCTATGTCTGACAGACACACGGACTGTACAAAACAGTTTATACGGTCTATCGACGGATACAAAAGAAGATTGTCCGGGTATGTCGCTATGGACGTATGAATGTGTCACCGTAAATATAAAGCTTCACGTGTCGGCTACAGAGTAAGAAGTCAGCCCCCTCCAAAAACATTCACCTGCTTCCACATCACTGACGTTATTTTTCTTGAATACAGAGCGGTGAACACCCGAGGGCGAAAGAAATGTTGCTGCATGGCAGACTTCCTTCTAAAAATAATGGATTTTTGGACGAGCAAACCAAGCGGAGTAGTTATGACGCAATAACGTCAGCTCTCCCTGATAGCTCCGAGCAGAAACACTTTAATCAGCAAAGTCGTTGTCATTCGGTGTGTATGTTTCATGTTCAAATGGACGTTTAAAAAGGACACAAAAGTACTTACTGAAGAGGAGGTACTGCATTTTGACACCCATCGTCAACATGGTCCTGTTGCTCTATGACAGCGCGCGCTCTCAGCTCAACTGAGCTCAGCCGGACGCCCCGCCCCTCTGCTGATGCAAGTTGATTCTGATGATGAAATAGATTTAAATCAAATGAAATGTAAAGATAGATAGTAGTTGATTCGGTTACAAGCAGGTTACAAGGTTAAACGTATACATGCAAAAAATAAAAAAAGATCGAAGTCAAAGCTGAATTTTTTTTAGGGGGGTTTCCAGACCTCTCTCGCGATCACGTGCCTGTCACGAGCTCAGGAGGGTAGCATCAAACAGGTTACACAAACTGCGAGTGGAGAAATGTGATACATGTCAGCATGCGTTACTCCACAGAGTAATCACAGTAATCAATACCATAGGCTGCCAAATGTTCTACACAGTTGTAATTAGGCTACATGATGAAGATTTCACCTTCTCCCTCAGGGCAAGAAGATGTTCCTTGTCGACACAAACAAGAAATGCATCAAACTTGTAAAAGTAATCATTGGTAATGTAAAAAAAAAAAAAAAACATGCATGATTCAGTACATAGTCAGTCAAACAAGTTTGAGGCACTTCTCAGTCTGTGAGATACCAAACAAGGAAAATCCAACGACATTATATTATAAACAGCAAACCACAAAGTGTTTGCCACTATTTGCTCAACGATCACAGTTTTACCCTCGAATAAAAATCATTTCCTTTTGCTCAATCGTGGCCTTTTTCCAGCTCCAGAGTGTCGAATTCCTGTGGCAGCGAACCTCATCATCACATCAGTTATTTCTTATTAGTTATTTAATAAACTTGTTAAAGACTCTGACATGTTTTATATCAAAAATTCCAGGAGAGTATTCATATACTTTGCCAGCAGTTAAATCTAGATACCTCGCCTGTTTTTAGCTTCAGGGTGCCACATTCCTGTGGTAGCAAACCTGCTAATCCATTCCAGCCATTCATCATCACAGCAGCTATTTCTTATAAGTTAGCCTATTTATTATAAAATATGAACTTGTTATTGACGCTGGCATGTTTTAAAGCAAAAATTCCAGGAGAGTATTAACGTATTTTGTCAAGAGTTAAATCTTGAAAACAGAAACAGTATCTCAGTTTTGACAGAGACAAGTCCAAACTGTCATTTGGGTGATCTAACAGGAGAAGATTTTCCAGAATTTAGAGAAAATAGGAAACCCTGATTTTGTTCAGCAAAAGCCATCAAGTGCATCGGGGGAAAAATCCATGGGTTACTCCAGCAGCCAAAGTAATAGTTGAGTCAAGTGGGAGCTCAACCAGAAAACCCTGTGACATTTGAGAAGATGATCAACATTCATGTGCTCTTAACATTGTGTGGAGGGATGGGTAGTCCCAACATCTTGGAACCAGGTCAGCTCTCTTGCCTCGGATGGATCCGGGATGGGAAAATGCACCTAGGGCAGACTGACCGCAGGTTACTGACAACATCTTTGCAACTGCTGCAGAGAAAACAAAGAAAAAAGACATTTGGGCTATTTAAAAACATTGTTGATTGAAATGAATAAAAATGATCATATAATTGAAATGATGCACCTGACAGGTTGGCTCGTTGGTGTTAAGAGAGTGATGTTGATGAGAATGAATCTAGTATCGACACATAACAAGTGTGGCCCACTTGATCTGACATACTGTAGTTATTTGAGGTGTCAGTTCTAGGTACAAAACCTGAAAAGTACTAATAACTATTGAAACAAAAGGATACTAGTCCTTATTAGTTTCAACTCAAGGGCTGACGGCACCTTGCCTCTCCCCAGTAATGTTGCATTTATTTAAGATGCCCTCTTCTGGGGGAAGCTGGCAGCTTAAATGAGTCAGCCACAGCACAACAGCGCCCCCCTTGTGTAATCTCAGGTCTCTGTTTCTTTTGGTCTAACAAATGTGCAGGACACCTATTATAGCAGAAGACAATACTTTAAAAAATTGCAAATGGAAATTTTAATTGTTACATGTTGAACACCAGCTATTAAATCAATGTTACAGCATCACTGCTGCAAAAGCTTGCAGGTATTCTACATTTCCGTCTGTTTGTCACACATACAACTGGATCACAGATGGTGAACTGGATATTTCCAGAGGGCTGATGTGCATGTCATCATAAATGATATATGATATGAGTCTTGTAAAAAGTACCCAAAACCAAACTTGAGTAAGAGTAAAGATCCCTTACAGGAAAAATGACTTTGCTTATGAAAAAAAATGAAGTTGCTTATTACAATATTACTTGAGTGAAAGTCTGAAAGTAGCTTATATTTGCTGTACTTGAGTATTAAAAGTACAGTGATTATTAATGTACTTAAGTATTGAAAGTAAAAGCACACATTAAAAATTGTTTATTCTTCATTTAGGTAGCCTCTGGTCTACATAAGGACAGAATATGCTGGTCATAAAATGAAATGCAAATAAAGTGCTAAAAAGGTGTTTTCTAAACTTTCTAGACTCCCACTGACCTGGTTTGAACACAACAGGCAAAAGTTCAGCTTAATGTGAATCTGCAACTGGGCCACTGCCACTGCATCGTAACAACAAAATGATTTAAAATCAAACATACAACATGACTGTAGTGGCACCAAAAGTCAAAACCAAGTCATTACTTGTTCTGTAGCTTAAGAGCATTTGTTTGCACTCACACCTGACATGATGAACCAATGATCCAACTTCTTGCATCCTGTGATTCAACTTTATTAGCTACCAAAACACAACCAAACTATTGACTAGTAGCCTACCACATTTCTTCTGTTTTTCGTTTTTTTTTTAGTCATTAGTAACTAAGATGCTTTTTTAAGTATTTCTACTTTGTTACTGCACAACACTGTATGATACTGACAGGTGTGCACTAAAGCCGTTCAAACAGTCTGTTCTCAAACAGTGCAGGGACCTGTAGCGCCTCCCAGAGGGCAGAAGCTGACACACAATGAAAATATTCACACATGACACAGTGAACCAGTATATTTCACATGTTTTAATGCACAAAATATTTGAAGCTGTGTGATACAACAAAAGAGATATTCAGTACATCAACTGACTGAACCTGCGTTTGCCTCCTTTCATCTGTCTGGGTGAAATTATGGGCAATTTATGCTGTTCCTTCATTTTTTTGTGAAAATGGAGCTCGTCAGCCATCCCACTGCTCCTCCGACGCCGGCCACAGCTGCATTGGCAGCTGCTGACAGACCAACTGCACCTACAAAGAAATAACGCAGGTTTTGTAAATCGAGGTACCGTGCTACAGGGAAAAAGGCTAAACGGAACAGTGGCCCTCTTGTCATCACAGGTCAAACATTTGATTGACACGATTTTATTGTTTTTCAGATCTATGTTTGCCAGACACATGCAGACTTATAGAACTAATGTACTGTACTACTGCACTTCAAAAAGACGTTAGGAGCTTATAATACCAAATAAAACTACTGTGATCTGAAGGTGTGTGGGGTTTACCTGCTGACTGCAAAACAGCCACCATACTTCCTGCTGCTACTCCTCCTCCGTTAGCGATTGCAGCAGCTGACATCATTTGAGCAGCGAGGGAGCCAGCTGCTATTCCAGCTGAGGTGAAACCTGCAGCAGTCAGAGCGACAGGAGCCAGGGCCACTGCACCTAGTGCACCTGCAAAAGTAGATGCTGATTTATGAAGTCGCTTCAAAGTGTACAGTGTGTAAGTTTAGCCTGGAAATCACAAAAGCTAAGACGGCTGTGTTAAAAGTCTTACCTGCTCCTGTTGCGACGGCGACAACTGCATCTGAAACACACAACACAGAATTACAGCTGACTTCATTAAGACATTTGAATTAGTTATGAGGCGCGACGGATATTATGCTGTCAGAGATATAGTCAATGTGGTTATCAAATACTTGTGACAAAGATATGTGATGGAGGCAGAATAAATCACATTTTAAAAAACTTGATTCAGAACATCAGTGCACTGAACAGCAAACACTTCACTTAAGTTATGAAATAACAGACTTTCTTCAGCTGGACAAACTACTTACTTACACCATTTTAAATCACTGGACTAAGCATTTTTTGGCCTTAAAAAACAGTTTTAATATCTGCACATATTGGAGATCTTACACATATATGTGCAATAGGCAAATAACATAAGTTGGGACAGATGTTTGTCTGGGCAGGTCTTCCACTCAGAGGTGAACAGTTTATGACTGCTGAGGCAGCTTGTTGCTCATGCTCTGAGTGTCACTGTTTGCTGGTGTGTTGCGTAAAATGTTTGAGTTTATTAATGGATCTGCACTAAGATGTTTGTATTAGGATTTTTTTTTTCATGTGATGTGGAACAGAACAAAACAAGTGAGAGACGTGACAAACGTACACATTTTAAACAGCAAAAATGTGACAAGAAAAGACAAACCAGCAGAAACTAAAGGCGTGTTGTCACATTGTATGTTGACGGTGTGTGTTTGTACGTGTGCATTATTTTGTTTCACCACATCTGTGGGGTTGGAAACCACGGAGCCCACTATGCTTGTGGGGCTCGACCAGCTTCATGGTGCATGTGTGGAAGTGTGTGTGCGCTGAGGGCCAGAAAATGGGAGATGGTCTGAAAAAAACTGGAGCGGGGAAATGTACAAAGTGTGATTTACAGAAAGATTGGGCTAAATAACTGCAAATAAAATTCACATTCAATAAATAAATCAGAGAATATAAAAACAAAAAATGCAGTTTATCTTGATCAGGTTTTTGTAGTTGTTGTATTTCTTTTGTATTTACTAAGGGCAGGGGGAGACAATGGGGAGGGAGCTGGCTGACCGGGGGACACCTCCTGCTTTCACTACCCTTGAACAATCCCAAGACCCAAAGGGAGGAGGCATGTTATACATACAGATTATATAGTATTGTATATTATGTATTAGGAAAAAATGGACTGACATGTTTACCATCAATAAAATGTTTTTTATCTTTCATAAATTTAGTTGGATTGTTGAAATCAGTTGAAACTGTGTTCAAACAGCTGCATGGCTGCAAACGCTGCTCTCCCACAGTGCTCGGACACCGAGCTGACAGAACGCTGCAGCAACAAAATGATGTTTAACCAAAAAAAATAACAACCTAATATACTGCATGTAATTCCAAACTAACATGAAGGCACAAATGATTAAGCCTGTTAGCAAATTGTAGAAGTAAAGGTCATTTGATTAATTGTGTTCAGGTGTTCAGATGTACAGTCTTACGTTTTACGATGTTGCTCTTTGGTTTTTCTCCACACTGGGGACAGATGGAGTCTCCTGTTGCAGCACGCTGCCAGTATGAGTCGATGCACTCTTTGCAAAACTGGTGTTGACATTTGAAAGTGACTGGATCCCTGAGGATGCCATGACACAAAGCACAGGACGGCTCCACCATCGAAACACGATTCCTCTTCCTTACTCTGTGAAGACAGTTGTTTTTAAGTCAAATGATTTGGTGATCGTTGTCAAAGATATAAAGATCTGGTCAACGACACTTACGCTCCGACGGTCACAGAAAACACTAGAACGTGCCTGAATTCGGCAAACGGTCTGGCATGAAAATGATTCTTCCATTTATTTTCATTGCTTATGGTTGATTAACTGTTTTCTGTCTGTCTTTCTGAACTTTTCGTGACTGTAGTTTGCTATAAATACAAACTCAACACTTCCTCGGCTACTTCACAGTTAAAGAGAGCTGATTTGACCAATGTGGTCAAAATGCAAAAAGAGAGCATTACATTTTAAATCATCCAAACTGAAATAAAGTTTACAGAAACAAAAGTTGGTGTCAGACATCATTAAGGCTCTGCTCAGAATCAACACATCACACCTTAAAAAGACTGTGTCATATCTAGCAACTGAGTCAGCCACACCTCCTCACTGAGGTAAAGTCTCTCTTGTTTCCTTGTGTAACAGAGGTTATGTATTACTGTATAATCACACAAAATTGTTTTCTTTCTTTTAATTACCTGACGGTGTTTTCGTATCCCTCCTCGGATGGAGTTCTTATTTTATTTTGTCCCGTGTGCCCCTGAGTTCCTTCGTGGGGAACCCCCCCATATCCTTCTGCACCCCTGAATTCTTTTTGAGGTAACCCCATGCCTCTGTATAAAATGGCTAAGTCTCGCCTGTGTTCCCTCTCTCTGTTTTCTGGTTCTGAGGGAGAGGTGAGCGTCTTCGTTTGCTCCAGGCTCTTTTCTTTCTTTTGTGTTTTGT
>JAQLOL010000007.1:22323186-22343522 GCA_029783665.1 Naso thynnoides | reverse complement strand
TTTAGGCTGTTATTTGGACATAAGAAGCAATCTGAAGACATTACCTTGGGCTCTGGGAAATTGAGATGAGCATTTTTCACACTTTTTTGACATTTCATGGAATAAACCATTCATCAGTTTATCGTAAAAATAATTAGCAGATTAATCATAATGAAAATAATTGTTAGTTTCGGCTCTACTGAATAGTTACTCCGTTCACCTGCTACTTTCCGAGTTTGTCTGCCGTTTGGTGCTGAACATCTAGAGCTCTGTGAGTTAATCTGAACTTTCTGCGAGCAGTGACATAGAACCAAAACAGCAACGTTGAAGGTCTTAAAACTAAAACAACTGACTGAAAGCTGCAAAAACGCTCAGTAAGTTCAAGAACTGAAGTGTTGGGTGATGAATCTGTTTGTCACAACAACAACTCCTACATTACATTTAGTCCCATTATTAAAATAAGCTACACATTGATATTACATACAGCTCAAAAGCTGTATGTAATATCAATTCAGCACAGTATAGGCAGACACTGTCACTACCAATAAAGACCTCTACCGTATATAGAGAGGTACTTATATATACAAAATCTTAAGAATTATGATTGTATGTCGATGATCATACCCTTGGGTAGTAGCTTCGGTTTCCAGAGTCGCAGGATTCCAGTCAACTCGTTAGCAAACTGACTGTACAGCTCGTCAGTGAAGATGTTCTCTATGCGGCCCTTCATGAACAGATACTATCCGAGAGAGGGAGCCAGAAAAGAAGGGATCAACACGCAACACATTAAAAGGAACAAAATGAAAACCAGTGACTGTGTGTGTGTGTGTGTGTGTGTGTGTGTGTATGTGTACCTGCTGTATCCCAAGACAGAGGTAAAAGATGCTGTCAGGACTGTAAGTCTCTCCACTGGGCCGCCTCACTTCTTTGACGAAGTGAGACAGAGCAAAGCTCAGCTCAGCAGAGTCACACTGAAGGACGTCCTCGTTAATATCCACCGGATTGGCTACAGGGGAAGACAACATAAAATAGAGCCAGAGTGGAGTAAAGTATGTTAAAATAGAACCAACCAATGGGTCAGTGGAAGCTACATTTCTAAAGTAAAGCAGGTATAGTTGAAGAACTGAGGCTCACATTCTTTCAGTTGCTTGTTTCTCTGTTGGACCCAGCTCTTCCAGGCTTTAACCCCGTACAGGTGGTTCACTTTGGAGGCGGCTGCGGTCACCACCGCACTGCGATCTGACGGGACAGTTCGCCTTCGTCCCTGGATGGATAGAAATACAATGAGAGCTGGGTGCTGTCAGGTGTGGCTGACACAGGTGAAAGACCTATTGTGAGTAGAAAATCCACTGCCAGGCCCAAAGTGAGCATATCTTTGGTTCTATAAATACATGTAATATTCAAGAATGTCATGACATCTGATGGTGGTAAAAGGGTTTCTGGAACTGTAACTTTAAATGTAACATTTACAGATTCCTACAGCGATCGAAGCTGGAGAAACACAGAGCTGTCTGAGGTTAGTAGAGTAAAAGGTTTTAAATCAGAAGCTGATAAAATTAATCCGAGGTTGTCCAGAGACTGCTCATCTATCACGAGTCCTACCCGCTTCCGGCCAGAGAAACCCTCTCTGGGTCTCTTCACTCCTCGCCGTGGAGCAGCTGTTTTTTGATCCAAAGATTCTGCAAAAACACACAAAGGACCTGTGAGTGAGAGTCAATGTGTGTATGTGTGTGATGTTGAACATTTTTTTTGGGGTGTTTATCCTTAGCAAGCAAGTGTGTAATACTTTTTGAATGTTGGCATTCAGAAAAATAACATATTCACTCAAGGGTTCACTTTAAGTTCCACGACGTCTCACCAGACGGGAAGTCGGTCTCCAAGTCCATCATTGGAGACGAGGGAGGTTGATCCTCGACGCTGGTGGTCGGGGGGTCTTTCTTGATCTACTCTGGCTGCGCAGTGAGTGGGGGAACAGGTGATGACATGTTCCTCTCTGAACTCACAGGTAGTGACAGGTGGCCTGCTTTTGGAGTCTTCGCATCCACACGGACGATAGGAATGACCAAGTTTGACCGAAAGTCTCCACTGTATGTAATGCTCTGGTCTGTAGCATATATACAAAAAAACTGAAATGAGGTAAAATTTGGGTACCAATACTGACTAAATATATTATTTAACAAAAATATCGTACAAGGCTTTATAGGACTTTAATATTTAACAGTCAGGATTAAAAGAAAGGCATCACCTGCACTAGAAACGGGCTTATCCTTTTGTTTTTCTTCTTTCACAGCCAAAGGCTCTGACTGGACTGCTGCATCTTTCGTGTCCTTGTTCTGTGGCGGTACAATCACAGGCACTGGAACCTGTGGAAAACAGGAGAAAAGAGTTAACACTTGATTTGCTGCAGCAAATTCTCAATGCAAAGTACATTAATCACTCTGACTTGGTAGAATTTTGAATGTGATAGGACGTACAGGCAAGGGCACAGCCATCGGAACAGGTGTGTGCTGGGAGTACATGTTCATAGGCACTGGGATGAAGACTGGTACTGGGACTGGCACCACTAACACCTTGACTTTCTCCTCTACTGCTGAGGAGCTGTCTGAGGGCTGAGACACAGCTGGAGGATGGAGGAGAGATCATAAAGAAGAGAAAGAGAGAGATGGCCAAGAAGATGAATAAATAATAAACAGATTCGGTCAGACAGGAAGACGATCAACAGTTTTTCCTTTTTTGAGCTGAAAATATTGATTTGCCAATGATTTAAAAAAGGAGAAAAATTAATTACGGTAAACTAAAGTAGGGATAGTTGAAAATAAAATTACTGTATACAGTCACAGCTGCATTTTTCTAGAACAAATAAATGTCTATGTTACCAAAAAGTAACGTGCAGCTTCTTGGTGAGACTTAAATGAGACAAAAATCTTTTTTTGAGGGCAAGAAAGATTTTTCATTTTCATAAAATAACTCATGAATACTTTGTTAAGGAAGTGCAATATACTTAAGTGTGTCTTGTTTATTAAAACTGAAATGTCCTGAAACATACTTTTTAAAAGACCTCCACACATATTTATCATTAATCACCTCTATCTCCTGTGTGTAAAAATGTTAATGCATCATTCTCAAAACAAAGAAAAAACAATTTCCTAAAGATCCCCTTAATTTATCTTTGGAAACATTTCTTCTGTTGTGCTACTTCTGGTTTTGTACATTTTTTACACATGCAGTATACTTGACCCACCTTTCAGACAGTAAATGACTGTTTATTAAAAACAGAGTCCTTTTAATTCTGTTGATGGGTTAACACAGGATTTCTACAGCTATTTAGGGGCAGTTCCAGAATGTTTTAAAAGTATTTTAAGGTACCTAAACAAAGACTTTCCAAACTCTAGAACTCTTGCACACTTGTCATTACTGCCAATTTGTTATTTTAAATGTAACTGTGCGAATTCCTTTAAACACAACTCAGTAAATGTATATTTTCACTTTGCTTATTTACCAGCTTTTAATATGAATGATTGACTTCTAATTATCTAAAGTAAGGAATAAACGGAAGTGTATGTAGTTTTACTGGGTCAACAGCACAGGGGATAAAAACAAATGATCTCAAATAATAGTTTTTTGGTTTACATGGGTGACGGTGTTAATAAATTACTAATTACGTGGGGATTCAAGCCTTTTTCAGGGAATATATTAAAATTCAAGCATATTTCCAAACCTTACAAAAACCCCCAGAACACTTCATTAGGCTTTTTTTTCCAAATGGTCAGGACTTTGCACAGACCCTGATAACAATAATGTGTCTCTGATGAAATGAGAGAACAGTTTTAGATGCAAACAAACTTGTTTTCACTGACATCTGCTGTTTAAGTCATTTTTCAAGGTTTACACAGGTACCGTGCTTATTGGAAAATGTCATGGGGCCTCCGGCATGCTGGTCATGTTCCTGAGGCTGGCAGCAAAACAATTTCTCAGTGTTAACACCTCCATCACGAAAGCATCTCAGTCCATGAAAATCTTTTCCAACATCTTGTTTTAAACACCTTTGCTTGCATTTCTGTCCTATCAGGCATTTCTCTGTAAAGCTTACGTTTCTTCCGTCCTGTTTTCTTGGAACTTTTATTTTATTCTTCTGGTGTTTCTGTCTTGGACACAGCTTTTGCAGCTGATTGACTGCAGCTTTTTATAACACAGGAACAACTTACACAACAGTTTCGTTTAGACTCATATCTCCGACCTTCATGTTTGTTTGTGTGTCAGCCATGGTTGTTGTTTTTTAACATTCAAATGGTACTGAGATGTGTAGATTCTCTGTTCATGTTAAATGATGTAATATATATTTTGTTACTCATTTATCATGACACTGAGGGAGGCCAAATCTGAGGAGCAACAAAAGCACACAAACCAAACTTTACTCTCCAATTAGATTTATTTGACTTTTGAATTGATTTAATATGCTTTCAAAACAAAAAGCTGTAATCCAACATCATTTTACAATGGGAACCTTTTTCATGTAATTCTTAAAATAAGGACAAAATGAAAACAAGCAGTTACAGCATAGAGGACAAAACTTAGAACGGACAGCAGGTTGTAAAAGAAGTGAAACGTAAACAGCAGTAACATAACACAGGGCTGGTTTCATTTCAACTCATACATCAACCAAAGGCAAATCAGACTCACTCTGACAGCAGATGGATGAACTGAAGTAAACCTGCATCAGTACTGAGGTTACAGAATTATACATAACATACTCATACAAACATTTAAGTGTAGTGTAACAGTAGAAATGAGTCAAATGAGCATCCAAAAGAACTTTTCTTCACTCATACAGATAAAAAATTCAAGTGATTTCAGATTTTTAGCCTCATGTACGCCCAACACTGTAGGTGTCTGTCAAGTGACATGTGGGGCAACTGGGAAAGGACATTAATCCCCTTGTTTGGTCAACTCGTTTACTAGTTAAAAAGTCAATGAGTGAACCAGAATCAAATAACCTTCACCTGCAACTTTTCATTTATGACAACTGGCCCACACTTGTCATTTCTCAATAAGATAATCTAGCATGGTGCCCTGTCTAATCAGTAATATATATATATAGCCTTGTAAATTAGTCACTGTTTGACAAGGAATTACAATAACACACAGAAGTACTTAATACTAATCCAGTATTCAAGTATTTCAGTCGAAGTAGAAGCACGTTGTGGTGCCCCGTGTACAGCGGCTGTGTCTCTGCTGCAGTGGCCCTTTGCTGCATGTCTTTCCCTCTCTCTTTCCCCCAGTTCCTATCCAGTCCTTCAGCTGTCCCATTAATAAAACACATTTAGCAGCGCAGATACATGACACCAGCTATACAGACCCACCTAGTTGGATTTTGGCATGTTTACACTCTTGTTAAGAAGTTGAGGTAAAACTTAACAAGTTGGGAGTAGACCAAAACGCTGTCCCCTTCATCACAAACCTGTCGAGGACCAATGAACTCTGACATACGTTTCCATTGGCTGAATCTGGGTAAGCATGTAGGCCTGACTGAGGTTACTGCTCGTGACATAGCGAATGACTTTTCAGCCTGTAACATAAAGCGATACATCATTTGAAGAGAGGACTGGAAATATTGTTGTGTGTGCCATTAGGTGAGCTTGTCCAAGATCCCATCAGGAATACTTTGGCAGCATCATCCTTCTACACAGTATGAAACAATGGATTCATACATGTGAAGAGATTTGACAAATGTACCTAGACTGGGATCAGCTTTAATGACATGATAATGTAATGTAAAACAGATTAATAAGGTAAAACTATTTACCTTAAAATGTTGCAGTTCAGCCTGAAGGTCAGTGAAGCACTTAAATGGTGTCTCAAACTTTTCTTTATTATGGGTCAGTCGGTTTACAGACACAATACTCCACACACAAAATAGCCTTTATGGCAAGAAGAGACATATCTGTTGTGCAGGATGGGTCATAAATACTATTTTTCAGTTCATTTAAGAAAACCCCACTCCTTTGAGTGCATAATTTCACTGCCCTTCTGTTTACAGTCAACATTGGTTTGGGTTCAACTTAAACAGACAACCACAAAAAGGAAGTTTAAGTCACTGAAGTAGTGTAGGTGTGAACACCATCAGGTAACGCTGCAGTTGTTTAATCTTTGTCCAGGTTGACGGCAGAAGACAACTCCTTGTGTCGGCAGATCAGGAAGCTGCGGAGAGAAAAACTTGGGTGACACACTCGACCCTCGAAAGAAGTCAGTTGAATTTACTTGGAAGCAGTGATCACAATTTTCCACACGCTGCACACAAACACAGAATAGTGGGTATAAAGCATCTACTAGGGATGTAACGGTATCAAAAACTCACAGTGTGATAATACTTCGGTGTCAAGTTCACGGTACGGTGCTTTAATAAATTAAAAAAAAAAAAGACAAATCAAGACTTAGAAAAATAAAAAATGACGCTTATTATTATTCCATTTTTTTGTAATTGCTTTTACCTTACACTGCTTTGTTTCCTGTAAGCATGTGTGAGTAATTGTTATATTTAATGTCTAAATCACTAAACAATGATTTATAAATGACCCAGCTCTTCTACTGCGCTTTTCTTTATCCTGCCCTCATAAGTTAACGGTCTACTTTGACTGACAGTCCATTTCTACCAGTAAAGTCTTTTTGGCCTTTCCATGAGCTAAACAAGCATCTTTCATTGTTTCCTTTTTCCTCCGTGGGCTGACTGAGTGTGTTTGTCTGCTACGATGATGTTTCACACACTGTTCTGTAGGTCTCGCTACCATAGATTTTTCTTTCTTTCTTTGAACAGCGGTGTGCTGCCACCCGAAGAGAAAGTTAAACTAAACTCCGATCGTCTTTTTCCGTTATTCCTTCAAAACATCTGAGTTTAACTCGACATTGAAGAGAGAACGCTTCTCACACGGAATATCTGTCACTGCAGCCTGCTACTGTCTGGTTCAAAAGCGTTACAGTCCGTGATTCGCATTGTTTTCCGTCCTCAACGCGTGATAAGGAAAAAGCCGCAATGGTTGATGGTCTCTGTGGTTTTCAGTTCCCTCTGCTCTGCTTCACGGCAGCTGAAACTACATTTTTTTGCCCAAAGGACCTATCATGAGATACTGGCACATGTCTGCACCGGTACCGAGGCTCTTTTGTTACCGTGATACCACTAACTTAACAATACCGTTACATCCCTAGTATCCACTAGTAATAGTAGCAGTAATGCATACAGTAGTAGACACTCTGGCAGAAACAATAACTTTTTTGTACTATTTAAAGGTGCTTTTACATATTTTAGGTATAGTTACATGCATTTTTTGTCTTCTTCTAAAGGCTTACCTTGTGTTTCCAGCTCAGGAGCTGTTTTGTAGATCAGTTTGGTGTGGTAGAGTTCAAAACAGGGCACAGGACAGAGGCTGGGCTCTCCTGAACATGTCTTACAGTAATAGGACGTCTGCCTCCTCAATGTCCCATTCCTCTGCTCACGGTCTTTCAATTCGCAGTGCTCCTCCTCTTTTCTCTCAACATGCGAGTCTGTTTTCTTTACCTCCTCTGTCTGTCCTTCTGTTGCCCCCTCATCCTCCTCTATCTTTTTCCTCTTCTTGTTCTCCTGCTCTTCTTCCTCCGCCCTCTTCCTCTTGTGTTGTGAGCACACCTTGCAGTCAGAGTCACTCTCCCTCTTTCCCAGAAAATGGCGTCCGGTTAGGCGTGTTGGCACGCCGTTGCACGGCTGAATTTCTCCCTGAGGTTTCGGCGGCGGCGCTGGAGATGTGGATGCGTCAACAGATGGCGGGTCAGCTTGCGAGGAACTATCTAGCAGAGCTGCTGCGCTTATTGAAACAGCTGGTTTTGAACAATGAATAATTGAATAAACCAAAAGAAAATGAGTGAATTAGATGGTGTGTACAAAAGCGCACACCAGCCATGGCCTGAAAGAGAATCGCTACCTCTGTCAGTGCTACTAGAAATGTTAATGCTTGCTGTGTATGAAGCTTTGATTGATATATGACTTATAGCAACTATGACTTAATAGAAGATCAGTATTAGCTCACTGTCCACCTTGTGCCAAACAAGTTTAGTATCTTATTTCACAAAGCACTCCTTTAAAAGCTGTTTTTGCTTTGGTGACAATTCAACAGTTTAATTCTCATCTGAATTGTATAATAGGAAAATTATACAAAAATCTAATCTAATGCTGCATTACAAAAAGCTGTTTGGTTTGATCACTGAGAACAAGGAGAGGCTTTGTAGAGATTCTTCCAAAAGACTAACTTGACTGCATTGAAATAGAAAAACTCTGCACACTGTTAAGCTCCCATTATTTTATTTTACAGGCTTGCAGGCAACACTTAGATCAACAAGATGTTCCTCGAAATGCTGCCTTCAAGCCTGTAAAATAAAATACTTGGAGCTTAACAGTGTGCAGAGTTTTTCTATTTTGAGATTCTTCCACACACCGAGCAGGTCCAAAGACGCAGCATCATCAGAGTGTATGCAAAGCTAGCGATACGATGTCATGGTGGAAAAAGTTGAAAATTGTGGCAACCTGTCAGCATTTTCCCCATCACCAGGCATCTAATGAAATATGTACGACAGTGTGAACTTAATTTCCAAATGTTATTTGGACACTTTGTAGTGCATTTAAGTATCAGTCCACCTGAAACTGATGTGCAGCTGCTCTGTTTCCAGTGCGAATGAGGCAATGTTATGTGAAATAAACATGTTCCAGTGTCGTCTTTGAAGTTACCTTCTGATTCAGCGGGAGGTTCTGACAGCTGACACAAGATCTCTTGGTCCATAGTAAAGGGCCGACACAGAACTGACTTGTTCTTCATTTGACGTCGCCGGGACACAGGCACCCGCATGGCGTCTGTCTGAGTACTAGCCTGGATACACATATGAACAACTAGTATTACCACACTGCAGCTATATTCCTCTGCCAACTCCTCAAGTTTCACTTAAAATCCACACTGACATTTTGACTATAAAATATCTGCACTTTAATACTTTAAGCTGTTAGGCATTGGTGTGAAATTTTGTTCTAATTAGGGAACGACTTTTGAGTTATAGCCAAAAACCTGTTTTGTAGAGTCACAGTGACTTTGATCTTTGACTATCAAAAATATCAGTTCATGCTGATCAAAGCTTAAAAAAACCCCCAAAAACCCCAAACATAAATAAATAAAAAAGAAAGATCTGATCTGATGCTTAATTAAAAATAGGCTGTAGTGGTCTTATCTTTGACCACACAAACACAAACACAAACACAAACACAAACACACACACACACACAGAGAGAGAGAGAGAGAGAGAGAGAGAGAGAGAGAGAGAGAGAGAGAGAGTGTACATACATGGTCTAAGTTCTTGCCGTCAACACTTGAAGTTGGAAGTGCTCCTATAAAAGAGGAATACAAATATAACAGCACTGCATGTAAACTCACTGCTGGAAATACATACCATAAATATATATATATATTAACTATCAACAATATAATCCTGTTTAAGTTGATTAAATTCAATATAAAAATTATTTTTTCCAGCTCTTAACAAAATAGTTGAGTAGTACAAAAGTTGCAGGGATCTGCAGTAAGCAGCCGTGGGAAATAACATTTCGGCTGCTCTGTGTACTATGACCAGGACAAGTAGTAAGAGATGCACTTTGAAAACAAGCAGCCGGATTTTTGTGTATGAACTAACCAGTCAGAGCGGTATCTGCAGACACACTGGGCTGAGTGGCAGAGCCATTGGCCAGTGACACCACATCAGCTATGACAGGATTCATCTTGGAGGAGTGGTGGGGCTGAGCTGGAGCTGGAGGAGGAGGTAACATCGCAACATTACAGGTTTGATCATTTAACGTTTGGTTTTGAACCCATGTGAACCAGCATCATGTGTACCAGCAGCAGTACAAATTAAAAAAGTTCTGTAATGTCTTTGATACAGCAACATTAAAAGGGATAGTTATTTTTTTCTTTTTCATTGTGTGGTTGTATGAGGCACTTATCCCTTGTCAGTGTCTTACCTGCAGTAGATAACTGTCAGCTCACTCTATGGAGAAGTGGCGCTGTGCGCGGGCAGCAAAGAGTGTAGTATTGATGTAAATGATACTGAAAGCAGCATGTCTTTTAGCCACCTAGTCTCTTTACGTGTACACTGTATATTAAAGGTTTTAGCACTTTACATGCCATCAGACAGCCATTTTCTTTCGGACTGCATTGCCTCAGGCACAAAATGCCCGTATTCCTAAGATCAACTGCAGGTAGTGTCAAATGAAACAGCTGTCTGATGGTGATGTAAAGCAATACAAATTTCAAACATACAGCAGACACATAAAGAGACTGATATACTTTGGGTGGGTGGTGCTGTTGGTGGCTGCTGATACCATTTACAGCAATACTTTGCGCACTGCGCTGCTTCACCATGCAGAGCGCCAGCTGACATTTGTCTAATGCAGGTAAGACGCTGACTAGGCCCACGTAAAAAAAAAAAAAAGAACTTTCCCTTTAAGGTTAATAACAGCAGATAGACCACATGCTGCTGTTTGCTTATCAGCTGATAGAGGGTGAAAGTCATACCGACCGCATATCCAGGTTTTCCCAGCTTCACCATGTAAGAAGGCGGCAAGCTAGAATAACCAGATGGAGAGCAGCCACTTCTTTATAAGTGGGCCGGTGATGTCGTGCACCTCTGTGCATTCATCAGAACTTTGCAACATTTGATTCAGAATATGATGACAGCTTGGGGAGTATTCGGTCGCTATCAACAATTCTGATAAAATCACATCTACACAGTCCTGATTAAACCAGTTAGGTGAGTTTTAAAGTGTTACATTTTTTAATTAAACCTAAATGTGGGTTTTTTGGCTGCTCGGTTATTTGAGTAAATTTCATGTTTTATAGGTTTTTTTTGTTCGGATATAAAGTTTTCGGGAGTTTTAAAATCTTGTCAAAATAATCTTGAAACCCAAAAAAGGAGTTAAAACACTTTTTTCTTAACAGTTTTCCCACACTGCTTTCATAACTAGCCATGTCTACTTTTCTGTTGGCTGGAACTTGCAACTAACACCATTTTAGGTGTGCTATTTTGGCTGGAATGAGCTTGTTTGGCACGGACACAGCCTAAGGACTAAGCATTATACTATGATAGACTGACGCATAATTTACCATATGGGGTTTGTGGGGCTGTTCCAGTACCGTTACTGCTGTTGTGTTGGCTTGTCTCAAAATGCAGGTGGCAGTAATGCAGCAGGCAGGGCAGGTTGCAGAAATTGCGGACTGAACCCAAACACTGCAGCTTCTCATTCATGTAGCCCTGTTTCCTACAACTGTCGCACCTCCCCATCTGGACAAGAGGAACGGAAGAGGACAGACAGGGAAAGAGAGAAGATGGAGACAGAAAAAGGAAAATTTACCAAAGGAAACACAACCACACTGATGGTTCAATAGTAAAACGTAGTGGGACATGTATCTACCCCATAGTAGAGCACAGTGTACTGGGACATGCAGTGAGGTCTACAGAACTCCTCCATCCTGCCTCCATAATGGCTGTGCAGCATCTTCTGGCTGATGCCGGAGCAGTAGGTGCAGGGACGCCAGGGATGATCCTTGTTACGGTTCAACTGCTCAACCCTGAACTGTAGTTTACAGCCTTTAACACAGGATGATGGGGTGTTATTTTATATACATTACAGTCCAACAAGCAAATACTGTCTATGAGGCTATGAGTCCAACAACACTGATTCAAATTTAGCATGTAGGTTATTCATTTTAAAGCATGCAAAGCCCGGGCTGCAGACCTACTGGCTAGATCTTGCTCGGTTCTATCAGAACCGTCAACTAGCATTAATCAAACATACTGCATGTGCAATTTCACACTTTAGTAAGCAACTTTAAGGCACACTGGGCACAATTTACTGTATGTCCAGTGTGCCGCAATACATATCTATAAAAAAAACAAACGGTGTGTCTGAACCACAGGAACCATTTTATAGTTCTAGGAACTTAATTCTGAGAAACTCCAATTTTACTGCATCTGCACTGCAGAAACTGTCAACTGTTGCAATTCTACGAAATACATTTTAAGAAACTTATTGCTGTTAATTGGTTGAGCACAGGAGCCGGCGCCAGAAACCGCCGTTTCTGAAAACCCGACACAAAACATGAACCGGAGCTTGTAACAAGATTGTCGCTGTTTTGTTGTTGTATCCTCTATGAGATTTAATGGCGCTCAGCATGAGATTCAGTACATTATTGCCACATACTAGACGAAAGTGTGGAGCAGTAATGCAGTCACCTTCATTTGTTGTTGTTGGCTGTAAGTTGGTCAAAAGTTACATTGTAAGTCGTGTACAAGTGAAGTTTAGTATACCAACTGCTGGCCAGTTTATGTAGCTTACATAGATGGTTCCTACTGGTGGTGCCAGTGCCAAGAAAAAAAAAACAAAAGAAACAAACAAAAAACCCCAAACCAAACAAACTTAAATGTGTTTAGTTCCCCAGGAACCCCACAGCGGGCAGTTCCTCTCAAAAAGTTCCTAGAACTAGAATTGCAGAATTGTAGAGGAGAGAACCAATGAGAAAAGCTGTTGCCGTGCTTACTCACCTTCACTGCAAAAGACCAGGTCCTGTTGGTTGTGGCTGATAGTGTCAAAGAGCACTTTCTCCTGTTTACAGTACTCACACGTCACCAAGATATTCTTCTGAGTTTTATATTGCTCACAGCACATCCCACTGCAGAACATAGAAATACGACCCTGCAGGCAAAAATCATCATTAGTATTATCACCATCATGGTGAGTCGTACATAAGGTGCCATCAAAACCTTCTGCGACGACACAGAATGCCGCAAATTGTCTGCTCGTCCAAACTGTACCAAAGTTTACAGTGCACATCCTCAGGTCACTGGCAACGCAACTCAATCTGATGACTGGCTCTCATGCTGTGCGAGGGAAAGACATACATACAGACAGAGATTCATGATTACATGTAAGGATGTATACGTAAACAGTGCTACTCACTTGATTACTCAACAGCAGTGGCTTGACGTTGAACTCTTTGCTGCACTGATGGCAGGTCAGCTTGGAGGTGTCAGTGAGCCTGCCCTCTGCTGATTTTAGGGGCTGACCAGCAGCTCCTCTGGCCTGGGCTTGCCCTGGAACAGAGGGGGATGACATGGGTGGGTAGGGAGGCACCAGTGGGGGCACTGAGGTATGACAGGGATGGTGGCCCTGGTAGGGGACTGAAGATGGGTTGTCCTGAGGGATGGGAGGGACTGAGCTAGCTCCAGCAGAGGGCCCTGGTTTGGGGGCATCTTTAAGGGAGGGGTCCCTGAGAGAAGAAGTTCCATTGATCTGGTCCGGCTGGGAGGTGACCCCAGACTTCTGTAAGACATGAGAGGGAGGGGGGAGCAACGTCAAATCTACAAAAAGACGAGTCTAGAAAACAGATGCTCCATTAGCAAATTTTGGAAGATCCAAAAAAGCTGTACCCTATATGTAGAAACACATTCATAGGAGCAGAAGTTACGAATGGTGCCGTCCACCATGGCCAGATGATACTGAGGAACTGCTGACACTTTGCACAGGCAGCAGGGAAATGCAGTACCTACAGAAAAAGGTTAACATAAAAAAAGGCGTACACAATTACAAAAACACATTTTCATCGGCTTTGATTTTGATATGTGCTGCAGTGACGTAAACTGAAACGCTACCTGCAATATTCGATGTTAAATAAATTCCTGCTCCATTAATTTCGAGCATAGATATATTTATCACAATCAAGTAAATATATCACAGGCACAGATCACAAATCTGAAGCTTCTTTAAAGTTCAGCTTTTCAAACCACATTTAACAGCAAACGCCGGCGGGTGTGTGACCTACCAGTGAGAATGTGTTGAGGTGGTCGAGTCATTTCCACACAAGCAGATGAACAGTAAAGCTTAACTTTGCCCTTCTGGTCTCGTTCCATGATGGTGGAGGACACTATTGCCATCTTGTGACAGTAGGCACACTCTACCATCTTTTTGCAGGTCTGCATGAAAAAATATTTAGTATTGTTGAGGTTTACATTTGCTTTATTTGGTATTTGCCTGCTAAAACATTTGCTGCGTGATTTTAGGTTACATCCCAATTAAATTTCAAATCACTATTACAGAAAAATGGCTAGTATACCAGTTGCTTTTTCTTACATGTCTGTATTAATACTGAAACCTATTTATTAACACAAAGGCATGTGCCACTGCACCCTCAAGAGGAAGCAAGCTCATACATGTTGGTCTATTTTTAGTTTCTAGCCATTTGAAATAAAGGCCTTCTATAATCTTCAAACCATCCTGAGTGCCTGCACCTGGATCATTTCTATCTACCATTATTTTTTGGTCACAAGTCCCCCCCGACCCCCCTTGTTTTTACAGGCATACCTGTTTGTATGTGCCAATACAGGTAGGACCACAGAAGTTGAGTTGAGTTCTCTCAATCATGAGCGTCTGACAGGAGCCTGAGCTGCTATTACAGTACAGCCCGCAGCCTTCACAGCAGTTCATAGCTAATTGCCTCATCTTGCGCCACGTTACAAAACAAGCATTACTACAAAGTCTGTGCAGACGACCTTGATGGGTGACCTCATGCTCAATCACCTGGGGAGATGACCACAGTTGAACACAGAAAAGAGAATTAGACCCGAGAAGGATGACACAGAAAATCCAACATTTAATTTGACACAATACTGTTGACTTAGCTTATCAGACATATCGACCAAAATCTGCCCTGGCTGTTAAAAACTAGTCTTTTTTGTCTCTTACCCTATTTGAGACTTTGCATACACTGCAAAAAGGTTTATCAGGTTGTCGCTCTACTGGTTTTTCAGGCAGCCTCTCAGGCTTCCTCTCCAGTCGTTTATCGACCCATTTATCCAGAGGCTTCTCAATTTGTTTCTTTTTGTGTCTAAAGACAGACAGACAGAACTGGCCACAAAAGTGCATGTAGGTGTTTTCCTCTGTTGGGATCGTGATCATGTCCCTGGGCTGAAGAATCTCCCTAAAAAGAGAACGGCACAAGGAATAAATGCAATAGTTAAACAAAATACGGGATGAGGCATGATCAAGTTTCACATTAAACTAAATGTTAGACATGCATGCTGAGCAGGATTTAAGATGTGGACCAGTGAATCGACAATTTTCCAATTACGCTACACCTGAATGGTAAAATTCTACAAACCAAACGCACTGATCCACAAAGGCACTTTCTTAAATACATGATCAAAAATGGTTGCCACCAGTAAATGTTATAAATGTCCTAAAGCATTAAGGCACCCTTTATACTTCTATTCTGGCAGTCTTAAATGCAGCTCTTCATGTATTTACAAAGAAATTTTTATAGTAAGAGGCAACAAAGCAGCAAATATAGTTTTGCATTAAACCATGAAGTATCAGCCTGTTAAGAGACATTAACCTGTTGCACTGGAAACATGTTCTGTTCTTGGCGACGGGCAGATGGCCTGTCAGGCAGACTGTGGAGCAGAAGAGCTGTGTCGAACCTTTTCTTTGGAACGCTGTTTGGCCTTTCAGCAAAACCTACAACAATGAGAAGAAATTAAAGCTACATCACTGGACGACACATTACACATAATCATTTCATGACACTCACACAGCTGATTGATCATGCATTTGAAAATACTTCTCTGTAATTTTTCTGTTACTGGAAAAAGCACAAATGGTAGGTACAGCAATAATTTAATTTTTCTTATTTTAATTGTAGCAGCTTTTTCCTGAATTATTTGTATATCTATGCAAGATCTTTTTTAATTTTATTTTTAAGCATAAACAGCAGAATTATGACTGTACCTTAGAGCAGCCACTGCAGCGTACACTACCAGGAACAGGGGGTTGAGGTGGGCGTGGGGGCAGTGGTGTCAGAGCTGGAAGTGAACTTGGGACTGGAACTGGTGGTCTTACAGGGAAAGGAGCCATGGCCTGCAGCACAGCACCTCTACCTTGGATAAAAATGGCTGCTGTAGGGGGCGCTGGGACCGCTGCTGGCACTTGAGTGGATAAGAGGCGGAAAGTTTGTGAAGGGAAGAAAAAATATATATTTATTTTTTAATCACTTTTAATTGTACAAAAGAAAACTAGAAAAAGAAAAAGAAGGCCACAGTAATTCGTTTTTTCACTTTGTTTTCACCCACATCAGCACAGGCCTAAAAAACACACATGCATATACAGAACCAATCAACATGAGTTACTGAATGGAGAGGTGTTAGAGAGAGGCGCTGTACACTGTCAGGTGTCCCATGCAGTTACAGTCTCAGTGTCTCACTTAAGAGTATGTAGGTATGCCCCATCAGGTGAACTGGCACCTCTCCCTAAAATTTTCATTTGGGAAATGATTAACACTGACGAAAGGTGCAGGGAAATAAGTAGCTACTTGGCTTAAATGAGTAAAAAACACTGCTTTCATCATTCATTCATTTTAGCATTGCCACATTCAACCAACTCACCCAGTTTGATTTCTTGCAGCATTTCCCGTGGGCATGATTTTGGCCACATGGTTTTAAACAAAAATTCTGTATAAACCCACTCACCTCTAACAGGAGGTCTCATCACAAAATAATTTGGTTGTAATGTGAATGTGTTGGAGCTTTAAAATGACTTGTCTTTTAGCCACTGAGGTTGTACTTGTCAGTTCAAAGGAAAAATGTTATTTTGCATGGCGTTTCTTTTCAATTTAAAGCTCCATTTTCACATATTCAATATACGGCGTAAAATGCAGTTATCAGTGTGTTCACTAAATATTACATTTGACCCATCGAGATTCCATGCTTCTGTGACGAAGGGGAGGTGGATCTGCACAAATGATCTATACAATTTGAAGAACCTACTCAGTACCAGGTGTTTGTTATATTTCTTTTTTCCTTAGTAGAGACTCTTTTTTCCTGAAAAGTGTTTGTATTACCCTAAATTTCACCAGACACGTGTTTGGTCCATCTCCGCTATGCCACCGCAACAGAGCAGATATGTTTCAACTCTAGTCAAAGTGTGTGCTTCCACTGGCTGCAGCTGCGGTTTCTACTCCGTTACAGCTATGGCGATCCGGAGCCCTCCACAGCAGATACGCAGGGCTTCTGTAATGCCAGATGCTGGAGCACAACATTCAGCACAGAGCAGATCAAGCGAGCAGAAAGTCAGACACAGATAAAACATTAAAACATACAGTTGAGCTTCTGAATAAAACACTCTGTGTCAGATCATATTTCACTTAACTTCATAAACATAAGTCATTATGTGCAAAGCCAGGCCTGAAGTCAACAGATCAGAAGTTTTCAGAGGCTGCAATCTTGGGTGATTCTGTAATTACAGCAAAATCTTGTCAGTCTTGTGACTCCAGCTGTCCAGGGATGCTGTGGTCTAACAGGTGACTGACATCGTAGCACAGAGCAAACCCATGGTGGACCCGTTTCGGAATGCACACGCAGCCAAAAGCTTAGTTTTGTCTTATTTTCCTTTTATGGAAGCGTCACATGACATGGAGCTGGTGTGAGTTAGACTCGCTCTTCTCTCTGTTATTCTACAGCAATTATGCTGTTTAGAACTTGTGTGAGCGACTTACTTTTGACTCAGATCGCCACTCAGACCTTTGTGCTTATCATTCCTCTTCAAGCTGATCTGAGGTATCTGACAGAATGTCCTCAGCACAGCTGGCTCTATGTGCAGCTGGAAGTTGGGGTGTGCAGCCAGACATATCTCTCCGCAGTCTTCGGTCATTGTCTCCAGCTCTATAGAACAAGGTTGCCTTTGCTAAGTGCCATTCCCTGCAGCATGAACACTAATCCTCGCATGCCACGGGTACGCAACGACCGCAGGTACACCAAGTATCTTCAGTTTTTGGTATTTGTGGATACTCCACTACTGCTGGCTGGACCGCTGCTTGTCTGCCTCTTGCAGCCTCTTGTTCATGCAGTTCCTCTTCTGAATAAATGTGGTTCAATGTGGTAGGGTTCTTCCTCAAGTTCAAAATCACTCACAAATCAAAACAACTCCCCATCGTCACAGAAGCATGTAATTTTGGTGAGTCAATTGGAATATTTACTAAACACACTGATAACTACATTTTAAGCCATATGTTGAATCTTGTGAAGTTACTGAAGTTCAATGAAAAATTGATTTCATGTTTTTATCTGTTACACTTATGCTACGCAAATGTGTAAATATTTTGTGAAAAAACTCTTAAGTTGACCGTTGACCTTTCAGATATAAAATGCCATCTCTTCATCATTTTATCCTCCCAGACACTGGTCTAAAATGTGTCAATTTAGTGCATTAATTTGAGAAATGACCAAAGTTTTTTGGTGAGGTCGCAGAAACTTTGACCTCTGACCATCATTTTCCTTGAAGACATTTCTCACATATCATGTTTACAAAGGGACCGACAGGCAACCAGAAAACATAATCCCTCTGGCCACGGCTGTTGTGGAGGCATAAAAAAAGTTGACAACTTTTTTGACTTCAAAAAGGGATCCCTACTGCCATTTCAATTGGTGGTCAGATATTGAATAACAGTCTTAGTAAATTTCTTAACAGCTAACATCATATTTTTGACTTTACGTAACTGCCTGCATGAGGACCATTAAAAAAAAGATGCTTTGTCCCAAGCACACGACAAAACCACAACAAAATATCACCTTGTTGGACAAAATGAGAAAAAAAAAACATGTCACAGGTAAAAATATATAAACTCACCGTTAGGAGATACAAAAGAATTCCCTCCACCTACAGAGTAGACCGAGCTTATCCTCAGCTCCTCCTGAAATGAGAGGTTCACTGAGTGGTTCAGTACGCCTTCCACTCTTTTATTCAGTTAAAAAAGTTACAACTCTACACCCTGTTTTGAAGATGAACAGCAGACACACATTGAAAACTTTCTATCCTTAACACCCACCTCCTGATGCTCCAGCTCCTCTTTGATCTGTCTGATGGAGCTCTGAGGCAGTAAAGCAGCATCATAGCCCTCATCAATGGGCTCGTCTTTAATGTTGATAGGAGAAGACATACGGGGATTACTGTCCTCCACTGGAGCGGCATCTGACCTCTGAATAATAAAACGGAAAGTATTCATAACCACCCACTTAAAAGTTTAAAATGATTTCAAATGCAGGCAATTAATCTTTCCGGGTTTCTACCTCTCCCTGCTGGCTATCTTCTGTCTCCTCTGTCTGGTTCAGGACTCCTCCATCTATAACAAAAGGTACAAAAGGAAAAATTCAATTGCCATACAACATAACGCACATCAACGTAAAGAGTTTACAGCCACACATGCTCTGAACAGGCTACATTAAATGTCGGGAAATAATGGACATGGACATTAAGTTTATTCAGCTCTCGTGTTGTTGTGACAAATGAAAGTTGTCCAGTTTTAACGCATTGGTAACCATCCAGTCGACCCTGAGGAACCGTGTTGCCTATTGTCTTTTGTTGAAAGCTGCACTTGAACAAGCCCCAAAAACTCGTTAAATAAATAAGGAGAAAATATAATAAATAGGGAGACGAAATAAACCAAAAAGGTTGTCAGTTTCATATGACACCACTCTATTTATTATATGCCAACCCCCCCCACACACAGACAGATGACAAAGTGTGTGCTGTTTTCTCCTTTGTTTATGTGAGATTACGGTGCTGTTGCCAACCCTGCCAACTGGATTTTATGTTTACACATAGATGTAGAGTTACTCTTTCGCTATACTGAGGTACAGAAGCATCAGAATGCTCTACAGAAGTCACTACAGAAACCAAAACTCCCCTAAAACAGTTTATGATACAAGTTTGGGATTAGACCCGAAGTGGCCTTTAGGTCTCATAAGCCTTCCAGTAATAGCCTTTTTTTCAGGCTTCCTATTGGACCTTCCCTGGCTGGTAAATTTCTTTATCTTTAAAACTCCATGCAAACCCTTTGTTGTTGGGTTTTTGATAAAAACAGATTTTTTAAAAAAGTCTCCTAACCTAAGCCTAAGCCTAAAGAACCCTGATGATAAGGACATGGGACATGGTCAGGGTTATGTTTTAGACTTTGGGAAGATCCCTCCAGAGTCAGAAATGGAGTTTGAAAAACCATTTCCTCATAAATTTACTGAATTTGATGAGTTAAGCCAACTGTTCTGGACCGGTGTGTCAGGGCCCTGTAAGGATACTGTGATTGGCCACAATACAGCTGACAGACACTTACTGTTGTAGCCAATTTGGGATTTATGTGTCTGTGAGAGTGAATGCGTCACTTCTGAGGCACGGGGGTTGGTGGGTGTGTGTGTGTGTGTGTGTGTGTGTGTGTGTGTGTGTGTGTGTGTGTGTGTGTGTGTGTGTGTGTGTGTGT
>JAQLOL010000007.1:22284022-22302990 GCA_029783665.1 Naso thynnoides | reverse complement strand
GCGGCAGCCCTCTCTCTTCTCACTCTCTGCCAGAGACACTCCGACAGCTCAGTGGCTCCAGAGGAAGAGTTTAACCCCAAAATAATGGCAGCTGATCAGTCAGGGGGATTGTAACAGCTACACAGACAGCGTGTTTAGTTTACTGCCGACAATACAGGTCACCATCCCCGGCAGCACCGCCGCTAAGCCCCAGAGGAGAAGCCTGAAAACATGAGTCCACCAAGCGGACTAATCACAATGCTTACGGTCTGTGTCGCAACCAGAGTCTCACTTCTGAAGCATAAAGAAAATGAGTTTTGTCTTTCAGTAGGCTAATGAATAATTAAATCTGCTAAGCATATTGGCAGTGGTCTTATTTTTCTCAGATTTCGAAATCACCATGGTTTGTATTGTAAACAATAAACGCCACTGGCACCTGCACAAATAAGATGCAGTTATCAGAAACTGGGGTACTAGCATTTATACTATTTATCATGTATACAGGGATATGAGTAACCTGGTTTCTCTGTGTGAATGTAAACAACATATCCTAAATACGATCAAAACCGGGATGGGGCTCATAACCAGGATACTCAAGTCCATGTAAATGCAGTCACTGTGTTTTCAGAACATCACTGGGAGTTTTTACTTTGTAGAGCTCTGGTTGTCCACAAAGGGCAGCAATTATTTTATCCATCATGATGCAGTCGCAAAGTCCAAACTGCTGTGATAATGCCACCGTAAAAGTGTGCAAAGTCTCATGACGGCCTGCAGTCAAATACAAAAACATTTTATATGTAACCTATGGCAGGAATATTTAAAACTATTTGAGAAAAAATACTTCCTAATAGCATAAACACCCACCAATTTATTTATTTATTTTAATTTTTTGACGAAGTTCAATTTAGTGCTCTTTATGACCAGCAGATAAACATCTGCTGATCGTACATTCTTTGACTCTTGACAACACACAGCTTCCTTTTGAACACTGGATCATATCTGTAGCCTTCACGTGTTATCCCAATTGGTGATCTGTAAACTCTTAAAGATGCAATAAAGATTACAGTCTTGACACCCTCTACTATTGATGGCACAAGAGTTCCTTAAGGAATCCTTAAGATTTTTATTCATGGATGGCTTCACAGTGTGAGGTCCAGTTTGAGCTGCTGGACACTAAGTGTCTTTCAGCAGGAAAAACCTACAGTTACATAAGACCTTAACTAGCTGACTGACCCTTCACTCTTACTGCTGTGTAACAAGACACAATCTCTGACTAATCAAACACAGAACCAAACACATGTGGAGCTATTACACAGAACTGACCTCTTGTAAAAGTGGAAACGTTCAGTGAAGAGCAGGAACTGTTTATCTCCTCTCTGGAAGAAGTGTCTGGCTCTCGACACCTCTGACTTGCTGGAATACTCGCAGATGCTGGCAAAGTTTAACTCCTCTTTCTTCATGTAGTTGCGCAACCGGACGTAGTCAAAGTAGGATGGGATGTAGATCAGTGTGTGGGACATAACTGAGTCCCTGTACTGAGGCAGCACTTTGTCTAAAAAGAACTGAAACCTACAGGCAGAAAAGGGAACAGTGGAAAAAAAAGCAACTTTAAATGTTGTTAGATCACCCGATCATTTGTCAAGATCTCTTAACTGTTGCATATATTCTGATCATTTTTGGACATGTAATTTAAACAATGACACTTGCATAAAGACTAAGACTTATGTGCTACTAACAAGCAACAGTCTCATGAAAGACCTCAAAGGAAAGAAAACAATTCCAACAGGAGGCACCAGTATTCTACAACAGATGAAAAGTAACCATATAACTTAAATAAGAGTTAAATTTGAGAATGAGGTCAAGAGGATTTTTTCTTAATAAGGACCAAGAATAAGTCACAAGGAGTGTTTTATTCTAAAAGCATAACTACCAGGAGCAAGAGATGGCTGCAATGAAGGAGTTAAAAATTACTGTTTAATCACCTGCGGCAATAAAAACAAGCTTTTAACCTAATCACAGTTCAATTGGATGTTTTTTTTATGATACAAGATTATCATGACACAAGATTATAGATTTATGATACAAGATTACCGTAATCAAGGACATTGGAGCTGCAGTATTCCAGTGACAGTCTTACAGACACGGTTTTACTCTGATTCACGTCATGTCTTAAAAAAACCAAACCTGCCAACGTGCAGGGTGAGTCTTTACATTTCATGCCAATATCGTCAAGCCTAAGGCTCATTTTCTCTGTGATTGTTAGGTTTCTGCATTCTGTGCATGCAAAATGAGGGCAACGGTGTATAATTAATATACATCAAGTTCTTTGAGGCATGGAGAGATTTTAGCATGGAAATAACTCTGAAGTGACTACGAGGAACTTTCAGTTTTTGTTGATTCTAGTGGCCCCTTAGGACAAAACCGGTGGTGACACAAGCGCCTACTGTCTGAAAGGTCTTTGCGAGCGTGTGCCAGGCGAGCAGAACTCAGCATAACAACGGCAATGCATGCATTTGTTTTTGAAGTGAGTGAAAAACAAACTGCAGGATGGATCGCGAGCAGGTATTGTATTTATACATGACTGAGAAATAAGTTATAAGCCAGTTGTATGGCAATAATGTCCCCGAGACCTATTACCTCTATTTTCTGTAGGCTAACGTTACATGCTAAGGTGCAAACTAACAGCCGTAGGCATAGAATAAAACGACATTACTGTCACCGCATAGAACAATAATTTTATTTTTTTAAAAATTGTTTTATCTGAGTTTGCAGGGATTCGAACTCGACCACAGGCATTAATAGTAACTACATAAAAACAGCAGTCTGTTCGCTGAGGGTCTCATTTGCTGTTACAGTAAATTTATAATCATCAGAGGAATCATAAGAAGGTTTTTTAAATACTTAAAAGTTCCTCGCAGTCACCTTATTATACAAAATTGATGAACAGGGATGAGTTTCTAATCAATACCAGGAGTGGAACTTCAACAGTTAACTGAATTTCACTCGCAGATGTTTTCAAATTTTGAAGCGCCTTCAGTTGGAGACAGTCATCCACTTAGCAATCAGAAAAAGACACTGTTTATAAACCCAGAAGCTGCCTAAGAATCAATGGGTTTTCAAGTTTTCCTCAGCTGTCTGTACATCCACGTATGACTGCATACAGGAACTGCTATCAGCTATCTGCCATGTATTTAATCATGTATTTGCCAAGTTTGAACATATATGGGCTGAAAAACAAGGCTCAAGCTGTAGCCTACTGTGTAAATCACTGAATCAGTGGCAACGTGATACTTCTGTTGGTTTATCTTAAGCCTGCTACACACCGTGCGATTTTCAGCCGTCCCAGACAAAAGATTGCTAAATGTGGCGATATCTTTGGTCACAGCTCCAAAATGGTGGCCCTACGTTGTCGCACAGTGAGAGAGGTTCATAGATGGCCGTCGTCCTGGTCTTGCAACCAAAGACAGCCTGAGATGAATTTCTGAGTGTCAGAAAATAACTATGACCATCTCACAGTGTGACAGCTGCTATGACCACGTGTACTAAACAACAAGAGAAAATGCAGCGCAGATCCACGTGATGCTGGTGCCTAATCCAAACAAACAGCGAGCTAGCACACTAATTAATACTAACCTCAAGCTCCCTCTACAAAATCTGCACTCCAAGTTGGCTTCCTTTCCGTTGCCACGACAGCATCCACAGTCATCTCCTCTTCCTCTCCCTCAGAGTTTATTACACAAACATAAATGATACTATGGCAAGGACTTGGTTTAGCTTCATTGTTTATCTGCCAAAATTAGCTGCGCACCACTATGATGCACGCTGATGTGGCCCACACTGAAGACCTTTCATTTCCTTGTGTTGTAGCCTGTGGTTCAGTTGGTGCTATTATTACATAGTCTACACAAATAAAATGAGTCATTGCACCCATGTTTATTAGTTAGCAATAAACTGAGAGACTGCAAATATCGCACAGTGTGTAGCGGGCTTTACATGGTCAACAAGATGTTTGTGTGCAACAACACGACACGGTTCACCTGTGGGAAGAACTTACCGAGCATCATGGTCCATGAAGCTGTCAGAGGAGAACATCTGAAACACATGAGGCAGCTGAACCAGCACCTGGCAGATGGAACCTGTTTTTGGAATGTTCTTCGTGAAAATCTATGACAAAGAGCAGACAAAGAATTAACTTTAAATAAACCGACTTCATCAAATCACAATAAAGAAACCTGGGGTAAAATACAAAGAAAAAAAAATAATGTTTTCATTCTTTATCATAAAAAGTCAGAAGGACACCTAAGCAGGGCTTTGCCGGAATATCCAGTTGACCACAGCAAACAACTTAGTGGCACTAATGCTCCAACCACAGAGTGCTTACTCAGTCTGTGAGATCATTTCTGGCTCTTGAATAACATGTTTGACTAAATTGCAGTTTGCACTGAATGTTGAGTCCTGGGAGCAGGTGTAATGTTGTGCAGAAGGTAAACAAAGCGTATAAAGTGCAGTACCTGTCCCCGGTAGTTGGAGCAGTGCTTTGTGAGGATGTTATTGATCTGTGGGTCATGGATGGAACTGAACACCAGCGTCTGCCGGTAGTGCTGGGCCCAGTTGTTCAGGTTCCACATCCTCACCCTGGAGAAGTCCACTCCATGAGAGTCAAGTGGCTGCAGGTTAATGTGCTTCATCACATGCTGTAGAGGGGTGAATAGTGAAATTCTCCTCAAGACATCAACTTACAAAGACACACATTAACTATCTCAACGTACGGGTTGGGAAGCAGTCATCTATAGAGTATTTCATACAACCAAGCAATGAAATGTGACTTTTTAAACCAATTAGAATCTAAAAATCATAAAAGAGAATGAATTATGTATACTGAAGGTGGATTTATAGCGGCTGTAAGACATTTGCAGCACTTCTCTGAATGCTCACTTTTCTACTAAATCTCTTTGGCTATAAGGAGAGTAAAGCCGTCTGTGAGCGTCCGCATTTTGCACTCTCGTGTTTATATTTACACTGACAGGCAAAGGCTTCGCCAATAGCCAGCTGTCACTGGTCCAGGGCACAGGGCTCTCCTTTCTCATTCAGCTTAAAACCAACATGGGAGCTTGGTTTTGACTCTGACATTTAATCCATTTAATGCCCAGTTCAGACTAAAGGATTTCAGCCCTGATCGTGCTGTCGGTGTCAGTTTTTGGAGATGGTGGGTAAAAAGCCTCAGGTCGTAGGCAAATAAGAGCGCGCTCCTCTGAACGACATGGGCATATGTGAACAGTTCAAGGACGTTGTCATGAGCTCATCCACAGCGTGACTGCGAGTGGCAGGATATGTAACGTGCCAAATATCTGGCCCAGTCGCAGGTGTGCAGGTACCATGGCTGGACTGGCCGCCAGGAGCACCAGGACCTTTCCCGATTACTTGGCCTGCTAAACGGTCTGCAGGCAGGAGCTTTTGAAAAGAAAAAGACCAAAAACATCCAACAGGCGCAAAATGCTTACGTCAAAATTCACACACCAGGACATACAGTCGCCTATGTGTGCCACAAATAGCAAAAATAAACAGCAGCGTGAGGGTCTAGTGTAGTTTGTATGTACTTAAGTGCTGTGAAACGATCAGAAAAAAACTTTTTATTTCTCTGATTCACCGTCTTTCTCATTACTATGCTCCTTCTCCTTCATTCACTTTAAGCTTGTTCGACCAGCGCTGCTCTCTCTCTCTCTGAGCAGCACAAAGCAGAGTGTGCGAAACAGGATATATTTTAAAACGACAATGATGCCCGTTATTGCTGACTTTTCAGGTGGTAGGCTGCAACATTATTGTTGTCAAAGTTACAAAACTTTGTTGTTATTCAGTCATGTAGTGTAAAAAACCCTCAGTGACTAAAAAAAAAAGGGTTAACAGTCAAGAGACCCGATGACTTTGCAGGTTGTGTGGTGGGTTCAAGCAATAAGAAACTTCACGTAGCTACATGTACCAAACATTGTAGCTGGGATCATGCAACCATTTCAACAAAACAAAAACAAAAAACATCACAGGTAACATGTTGTTTTCCCCTATTTCACTGTTGCTGTGCTATGATGTGTGTGTACGGGAGGTGTGGGAGTGGCCTGTGTGTGCGTGTGTGTCTATGTGAAAAGGAGCCGTTCTGATACACACACAAGAGCAGATTGAGACAAGAGCTCAGGCAGATAGGAGAGGAGCAGGCATGAGCGACAGGCTAAGATGTTGGTGACATTCTTATATAAACAAACATGCATGAAACCGATGGGCGATGTATTGCCGGCTCCAAAATTAGCAAGTTCTAGCCCATATGTTACGCAGTGCAACTATACTGTAATTATCGCGACAGGCCAAACCTGAAATGCTCTGTCATGGCTCCAGTAGAGTTTTCTTTAGTGTCTACATAAATATTAAATTTTAACATGTTGCTAAACAGCAGATGGTGCCACATCCCTTCCAGCAGTAAAAGATAAGACTGTTGAACAGATGCCAGCCCACAATAATTCGTCATGTTGATTGTGTTTGTGCTCTCACCAAGACGTGCTCCCAGTTCTGCATGAGAAAGACATCAGCCTGGTCCACTACCAGCAGCTCGACGGAGGAGAGGAAGTCAAAGTCTCTCTTATTTTCTCCTTCTGCTCCAAGCAGTGTGCGGAGGCCCAGCGGAGACGCAATGATGATATCGGATGAATAAAACGGAGAGTATAGACGAATGCTGCTCCTCACAATAGACAGGCCTGATGAGGGGAGAGGACAGGAAGGAGGTCTCAGACAGTGAAACCCAGAGGAGGTTTTCCTACCCTGTACTTGCTAAACTGTACCTATCCTGAAGTGATCATCCACGTTGCCCGAGAAAATGGCTCTGTAATCGTCTGGTCTCTGCAGATTGGAGGGCTTGTCATCTTCATCCTCTCCAAACTCCTCCTTGAACCTCTTCTTGTTGCTGACCACTATCTTCTTGCCTTTGGTGTCCAGCAGGCTGATGAGTGTCTGGACGACTTGCAGAGCTCCGCCTCGGAACGGAAGGAGAATCAGGACCTGACACATACAACAGAGCAGAGGAAATAGTTTGATCATTTGTGGCTAAGTGTAAGCATTTAGAAAAGTGATGAAGTATTAATGTGCTGGACTCAAAACCACGGAGGGAATCCAGTGAGATTCCAGGTGAAATAACACGTCTTATAGGACCATACCAGTGTTACTACATTATTGTCTTTTGTCTTCATCAGCTGCATAGGTTACATAAACCCCACTCATTTTCCCCCAAATACATTTATCTATGAGATATCGTGTTTGTTTACATTTTGTCCATATTCTATGAACATTACAGAAAGTACCTAAAATGTGTGACCTTAGTTAACACATTAATGTTAGTTAAGAAGGACGCCTGTGTCAAAATCCTTCTTCGTGCTAATATTTGAGCTAGGAGGGCAACACTTTTAGAGAACTATTTTTTCAGGCGTAATAACTTTCGTCTCAATGGCTCCCAGCTCCTCTCTCTCTCTTGCTCAGCAATTTTTGACTAAATAAACTCAGAAGGGTGAATTACCTACACCTAGCAACTTTCACGTGTCCTATAGGGTTTCTGTACCCTGTTCAACATGAATGACAGTGAATGGGGTTTAAAACAGCAGAGAAGAAGTCACTATTAATACGCTTGGGGTACCCAGTCTCTCAGCATTTGCCCATCCTGTTCATCGTTTAACTTAACTACACACACACTAGGAGCAGTGGGCTGCTGCAGTACAGCACCCAAGGACCAACTCCAGATCTTTGGCCAGTTTCTTGGTCAGGGGCACCGACAGGAGTAATTAACCCGAACATACACGTCTTTATTGGTACGAGGAAACCAGAGCGCCCAGGGAAAACCCACGCAGGCACGGGGAGAACATGCAAACTCCACACAGAAAGGTCTTGGATTTGAATCCAGGACTTTCTTGTTGAGAGGCAACGGTGCTAACCACTAACCGCCGTGCTGCCCTGCACAGTCTGAGATCTGCTAAAGTATAAACAGGTCAGATTGTAACAACATTTACAGAAGATATGGGCGAACTTTGCCAATGGCGAAGTCAAAAACGGACTGATATGGGCCTTTAAGGTGTGATACAGCCGCAGAATTGTGTGCCACACTGCTGTACAAAAACATTAACAATTTTGCATTTATTACGCATTAGCATTTTATTAACTACAGTGAGACCTACTCTTTGTTTTGTACTCATTGTTGTGAATTTGTACAATCAATTTGTACAAATTTTTGAAAACATAGTGTGGTCTAGGGATGCTACAATACAGCCAGCCCATGGTTCAATACAAGCCTCAGTTCTCAGGTCACGGTTTCGGTAATCATTTTGTGTGTAAGGAGAAAAAAAAATTCTATGTGTTTTTGTCAAAAATGTTTCTTTTTTTGCCTATTAGCTAAAAAAAAAATCCATTCAGACACACTCTTGTGTAACATAAAATGTAAAATAAATAAGTGTGTCTATTATAAGACTATAGTCTGTCTATATTTTTTCCATTTTTTGGTGCTCTTTACCTTTTCTGGGACATATTTTTCTCTGTAATATAATATAATTTTTTTTTTTTTAAATTTTTCATAGATGAATCTTGGGTAATTCTGAGTGCATTTCAGAATGTTTCTCAATAAACCCAAAAACGTCCTATTGGAAACAAATCTCAAAGTCAATAAATTAAACCATATTGCTGACATCAAACAATTCTACGTGAAGTTCAGAAAGAATGGTTCAATATTGGATCTCCTCTCTCTGCACTGCTGTCTGTAACAGAGCTGCTACAGGAGGAGCTGGTTGTTAGCAGCAGCAGCGCTACACAAGAGTTTAGAAGATCTTTAATTTGTGGAAAGCTTAGCTAAACAGTTAAACGGCATACAGGCAGCTTTCTTTTTAGCTTGTTTTGAACAATGAACAGTTAGCTGCTGGGCTCGCGTGCTGTGCTTGTGACTGTTTAGAAACTGATAAGCAGAGATCGTCTCTTTTCAAAATTAATGGAATGGTCGGTAAAACACAATAACGCTATTTCACATTAAAAATCAGTGTTTCTCCGACAGACACAGCACAGGAGGGAAAAAGAAACAGACTGGCGCTTAAAGAAAAAAGCCTGATTCCTCAAACTCTGCTCCTAACTCCGCTTGTTCAGTGAAATGAGTGACTGCAATGTCGTGCTCAGCTGGGAGGCGTGGACAAGTGTAGTGTTTCCGGGCTGCTCTGAAGCTCTGACAGAGCCATCTCAGGGAGAAATACATTGAAACTAGTTACATAAAACTTTATGCAAAACTGAAATACCACAATTTCAAAGTGCATATCAAACCATGGATGGCGTACTGTACCTTTTCAAATTATATTGAGAATTGTTGCATCCCTATTGTAGTCAGTGCTTTACCTTGGGTCGTGTTAGTCCTTGGTCTCTTGGTTCATCCTGTGGCTCAGCTCCGGCTGTAGCCTGAGTTTTCTGCTCTCTCAGCTGAGTATTGTGAGCCAGGACCTGTGAGTTGGCCTTCAGCACGTGGTTGAGAACATGGAGGCAGTATGCACTGCGAATCTGTGGGCCCAGGCTCAGAGGACAAGTCTCTGGGTAGTAGACGTCTTTGTAGGAGCCCATAAGAGAAAGTAGTTCTAGCTGTATCGGGCTGATCTCCTCAACAGACCCGTTCAGATCCGTCCAGCAAGTCTCCAAAAGTTTGTGGAAAACTGGGAGACTTGTGTCTTTCTGTGAGCCGACGGATCCAAACTTCTCTAGGGGATTTGCAGAGAGCAGAGTGCCCAATTTTGGCCACTACATGTGGGAAAAAGCAATTACAGTTAAGTACATAAACTGTTAAAAAAAATTAAAAGGCTGAATGCAGTTTTGTCAAATTGTGTGCCAGTTATTACCGTGATCTGAGTCTTAGTTTTGCTGCCAGATGTTATTTTCTGTACATCTTCTTCGGTAAGTTCTGTGTTCAAATGCTGCAAAAACACGTCTGCAAATACAGAAAAAACTGTGAATATATCTCAACCAAACCGTGTTCCTGTTTTCTCATTGAGCAAACACTTTGTTTACAGTATTTTCACAATAAAATGACATAAGAGCATTTCTTAAATCTCTTAGAAATTACTGGACAAGAAAGTTAGGCTGATATATTTGAACTGAAATAAAAAAGTAATAGGAAATATTAAACTTTGAACTGAATTTCTTTTCTTACCTTTGCTGTCTTCGTGCTCTGCTGTGCCCGCAGCGTCCTCATCTCCGTTTTCGTCCATGAAGTTGGTCTCCAGACAGAACTGAGACTCGTGTTCTTTGTCTACAAACTCTTCAACTGCAGCCTCTGTCTCCCCCCCTTCTGCTGCTTCAGTCAGAGCCTCAGCTGCGTCCTCAAGTTCTTCCTCCCCCCCTTCACATTCTTCACCATCCTCACTGCCGTCATCAACCCCATCACTCTCTCCTGCAATAAAACGCAAAACAATATGCAGTCAACTGTGATGTTTCAGTCTATGCTGTCCTCAGCTGTGCTAGTAATAAACAACCCACCTTCAACAAGAAGCTCCTCATCTTCCTCTTCATCCTCAGTGCTCTCCTCTTCACTCTGCTCGTTACTGGTGGCTTTGCTGAGAGTTGAAAGGAGTTTCTGATAGGCGGTTTTTTGCTCTGGTTCCTCCTCCTCTTCCTCCAGCTCATCAGGCTCAACGTCAGAGTGTTCGGGGCTTGCTGGCTGTAACAGAAATGAGGAAGGAACATCTTTAAATTTGTAATGTTACTCTAAATAAATATATAAAACTGTTTGGGAAAAAAAAGAAAGACGACTGAACAGATCAGAATTTCTTCCAACTACATGTGATTAGATGGCAGGCCCTTGTTGCTGCTCTATCTGGAAACACGTCTTTGTGCAGGGACAGTCACTATCAAGTAGGACTGCAACTAATGATTGTTTTCATCATCGATTAATCTGCCGATTAGTTTTTTGATTAATCGATTAAATCATTTATTCAACGAAATGTCAAAAAAGTGCTAAAAATGTGCATCTTAATTTCCCAGAGCCCAATGTGACATCTTCAGAATGCTTCTTTTATCCAACTGGCAGCCCAAAACAAAAAGACTCATCATTTATGATCATAAATGACACAGAGAAGCAGCAAATCTTCACACTTAAGAGGCTAAACCAGCAATTCTTTTCATTTAAAAAAAAAAAAAAGACTGAAAAGATTGATCGATTATAAAAATAGTTGCAGATTAAATTTCTGTTGATCAATTCGATTAATTGTTGCAGCTCTACTGTCAAGGAGTTGTGCAGAGCTACTCACCAGCTCCACTATTTCAGTTCTTTCAGGTCCTTCGCCGACTCTGTGGGAAACACACGGGGAGATGATGCTGCTTGAAAAACATTATTTTGTAAGACCACCGACTAATTATGAAGGTATTGGTCTGCTGCTTGCTGAGTTGTTGATTAAAGCACTTAAAGTAAAGCTCTCTGCTCTTTGCATGTGACATACTGGCCAGAGAACAAGGTCATGAGTAATGGAACAGAGAGGCCATGTATAGAACTTAATCACCTGGGAAGTATTTCCTAAAAACAGACATCATGTTTATGACTTTGTCTCTGTTGTTTTGAAAAGAAGCATATTAGGCTATCTGTATTACATACAGTTATTAATGGCTGATAATCCAAACACTGTCACAAAGGTGATTTCACGGATTTATTTGCTAAAGAATGGACAACTATCTTCATAGGACGACACAGTTGTGCATTAACTATTGACTAACGTTAATCAATTTTGACCTGCCAACCTAAAAAATCTTATAAGTTGTGTGATAACAATATTATTTACATTTATAATGTTAAGGTTACCTGTTTTAATTAGCAGAAGTACCTTGAGAAGATCGAATTGCACACAAAATGGAAATTTAGGGAAGGCTGTATGCGGTGTGTCTAAACGTTTTAGTTCATTTGAATATTTACTTAATGTTTCAAATAACACAGAACACTGGGTAAACTGTAAACACAGCTTTCTGTCTGTGTGTTAGCTCGTTGGCTAATATTAAAGTAGCTTAGCTAATAATTCCGTTAAGACAGGCTGTAGTTTGTTGTGCTGCTTACACGTCATGGAATGGGTGCTCCTCTCCGAACTCTTTCAAGTGTTTCTTCTGTTTTTTGGATAAGTTTGTGAAAAGCTGGTTCTTTTGCCTTCTTTTACCCATGTTTACTGTAAGTCTATGGTGCTGCACGTGTCGCGCCCCGGCTTCTTCGGTGGTTGTTGTGAATCGGTGAATCGTGTTACTGCCACCTACAGGTCAGGGGGAGAATTGCAGGTTTGTGGTTCGCTTCTTGTCAGTGACAGGAAGGGATTTTGCTGTCAGCTAGGGGTGAGATATTTTAAAAAACTATTCAGTGATTATATTAATAACGTGGTCCTCAAAGTCATAGATGTCAATAAACGTAAAGCCACTATACATTGTAGGCCTACAATATAAATTATCCCACAGTCAAAACTGACCAATTTACAGTCTTATTCAACAGAACAATGTGACAGATTATTATATTTAGATCATTCACTACAGAGGGAGTGTAATTGTTAATATTTTGATATTTGTAAAAGCTTTATTTTTGTTTTCCACTGAAATAACCGAATAAAATAATAGAATAGACCTACATCTAAATTAGTTTACATATCTTACAATTAGATTCAGAATACTACTGGAAAGATGTCACACCTTAAATGTAAGTATAAAGACAAATATATTCTGTACATCCCACTGCTTATGCACTTAATAACCATGTGCTTTAATTCCCCAAGTGTTTCACACATTTCTCTGCCTCTTGCTTTCTCAACAAACATGGCACCTGGCAGGAACATCCCACGGTTTTCACTGAGCGGCATGGCGACAAATTCATCTTGATTCAATGGCCACATATTCTCACTGTAATCACCAGTTCCAGTGTCAATCCCAGAATATTTGCTGATTTGTTCAGCCGCAGTCTTACAATGAAATTTTACTGCGAGTTGGTAAATATTTGATAAATTCGTATTTGTGTTGTTTTACTTCAGGAACAGATGGGTAAACATGGCAAAAGGTTATCTATGGTGTTTTAAGGGTAATTTTTAGACATTAGGCCTGCTCAAATATCCTGATTGAATGTCTAAGACTAGACACAGGTCTGCAGTCTATCTGCTGTTTGATGATCAATTATTGAAGATGGTAATATCAATTTACTGTTTGCCTGTTTTAGCTGTTACCATGGCAAAGGCTCATCAATTATTAACTAAATGGGTGTCTAGTTTTTGTACTCGGGGTATTTTCGGCTCATTTTGACACATCAATGGGGATATTATTGTTTGATAATTGCAAACCACTTGAGCTTAGGCTGAAAGAGCACATGTGGCTTTTCTGAATGGGATGTAAAACATGTGAGACGTTCTTGAATTTCAATGGAGGGGCCAAAAGTGAAACAGGAGAAAGAAAAGGCTAGAAAAACAGTTAGGTTTAGAGTAGCATCAGCCAACAGTGGCCGGGTCTTAGCGGAGGTGTTCAAGGATGAAACAGCCTGGTGCGGCTCAGTGTCGGACTCAGTGGACTCTGACGGCACCAGCAGCCCAGAGGCTGAGCGGGGGAGCCCACCCACCGCCAGCGAGGCCAACAGTCATCTGAACGGTCTGGTGGTGGGAGCTGCTCAGGACGAGAACGGCTGTGAACACGATGACCTGCTTTTGTACGCCAGTGCCAAGAGAGAGATGCTCTTCAGCAACAAACGGATCAATATCTGCAGCAAGAATGGGACCATACGAGGAGTGAGGAACAAAGTGAGCGCAGGCCAAGTGCTTTTCAACAACCTCTCCAACATGTACTCTGTAAGTAGCTCTACATTTTATCACAGGCTATCTTTCTAATGGCTTTTCTTATATTATCTGAGCTATAAAAGCAATTAAAGGCACTTTATTCCTGCGTCAATCCTGGAACTGAATACTAATCAATCCCTATTAATAGTGTTGACCTTGGTGATGTGCTTGTCCAGTCATCTTATTTTTTTCTCTTTCTATTTAAGGGTTCACTTCGTCATCAGAAAAGGAGACCCTGGGAAAAGGAGTAAACAGTTTGGTTGTAGCAGTTTCACACACTGTGGTCATCATGAAGAAACATCCCTGTGTGTATTCATCTGCCTGATCAGGATGTAATAAATAACACTTACGCTCATATAAATATCTTTTAAGTTCATACAATCATTTGAAACATCTCATATGATCCATTTCTAAATGTATAAAACATCAACAGAACAGCAGTTATTATAGTGCTAAACTGTGTCCACGCATACCTTAAACAAACTAAACAAGTAGTTCACTCGACCCTCCGAGAGTTTGAATGGGTTTCTGAAGATATTTTTTGTATTTTTTAAGATGTTCTAAGTAATCATGGCTGAGAATTTTGATATAAGGAGGAGTCTTGTTAATGGCATTTAAATGAATTGTGCAAACATGCATGTTTTTCTAAGTATTTTTAAATGAAGTTTGTATTTCAGTAGATTTGGTTGTGCTTAACGTCATTTCTAATCCATAATTCCACATATAAAACCAATGTCTTGTCTGGTTTTGTGAATCTAACAATAAGATAACAGCTACAAGTCTGTACAATTTGGAACCTGGAACTAGGTTATGTGTCGTTATTTGTGCTTTTAAATACACATCAAACTTATCGCTGAGTCATTTTTTTGTCAGTCTAAGTTAGTTTATTAACACAAGCATACAAAATACTTGGGCCCACACAATATACAAAAAACCAAAACAAAACACTTTACTTAAAGCATCCATATTTAATGCATTATGAACATACTTATAATGCATTGTAATATGCCTATAGTGCTGTATAATCACAGTTACCAGCAACAATAGGATTAACCGTAACCATTACCATAACCACAACCACTTATAATGCATTGTAAGAGCGTTCATCCTGCGTTAATAATGTGTAATACATGTTAATAATGTGTTATAATGCTTTATAGAGATAGGCTTCATAGAAAGTGTTACCAAAATCTCATATACAATGAACCCATTCATATTAAAAAGTATAACACAATATATAACAAAAACCATCAGTCAGTCTATGGAAACTTGTTGGTGTTCTAATGGCGCTAGACAAGCCTGTAATATACTTAAAATTGTTTTATCAGTGTCTGCAAAGAGTGAACTCAGTTCAGTGGAGTCATGTCCATGAACACACACTGGTGTGTGTTTCACGCTGATGTCCTGTGCGTGAACACACACGAGTGTGTGTTCTGTCTTACAGCGACACACATGTTGTTCAGGTGTTGTATGACTGCGACTTCCCATTTCCACTTGCAGTGTGAGAGGACAAACGGCACCATGTTACTCTTAAATAGACTTAAATGTAAGCTGTGTTGCTGGTATAAAGTGGGTGGATTGATGTATCTGGGTTGATGGCTTGATAGGAATCTTGTATCTTGTTCCTTCTTTAGATCGGAATTTTTCAGTCATCTCCATGTGGTTGCTCCCGATATGATCTTGTTTTTCCACGATTTCAGATAAATACGAGGCCACAGACTGGCTCTCTTTTCTTGTCAATTTAAGAACATACCACAAGGGGTCGTCAAGCATGCCATGCACTGATTGATCTCAGTCAAAAACCTGGGTTTGCTTTTCTGTCACGGAGGCTTGCACTGAAAGGAGTCTTGCCTCCAACAGGCAGGTTAGGTCAGGTGTGGTTGACCTTGCTCCAAGTAAGGATTTCACCCCAATCATGTAGAGAGATTTTTAACCGAGCCTCACATCCACACAAAATAGCAGACGAAAAAGCAGCTTCAAAAACCTTTTTTTTTTAAGCACAAATGCTGCATCATAGTTAATGGATAGAAGAATAAGAAGAATACGTAATTGGTCCAAGTGTTTTGTCTTCTCTTTTGTATATTGGGCGAGTGAGGTTCAAGCCTAGCTTCAAGATATGTGCAGCTGTCACAATGCCTCAGTTAAACGAATCAAACTAAATAGGCTGCCTGTCTTTATCAGATCCCAAGATAGCCATAAACTTTGTTTTATCATCATTGACAAGCATACTCAGCATAACAAGCATACAAGCGTACAGTATTCCCCCAAATATTTCAATCTCTCAGTCAGCCTTTCTCTTGATGTCGCCAAGATATTCTGTCTCACATAACACTTTGAATGCAGGACTTGTACTTGTATTCAAATATTACAATTAGTGTTCAAATAAAGGATCTGAGTATTTCTTTCAACACATTTCACTAAATTGCGACTCTAAATTGAGCCTATGTCTAAGTACAAGATGGCGCATAATTAATGAAAGAGTATTTCTCTTCTATACATGACCGTACACATTTTGTGGTTTTTGTATCACATCCTTGTCGACTTCTAACAGCACAACAGTGGTGATTTTTGTTTCATTTTATTTTATTTTATTTTATTTTATTTATTTTAAAGGGAAAATTCCCTAATTGAAACCACACCAAGAGACGCTGTTGATTTCTTGAGGATAAATTTGCTGAATCATAACTCAACAGAGGTAGGACAAAGTCGTTGTTTTGCAAGTCTCAAGTCTTTGCTCTCAAGTCCCAAGTAAAGACAGGCAAGTCTTCAGTCAAGTCCAAAGCCCTAACCATTTAATTTCCAGTCTTAAACAAGTTATTAGCATTCTCCTAATCTACTAAATCTACACAAACAGTGAATGCTTTTCAAAAAGAGGGCGAAGAAGAGGAAGGCATAGTATCCCACTTTATGGTTTGTTCTTTAACTTGACTGGATGATGTCTGATGCTTCAAACAAAGTAGATTCTTGGGGGAAAAGTGTGGACTTGCTGGGAATGGAAGGCGTTAACTTTAGTTGATTCAGGAAATGAAGGGAAATTCATGGCACACTCTTTAAATAACAAAAATTTAAATCTCAAGTATTTTCAAGTCAAAAGGCTCAAGTCCAAGTGAAGTCACAAGTCATTGGTGTTTAAGTCCAAGTCGAGTTTTAGGTCTTTTACCATATTGTCAAGTCTGAAGTCATCAAATTTGTGACTAGAGTCCAAATCATGAACTCAGTAACTCTACTTAAAAAAAAATCGTTTGCATGTAATATTTCTAAAGAGAAAAAGTCGAAGAGACAGTGAATTTATCAGCCATTTGTGTAAAAAGTCCATTTCCAAGGTAGCCTATCACCTAATCTGCAATTTAAGTCTAGATATTATGTTTTTTAGAGAATGGTCGACTGTATTTTTAGAAAGATATTTTCTTCACCGCCACATCCTCACTGGACCTGCACAGCTAAGACCAATTTTAAGGTGGACTTTCCCTTTAAGTGACAGATTTATGCAACAACATCTCACCGTACACCTGCCTCGGCCAGCGCTGTGGACAGCGACCCTGCCAGCTCTCCACAGACCGCAGACGGCGCCGCCTCCTCCCGCTCACACTGACAAGCACACCGCGGGAACGGAGGGGCAGGGCACGTTCATTTTGCAATGACCAGCGGGCTCATACAGCGTAATGCACGATCATGTTACTGCGGCACCGACAGCCAAACCGTAGAAGGTAGGATGCGGGCTTTCCAGTAGAAACCAGCCCGTTTTTTCATCCTGCAGCCACCGCGAACATCCTCATCGTTTGGGCTTCACCGAGCGCCATGGATCCGTCGCCTCGTCTGGCGCTTTTCTTGGGGCGGAGTGGCTCTAAATGGTGACAGATGTGAAGCACGTCTGACAACCAGCTCGTCTTGCTTGGGGGACTCTGCAGAGCAAGGTGGTGAAATCTCTTCCTCTTCCTCCTCCACGCCCTGTCATCATTAGTGTCAGTAGCTGCTCAGCACCATGTCCCCTCCAGCATCGGCTGCGACAGCGAGTGAGAGCAGCACGACCACCGTTTTTGAGGAGGACACCAGAGAGGAGGTATTGTTTTCCTGCATCCCTTGCATGAGCAAATTCATTTTGGTCTGATCTGTGTGGTAGCTCTCGGTGCAGGGCTTGAATGAATCCATGTGCACAGCAAGCAGCAATGTAACACACTGCAGGTGATTTTTATTTATTTTTTATTTTGACAGGGATTTGGTCTCAAAAATAATCTCCCAGCTTCACATGGGATCATTTCTGTGGTTGTGTATGCACCATTCATAATGTGCAGAGGAAAATGGTTTGACACATATCATTTAGAAATCAGTTTTACACTGTAGCTCTTATTTTTTAATCTTATCTCTCCAGCACTTAAATGTAAAATGGAATAAAATGTCAACATAGCTGAAAAACTTTCTTATTCAATCCTAGAGGGACATTTCTAATGTGAGGGTGTCAGTACTTTGGTTGCGTGATTTAATAAATTTAAGTTCATGATAGTATCACGGTACTCGAGATTGGCCTTGGTCTCAAGACCACTTTTTGAAGGTCTCTGTCTGGTCTTGGAATCGAACACATTTTGACTCAGTCTTGTCTTGGTCTTGGACATAGCGGACTCTGGATTTTTAATCGAAACCAGTCAAGACCACAAAATATTTCTCTGTCAACATAATGACTGTGATTGGATGTAAAACTTGCTGCTTCAAATGCAGCCAATAGCGTCAGTCATTTTTAGTTGGATTTTTTGATTCGTTCAAGTTTAGCTGCCATAAGCAGATAGAATTCATGTGCAAAACAACATACAACATACAACACCTGGCAGAGTGCAAGTTCTGCATGTCAGTACTTACTGAGACGACTGGGAAACATTAACCTCCTATTGCCACCTTAAAATCAGAGGAAAATTTTGTAATGGTCTTGATCTTGACTCAGTCTCGGCCCCTAAATTCTTGGTCTTGTCTCAGTCTCGGCACACTCTGGTCTCGGACAAGTCTTGGTCTCGGTTAGTTTGGTCCTGACTACAACACTAGTTGATGATGTCCGTTCAAAATCTTTACTGTAATCACACAGTATGTCACAGCGGATGGATCGGTCACGAGTTCACTTCCTCTCCCTCTCCTTCACTGTCTGTCCTTTCACCTTTCACTATCCAGTAAAGG
>JAQLOL010000007.1:22258539-22283922 GCA_029783665.1 Naso thynnoides | reverse complement strand
ACTATCCAGTAAAGGCAAACGTGCTTCAAAAACGAAAAAAAAAAATCTTTATTGGGGTAAAAGATGTTGCAGTGGTCAATCATAAGTGATGGACTCCGCAACAATCAAAATGACATTTTAAGTTGGTGATAAATTCTATGTTAACTGTTTCTCCTCTTTTGTTGTGTGTGTTTTGACTCCACAGCAAAGACCCCTGAAGCAATCTCTGAGCAAGTCACTGTGCCGGGAGAGCTTCTGGAAATGCCTCCTCCTGTCCGTTCTCATGTATGGCTGCATGGGAGCCATGGTTTGGTGTCATGTCACCAAGGTGACCCGCCTCACCTTTGACAGTGCCTTCAAAGGGAAATCTATGATGTACCATGACAGCCCGTGCTCGGATGGCTATTTCTACATCCCTCTGGCCTTACTGGGCATGCTCTATTTGGTCTATCTTGTGGAGTGCTGGCACTGTCACGTGAAGAATGAGCTGCAGCACAAAGTGGATGTGGAGGGCATCTCGGAGCGCATCCAAAGGATGCAGCAAGCAAAACCCTGCATCTGGTGGAAGGCCATCAGCTATCACTATGTTCGCCGAACACGACAAGTCACACGCTACCGCAATGGAGATGCTTATACAAGTACCCAGGTTTACCATGAACGTGTCAACACCCATGTGGCAGAAGCTGAGTTCGACTATAGTCACTGTGGCGTGAAAGATGTTTCGAAACAGCTGCTGGGCTTGGAGAAGTCTGCACTCACAAAGATGCGGTTCACCAAGTGCTTTAGTTTTGCAAACGTAGAGTCTGAGAATTCTTACCTGACACAACGAGCGAGGTTTTTCACTGATAATGAGGGCCTGGATGACTACATGGAAGCCAGGGAGGGCATGCATCTGAAAAACATTGACCTGAAGGAGTATGTCCTGGTGCTGTGTGATCCAGAGCACAGCCCCTGGTATCTGTCCCACTATGTCTTCTGGTTTGCCTCATTCCTCACTTTCTCCTGGCCTCTCAGAGTCTTCACTGAGTATCACACTTCGTATGTCCATTATCGTGTCGAGAAGCTCTTTGGCCACGATTACCTCCCTGTGACTCCATGTGATGATCGGCCGTATTGGCGTCGTATCCCTCGTGTTAACACCATTGACAGTACGGAACTGGAATGGCACATTCGGTCCAACCAGCAACTGGTGCCCAGTTACTCAGAGGCTGGCCTGATGGACCTGGCCCAGTGCCCGACCAGCTTCGGTGGGATACGTCAGAACTGCGAGCGCTGCCACAGAGCCATCAGCTGCTCCTCAGTGTTCTCCAGGAGCGCCCTAAGCATCTGCACCGGTGCCAGCTCCCGCATCCCCTTCAGCGGCAGTCGCTTCTCCTTGGCGAGACGCTACGGCTCCCAGCGCAGCTGCTTCTGGAGGAGCGGCAGCTTGGATGACCAGGAGAGTCCCAGCGAAAACACCCGCTGTCTATCAGAGCGCCTCACCACGGACGATGAGGGACCCCCAGACTATGAGGACGCGCTTTGCTACCCAGTGCTCATCGTCCACTGCAGTGAGAATTGCCACAACCACAGGTCTTTCCACAGAAATGGCTCCTGTGTGGAGACTTCCTTATGACTATGCAGTCACTAAGAAATCATTTCTGTAGCATACAAACATTTTGTACATCACAAACACAATGTGCAAATGATTCATGCAGTACTGTCATACTATCTGAAACAAACGCCCGAATCCTGAATGTGTGAAGCACCAAAGCAATAACAGTGATCAGTCGATGAAGCACAAAGCGAAAGTGGTATGTTAATGTTCTAGGACACACACAAGGGAAAATGATATCTGCCTGGCTTACAATGAACACCAAGCAAATGACTGTTACACTGTACATCATTGCCATATCTTTTAAGATCTCATATGTACCGCACATATGAAACTGAAGCTGCAGTTACCTCATAAGACCTTTTCAGAGGCCACGGACAAGATGGGCAGGTTTGAACATCTCACTGATTCAGTGAAATCTAAGTAACAGAAGAGCCGATCAGTCCGATAAAGTTGGAGATTTTGATGATTTTGTTATCGTCAAAAATGGTAAGGAGGAGTTTCTACAGGTTTGTTTTACTTCTAACTACTGCAATAACTGAAAACAAATACCATCTTCTCAATAGAAACAGTAAAAGAAGAAAAATCAGTCCAACATGTTGTGCTTTTGCATACCACCACGATACACTGGTCACTATGGAAACCTCCAATCCAACAGAGACAGATGAACTCTTGGATATTCTCACCCATTGCTGTACTAAATTTGGATGTTGGAACATTTTAAAAAAATGTTTAAATTGCTGTGATTTCATTCTATTCCTGTACCTCTTTTTCTTTTTTAAAATCAACATGCTCTGTCTATTTCTACTTCAGTTAGTGGTTTTCTGCATTTCCCAGAATGCCTTTTGACAACTGCAAAAACAGGTACAAACACATTTTCAGCTGTGGCTTTTATGTGTTGGTGAAAAGTGACATAAAGATCGAGAAATCGGAGTGATCACCGACAAAAATATAGGGAATCTGTTCTGCGTTAAGGTCTATTTGAGGCTATTGTGTGAGAGTGAACTTGAAATAACTGATGTGCTTCTTCTACAGTGGATTTCTCCCTGTTTGGCTGTTGACTGTTGGTGCTACATGGCAGCTCCAGAGAGAAACACAACTTTCTTATGGTTGTCGTTGTCGAACACTTAACCTGATGTTTACAGTTGATGTTTTTGAAACATTTCGTCCAACAGACCTCTGCTGTTGATGTTGGAATTATCTCATTGTGATGACACAGTTTGCGTATCTGCAAGGAAATAACAAACTCAGAACATTTGACGTGTTTTTTCTTGACTGACAGAAAAAACTAGAAATTTGTTGAAACACTAAGACTGTTGTCATGTAACCCACATTGCTAATGTTTAATGACCAGTTAATTTAATTTATTGTTCTTAGACTTTTTCCACCTGCAACAACAATACCTGCCGGCAACTGTGGTACAAGCACATATACATACATTTCATTAATTTTGTGGTCAGAAAAAATAAGAACTGGTTTACGTTGAATCAATAACTCATTTGAACCGATGACTTTTATATCAATTACTACCATTACCATGGATCAACCGGAAAAGATTACCGTTCTCAAATCTGCATGATTTTCCTTCTGCTAAGACAGAAACCATAAACATACCTGAATGTAAACCACCAGCATATATGATATACTGTATTGTACGTCCATGTCTGTGTCTGTAGTAAAGGAACAATGCTCCATTTTTCATCTGTAAAATGTTGATCTCACTGCCCAGTGTTTATCGAGCGTGCTCAAAAAGTGAAAGAACACGGCACATGTCAACATGTCCCCGTGTTTCCTAGAGACTTTGGATGTCGGTATTTGATTTATCTGAAGGATCGCTGACTCTTTTAAGTACTTTACAGGCAGTATATGCAAGGACGTAAATGCACTTACACACTGAAATCATACAAACTTTATAATACTGACTTTTTTATAACATCTAACATAAATTTACTGTATGCGTCCTGGGAAGTACCATCTTGTTCTCACATTGTTTTCAATACTGTAGTGACACTAGTATTATGCACTTGAAGTGGCACTAGACATTATGAATTGTAGTGAAGATGAATGTTGATGTAAATTCCCTTAACAGTAATAAAGTATTCAAGATGATATATTGACGAATGCATAACTGCTCAGACGTAAAATACTACACGACCACTAAGAGCTTCTTGTAAAATGTTAAAAATGTACTTGTTGTCATTATAATCAAATGGACGGTATAAATAACTTGATTACCTTTTCAACTATGTATTCAAATTTATCTTATGCTGGAAAAATAAAAGCTGCAATAAATGTTTGGGGCAAACCCATGTCTTTTTAAAAAAAATGTTGCCAGCTCGGATCCTCAGACTCGCTGGAAAAAATCTGGTGGGTAGAGCGTCTCCTGGAGGAGCTGCTTCATGGACATTGTAATGTTTTACAGTGTAGAAAAATCACAGGTGTAAGTTATCAAATTAACAACAGCTGAACTCTATTTGGCTGCTGCTGTTTCAGGGTCCCAGTTCTGTGCGTGCTAGCTCACTGTGGCAATATCATGGCTATCTGGGACACCTGAGAGTCCTGAGCAGAACAGAGTCATACTTGTGTTGTTGGTACTTTGATCCTTTTAATTTCACTCTCTTGTGAGCTGCGCTACTTTTAAATCTCTTTTTAAAACCCTGACAGGAGCAGTGTTGAAAAGAAAGTAGTTACATGTAACAGAATTATGTAATTTAACTACTAAATAATTGTAACTGTAATCAGTTACTGAAAAAGAATGTTATTAAATTACACTTGCTTACAAAAATGCTAATGATTACAAAGGGGATTACATCTGAATATTTTATGTAAAAAGCTGAAGCTATATGTTAATTAACATTCATTTTGTTACTTTGCATGTTTTAATGTGCACAATGTCTTCTTTTGTCATTTCCAGTCAAGGCCGTTCAGTAAAGTTTGATGCTATTCTGATGCTTTTGATTGGTTCTCTTGTTTGAATTTGAAGCGCCCCATGTCTGCCATGAACACTGTCTGGTTGAAACATTTTAAAAAACAGTAAACAGTTGAAAACATTTGTTAGAAATCTAAAAAAATCCGAAATTAATCAAATTAATCAGTTACATAACTCAGATAAAGTAATTAAAATAGTTACATAAAATATTACATTTTAAATGAGAGTAACTAATAATCTGTAACCTATTACAATTTCCTCAGTAACTTTCCCAACCCTGGGCAGGACCATATTAAAAGTATTGGTTCAGTTCTGTCACTGTCAGCTGTCCTATCAAAAAAAAAAAGAAAAATACAACTGATCATGAGGTGTCCCAGTGAACCATGATGTTGCAAAAATGAGCCAGCACGCTCAGCACCCATACAGAATTCAGTCATCATTTATTTAGCCTAAGTATTTACACCAGAATTTTTTTTCTATTCTGTGTTGTTTTACAAGCATAAAAACAAAAGTGCCTAACATTAACATAAATTCTCTTCCAATGGTACAAAAAACAAACATAAAAAGTATTTATTACACCAAGAGAGACATAATCACCTTTTATGTCTCTCGCTTGTTAGATTGACTTTGATTTCCAATATAATTATTTCTGTCTCTATTAGTATAACAGATTAAATAGACATGGCTTAACAACTTCCATTAATTCATAACAGCACAAAACATTGTTATTGATAATAAAAAAGACTTACATTGACTTGAGGATTTTCCTGTTCCTTGTAATACACGTATAAGTTAGTAGTGGAGTTGTAAAGCATCATGCTACAATTTTAAAAGAACATCCAGGTGATTTTTTTTAAACTGCTGTGCATTAAAATCTACATGTTGTTCCCTGAGCAGGTGATGTCGTTCTCCTCCAGTGCGCTAGGTGGCAGCACATTTACGTCGGCTGGTCCACAAAATGACCCAGTCAGAAGTGGCGACGAAGTACAGAAACAAGCAATGAAAGGTTATTCTATTGGTGAGTGGACTACCAAACAATAATTTCATGTCTGCTTCTTAATATTTGTCATTTAGCAACGAAAGTAAACTGTCTCTAATGTCTCTGTCTCTGTGTTTGTTGGCTAGCAAGCTCGTGGACTGAAATACTGAATCCACGAGTTTAGTGAAGAAAAGTAAAGCTAGCTAGCTGTCTGCCTCAGCTTGGTTTCCAGTTCAGCCCTAAATTGTCAAGCTCAGTTATGCAGGGACAGCCATTGAAACATTAATGATGGAAAAATCCACAAACTGCAGCTGATACTAAAAATAAAAAAGTGCGACATTCCACAGTTGGAATGCAGCACTACCGTTAACGTTACCCTCCATACCAAACATAACTGTTTGTTGTCGCCTGGTATCACTTCCGGATGATCAACAAATTAATTCTCATATCGTTAGCTAAGCCACACAGGGGATCTCTTGCTGCTTAACAGAATAATTGGTACGGCCGTCTGTGGAAAACCTATTATTATCTGAGCGACATAAACCAGGGACATAACGCAAGATTAAGTGAGGCTTTTATTTTGAAGGTGAGGTTCGACTTTGTTGTGGAGTGTTGCAGGCTTTATAATTAAATAATCTTGTTCTTTTAAAAGGTACCAGTGTGATTTAGCGATCAAAGTAAACCTATACTATACTGACCCAGTGAAATAACACAAAATGAACTCAGAAGTAGTGAAACTGTGGGATAAAATGGGGCATCTGGTAAAGCAAGTCTAAAATAATGAGCTTGACAGTTTATTTTCCCCTAGTGGCACAGGTTGATGAATAATTTTTAAAAAGTAACTCTTGACTCTGAATGCATATTAATGAATTCCGTTTGATAAAAACTGATACTAAAATTGTTTTGACATATTAAATTTGTCACAAGAACATTAATTAAGCATGATGCTTCCTAAACATCTGTGTTTTTAGTGACTGGGTGGAGCACCAACATGCAAAGTTTGGTGGTGCAGGCACTTGCCATGAGGCAGCTAGGAAGGTTAAACACCCGTCACCTGCTGGCTGCTGGATATGGACTGAGGCAGACTGAATGGTGTCCCAGGGCCATCCACACTCGCCAGCTGTGGGGCACCGCAGTTGTTCCTGCCCTTGGCTGTCACAGGCCTTCATTATGTGGCAGAGACGCTGTAAGAGGTTGGTCTGTCCATCATCTGCGGTTTAAAAGCAACAAGAAAAAAAGTGCTGCTAGGACTGCACAGGAGGATGAGGAGGAAGATGAGGACGAAAAGGACCCTGAGGACAGTGACTATGAAGACGAGGTAGCTGAGAATCCAAATCTGCCAAAAGACTATAAAGACATGGAGAAATATGTACAGTCTTTTCGCTATGATGTCATCATGAAAGCTGGCCTGGACATGGCACGCAAGTGAGTCACTGCCTGTTAGCTGCCATCTTTTCTTTATAGCTGGCAAAACATTTTTAAAAAAGGCTGATAATTTGCCAGACAGAGTTTTTCAAACAAACACACAGTAAGTGCTGTCAGGCTGAATAGGATGAATTACTGATTTGAGAGACTTTGTTGTAAATTGTGAAAAATAGGGAATATAATGGTCCATTTTTTGAACATGAATATAAACTCATTGATCTTTTTCTCATCTCAGTAAAATTGAGGATGCCTTCTACAACAATAAGCTCAGGCTAAATGGACAGAAACTCATCAAGAAAAGTAAAACGGTGAGTGATGTTTAATTGTAAGTGACGTATTCCTGTCCCTAAATTTCTATTATTTCCACTCATATCTTTTTTCTTAATTTGTCATTGAAGCTGAGGTAGGCAACATTTGAAAATCAAGCTAGCTGTAGCATGAGACTCTGTAGGAAGCAACTCTGCTGCACCCTCCCCTCCCCGTTTTTTTTGCTCCACCTCTCTTTTAATCCAGTTTGCATCTAAGATTCATGATGAGACAAAATGGTTGCAGGGAGAGTTGGGAAAGCAGAGTAAGCTGGTCCGTCTCAGCTAGATTCAAGCTGACCAACGGTATCGCCTGCACACATTGCTGTCGGCAAAGGCCAGTTTTAGAGCGTTAGGTACGCAACTTCTTTCAAAAGCCAATCAGCTCATAGCAATGTCCTCTGTTGCTAAGAACCGCAGCTCTCTGACATTGGGATTGGCCAAAGATACCCTATCATAGTCTGAACACAGAGCCAAGCCTGTATGCAGAGCATACAGAGCCACTGAGAGGTGCAGAAGTCTAATAGTGTTCTTTCAGACCAGCTGAATTACAACATGCAGATAAGTTAATATGAAACTTTTGTGTGATGACACCAAAAATGTACTGCCTACCCCAGCTCATATGTATGTTGTCTTCATTCAGGTGAAAGTTGGGGACACTTTGGACCTGGTACTGTCTGAGAACCGAGAAACAAACACTGTTACTCTGATGAGAGTCATCCCCCGGAGGATTTTTGGTGAATCAAGTACCACAGAAAAGTACAAAGTTTCCCTAAGGCGTTGGAAGTGTATAGAGCTCTCCAAGGATGAGGCCTTTAAGCCATGAACTTGAATAGGCATGTACTGACTGTAATGCCGTTGGCCAGTGAAGGCGACAGCACTTGCAGAAATGAATGCCACGGAATGAGTGACATTTGAATGGTCTCCAACAAGTTGGATCTAGAGTGGATTACAAAGGTATAATGTAAAGGATAACAGTTCTCAATGTGTGTTGACATTAAGCCGTTTCTGGGGAGAAACATTTTGAATGTTTATATTTCTACATCATACTGTGAGAATCCCCAAATAAAGGTGCACTTTGAAGCTCTGAAATTTGAAAAATCATGCACTGATGACTTGGCTGATGAAGAGCACATGACATTTTCTTGCAAGTTCACAAGTTTTCATCTGAGTCATTACCTTTGTGGTATGTTGGGCTACGCCTGCTATACTCTGTTAATGCAAATTGAATATAAAATGGTGAGTACAGTATGCTGTGCAGTACAGAATCTTGTTGGGGAGTGTTTAGGGTGTAAGAAAGGGTCATCTCTCACTCCTCTGGGTGTAAAACTGCAGTCAGTATCAAAAGTCCAAGTTAGATACCTAAGCCCAACTAACCGTAACAGTAATAGTCCAACCATGCCATATTTTTTAAATTGTGTTTTTATTAGAAATAGGTTATCATGATCCACTGTCATGTTAAATTGTCTTTATAATATAAACGTCTATAAGAAGGCTTAACATAAGCACATTGTTATTAAAACAGTGGTGGCACAATGCTACATCAGTAACTGCAATGGAAATATATCATTGTGGTTCATTACTATCGGTAGAGCATACGTGTAATCTATGCTATTAGCTACTATCATTGTTATTGTTTTTAAGGCTACAACATTTATCAACAAAGTATGTTAGATAAGCTATAACGGTTTTGGCTTATAAATAGAAGCTTTTTAACTCTTTCTCCAACGATAAGACTACATGAACTACACCTTCTACTGCTGTAGTCAAAAGGTAAAATATGACTAAGGGCCTTTGCACACTGAGTCCGTTTTTTTTGTCCAAAATCAACGCACATTTAAAAGAAAAAAAAAAAAAAGACCTTACATAGTGTCAATCATATTTACATGCTGACACCGAAACTTTCGTCATCAGTTTTTTTGGAACAGGTTTGATTTTCTGCGTTTTTTTCACGTCCGTCCTAATTGTTCAAAGGGTTGTTCGCTCTCTTCTTTCTTTTTCTTTTTTCAAGAAGTGACAGAAGCACAAAATCATCCTCACAGCTTCGCGACCTCATTTTGTCTCGTATTGCGAATTTTCGCAATGAATAGAAAAATAGACGCATCGGACTGAGTTTGTAAGATTTCTGTGCGTAACTTTTTTTTTTTTTTTGATTTCGGACTTAAAATACGCATTCGAATAAAACGGACTTAGTGTGCAAAGACCTTAAGAATAGTACTGAAGAAACTTAGAACAGCTTGGCTTCATCCTACATAGGACAGTTTGTAAAAGTTCAACAATGCGGTTTTAGCTTATATACTGTGCAATTATTTTAATGACAAAAATCGTTGCCTAACTGAAAAGTACTGTAACTAGGACACAGTGCTTGACCTTTTGGCCTTCTTAAGAATGTCACACTTCTTGCGATTGGGGCGCCGGCAGCGTTCATCGATGCTTGGTACACATTCATAGTGCCACACCTCCTCCATCTTATCCACAGGATACACTGCTTCCACATAGTGACGAATCAATCTGAGGCGGACGGGGTCAAGCTGCTTCTTGTTGCAGGCCCCTGAATGGTTATACTGCAGCCGCAGGTTCTCCTGGGTGAAGAGCTCAGGAAAGAGGCGCACCAACAGGCGGGCAGCAAAGTTCCCAACAGAGAGGCTCTGTTGGACAATTTCTCGCACCTCAGAATCTGAGAGCAGGTAGATAGAAGGTACAGGGAAGTCAGGTTTGGATACAGTCAGTTCATCCAGGGGAATTTTACAAAAGTCTTTGCTACTTTTCTCAGGGGGTAAAGAGGGAATATCTGGATCCTCCCTCATGCTATCTGGATTGAACTGGTTCAGCTGGCAAAGAAAGTCCTGCTCGGACTCTTGACCATACACCTTGCGTTGCTGCAGGTAGGATCTTCTCTGCTCAGTGTCACGTCTCCTGCACCTTTCGTCAAGCTTGCCTACAAATTCCAACATCCACACTCTGTCGTTCTTGGCCCGAGGGTAGACTAACTGCACATAATGACGGATCAGATTTACACGAACAGGGTCAAGCTGTTTTTTACCAAGAGAACCACTGCAATTATACTGCTTGCGTGTGTTCTCGTGGGTGAAGAGCTCGGGGAACATGAGCACCAGCAGCCGAGAAGCAAAGTTCCCAATGGACAAGCTACATTCATAGTTGTTCTTCAGCTGCTCCCTGGACAAGAGGTACTCATGGGGAACTGTAAAGTCGGGAGAAGGAATCTCCAGATTGTCAAAATTGACAGCTGTCAGCAGCGACTTTTTGGACTTGCGACTGGGCCTTTCATAATCACCCATCTCTGGAACCTTAATAATGGAAACTTCTTCAGGAAGGCTAGCTAGATCATAGCCCTCGTCATTGATATTATCAGGTTCACTCCCATTGCCATTACTGTGAGGACCCTCGAGTGCATCCTCCATGTGCTGAATGCACACCTGAAGCCAGCTGTCCTCAGGCACATCAGGAAAATTAGCCTCCATGTATTTCCTTATTATTTCCATCTTGTCAGAATCCAGAATTAGCTGCCCAACACTACTGAAACTGCTGGAGCTCTCTGGGATTTTCCCCTCCTCAAATACCTCAGGGAAGAGGCGGTGCATAAGAAAAACAACAAAGTCCTCAGGGGATGAGAACTCATCTAGCTCCTCTGTGGCTTGTGTATTTAATACAAGGTCTGACACAGGCAGGCTGTTTTGCTGGCTATCTAAAGAGAGATGCTCCTCCTGGCCCTGCTCATTGATGAAACGATAGGTTCGAGGATGCTCGGCTTTTATCCCAGCATCTATGTTTGTCTGCTTACTGAGCAGTCGAGCACTCTCCATGTCCCTCTGAGCCCAGAAGCGATTAAACAAGTCATTAATCTGCAGAAGGCATTCTTCCTGCCAGACGCCGTTGTTCTTGACCGAAGGGTAGCATACCTCAACGTAGTTACGGATCAGCTGCAGATGTAGGGACTCCAGTGTTCTCTTGCTTGCCATGCATTCATGAGAACACTCTCTGGCTTTGAACAGCTCTGGGAAGAGATGCACCAACAGCCGACACCCAAGCTCCCCTGCGCTTGATGTCTGCTCCATCAGCTGATTCAATTCGTCGCTTGTTAGCATATACTCAGGAGGAGGCTGGAACTCCGTCACCATGTCGCCTGGTTTGATCTGCTTCTTTATTCGCATGACTTCAAGGGTTAACAAGTCCACTTTGCTATGCAGTTGTGTCATGCTTGAATTAAGGGTATTGAGAATGAGAAACATTTTCTCGATCAGCGGATAAAGGTTAGACTCTGTTGATGAAGCTTCGCCTGAAGTGTCTGAGGTGGGAAAAGTCTCCACTGTGCCATTTTCCTCTGTAATTTGGAGCTTGGATGAGAGGATGCTGCTATAGTTGAGTTGATTTCCAGCACCATGGCTGGCCTGATGCTCCAGACTTGGTGTATTCCTCTTCTCAGAGATCCTGTGGGAGATGCTGAAGAGAGGCTTTCGGTATGAGACTCTGGATTTCTGCTGGACACAATCCCTCTTCTCTCCAGTGGTGGTGAGGCAAAGGGGCTCATGTCTGATGCTCTCATCCATCAAGTGCCGCCTCATCTAGACAGAATAAATAAGAATCAAAACACACAAATTGTAAGAGACACCTCATCCTAGACAGTAAATAGGATGTTCAAATGTCTGAGGTTAGCTTACCTCGCCAGAGACTCGAACTCTCTTACTGCTGGTGGACTGGTTTGTGTGAGGGCCCATCTCCGCAGATAACCTTTTGCCAGCCTCAGTGGTCCCAGGAGATCCTCCTCCAAGACCTTCAGATGGCACACAAATAGCAAAGTCCTCCACCTCCTCTTTGACGTCCTGGACATGTTTGTGTTCTGTAAATAATGAGATTCATGTTTTCTTTGATCAAGCAAATGTTTTCTAGTTCACGTTCACAAATGCAAATTAAAAGTTAACAGTTATGATAATAAAAAGCACAGTATCCCTTGAAATCAGCAGGACACATTATCAGAGCTTTTGTTTCTTTTCCACCACAATGTCTCTCAAAGATGCAGTCAACCCATATCTGAAAACTTGACAACATCTTAAAAGAGTCCTCTGTCTAATAATGTGTGTGGGAATTTTTTGGTATTGCAGATGCACAGATACGGGTTACAGAAATTACCTTTCTCAAGCATCGCTTCATCTGAAACTTCTCCATGCTCGGAGGAATTCATAGCCTAGAAAAATCAATCACAAATGTATGAAGTCATAGTAGCAGAAAAGTCATAATGTGACATTACATTGATTACAGTGGAGCTGAAACAATTAGTGGATTAATTCATCACCCAGAAAAGTCATTTACAACAGTTTTGATAATCATGGAGGAGTCATTACAACCAGAAGTGGGTTTACACTTAATTTGCGCCCCTGACTTTTTTTTTTAAAGCAGTTTGTCCAGCAAAGGACAAGTGCCCTTTTTAAATAGTGACGTTCTGTGAACAGTGGCATGTAAGACTACTTGTGCATAGTTAGTGAAAATATGCAAATATGCATAAATGGGACAGTAGTAGACCTATTTGCATATTGTCACTTAACTTCTGCTGCTTAAGGAGTCAGGAGCATCATTATGAAATTAACATCAGCCACAACAGAGGTGAAGATTTAGCAATGAATACTAGCCCACAGTCAGACTATAGGGCGTGACAACTATAGGCAATTTGAGTGAACTATTACTATTCCATCGTTCATCGTCACATGAACAAAAAAAACCCCCAAAACCTTGTAAATAGTCCATGGTTCAGTAGTTTCTTTTGTTAACAGTCTCTTGGAATAGCTAATTTACAACAGATAGGATCAGAGGGGATTTAGAAGTGGGTATACTCAATGGAGACTGAAAAATAAGTGGGTACTCTCTGAATACTTGCATTTACCCTGCACTACACCACTGATTATAACCACATTACTGATTTTATATTTAAAAAAAAAAACCTATTCTTATTAGAGTATAATCTGTGGAAGCACTACTAGTCATGAGGGCCCGACTGATATATCAGTTTATCGATATTATTGGACATTATTGACCTAGTGCAGATATATCTGTATTGGCATATTTGTTCTCCGATAAGTGCTGATATAAAAACTATTTTTTTCAGGCTGAAAAAATACTTGGACTTGTGATTTTAACTGGTGTAACCACGTAATTTGTCCAGTAGAGGGCAGTCCCTTATTTTAATGGTACAGTAATAAGTGAAGCATTCATTGTTAGGTGCAATGATGTTTGAAATAAAATTTGTCAGATATCCTGCCTCCATTACATATCATCTTCACATATATTTGATAACCACATTCAAAATATTAAATGTAGAATATCAGCCGATATATCAGATATCGGAATTTTCTTCCCTAATATCGTTATCGGCATTGGCCCTAAAAAGCCCATATCGGACAGGCCCTACTTATCATACCTATACTGTTGTAGCCACAGAGATTTAAAAATATCGTGACATTTAGTCTTGTCCCTATCGCCCATCCCTAGCTGAAATCATTTATGTCAGTTAACATGAACATGTGCTGGCTGGCATGCTACCGTTATGACAAACAGCATGTGATCAGCTGCGGGCGAATGCCTCGAGTGGTATGCAGCTTGAACTTCCTCGCTGCCAACAAGGTTGAACTACGGAAGAAAATCTGTTGCAATGCAACTCCTTTTCTTCAGCCCAGAAAAAGTGCGCACATTTTTTTTTTTGCCAGAAACTCCGCCGTGCATGCCACCGGACACTGAGTTAGTTGCCTCCTAGCTCTCCTCAAGCGTTTATTAACCAGCTACTTCCTCATTCTTCCGCCCATGAACCTTTGAACCAAAACACAAGACAAACCAGCTGTGCCAACGTAACTCCACACAAAGCCCCATCACAAGCTCGGCATTCTAACACCACTGCGGGTCGTTATGGACAGCAATGCACGGCGTTGCTTTAGTTGTGCAACATTTTGTTTGTGAATTTTAATGACGCGGCAATGTTTGCGTGGACGAGTCCCCCCCCTCCTGTTCTCACTCTTGTTGTATTAACGGCAGGCGCGCGTGACCGGCGCTGTGAGCTTACCTTTATGAGTCCACGCAATCCTTCAGAACTGCCAAAGATGTGTTGGACATGTCTGCGGGCTACCACCTCGGTTTATTTGCATGTAAATGTTGTTCTTGTTGTTGATATTTTTTTCTCGCTCGGCTTCTGTGCTTTTCTCGCGTGACGTGACGGGGCGCGCGCCTGCTGTGTCACTTCCGCACAGCTGTGGAGAGAGGGGCGAAAAACAAACCGAGAGACAGCGCCGGATAAATAATGCAAAAATTGCCAAACTTACAGGCCCAATCCTGTATTCGAACAAATGCGCCGCCCATTTTAAAGACGCTTAATTGCTGCCATTAAGCTGAACTCACATGAGAGGCGAGCCGGACATTTAAGAGGAAAATATTGTAGTTTTTACTTGCCCTCTACATACATCTGACAGCCACAATTAGCTTAAAAATATAGCATTATACATTCTCATAAAGTCATTTAAACCCTCAAAACTATATAAATGAGCTAAAACTGTAACAGTACATGTTATTTACACATTAAGGCATCTAATAATTATCTAATCAATATCAGTAAGCAGCAAAACATCTCTTTATTTAACATTCTTGTGATTTATGATTATAGAAAGCCAACTACAAGCTATAACATAACATACAGCTACATTTATTAGTTAGTAACTATAGTAGTATACAGTAACAGAAGAATCAGATTTTCAAGTTATAGCAGTATACTTAATATTCATTATATGACATCAGGTACTAGACTATTGAAAAGAGACACTTAAACAAAAGCATAAAATGTAAGTTTTTTTGCATTCAGTATCTGATTTTTATGTATTCATTGTCCATATCCATTGTGTAAGCATTCATTAAAGTAAGATCCCATGGTTCCTGAAGCAGCATTACTTTAATACTGTCTCAAGTCATGAAAGTTTCGTAAAGCAAAACCAGAAGTAGGTAGGGGTGATATCTCTTGTTTCAGGAATAATCTTTGTTCAGTTTAAACTGCAGAGCCAACATAATCTGGGCAACATCGCCCTCAAGTGGAAAGAGCTTGCAACAATATGAGAGAGAGAGAGAGAGAGAGAGCTGTGATCAAACTGTGACAACACTGAGCCTCTGGGCTGTAGGCAAACCATGAGGATGTCAGCTGTTCAAATGGTACAGACTCCTACATATATGAGAACATGGAGAAAACATTTGGAAGATAATTTTATTGACTTAGCAAAGACTGTTAAGAGAGTGAAACACACTACAGCTTCTCAAAAAACACAATTTCCTTGTAAATTCTACTGTCTTGCCTTAAACATGTTGCTGTCACTGCATCTGATGTTTGTCAGTCGTCTCCTCCAAACATACCTGGTGACTGATTTTACTGCTCAAAAGAGAGGGTGAGCTTCAAAATACTACACTAAAAACACATTTTTTTCTATATTGTTGCGCTGTAGGTTATGACTACAATATACAGTAAACCTTTAATCTTCCACAAAACCTTCCCAAACTGGGAAAAGCACACGGATCCTCAGTTTGGAAACACATCTATCTAGTGAAGAACAAACAGCAGAACTAAACCATTCTGACGTCTTAGATTTTGGCTGTTCATCCAGTCTCGGTACAAATTTCCTTAAATAGCAGCGAATGGTGTTGAAGTACTCGAGATTTGTCTTGGTCTCGAGACCACTTTCAGAAGGTCTCCGTCTCGTCTCGGAATCAAACGTATTTTGACCTGGCCTTGTCTTGGTCTCTGACATAACCGATTCAGGATTTTGAATCAAGACCAGTCAAGATCACAACAGATTTATTTGTTATTTTGTTGTTTTTATTGTATGGCTGTTATTTTTACTCATGTTTATGTATTTATTTTTTATTTGTATTCGTATATATGTATGCTGTGTATTTACATCTTTTATTTACTGCTCTGTACAGCACTTTGGTCCACTGTGGTTGTTTTAAAGTGCTTTATAAATAAAGTTGGATTGGATTGGATTAACATATTGACTGTGACTGGATGTAAAACTTTCTTCCTCAGATGCAGCCAATAACGTTAAGTCATTTGTATTTCGTTTATTTTCAAATCATTCAAGTTTGCCAAAGCGACCTTAATCACAGAGAATTCATGAGCAAAACAACATACAAGAGAAAACACTCGGCAGAGTGCAGCTTCAGCAAGGCAGTGCTCACTGAGACGGCTGGGACAACATTGAATTTTTATCACCACCTTGAAGTCAGAGGAAAATTTTTGGTCTTGGTCTTGTCTTGGTCTCGGTTAGTGTGGCCTTGACTATGACACCAGCCGACAGTCCGTACATCATATCGTGTGGCATCCCACGTTCAAAGTTTATGGGGTCAAAACTTCCTTCTCGTCAAATATTCAAACTTGTAGCTTTTAGCAACTGAAAGTGAAGTGATCAATAAGGGAGATTGCCCTCTCTTTCTGATAAATATGAAGCTATAGCCTACCATGTTCTTACATAGAGGGAAATGATGATTGTCAAATTAAGCTGGTCATTTAAGCTGGTAAACTAGTTTCCTCTGATGGACATGGATTTCAGTCAGTGAGAGATGAACCAAAGACCTAACAGTGCCATCTTAATCACTGGCTATTTCATGCACATGCTGGCACCCAATGTTCTGTTCCTGGCCACAAGTATGTCGATACAGAGATGATATAACAAGACAACGTGTGGCTGGTGTAGTTCTCATTATTCGACTAATGAGCTGTCTCCATGGCAGTCTAATATGTCAGCCAATGGAGCGAGTAGGCCCTGTGCAGGGGGAAGCACAGCCCAGGGTCAGCCAGGCGACGGCTTGCGACAAGGGGCCGGCGTGCAGCACTTAACACCGGCAAGAGCTCGTTAAAGTGTCATTTTTGGCCAATATGCTCGTCTGTGTTGAAGAGGCCAATCAGCCATACTGTTCCCATCGCAGGAGAATGACTTTCATCCATCAGCGTCAGCTATATGATGACATTAGCAGGTGTTTACAGATAGGCCATTCAGGAGAAGACAAATGGAGAGTCTAATGCCACAGCACACTGATATTCCCTCAGTCATTTTACGTACAGACTTATTCCTAATAGGGTCACAGCGGCTGCAGAGAATCTATCCCAGCATGCACTAGAAAGGGAGGCAGGGAGACACCACGGCTAAGGCATTAGTTCATCAGGGGGTTTAGACACTGACAGAAAATCACAGTCATGCACACACTATGTATGAGTCTCTCGCCTGTATGTCTTTGAACTGATGTGCACACATAAAAGTGTGGATGATACAAAGATTGCCAGAACTCTAAAAACTGTAAAACCTACATTCTTGAGACATTCTTGCATTAAAACACTACACATCAAACTGTAAAATTTCTTGGCAACATACATGTATTGATACATGTCATTTCGTCTGCTGGCCAGAATATCACAGAAAAAAACTTTTTTTTTTTTTTTTTTTAAATTATCTTATTTCTTATTAATTATTATTATTAATTAATTATTATTTTTTTTTCAGCTGTTCTTCTCACCAAAGACACAAACTTGGTAAAAAAATTACTTTGACACTTTTTAAAAAAAATAATAATAATTTTTTACAACTGAATCAGAGCCTCTCTTCAGTTTGGCAAGTACCATCAACATTCTGCAGCAGCTGGGGACCTGTGAACAGGATGGACCAATTTTTTAAAAATGAAAAAACTTTATTTCTACTCTTTATATTGTGCTGTGGTCGATCATGTCACCAATTGTGGATCAGATAAAGGTTCATTAATGTCCCAAAACTACACACTTTTAATTTACAAAGAAATGTGATTATCTTTTTTAGCATTTCATGCTTAAAATGTTTATTGGTTGTTGGCATACTGTTTGTAGTGCAGCGGCATATGCCAATGCTGAAGTGGTATACCAATCCCAGCGGCGGTCAAAAAATGGTCCATGGTATACCTGTACTGGTTCAGTGGCATAACACCTGAGCTTACTGAATAATGTTTTAGGCTATGAAATTATTTTACTGCGATCTCTGAGGGATCAAACATGCACATGATATTGTTGAACTTACGTTGTCAATAAAGAGTATTATTGTACATGTACATGCTGCTGAAGAAGGCTATCTTACGACTGTTGGGACTGGCACACCACTCCAGCATGGGCATATGCTGCTGAACCTCAAACCGTATGCCAGCGACCACTTTTTGATGTTGGCTCTGCTGGTCTGGTGAGCGCTTTATAAGTCTTCCTAAGTGGCATCTAATTGCTTTATTATTGGTTTGCTTTGTTAATCAAGGTAGTCATTCATCAAAACAAGTGCTGGGTTGTTTTAAATATTAGTACTACACTTATAAAGTGTCATGACTTTGTAACAGGCTCAAACATAATCAAATCTGCAGTTATAAATGTTGATAAGTAAATAAGAAGAGTTTTTAAAAAATAATCATCTAATTTGTGTTGGTGAAGGTATTCTTTCTTACAACGATCCACAAAATATTTTTCTTAATTTATGCAACATTAATAAGGCCTTTAGATAAGGTCTTTGGCACCTGAAGTAATTAGAAACAAGCATGAATTCACAACAGCTGAGACCAGCAGCTAAAAATGTTGCAGTTGTCTAAGGCATATGATACATGTCACATGTTATCATACATTTTCAGATGCAGCACGCATGAAAAATTATTGTCTGCCATGATGGATATCACAAGAGTCTACAGTCTATGACAAACATTTGATGAGTGGAAGGGGAAACCATGATCCATGAAAGTGTGTGTGTGTGTGTGCGTTTCTACAAAGATTGGACATGTTAAATAAATGTTTAAAAGTTATGCGCTTTTTGTTACAGGCCACTCCCACTGCCACGCCCCCTTTTGCTGTTTGTCCCATATGGTTAATCAGCTGTCCTTTGCCCATGACCAACCTTTCCACTAAATCTTGTGCAAGTTGTGCAATTTATGCCACAACTATTAAAAAAATTATTGTGAAAGTCTGAATCCATTTGGAAGTCCTGCGCCTTTTTGCAGTAGGCCACTCCCACTGCCACGCCCCCTTTTCTCCAATTGGCACAAATACAAACACAAACCTTAACATACACTTGACCTCCTTGCCAAGTTTCAGTCTCCTGGGGCAAAAACTGCCAAAGAGAGGGAAATTTTTGTAGACTGACCGACTGACAGAGCGATCTATAGAGACGTTGGTCGCAGCTAAAAAGAAAAGTTTTTGGGTACATAAAAATGTTCTTTTTTTTAAGGGCAAAATTTTGAATGGCAAGGCTCGTCTATGCTTTTCAGAAGGTAGGAAGGTCCACCAGATATTAAGCAATGTTTTTAATGCATGTTTGAGAGAAGATTTGAATAATCTCCTGGTTACATTAAGACAGTTTCACAGCCTGTTTCACTCCCGCATAAATTAACTGATCAGAAAAATCACGTACAGATTTCTCACATGAAGATGAACATATTTACAGAATACCACCATGAAAAAAGTTTCCAGTGACTGGTGTTGGCTAAACGTAATTTGCAATTTGCTTGCAAGTTCCAAGAACACTGTATCTTTTCTGTTAAACTCGTGTGCGTGTGTGTGTAATGGAATATGTAATGACCGACTCTCTCCACTGCATCCTGCCGTAATGACACCACTCATCGTCTGGGCTGGGCACACTAAGGCCGCTGTTACCCACTTCATGTTTTGCATGTAAACTTATAGTCTTGCCAACTCTTGCTTTCATGATACCCAAGACTCTCAAACTGGAAACTGTAAGCAAACACAGAGTCCGGTTTCTGCTGTGCAGGACATTAGGCTGGCAAACCTCTCTCTTCCCTCCCTCTGCTCTTCGTTTGGGCTTTGCAGGAGATATCAAAAAGATTCATGCTGGCAGCAGCAATCTTGTCAGGGAAAAAAGGAGACTACAATTTCTGTTCTACATTAAACTTTTAGCTTTACTGCTTGAGGAACTCTGTTTTCCTCTTGAAGTGAAAAACAAAAAAACTTATTCCATCAAATCCTGTTCTGCGGTGCCCGCTTGATTTCTGCTGGGAGTGTCTGAGCAACAGTTTCACAGGCCAGACCTCATCTTTTGAAAAAAGTTCTCTTTAGTAACTATATTTGTCATTCTGGCAGTGCCCCAGCCTCCTTCCTTGTTTGGTCCTTTTAACTTTCCATGTAACTTTCCTCATGTCTCCTCACGGCGAGGATAAATATTTCATGAGGAGCCTGAGGCTTTCCCTGGCACACACTGTACCTCGCTGTACCCAGGAAGCCCAGGCAGCGGAAACCATAACAGTCGAGGAAGTGGACGCACTACCCAGCAACAGAAAGGACCTTGTTTTTGAAATAGTTCACTCCATCAACATCAGCATCTTTTGCACTTTAGCTTCACCGTCTTCTTTTATATTCCACCATGTTCCCTTCCCCCTCAGCCACCCCTCTGCTTCCTCCCCTTCTCCCACCCAGAGTCCCTTCCTCCACCACTGCAGTCCTGCTCAGTGTATTTAAAATGTCACTGAGGTATCTGATTGAAAAATGACCAGACACATGCACATGCAACATGAAAACAGTAAAACATATTTCCATTTACAATATTGCTTTACAAGGTGCAACTTGCGTGCGACTTGAACTGCAAAGTTGTGCTCAAGTTTTTCAGCCATGGCAGCTGCTCTGTGTTTGTGCTGAGGTAAAGTATTGCTTTAAGCTAAATGCTAACATGCTAATGTTTAGAATATATAATGTTTGCCATGTCTACCATCTTAGGTTAGTGTGTTAGCATGCTAACATTTGCTTATGAGCATTAAATGTATAGTACAGCTAAGGCTGAATAAGGGGAGTGTCATTGGTTTTGTAGGTAAGCAAGAACGTAGGTTTGATTTTGACATTGGTAGGGACATCTGGAGGGGATGCAACCTCCACTGGAATCTAAGGCGTTCCACATTTATGAAAGACTTTCATCTAGAGCCTAAATTTATAGATAGTTATAGTAGCCGACACTGGTTGGAGCTAGCACTAGTATTGGTACTGTACTGTTGCCTTTTAAAACCAATGAGGATAAAAGACAAAAGTTTTAAAAGCATATTTTCTCAGTTTACTGTCCATTGATAAGAAGTTCAAAACAAATTATTGAATAATTTTGTGGGTTGGGCGTTGCAGTGCGGTCCACAGTCCTGTAACAGAGCATGGTTTGATTGACAGACGGATCGGCAGACATGTCACTCAGTTCACTTTCTTAGCCTGCTTGCTTTTGTGGTTGTTTGTGGATGTTTCGGGCCCAATTCCATCTGTTACGAGTCGACAGAAGGCTGAAGGGACAGAGGAGGTGTGTTGCGCAAACCACTATCAGCTGTTTTGACGCTTCTCTCTGCCTGCTGATTTTGAGTGATTATTGTGAATGTGCTGAAAAAATAAATGTAAGGAAATAATGCTCAGTTTGTGGTGACAGATTATTTTTTGTTTTAAATGTGAGTCCCCAGGTGTCGTCCAGCGCACTCCAGGCATTGTAGATTTTTGATGCATTCTGTGACTTTCTTGTCTCCCTCAACCCACCAGAACAACAGCAGCAGCAGCCTGTTTATGTTGCTGGACCTTCTGATTTAAGCACTGATCCAGCTACAAAAAGCAGATGAGTTGTCTGATGAACAGAACATACGTTTAGTGTCAATCAAAATAACAGCCAGGCTGAGGACATTTCAGAATTGCTTGATATACATTCCTACCTTCCCTACCAAAACTGCTAGGTAAGTATTGGCCAAATTAAAAATCGGACCTGATGATGGCACTACATGACAAGTCAAATGATTGCCAAAGATATAACGGATCATCCCGAGGGGGACATGATCAGCTATACCAATCTTCATGGTACTCATCAAAGAGTTCTCAAGACATTTCCCTTAAAATCACAAAAGTTATCCTGAGACATAAATCACAGGACCAGCACAGCTGGCAAAACTCATCTCTTGTTAAACATTTCATGGTAATACTTCTAATATTGTTGAAATATTTAAGTCCAGACACGTTGCAATTGCTTCACACACACACAGACACAGACACGATTAACGTGGTCTAAAACCATGACGTGGGTGTGTATAATCATTTAGGATGCTTAAGCTGAGTTTCCTGTCATTTAGCTTAGAGAAACTCTTTTTTTTCCTCGTCAAATATTTAACCGAATGAGCAGCTCATGACTCTTGCTTACGTCAACCGTCTTCATGCAAATTCAAAGTCTCAAAGACATGTTTTGATGTGGAACCAACATGTGTTGCTGCTCTCTAGACCTACACAGAATCCTCTTTGTTAGCTGTGAACCCTCAGTCTTCTTTTTTTTTTCTTCTCATCCTGTCTCCTGTGCTCTGTCCTTCAGGTGTGGCCTGGACGTGACAGACAGCTGCCAGCAGTGGCCTGGTTTCACACCTTGGCCGCCCCCCCCCTCTGCATACAGCAGCCTGGGAAACCACAGGCCACCAGGCTGGCGCCAGCCTGCACGGCTTAGAGCAGGGCAGCCGGCCCAATCAATACCTCTGCATTTCCTGTCCATTTGCTCAGGTCTCTTCATTAATTATTACTGCTTGGCGGAGCTTCAATGCGCTTGCTGGCTGGGCCAAGGGGAGAGGCTGTGTGACCTTTCCCCGCCTCTGGGTTGACTTAGCTCACATACACAGGCATGGGGACAGACATAATAAGGTAACACAGATGACATTACTAGTGATTCTTGCCATTTTCCCCTCTGCGGAGAGGATGTCACGCCAAACGCCATTAAAAAAACGACACATTTTTGCAGCTGCGCTTATCAGCAGACATGCATACCTGGTAGAACACCACTTTGAGACATTTTCACAACTGGTTTGATGCTGCTTTTTTATTTGGCAAACACCCACTACATCCAGCAGCTACGAATTCACCATCATCTGAGGTGAGCAGTAACGAGCAGGGTGAACTGAATGATTCTAAAAAAATGAAATTTAGTTCGAGTGAGTGCTGCTCGGTGCATCATCTGCCGTTCATGGCACATTTTCCAGATGACAATAACAATTCCTCAAAACATCTTAAATTACGTTCTGCCTGGTATGTGCCTTTGCTGATAAGCAAGGTAACAATGAAGTGCCAGGTTTTAAAATGCAGCTTGGCTTGATGTTTTCTCCACACCGAGAGAGGAAGGGTATGTCTTCGAGCCAGCACAAGGCATGACATGATGCTGAAGTAATGTGTTTTTAATGCTTTTTTTAATGATGACCATTTATGGATACAGCCATTGCATTTCTGATGCACACAGTCATCCACAACAGAGCACAACAGTTTCTCCAGACATGAGCCAGCACCTGGCTCAAAGGAAGTTCATTTGTCTCTCAAGTGTCAACTGTCCACTGGTTCTCGTCCCGTGGCCTCTGCAGACAAAGACACTTCAGGCGTTAAGAAGCAGGAGTGGGTGTGTGTGTTTATGTGTGTGTCCAGGTCAAAATTTGGTGATGGCGGAGGCGATGTTCTCCAAGGCGGATCGAGCCTCGGAGGAGGGGAAAGCCTGGATGGCCTCCAGAGCCTTGTTGCCATGGTAACAGCATAAGTCCACAGCTGAGCTCACGCCTTTCTCCGACTTAACTGCTGCCAAAAGCTGTCAAAGGATGAAAACACACGTTAGTTTGTCACGTTAGTGCCACTCCTGTGACTATCCAGCTGTCAGCACCAACTATTGAAGACCCGGGGAAAGTTAGCCATCTCCCAAAGACAGGGTAAAAACTGGCACTTATACAGATGCAAAACATTTCTTTAAGTGACAGAAAACCCATTGTACAACAGAATCACGTGTTTGCATGCTGTCCCTGGACGACTGGAGGCAGATTACACATACAGGGAAAACATTCCAGATTCATCACAATGAATTACATTTCAAAAATTGGCAGATCTTCTTTGATGATGAGAGGGATAATGCACTGAATTTTAATTTTTATAGGCTCTACACAGGCATCTCACAAGCTTTCTTCTCTTTTCACTAATTATTTCATAATACAGACAATAGGACTCGTGCAAAACCTTTTTTTTTTTGCCACAATACAGGTCATAAATAAATTTAAAAGCAAAGCATAGAAAAAATTAAAAAGGCTTGCCAACCGATACTGTTGATGTTTTTCATAACTTTAATAATGTCTTTCCATTGTTAAAGTGTCACTGCTTACATATGTGAATGATATGAATTTCTATTTGGTTTTTTATTATTATATCCTATTTAAAAGACTATTGAACCTCAATAAGACTTTTTGTTGATTTGAGCAAAGTCGAGTTGTCTGTGTTTGCCTGACCACAAGATACACACTCACTCACACACACTACACATACATTTCATATGTGAGGAAGTGGAAGACATCAAGTCAAATCAGCCCCAACCGACAGCTTAAGTTTACAGACTGAGTGAATTTAGGCGTCTCCTTGTGCCTTACTGCTGGTGTGTTGGGACATCTTTTTGCTGAGGGCGTTTTACCTCATGAATTCTGGAGGTGGAAAGCCCCGTAGGCTTTACTTCTCTTTAAAAAAAAACAAAAAACAAAAAAAACCTGCAGGTGTCAAGTCGGCATCATCCTGGCTGCTTATTCGAGTTAGAAAAGATTCTTTTTGCACATATTTTACCATCTTGTGTGGTAACTTGTTTTGTACTCCATTAACTGCTGCCTCTTCTCTTAATATTCACATATTCTCCTCCATTTACATTTAGGTACACTCAGAAGTTCCACATCCTGTTCTTTTAAAAGTACTTTCATCTGATTCTTCTTCCTTTCCAGCTTCAAACCTCATCCTGTGCTCTGCAATCTCATTGATATCACAACAATTTAAAGAACATACTTAATATTAGAAAGTACTCAAGCTGTAACATTTTCAATAAACCGTGATCTATAACTTAAGATTTGAAAAAAATCAAGTATTACTTTTCTTTTACTTGAGATTCTTTTAATTATTTTTAAAAATAAATGTACAAAAAAAGACTGACCAGATTTTAAAAATTTTGTGTGAAAATGACAAAAATTCATCCTTTTGCATAAAGCTGATTTATATACTTTAATTAATGAAACTGAAAGTTAACCACAATCAATTAAGCTGACATTTCGAGCCCGGCGGCTTTCTACGGCGGAGCACGGGGCACTTCGAGTGACGCATACAAAACGCTATTTTAAAACACTTAGAAGGTTCAAC
>JAQLOL010000007.1:22233804-22249874 GCA_029783665.1 Naso thynnoides | reverse complement strand
AATCCTTGTGCAAAAGAAGAAAAATACTTGAATTTTTTTTTAATGTAAATGATGTCACAGCAATATGTGAAATCATAATTTTTGAACTGAATCCACTTTAAAGCAGTGAGAAAAGGAAGCATGAAAGTACAAAGTGAGAAATTTCTCGAATGAAATAAGCAAAACAGTTCCAACACACAGCCGAAGATTTTCTTAAAGACATAAAATTGCTGTTATCTCAAAAAGCAGCCCACTTCAAGGGTATTGATTCATCTTTAACAGTTATTGGCTGGGTGGGATGCTCAGGTCAGACCTACCTTGTGGCCCAGTGACAGGTGCTTGCCGTACTTGTAGGCCTGTCTTTGGGATTCCTTGTCGTGTTTTGCGAGCTCCATCGCAGCTTGACAGCTCTTGGCCAGCAGTGCCCCGTGGGACAGGAATGCCTGCTCCTCCCATGTCGCCACGTCGATGCCATCGGTCAGAGTGCTGTCCTACAGAGCAATCAGAGACAGAGACACAGCAGTCCTGAGCTCTCATGGCTTTTACTGCACAATTTCATACATCTGACAGAGCATCTCAATCTAAAGAAGCCCTCCTTGCTCCACGATTTTAGATTTCAGCAGTAATTTAACAGTATTTCCCACAAGCTCCTCAGCTATTTGGAACAGAGGGAAGCTGGAAGAGGGACACAACGCCAGAGCAGGAAAAACACCCTTGAAGCTTTGCAAACTCTTTGAATATGTCCCACAAATGACTGAGACACTATAAACACCACAGGTCACAATGCGTCCACTATCACTCCGTTGATATGACGGTGTTGGATTTTGAGGATTAAAACAGAATAATCTCTTAGTCATTAATTTATCCCAAAGTTTTCTAAAATAAACAGAACTGAAACTTCATCTGAGGTACACACACTGTCAGAGCCAACCACAAAGCAGTATTTACATTCCTTGCTGCACAGCTAAAACCAACATCCTGATTATCTACATATAAGCAAAGATTAGCTACACTGAAATGAAAGCTTAAAACTCTATTTTCCTTTGGGTTTTGAATTAATTGCTATGCGCTGTCATTTTCTTTACATGTTATTGTAAACAAATCTCAATAAAAGACAAAAACCAGTAGCTCATATATGTGACTTGACATCAATTCATTTTTGGTTTTTGGTCTTTTTGTGGGCTTGATACACAATAGCAAAGATAATCACCAGCCTTTTCATTTATTTACCCCTTTCAAAATGATCCCACCTTTATATTATGTTTAAATTAGTCTCATAACTTTACCTATTTGAAGCTTAAAGGGATAGTTCACCCATAAATGAAAATTATTTTAAGTGAAATGAATTTTAAATGAAAATTATTTACTCACCCTCATGCCGATGGAAGGTCAGATGAAGTTTTTTATTCCACAATGACTGGAGTTTCACAGGAAAAAGGTGTTGCAGTAATCTCCCAAACAATTGTAGTGAATAGTGACTAGGATTCAGCATAATAATAATACATAATAAAACCATAAAATGCCTCCATACTGCTCGTTCAAAGTAATCCAAGTGCCCGAAAGCCTCGTCATGACAAATTGCTTTGAAAACATCATTGACACTATGTTTTTAGGCTCACTGTTCACTGTAGCCTGTAGCTCCTAACATAGAATCCAGGTTCACATGCACATACGCACACACTGTCTGAAGCTCTTGCAGCAGCTCTGGGAGGACCGAGGAGAGTTTGTCTATCTGCAGAATCAACTGGAGGACAAGTCTGGTGTCGGCTGCTGGCACCAGACTTCCGGTTAGCATATAAACACATGACTGCATGTGCCATGTTAGGAGCTACAGGCTATAGTGTACAGTGAGGTTAAAAACATGGTGACAGTGACATTTTTCAAATCAGCTTGGCATGTTGAGGCGTCAGACACTTGGATGACTTTGGGCAAGCAGTATGGAGGCATTTTCTAGTTTTATCATGGTTTACTTTTACTTTGAAATCCTGGTCACCATTCACTACCATTGTTTGCAAGGTGACTGCAATGCCTTTTTCCTGTGAAACTCCAGCAGTGTTTTGTTTACTTAAAATATTAACCCAACCTTCCATTGACAAGAAGGTGAGTAAATAATGACTGAACTTTCATTTTTAGGTGAACTATTCCTTTAAGTGTTCAGAGTACTATTAAAACATATACAAAATGTAGACATTACTTGGCCTAATTTTGTGTCGTTGTTTTACAAATTGACTCCAGAATATTATTTTCCTGTGTATGATGTATTTGGCCATGTGTATTCCTTTCACAACAGCTTATGAAAGGTTGTTTAGCTCTACTGCCTTCCATAAAACTCAGAATATAGAAAGAGAATAAATGCTTTACCTCAGTATTGTCATAATTCTCATAGTAGAGGCCTTGAACTACATCACCTATGGCACTTGAAATCAGCTCAACAACCTGTCAAACAGGGAAGAAAACATGAGATTTGGGTTAAAACGTTAATCTTCAGACATGATCAGGGAGACAAAAGTTTGATATTGACACACCATTCACTATTATCAGCTAAACTGAGGAAAGAAAAAGTTAAATAATGGGTTTTATCTGCACACAGTCAATATGTTCATCAACAGCCACGCGTCCTTGGACTCGGCCACTGAACCAATAACCTACCCTCTCATTATAAATCACTCCGGCTAACGGCATCGATTAAGCTCCGAAAATGCAGATGTAAAAGAGCTTGATCAAAAGTGACACGCTACTCAGTTCATCCGTGACATTTGTAATTAAAAACCACAATTCTCCCTGATTGAAGCACGAGCTAACGGCGCTCTCGTCGGAACAGCTGGTTCGGTGAATTAATCAGAGGTGAGATGAGGGTCGGAAACTGGGTGAACTGCTGCAAACTCAGCTGCTCATTATCGGGCCGTCGGGGAGCTCCTGTTGATTTCACGGAGCAGACACGCACGCACGCCTTCATTCATTCTGCTTTGTATTTATAGAGAAGTCCAGTCGATAGAGACAGATCAGGTGTCTGTCCTGTCTGAGGGGCTGAAACGGAGCTAGAGGGCAGATGGTGAGACCAAATCAGACTGTGTCCAAAGAGCAGAGGGGTTAACAAGGTTTTGGAGTCATGATCTGACTCAGAGGGAACTCTTTGCTCTCCTTTTCATCCACAAACACCTCACTTTTTGCCTTTGAAATTTGAAGCTTTGTATTATTAATCTGTTGCTACTAATAGTATCTGTGCATGGTGGTTTTCTGCAGAAGTGGCACAGTGAGATGAAAGTGAAAATGAAATGAAGAAAATACGAAAAACTCTTCTTATATCAAAGGGTTATTGACTCTTTCCAGTGCGAGTTAATCATTATACTGTGAGAGAAAAATGTGTACTGTTTTAAGGAAGCTGACAACAGAGAATATTTATATTGAACTTTTAATCTAGAAAAAGGTGCAACTACTCAAAAGAAAAGCTGACAATTGTCATATGGTGCCTTGTTGAGGTCTAAGTAGTTTATTTAAGACTGCAGTTGCCCGTTTCCTCTTACAGGGGGCATGCCTGACTACATTTTGCTCAGAGAAACACCACTGGCCCCTTATCTACTACAGGAGACAAGCTGCAGCATCTTTTCAAATGATTATTCAAAGTCCAGATCTAATGAATGAGTGAAAATGTGAGGTCAATCTCTCCATCCTTCATTCATAGCCACACAGAACGGCGTGGACGGGAGCGGAGGCCACGCCTGTGCTGTTCAGATGAATGAGGGTAAATTTAGAGCTCCTTCAGCTCATCCCAGACATCCTTGGTTCATCAGAAAAGTCTGGTGACGCTGGCTGCTCCGTCAGCCCCGCAGTGCCCTTTGGGTAACTGAATCCACCGGGGGAAAATATTGAGGAAACCCGAGCTTCGCCCACAGACCTGGAAGGACAATGTGCCTACAGTATTACCAGATGTGGTGTCTCTGCCTGCCTTGGGAAGTGGGGGCCAGTGGGGCTCTTTTTTTGGAAAGTATCAGATAAGCTCTCCCCCTGCCTCCCCCTTACTCCATTCCCAAATCCAGCCAGATCGTGTTTTGCCGACAGGTCTGCGAGGAGGGAGAAACCTGAGCTCCACGGAGAGATTACTTTACAGTTTATACAAGTAGCGGCATAGGTTTCCTCTCAAGGCCACGACACACAATCTCCATCGCTCACACTGCCTTAAAAGAACAAAAAAAGGCTGGTTTATGAGAAAAACTTTGAAGGCTGTGAGAACTACTCATCTGTTACCCTGTGAATTGAAAAGATGTGGCACACTGACCAAGAAAAGAGAGGAGAGACAATCCATCAAATCCAACTCAAACTGCCCTCAGCTTTGCACACTTCGAAGCTGCTGCAGAGTTATAAATATCAGACCACTCGAAGATTTGAGTGAATGAAAAGGATTTCATTTATGGCTTTTATTGCATTCGCCTGAGGTTAATTCTTCGTTTTAAAATGCTGTGATTTAGTCGTACGTCCTTTTTCATCCTAAGAAACTAAAGCAGGCTGAACGGCCGTTCGAACCGTTTTACACATGAAGCTCTGTTAATCACGACGAATTGGTGTTTAAAAAAGGTGTTTGATGTTCTCCATGCTCTTCAGGAACTTAAAAAACAACCAAAAAACGACAACAACAACAACAACAAAAACCCTGATAATATTATCTTGGTAGATGGGAGTTCTTATGAAAGATGCATTCCAGTTGCATCATGGGAAGGATCCAGTGTTTTTGGAGCTTGACACATAATTGGACTATAAGTCAGGATGCCTTTGCCACTGCTGCTGCTTCCATTTTAATCTTTGTTGTGAGAGCCATAATGGACATGATGGAAGTGCAATACTAATTGGTTAATGTTGCCCTTTCACTCACAACCATATGACTCTCAGCAGAATGCAGTCTTAATGCCCATGCTGGTTACAGTATTTATGAACCCTGCAATGCTTCACGGTCATACTGTGCAAAGAATGAGGAGTTAGTCTCTTAAATTTTGTGCAAATAAACACAGAGGCTGATGTTGATGCTAATGATGCACAAAAACAGCCACACCCATGCCCACATCCTTTTTGGCTCACTTTCCGTCACCTGTGCACATTAAAATGTGTGAATATATTTTACACACATTAGGGAAATAATCTTTCCAGCAAACAGACAGACTGATGAAAAAACGACCGCCAATGAAACTCACTGAAGAGGGTGGAAACAGAAACTCAAGGTCCACCCACATGTTAGTTGTGGAGTGTTCGACCCTATAGCTCACAGTCTTCATCAGAAGTTGCCTTTGCACTGCAGGTGTTTCGAGCACCTGTAAGATCAGGACTTCTTGCTCATGAAAAGCTGAGGTGGACGGTTCATTCCGTCTGCTCCTAAAAACCATGTCATGCAGCTGAAAGCTCCAGTGCAGGCGAGTTAGATGAGCCTAATTTGAGTCTGTTTTCTTCATTTGCTGTGAGCTGGACTTTGGTTACCTATCATCCCCCGTGATTCAAAAAAACTTTGGTCAGAACCATTTCTGTAACTTTAGCTCATCACGATGGTCTCTTATAATCTAATTTCCTTCCTGTCCATGAACCGGTGGAGATCAGCTTCACAAAAACACAGCTGAATATGAGCGCTATAGCACGCTGTCATCTGCCCTCGGTTCATTTTGTTTTGCTAACCTCGTCAAACATGAGTAACTGTTAGCTATCAGATGTCCATCTCCTTATTAACCTTAAAAACTCCCACTTTGTGGGCGCTTCCTGTGGCAGCTTCAGATTACAGTCACGCTCCTTATAAACAGCATTGCAGGCTTGTTTGGGGAAAAAACACACTAAAAGTGTCAAGCACCGCCCTTTAAGTTTAAGCAGCATTGTTCTCATCTAGATGATGAACGCCACTAAGGGAGCAGATTCTCCAAAACTTCAGTCACATTTAATGTGATTAACTAATTCGCTCAAGTCAACGACAGATAAGCTGTTTTCCCATTTTCCAGGGAAGCAATAATCTTAGCCCAGTTACTGTAATTTGTAGCTTCTTCACACAGAAACAATTACCACTGTAGAGGAAATGCCACAATTTCAAAATAATCTGTAACATATTCATAAAGGAAATGTTGATTCCCAATAACTCCTGCCATGTTTCCCAAACAAAAACCACCATGGTTACCACTGACATCATATTTTGGGAGAGCCTCTCGTGGCTGCCATGGAGCAGATATAAACCCAGACTGAGTGTGCTGAATAAGAAGTGCCAGGGAAGCCGATAAGGGTTGGTCCAGCTGATGGCACGAGGTGGGGGGGGGGATGGTTATTTTGATCCACTCAGGCAACCGCATTCTGACAGAGCAGCGTGGTGACAGCATCTGTCAGTGAGGGGTTACCAGGCTATGTAGTAGATATGATCTGTGGTGCACTTACAAGACCACCACCACACACACATCCAAAACTGAAAACTCAATAAGAAGGATTTCCATCTCTCTGGGGTACAAAAGTACGGTGTCTCCTGACAACACTCTACCATTTCAAACAGGCTGAAGGCCATCGCATGCAGGAGCTTGGATGTGACTAACTGAGGATCCTGGTATGAGACCCGCGTCTGAGGGGTTTTAAAGCCCCTACAGAGAACTTTTATTTGCGTTAATTGCAGCGGCACATGTGGACAAAAATGGTACTTCTTACTGTCGTGAAGATCTTGTCTGGTGTGAGCATTTGTCTTGGAGGAGAGTTAAACACATCACTTGTTTTGCACAATACCAGTTCGGCTGTAAACACAAAATACTGAAATTATCTAAAGAAATATATCCTCCTACTTCCAATCATAAATAGTAAAAAGGAGAACAGCAGTCCATCATGCTCGTAAACGACAAATCGTCTCTTCCAGTCTGTGTGCAGTAAAGCGTTTCATAGTGTTTCTGACTGAGCAGACAGGGCAAAGACACTGTAAAAAAACAGGACAGTGATCTCCAGTCTCCTCGCCGATGGTTTCATTTTACGATGTAGGAAAGATGTGAAGCATCAGCATTAAATTTAGACAGCTCCATAACTAGTTAAAAACTCCTCATAAGGGCTTAAACAAACAAACAAGAAATTCTCAGAGAGAGATAAACTCATAGCATCAGGACGATATTTACCAAGGCTGAACCAAAAAGCAAACCAGCAAAAATATAAGTGGTACCAAAATGTCACATTCAAAGAGCAGATCTCACAGGACTTCCTACATCATTAGACATTTTCAGACCAAACAGTTCTAGGAATTTTTGGGAAGAACTGTTCATTGGGGAGTTCCTGGGGAACTAAACACCTTTGAGGGCTTTTTTTCTGTTGGCACTGGCACCACCAATAGGAACCCCTTACTCAGTGGGGGACTCAGAGGAGGGGGCTTGGAGGGCGACTGCACTGGCTCCTGAGTTCAACCCATCAACATACATGTATGTCACTGTTTTTCCTCATGTGCTGTCAAAGTACCCACTGTGGCTTGGAGCCACAAAAGTTCCTCATAACCTAGTTCTAAGAACTATAATGGTTCACGGTTCCTGCGGTGCCGATGCAATAAAACAGGAGGTTCTTCGCACTAAGTTCCTAGAACAATAAAATGGTTCCTGTTTCCCAAATTTTCTATTCCTTTTTTTGTTTTGTTTTGTTTTTTAATTTAAAAACCTGTCCTGTTTGGCAGCTTAGCCATACGATATGAAGGGTTTGTGTGCCTTCTGGTGCCAGAGCAAATTTGCTTTGAAAAGGGGGAAGTCTGATCAATTCCTCCTGTTGCATTTTGAATAGAAAGTTATTGGCACAGGTACTGGATGATACAAGGTTTGAAAGTGAGGAGAGAGACAGAAAAGAAAGAGACCGTTTCCCAAGTTTTTTTGACTAATGCCTCTACCCAGTGTCTACTCAAATGTAGGGGTGAAAAAAAAAACATCCATACATATTGATACCACCATATCGTGTTTTGCAACAACATATTGATTCTCAAACACAGTGGAACACTTTTAATATTTTATATTTAAAGATTCATGGCTGTGGTTCATTGTGTGTTTTTTAAATTAAATCCCCAACTGCTATTGCACAAAAGTATTGCTACAGTATTCTTACTGCATTGAAAAACACTGAGCTAATAGTAGTGTTGTAGTACTCAAGATTGGTCTTGGTATCAAGACTACTTTTTGAAAGTCTTGGTCTCGTCGTGGAATCGAACGCATTTTGATTCGTTCTTGTCTTGGTCTCGTACGGAGCAGACTTGGGATTTTAAATCAAGACCAGTGAAAACCACAACAGATTTATTTGTTAACATAATGACTGTGATTGGATGTAAAACTTTTCTTCTTCAAATGTAGCCAATAACATAAGTCATTTGTAGTTTGGTTTTTTTGATTTGTCTAAGGTTGGCTACCTTAATCACAGAGAATTCATAAGCAAAACAACGCGCAAGAGAAAACATTCGGCAGAGAGCAGGTTCTGCGAGGCAGTGCTTACTGAGACTGCTGGGAAAATATTAAACCTCAAACGCCACCTTAAAATCAGAGGATAATGTTTTAATGGTCTTGGTCTTGACTTGGTCTCGGCCCCTTTAAGTCTTGGTCTTGGCAAACTCTGGTCTTGGTCAAGTCTTGGTCTCGGTTAGTCTGTTCTTGACTACAACACGAGCTAACAGGACCGCTGGGGTGTTTATTATTGATATCACTGATGGCAGCTCAGAACATTTCACAGAGCTACAGTTTGTCAGTGTCAGACAAAGTACCTTTGTGTTATCCAGTGCAGCAAGTCCGGTGCATGCGTTGGCCAGCAGAAAGTCACCGCTCAGGACGGCCATCTTGTTCCCAAACTGCATGTCCTTCAGTGGGCCGTCTGAAACTCTCCACTCCTTCAGATTGACTATCCCACGATGCACCAGGAACGCTGTGTGGATCAACTCAGTGATCTCTGCCAAGTTCCGCTGGCTAGAAAGCAAAACAAAAAAACAAAAAAACAAGGACACATTTAAATTTGTCAGCTTTTATTTGTCACCTACTTTTAAGAGCGACGTTTCAGATTTGACAGGAGCTTTTGTCGGAAACTTTTTAATTGTCTTTATGTTGCCGAAACATGCAACTCTGGCTAGTTTGAAAACACAGCATCACATACAGGTGTGCTGACCACAAAGGAATCAATCATAACAAAAGGATTTAGTGGACTGCATTTAATTCCAACCGCTAAAGAGAAAAAACATCTGTTCAGTCGGTACAACTGCAATATTCAGATTCTGGAAATGTGTTTTTAATTTGACCAAAATGTTCAACACTGCTCAAAACAAAAACAGTTCCGGTCATTACAGTTCACTCAACTGATACATAAAACATTTACTAAGGAAGCAACTTAAAAGAAGAAATGACCTTGTATATTATCCTGATAAGAGATTTATTTACAATCCAGTTTGGTTTAAAAACCTTCAAAGTCAAAATCGGCGTACTCGAGGGCATAAATCGGCAGATATGTCAGGCATTGAGCTGCACAGCATGTCAGTGGTTGTGTTAAAAAGGGAATTAAACTTATCATTAGCAAATAACAGCCATTCTTGATTATGAGAGAAAAGACATAAAAGTGGTATTTGAATAGAGCCTTTCAGAGCAGCCTTAGGGAGGATATAATCAAATGTTGATTCAGCCGTTGGTGGGGGATAATTAGGCCCCTCTCCATATGGAAGGAGCTCGCCGCGCTGAGACAGGAGGGATCCATCCAGACAGGGTTGGGTGCACTGATAGCCACTTACGACCTTCTTTCAGCCGCTGTGAGAACCTGATGAGCCAGTCGTCTGCCTTGCGCTCCAACCCCTTCCCTATACGCACACCCCAACACACACACATACACACTCACGCACATATCTTGTAGCCAGGTAATTGCCGTGTTTGACGTCGGCGTGAAAAAGATGTGATTAAAATTCAATAATGTCATCTATTTCGCCTCTCAATCACACCCATTGTCTGGTTGGTTTCTCTGCTCGGTGACGCAGAGCAACAACACAGTCGCCTCGAAAGACAGTTAATAAGTTCAGGGTTCATATAAAAGGAAATTAACACATTGACGGTCGTGTTCTCAAGGTGCCTCGCAGTGATGGCTACACTCGACAGGTTCAAGAGGGGAACTCATCGGTACGACAAGAGGAGCATGACAAAGCTGTGGCTGATTTCAGATCATAAAAGTAACATTTAAATTTTTTACTCCAAATCCAAGGTCAGCCTCACGGTGACGGTCTACCCGGTTGTTGGACTTGAGCTCAAAAAACAAAAATGAATAAATAATAATAAGCCTGCTATCAGCTCGTCGTTTTCTGGCCTCCCATCAATACGACGACCCACTGAGGTGGAAAACACTGTTGATGCAGGTCTGAAAAGTTACACAGAAGCATTTGTGTAGATTTTAATAGTTTCGTTATGTTCTGTTTATGAACTGACAGAGCTTCTCTCAATGAAAAAATTAACAACGGGATGAAAGCTGTGTATTTCATGCTCACTATGGAAAGACATGAAGATAAAGCAACTTTTACAAACAAGTTTCCGGGTAAAGTCTTATCCAGTCTTCCCTTCGTCACAGTGGTTTGCACCTTGTCTCAAAGTGAAACTAGACAGCGTTTTTTTTATCTTAACTTTGTCATTACGACGAATAAGCTGATTTAACAGTGTAATAGTGGTTAAAAAAAATGACAAAATGGCACCAAATGCTGCTTAATTGGTCTCCAATAAGCCATGTTTTTACCATGATATTTTCTTTGCCATCGGGATGAGGGTTTTCACGGAAAAATGAAAAATCAGTGACACTCTCTGTACTCTCTGTCCTAATTATTCGCTGGCCTACGTTGCGCTTCCTAGCAACAGGTAATGTCAGGACTGACTCGCTTCTGCTAACAACAGAGTGTCTTCAAGCCACACTGTCAGTCGGCTCGAGCTCAAACTGAGAGAGATCACTTTAGCCCGCTGCAGTTTTCCCTGAAACTGTTTGTCTCGGTTCAAACTGAACTTGAAGGAGAGAACGACAACAAACCAAATAAGGTGCGAGCCGGCGCAAACGGCTCAGATTTGCTTCCCAAGGAGTCTCATGCTACAGCTGATGCTAGCTTGCTAGCTGGTTTGCGTAAGTTATCTACTGCAACTTTAAACTGTCTGTATTTAGATTCTTTGCTGTAGAATTTGACGACAACACATCAACCCCTCCAGAGTTATCAGCAGACGTTATGAAGGATTTTTTCCTCACACAGGAAAGAAAGAAGGAATTTTGCCATTTTCTACCTTTGGTGTCTTTGTGGTTTTCCATGGTGGTGGTGAGCTCACTGCATTTCTTCTCTTTAAGAATGTTCCACATTGTTGATGTGGACACTCTTTAGGGTTTCTGCTGTCTGTCTAATAGCTGTTTTTTTTTTTAGCCTAAAGATGGCCTCCTTCACTTGTATTGCCATCTCTTAAACTGCAGGCTAAGAGTGCCAGGGTCCAGCTACCAAAAAACATTTTCAACATCAGAAATCAACTACAGATTCTTTATCTCTTCACTGTGTCATGGAATGACAAGGAACGGGCCATGCCGAGCCATAAAACTGCTAGTTGGTCCATTGTCCAATTACTTTAGGGCCTCTAAAAAAAAGAAGGAAATAGGTATCAAAGTGGCTGTAATTCCTTAAAGTTAATGCAAGATTTGTGTTAAACCCCTAGATGTTAATGCTGAAAGACTTCATTTCAAATCCATTGTAGGTATTTAAATATTGTTTTGTAATATTTTTGATTTTAAAGTGCTCAACAATGGCACAAAGTGCAGGCCTCCCAAACACAAACCAGTCAAACCTCAGTGCACACACATCCCAAAGCAGAGCCTCCAATCTAGCAGTCCTGATCAGTAGCAGTGGAGCCTGGGGAGGAAAAAGGGGGACAAGGGGGCCGGTGTAAAAATAGCTTTCATGCCCAGTTGCATAGCAACCGATGCCATCTTGCCGAGGTGTAACGCCCCTCACCACGCCCCTTGTCCTCACTGTTCTGTTCCATTTTCCTCCCTCCGCAGTCTGCCTCGCCTTCAAATACAGCCTTGCAGATCTGAGTGCGTCCCTGTGTGATTTAGAGAGGTGGCCTGTCCATCACACGGGTAGTGTGATGTGTTCAGTGGCACGGCTTTCATTCGTTACAATGAATTAAGAGGTATAGCATGAGCAAGAAGGACTTTCTGTGAGTGTGTGTCTATCTTTTCTTTTCTATCTATCCATCTATCCATCTATCTATCTATCTATCTATGTCTATCTATCTATCTATGTCTATCTGTCTATCTGTCTATCTATCTATCTATCTATCCGTCTATCTATCTATCTATCTATCTATCTGTCTATCTGTCTATCTGTCTATCTATCTATCTATCTATCTATCTATCTATGATGGTGGTGCTTTGGTGAATCATCAGTGTCAGGCAGCAGAGTGGGAAATGTTTTACAAATGCTGCCTGTCAGGAGGGAGGAGACAATCCCCCGGAGGTTTCAATCACCCCCCAAAACCCGCTCCACCCCAACTCCCTCCATCCTTCCATCTCTTCCATCAGAGGTGCTAATGAGCCCAGGAGAGGTAGGGGGGTTTGCTGGGGGGAGAGAGAGAGCAAGACAGTGCAAATGAGGTGATCAAGTCATGCTGTGTGTGTGTGTGTGTTTGTGTGTGTTTTTTGGTTTTGACCATCCATCACACATGAGTGAGGGAATGCTGCACGTTGGATTCAGTGATCCAGTGTCGCAGTGATGGGAGCGCCAGGTTGTGACATGAGGTGTGTGTGTAATAACTCGTCCTGTAGTGAGAAAAAAAAAACCTGGTGACACGTCTCGGCCTGACAGCCTGACAGGGATTGGACTTAAAGCGGTTCCATGCGGCGCCCAGGTTATTCCAATTAGTTCTAATATTAGGATGTTTCTGCACGGACACGGCTCCGCTGCACACATGCGCCTTGTGCCAGCTAGCAGCAAGAAAGAAGCCTTTCAGGCACCCAGCGCACAGCCACGCCAAATACAGCAGTCACTTCTGGAAACCACTTGGCATACACCCACATCCCTGTTGTGAGCCGCAAGCTGGTAGTCAATGTGTGCAAGAAAGCCAGAGAGGACCTTAGGGTGCCACCTGAAGCCTTTCAACAGCAGTACAGTAATACAACTATTTACATTTCTACATTCATATATAAATCAATACATGATGTAGGTTCATGTTTCAGAAATGTTATAAAATACTCTTCCCTTATAGACACTGAAATGTATGTCAGGAGGCTCTAACGCACACTGTTAAGAACTTTACAGCAAGTGAAGTAAGTCACAGAAATAAGAGACATCAATTACTAATGTGGTGGTGTCAGAATGAAAAAAAAAGATGACAGGAAACTAAGTGCCATAATGGTGAACATTTTGTCGGTTGTGTAAACATGCTAGCAAGTATATTTCCTTACCAGCAAACTACAACATCTGGTCTTTAACTCTGATGCAACACCCTTTCAAAACACCACATCTGGGTCCAAGCCCCGTCTTTTCAATATGCTGCAGTGCTGTGTCTCATGTTGTTAAAAGAGATGGAAGTTAAAAAAAATAACAATCAAACTTTCATTCTGCCGCTTTTCTAATGATGAGAGAGACGAGGACATGGCTGCCAATCGGGAATATTCGAACAGGGTCGGTTTCGTTAAACAACATCCCTGTGTAGATATCCCTGAAAAAGGTTACGGTACATATTAAAACTGTGTTTTTATTTTAACCAAGCAAGAGCACAGCTGATATTACGGTCTACAACCGGTTAGGGTTACTGTCTCTCTAACAACATAATGTTATTGAAGCTGTAACTTTTATAAGGGATATTGGCACAAGGTCTGTTTAGTTTAAGTGAATGGATGCTAGTGTTAGCAAGCTAATCTTACCTCTCATAATAGCCACAAATTTTTCTTCATCCACCTAGTTTACCAACTAGGAAAGGCAGTGGAATGAAAGTTTGATGGTTATTTTTTTACCCAGACAGGGCTTGGACCCGGATATGGCATTTTGAAAGAGTGTTACGTCAGAGTTAAACACCAGACTAGCCTGTCATGCAGTCGTCCTTTGAAACAGTTGGGAAAAGGGCGTGCACTTTCACAAAAGCTGGGCAAGTGATTGGACAAATCACGTGTCTATCACCCTCTATCACGAGCTAACTTCAACCAATCAGAACAACGAACCATATACAGTGAAAACATATTTTCCATCGAGAAAAGCCTTCAGCTCTGTTCTTCATTATTTCTTTTAAGGTTCTGATATAACTGATGCTATTGCAGCATTTACGTTACCTTCTGATGCATCTGCCTTTTGTCGTTGTGTCTTTATCTCTTTCCGGAGTCACACCTACACCAGGTCCATAGCTTCAACGAGTTATTCATGTGATGCTTAACGATTCAAACCACTGTGACATTTCACTCAATATTACTTAATGTCAACCAGTTGGTGGCACTAGATGAAAATTTAGGGGATTATATGATGATTTGGTGTGGAGAACAAATATCTGTACAAAATTCGGTGCCAATTTATTCAGTAAATGAAGAAATATTTTGTCCGGTGGATAGAAGTTTTGACTTCCTGGTTTCACAAGATGAAAAGTTGGGATCACTAGTCAGCAGGACTCATCCTCTCTGCAAAGCCCAACAGACTGACTGACACTGCCATCCCTTAAAAACAACACTTACATGTTTCATATTCATGCAGCCTCAAAAAGATCATACTTTCAGGCTGACGTACTTTGGCTTCTACTGCAAGAACTGAGGGATGGTCTTTTACATGTACTCACTGGATGAAACTGTTTTTGGATGTTGTTGAACGATGATTTCTTTGTGTCCCACAGGGGGTTTTGCAAATGAACAGACTGTTATTAATAAGTTGTTCAGTCCAATTCATCTTCTTATTATGCAACTGTTTTGAATACATAGCAACAACTGCAGGGTTTTTCACAAATGAGGCAAGTAGGGAGTAGGGACCTTCTGAAAAGTTTTTTTTTTTTTCCCAATAAGCTACATTTAAAATACAGACCAAAAACTAAAAACTTCCCCATCCTGTAACGGTGGCTGTATTGCTTCCATGTTCCATCATATTCAAAATATGATACAGTGCTTAATTTAAAGGAAATGATATGAAAGATAACCACAGAAGACAAAATAGATTCACCTGACACAAGGATTTTACTTCTCTATTTATCCTCCAGTAGCCATATTACAGGGGCAAAAGTGGCATCACCTTTCTTGGTCTGCTTGCGATGCACATTTATGACTCTGAAGTGCAGTATTACACATGTTCACTGTCCAAGGTTTTCTCCCACGCAGCACAAACATGAGAATGGAAATAGGTGGAAGCCAGAAATGTGGTACAATAAGGCCCTAAGTCCTAAGACGATGCTCAGTGACCGTGACTAAGGTTGGTTAAACATTTAAGAAAATCCTACGGGCATAATGTCTTTTATAATTACGCTTTGCCAATTAGCTCCCTTGTTGGCACAAACACAAGACCAATTATACTGCTGGTCAGTCAGTTAGTCCACAAAAATTCCACACTCTTTCCCACTCCACAGATTTCATCCTATGAGGCTTAAATTTGGCATGGAGGTTATGTGTGTGTTTGTGTGTTCATGACAATTGCCTAAAAGGGGACATTGCAGTGGGTGTGGCCTATTGCAAAAAGGTGCATAACTTCCAAATCGCTCCTCAGAATTGCACAAGATTTAGTGAAAAGGTTGGTCATGAGCCAAAGGACAGCTGATTAACTGTTTGAGCCAACTGGCAAAAGGTGGCGTGGCAGTGGGAGTGGCCTAAAACAAAAAGGCACATAACTTCCAAAAGCATTCATATGACATGTCCAAACTTCATAGAAACACCCACACACACTTCCACTGGTCATGGCGTACACTGTAGACCAGGGGTATTCAACTAGATTAGGCAGGGGGCCACAATTATAAAATGACTTGAAGTCAGGGGCCACATGACTGTGACAACAAAAATGAACAAATATGCCATGTTTGTTTTAGGCTCGGGTTATCTATAAGGCCAAACCTCATCAGAAAAAAAGACAGAGTTTTTGAGTCATTTTAAAAGCTAAATATAATATTCAGCCAAAGAAATACTATTTTAAA
>JAQLOL010000007.1:22200684-22215516 GCA_029783665.1 Naso thynnoides | reverse complement strand
AAGAGATGAAGGTAAAAAAAAAAAAAAAATGGGTCCGTGCCCAGTTGCATGTGATTACGCGTGGACAGAGTGGTTGTGAGGAGCGTGCATGTCTGTTAAAGCACTAACCAGGCGTCCTCAGTGAAAATATAGAATACACTCAAGTGCAATTGGCTGCATGATAGTCAAACTTTGATTTACGATTTCTTTTTTTGACCCAAGTTCCATTGTCATGTATCCACGCTGAACGCCAGCCTCAGCAGCGCACCCTGCCAATGCCGCCTTGCACAATGGATGCGGCACCCATTCACTGCTACTGTCCTACTAGTTAGTTTTGAATCAGTGAACAATACTGTGTCCGCTCCTGTCGCTTCACGTTATAAATTCGCCGTTTGTGTGCCCTGCCTTGACGGCTTGCCCAGAGTTAATGGAAAATCCAGCGCGTCAGTGAAGGCGTCAACAGTTCCTCTACTACTAATAATACTATTACACTACGGCGCAACGGAGAGCAGCCAATGTGCATAATTAGTATAAATCAATGGGGGAACACTCGGCTTCCCACGATGCTTTAGTTTAGCGGGTCCATGTCGACTGCGTGGGTTCGCCTCTGAGTCGAGGTGTGTGTTTGTGTTTATGTGTTTGTGTTTATGTGTGCGCGTGTGTGTTTTGCCCAGCTGCCCAGAGGCGTGTGATCCAGATGTGCGTCTGTGAGCTTTACGCACTCGACAAGAGCACATTGTCTCCCGTGCTCGGCCTGCACGACCCTCTCCCGGTAATCCGCCACACGTTGTTTCTATTCGGCGCACATTGTGATATTTGAGCCGCGGGCTCCGTGCGGGTTCATTGTGGAGAAAGAAAGTGTCCCCGGCTGCTCGTTGTGTGCGTGTGTGTCATGCTGTGCGTCCGCTTTGTCTCCATCTCTTCATTGTTTGTACACATTTGGCCGTGGACACATATGCGCTCAGATATGCAGGTGATCACATCGAGAATAATAGTGCAAATTGTGATTTCAGGTTGTCAGAGTGAAAGCGAGGGTGCCGGCTTTGAGCGAGTCCTGAAACAACCCTGGAATAAAGCCTTTTTGTGTTTAGACCCATTCAAAATAGCAGCCGCGTTCATGTGTCACAGCTTCTTTTCTGTTACTGTAAAAAAAGGGGGGAAAAATAATATTGTACATTCTTAGATGCCAATCTAGATGCTTTGTTGGTGAGCTCAGCTGCCAAAGATGCATTTATTATTATCAGAGAGCAAAACGAGCAGGCAGTAAATTGCAATAATACTGCATTATTGTGTCTATGCCTATTTGAATCATTTTTTAGGAGTGTAATTTACAGTGCTGTGTTTTACTGTAGTGATTTTCCTTGTGTGCTCCACTCACTGAGTTGCAGCTTGAATCAAAGTTGTCCTCGCCTGTTACCTTGAAAATCCAGAGAAAGTCCGCGAAAAGGGATGAGGTAATTTTAATTTCTTGTGATTAAACTGTGAACTTTTCTCGCTTAATTTCAAATGATTTCGTCTGTTTTTTCCAGTATGGGAGGAAATACAGCCATCCCACCCTCCTGCTGTCTGGTCCTGATGGCAGAAGGGAGGGATGCAGGGTGGTGGGGGCTGTCAGGCAGGGGTCTCTCCATGGAGAAATTTCCTTATTTCCTATCAGGGGAGCACTTGAGGCGGTCTCAGTGGAGCACTTGGAATGGAGGAAATCTTTATGAGCACGGTGTAGGCACGATAAAGTGTTGTCTTGCCACATTTAAAACAAATCCACGTTTTATTTTCTCATTTTTATCGTTACGAGAGAAAGACATTTATCACTAAAAATCTATTTAACTCAGTAAAAGAAATCAAGTCAAATGTCTCTTGTAATTCATCAGCTTGTGGAAGTAATTACACGATGTCAGCCATCAGTTAGATGTCAATTTTTATTTGCAGGTTTGTGAGTTCTGCTGTTAGATGATGTATGCTGTGACAGGGGTCATCCTTCAGGGTTCAGTGATTTGACATCATGTCCTGGAGAGCAGCGGCGTCACTTATCTCATTTGATGACTGCAGCTTCATTAGTCACTTTATTTTGATATGTAATCAGTCACATTGCTGGTGGAGGTGGAGTTTTGAACTTGCAGCCGTGCAGACCAAATAAAAATGTCTATAGCTTATGAATTTGTAGATTTGTCAGATCAAAACAGAGGAGGTCAAGTGCTGTGCTGTGGGTACGTAGGGAAAGCCAACACTCTCCCATGACGAATCCATTGTCTCCGTCGATACAAGGGGAAGCTGCTGAATGGAGCGGCAGATGTGGTCGAGGTGTCAAAACACTTTTAAAGGCTAAACAAGTTCGATTATAGCTCATTAGGCACCTTGAATTTCATCTCCTGTTCATCACACACACACACACACACGCACATGCGCCTCTCTTTAAATACCTTCAGTGTTAATTTGACATTGGCGCAAAAATGGTTTTAAGGATGTTCTGATATGCCGGAATTGACAATTACCCACTTATTTATTTAGCATATTAATTTCTAATATTTCTAATAATATATTGGAAATATTACAGCCCTTTTTAAATAATTTCATTGCCAGTAACGCACCTTAACTCCGGTTGCCACCTGCCAGAAAATGGAAAAATTCCTTAGGTGTAGCTGCAGTTTCTTTGTATGGTCACAGATTTTCCCTCCATCATCTAAGTAAAATTTATTTGCTAAAAAGAAACAAAACACAAAATGAGTAAAGTTCAAGACACATTTTTTTAATCTTCTTTTTTCGAAATTTTGATAAATATCATAATAATATTGTTAACTTGAGCTCTTTGTGCCTCAGTGATCGTGCAGTGAAAATCCGACATTGTGACAGCCGTAAGTGGAAAAGATATGGATGTATTTGGTGATATGACATGAAGTTACTGCGTGATTATGAGAGTATTACACCTAGATACAAATCATACTGTAAACCCTGAGCCGGCATTATGATCTGCAGAGCTGCAGTTAATTAACACACTGCCTCGGCTGTGTGATGAAAGCTTCCCCTCGAACATTAAATCCAGTAAGTGAAGTTTAATGAATTGATTTTCTGTAGAAATAGATTCTTCTATTCTAAGTGTTCAGAACAAAAAGACCCAGTTTGTTCTCTTTTCTCATCTTCAATATTTCAGACCAAAGTCAGAGGAAACACACAGACCCACACACACCCACACAGACACACAATGTGCCCTTGTGAGGAATCTTACTCCTCTGAAAAACCAAACAGTCTGACAGTGTTTCCTTCATCTGGCTGCTTAATGTGTGCCATGGTAAAATAAGCCCTGGTGAGTAATCAAGCAGAAGGAGGAGTGGGCATGGAGGGGACCTGAGAGGCTGGAGAGTGGGGTAAGAAACAGTGGAGAAAGGAATGTATACAGCACTGGGCTGGCTTAGCTGTAAAAACTGTAACCTGAGTGTCTCTGCTGGATCGGATATCAAGGAAAGTAGAGGGAAATGAAAGCAGAGGAGAGGGAGAGGCAGAGGAGGAGAGAGGGAGCAGGGGAGTGGAAAAGTGGAGACGGCGGAGGAGGAGGCAAAGGGAAACTTGGCGTGTGGAGTCGGGAATGTTATCACGGTGTACAGTGACCTGCTCTGGTTTCTGCCCGCAAGGTATCCAGTTCCCACCACCATCATTACTACAAGCTCTACTGGTCATGACTGGGTCTAAATGGAGGGAGACAAAGGGGAAGACTATGAAGAAGCAGGAGTTGCATGTGATTGTATCATTACACACTTTTGAATATAAGGCACAGAAGTGCCAGCTTGACCAGTTTAATTTGACCAAAAATATCACGAGCACATCACTAATTATTCTGCAAAAGCTCTAAAACCACCATCTTGTCTTTCACTTTCAAAGACCTGAGATCTTTGTTTTCATCAACCTACTCTGGCAGTCAGCATCGAGTGCCGTGCAGCGCTAGATTTAGGAGTGTCTTAACTCTCAGTTTTCAGTTTTAAAGTCACATTTTTACAATTCCATGGCCTGAGAATGGATGAATTTAGCCTACCAGAATCTTAAAAGTATGAAAAATGTGGTGTTTTTAGCTGCGATCAGAAGCTCTACAGATTAATCGGTCGGTCCTCACTCATTGGCAGCCACAATTTTCGCCCTAGGAGGCTGAAGTTTGGTGTGTTTATGTTCACGCCAATTTGCTGAAGGGGGGCGTGGCAGTGGGAATGACTGGTCACAAAAAGGCACGTAACTTCTGAACAGATTCATGTAGCATGACCAAACTTTGTAGAAACACACACACCTTAAACACACATACGTTTTATCAATAAAGGCTTACCCCGCCCCTACACCATAGCCCCACCCCCCCACAACTTATCAACTGCTTGTTGTAGACTCTTGTGGGTGACATCATTGCAGACTAATTTTTTTCTTCACTTTCTATTCTTCCCAAATATACATAAAGATTAAATCCTTTAACATAAAAATCCATTTATGATGCATCTGTAACTTTATGATAACACGTGATGCCTTAGACGACTGAAACATTTTTAGCTGCCAGTTGCAGCTCTTGCGAATTCCCGCTTGTTTACTGTTAACTCAGATGCAACCTAATGATGTTTTGCATTTTGAAAGGTCCATGTGGTTGATTTAGACTTCAAAATGATGTTTTTAGGTTTATGACAGTGCAAATGAACACACCCACCGATAATCATCATCATATATGAGGTCTCACCTTTTGTGCCTTGTAAAGGTATTAGTATAGATGGAGGTTTAAAAGCTAATCGCTGCATTCAATGTTACCATGACATTGACTCAAAAACTCACTTTAGTGCCAGCTAATAAGAGCCTTATAAATCTAGGATTTATCATAATCCTGATGTATTAGAAAATGATATCAGTTGGATCCAGGGGAATAATTTAGATTTCTTAACATGATGCATAATTGTTTTAAGTTGATGAAGAGTTGTTTTGTGACGTTTGGCTATTAAAAGTCCAACGTGTGTGATTTAGTGGCATGAATGAGCCATTGATTTGCAAGCATTCAATCAATTTGCGTCCATTGCTACCTGCTTTGTTGGCAAAACAAGACTACATGTGTAAAGCCTGCTGTGACCCTTAAAGGCTGTGATATTTATTACCATCATTCCCACAGTACTTGTGGATGAACATGTATAATGATGATGTTGCTATTTTTGGAGCTCTATTATCAGTGCAGTTATAGACTGAAGTTTATTCCAAGGTTAATGTCAAAGGAAAGGTCTTATTGAATGGATTTATCCCCATGGGGGAAAAGACATGCTCAGTAATTTCTTAGATTGATATTTCGGTCTGTTGATGCACATGGAGGAAAGCTCAGAATGTCCAACATGGAAAGGGTCTTTCGTCTTGGTAGCATTAACTTGCTAAGTAAAGCTCATGGTAATCTGTCCATTAGATTTTTTTTTGTAATTTGTGTACAAGTGAATTAAAAGTCACCAGAACATTTAGATTAATATCGACTCTGTGGCGTTCACGAATATTCGTTCCACATCTCATAGAAATCTGTCCAGTAATTGTTCATATGTTTTTCTCTGGGCCAAAGGCTCGCACAGACAGATGGACGTACAACTGAAGTCATCCCCGACTCGCGTTTTAGCAAATGTCGCCTTTCTTGAACTTTCCTAACTCGATACATGAAAAATGAGTCTCTTGGCAGAATCAAACATAAACTGCGGTTGCAGTTGACCCTTGTTCTGTTAGAGGTTCACTCAAGGCTGATAGAAAGAGATCTCGTCTGTGTTAAACCAGATGAAAAAGGCCGTACATCCAGTGCACCATATAGACATCTGTAGCTGCCTCTGTGCCTCATCGGCTGTTCCTTCCCAGCTTAAACAGAGCCAAAGTTGGTGCCGCTGCTTTGATGATCTGCCAACCGGGATTAGTTTCCACTCTTAATATTGCTCCCACTTTCTCAAAGTAGTAGGGTGACACAGAGGACAGGATGGAAGGGAGGAAAGGGAGACACAGAGAGATGCTGTGTTTTTGTCTTGATGATGTGGTTGTTTTACAGGCCACATCCGTCTACTTAGGAGTACACTCAGCTTGGATTATACTCAAACTTGTTTGTTCTGAAGGAAATTTTCTCTTTTAAAGGTTCCTTCCTCACACTTGGGCTAATTGGTACAGTTGTGTTGGTCACTGTTGGCACCATGAGTCTGTCAGTGCACTGTCACTTTTTGGTTAATAGTTAGGAGCTGATGCTGTTCGAAAACTTCTGTGGAATTTGGATTTCCCCTTTAAAGGTCATATATTTTAATTAAAGGTGGGGTAGGCAGTCTTTCTTTGGCGTCATTGCACTGATATTCCATAATGACCTTTTAACATGTTGTTGGTCTGAAAGAACACTACACTTCTGCACCTTTCCTTGGCTCTGTGTTCTCACTGTGATGAGGTATTTTCAGCCAGCTGTAAGAATTTCAGAGAGCTCGAGCCCCTGTTGGCCGCTATATGCTGCGCTTCTTAGCGACAGGTGATGTAGATTTGAGCTGATTTGCTGTTGAAACAAGTGACATGCCTTACACTCTAAAACTGGCCTCTGGCGACTTGGCAAGCTGAATTGCAGGCAACACCGTCAGCCAGCTTGAGTCGAGCTGAGACAGACCAGTTATGCCGCTGCAACTTTTCCTGCAACTGTTTTGACTCGTTGTGAATCTTGGTGCAAATTGGACTTAAAAGAGAGAGCATCAACAAACGAAATAGATAGGGGAGGGTGCAGTAGAGTTGATTCCTTGAGAGTCGCATGCTACAGCTAGCTTGATTTCCAAGTGTTGCTTACCTCAGCTTTATTTCATTATTTTGAATTATTTAAAGATATGTGTAACACATTAAAGGAGAAGTTCATTTTTTTCTACATTAAGCATTATAATAAGGATATTTCTGATCATGTACAATGTTCAGCGTTATTATGATGAACGCCGCAGTCCTGAGACCTGGTGTTTGTTGCTGATATCACTGCTAGCTGAAAACAACGGAGAAGCATGTGCACTCAGACGGTCTGTCAAAAAATACAATAAATGCTTGTTTTAAAAGACATGAAAGTCGCCAAATGTCTAGTGGTGTCTTCTCACGTACCGACACTAAAACACAAAGCTAAACACAGATATATAACCTGTAAATGGCTGTTTATTTGTTTGAAAGAGCTGCTTTTCATCTGAGTGCTCATGCACCTCTGTTGTTTTCAGCTAGCGTTGACGTCAGCCAACGAGCTCCAGCTCTTATGACTGCACTGTTCATCATAATAAGGCTGTAGAACACCGTATATGATCGTTAATATTCTTATTATAAGGCTTAATGTGCAAAAAAATGAACTTATCCTATAACCTCTCCCAGAATTCAGCATTTAAAAAGCTTGGAAACATTATACTTGAGCCATTTGCATTCACACCTGTGGACTGTTTTCTGTATTTAGTTCATGTGACATGTACACATACATGTATTGAACCGTGCTTACAGCATGACATGGTTGTACATAAAGCAGTCAGATGCTAACTTTAGCTCTGCTCAAGAAGTGGTACTTAATCTGACTTCCAGGAACCAAGCGCCGCTCTTAGATCTGCAAACATGAGCCGTCCTCATTAACAGCTCTCACTGCTTTCACCACCATTTTTAAAGCTCTTGTGAAAAAAAAAGATGAGATTATAAATGTTTGGATTAGACTTTAATTACTGTAAATAATTGCTGCAAATCCATTCGCTGTTGCATGCTGACAATGTCCAACCTTAAAATTCAGAAAGTTCTAGATGCTCGCAGGCATGTTTCCATGCTGTGCAGTGACACGACCCCGCAGACACTGCTCGCATTGCACAACATGGTGCATTGACTTCCCTCATTGACCTGTTCTGCACCTTTTCACCACATTTACTCATTGACCACTTCACCACAGTGGTATTTTATAACAAGCAGATCAATAACTCCTGTCATTCTTCATTAATAATGTCTTCCCAGTGTTAAACCAAGTCCGTCTTACAAGTGTGGCCAGGTCTGTTCTGCACACAATAGCAGAAACTATATGCTTTGTGCAGAGCAAAACAAAGGCAAAAAGGATCCTTGAGCAGCGCTGTTACTCTGAGATACAAATACAACACATCATGAATTTCTCTCCAAAATGCTTAGAAATGGAGTGAATTTGCTGATGCAGCAGGAGGAAATCTGCCTCTGTCACTCCTATCCTGTGTCTCAAATATACAAAGAGATACTTTTGCCTCAGTCTAAACAATTGTGTGTGTGTCAGTGTGTGTAGGGGGCTCATTCCCACTCATATCTTCCTCACTGTAATACACTGTAAGCAATATCCAAACTGCTTTTTGTCTTGGTGCTCTGTTAACTGAATTTGTATGAAGCAGTTGAGTCAGTGGAGCAACCTGTTGTCTGCAGGCTGGGGACTCAGACAAGCTCCATGCTGGGTCAGTGTGTAAGATGAGCCATTCAAGACGTTTCCTCTCTTTTTGTAGAGCTGCTTATTTTTCTGTCAGAATACTCTAGAACACACTGCACCCATCACAACTGAGACCTGTAGTTTCACTTTATTTGCCGAGAGTTAAATTTTGGTTTCAGATTCGGTCACTTTTCCACCCAAGGGAAATCACAAATCAATACTTCAGGCCTGCCTCCAGCTGTGAATGAACAATATTAAACCACCGAAGCTACAACTTCTTTTTCTATCTAATTCTCTTGCTATAAAACCATTTAGACTGGCCTAGTTTACGGACATGAAATTGCTATGCACAGTGTCCTGAATTTGTTTTACAAACTTGCCCACATGTGAAGTTTCCCAGTGCACATTATAAGTTTTAATAGGTGCTAGCCTAATTTATGTTAGAATGTCCTTTCTGTAAAATCTGACTTCCCTATGAGAAAGAAATCATCAGTGGCATAAAATGGTCTTAAAATGACGATAATATCGTTTTTATTTCGAGTATATCAAGGACAATATCATCCGACGGATTCAGTTACTGGGACAGGCCTACGTGGCGATGCTTTGGAAACATCTTCAGATGCACACATACTCTTTGCAGATAACTGTGTCTATATTTGCTGTTAAATTTAGATCAGCTTACAGTGAAGAGTCAGATGTGCTGGGTGGTGCTGAACCACTCCGACATGATCATTCCGGCTCTGACAAACTGACAAGAGCTGTTTGTCGTTGACATTTAACTGCTTGACGTACTGACTGACGAGTGACAATCATGAGATAATGTACAGACTAAAGTGGGGTTGACTATTTAGTCATGAACTGACTCGTGTCTTGTCAGTTTGATCTGACGCAAGCCCACCAATGGCAAGACAAGGTGGGTCATCTGCATGGCAACCAACTGCAAAGTGCATCGCTGTGTGCAGAGAATGTTCGTCCTTGCAGATCCTTTAATATCATTCTACAAGCAGTTATTGTGTGCTAGTCGACAGGCACCAAGGCAAGTCCCATACTGAAAGCTATGGTAAAAAAAAAAAGTGCTTGACATGTTTATCATTCTAAAAAAGACTTTGAAAAGTGCTTTCAGCATCAATATGTGAAAAACATTAGGCTACTTACAGCAGCGGGGACCAGTGTTCCCTGTAAGCTGGTTTTGCGACCTGTGACTAATATTATACCGACCAAATAATTACAGATGATTCATCCTCAGTTGCTGCTGTAGTTTGCTTCCAGAAAGAACATTTTCATCTATGTTTTAGAGTGAAATGATAGCTGAAGCATTTAGCATAGTTTAGGGTTCAGTGAATAAATGCTTCAGGGAATGTTCCAGCTGAGAGGTGTATGGTGATAATGGGCTGTGTACATTAGCAGGGTCATGTTTTTGTTTTGAGTACAGTGTTTATTGACTGTTGCGAGAGGCTGTTACGGTGGGAATACTTTTATGTATCACCTGCATAGAATTTTATTCATTTTCAAACTGCACTATCTACATAGCACTCTGTACTTCTCCACTGATGCACAGTGTTGGGACTTTACGGCCTTGCTCAAAGCAACTTTGGTGGTGCTTTGTCACAAGACATGACATTTACTGAGCTATAATATTGTCTTAGCTAGAAAGTGTTATTTACTACTCCGTGATAGCTCTTATACCATATGAGGATTAATGCATTGAAGTACACACCAGTCAATGTGGCTAAAAAATTAAGCCGACCAGGAAGAAGTTGTTGTTTTTCTTCAGGCTGACATGCAAGTCATTTCCTAATGGACCCAAAAATTACTTGGCCAACTTAATAGCAGAAAAAAGCATGTTTACAGTCAGTAAACAGTGTTCACGGACAGTGCAGTTTACAGATTTGGTCTCTATAGCTAGTTTCTCCGTTAATGACAGATCAGTCGACAGTTTTCTTTTGTTTAAATCAGATCAGGGCTACAAATTATGGACACATAAAGGCATGACCGCTTTGGGCTTACGTGCCTTTATTTTTTTGTAAGTACAGCTGAAGGATTGCACAGAATATGGGGGAACTGAACCGAACCCGAGGCCATGGCAGTGAAGATGCAGCCTCTGTAGGCCTGCACGGGGGGCGTGCTTGACCAACTGAACTACGTGGACACCCAGTCTTGTAGTGTGTTTTACTTACCAGTCAAATGTCAAAACTCATGTACAGGAATGGTTCAACATTTCTGCATGTCAGTTTCGCTTCCTTGCCAAGAGTCAGACGAAGACTTGAATGCAAGTGTTACGCTTGTACTGTATGCTTAAAATAAAACTTAAGCTAGTAGATAGTTAGCTTAGCTCAGCATAAATACACTCTACAGCTTGTCATTTTTATGCCTGGGTTTTTAAGCCTCTGAGTGGAAGGCTAATGCTAAATGGTTTTATTTTACAGTTGGACAGAGCCAAGTAATCTGTTTCCTCTGCTTACCATCTTTGTGATAAATTAAGCTAAGCTAAATGCCTGCTGGTTGTAGCTTCATGTTTACAGAGTAGAGATATGACAGTTATCTAATGACTAACTTTTCATCAAAAGCAAATAGATTTAAGTCTTAGAACTCCAGATTGTTCCTTCAATAATCGGTAACCCAAAATTGGGGCTGCCATGACAAAATTAAGCATTATTTCCATTGTTTCTAACTACCGTGTGGTTATGAATTTCCGGGTGAAACTGCTCCTAACAGGATGTAGAGGCGGAACATAACTTTGTGAGGAATTTGATTGGCGAACACCCAAACAACACTTCACCAGCTTGTTGCTAACGAAGCTACCTAGTGAGCTAACTAACTACCTTTCATAGTTTTTACCTTTCAGTAACGTTACTCTGAATCTAACTGTCTCTCTAAATCTCTCGGTCTGTCTCTCTCTCTGAATCTGTCTCTAACTCTCTCTGTCTGTCCTGCTTTCTCTGTTGAATTTTAGCTCCCAGCTGCCTGAATTATGACTTATGATTGACAGGTAGATGTCATGATATGATTGGTTGAAAAATTGGTTGGCTCTCCTCTATGCAATCATTGGGCAGATTTTGTTTAACATGGATTAAAAAAGTGATAGATTTTGATACAAGAATACATAGAAATTTCCTGTTTGTAAATTTGTTGCACACTACGAATAAAAGGGTTAAAAGTGCATTTTTCATTTCATCTTGATTATTCTACTGTTTTTATTTATTTATTTATTAAAATATTTTTATGTAGGCTATCCTTTAAGCTGACTCTTGTTAGGGGAAGGCTAAAAATTAGAAGATTACTAATACGAGAAAAGAAATAAATATAAATATCTGTTATTATAAATAAGTTGAACAATTCTGTTCTAACTAAACAATAGTATAGGAGTTCTATTGTACTCAAAAACAGCCCTTCCATATATATGTATATATATATAAAAGCCCTGTGCCATTTCTGGATGTTGAGGAAACATATTCAGTCGATCAGATAAAATGTAAAAAAATCAAAGTCATGAGTCACAGCCTTATTTCAGCTGTCACTTTGTCTTTACAGTGTTGTGGTTTCCATTTTATTGTATTGTGATAAGTTCTCGTTATGCTGGTCAGTGTGCTGTGATAGGCTTCTTATCAGAGGTTTTATTGCGCTCTCCTGACACCTTTCTCTTTTACCTCTTATTGTGCTGTAATAGGGCCCATATGTTTGCCTGGATGCACACAATGCAGCGTTCCAACAGAGCTGACCCCAATTAGGCTGACCTGCACTTATGAACTAGACCTGGAGGAAAAACCTTCATTGTGTTTTTCTCTGGGCACAACTCTAAATTTTAAGTTGCATCACAGTATGTCAGCATAATTAGTTGAAGAAATGTGGTATTGTGGATAAATCTAAAGAGCTGGTCTGAAGGTCAAGGTCTCAGGAGAAGCATAGTTTATGCAACAAAGTGACACAATGTTGCATTTGCTTTTATAACAAGCAACCTTTTCTGTTTTCCAAATGTTAAGAGTCTTCCTGGCCAAACATTTATATTTTATGTGATAGTATAAATAATTTCAGAAGGTACTCACCTTCAGTTTGATACTGTTTATTTATCGCATCTCTATTTATCACCACGGTAGCTGTTTGTTTCGCAAGTTTTTCAGCTCAAGTAGGATATTGTCTACATCAAAGCAAGTCCAATTTTAGGGATTCCTTGATGAAGACCTTAATCTCGGGTTTCACCTAAGCCGCAGTTTACTGAACTGAAAAAAAAAAAAAAAGCAAACACAGAATTGCCAAAAACTGCAGTTCCTAAAATGGCCACTTGAGGCTGACTTCAAATGTCAATCAATCCCCATAGATTATCATGATAAAAGAAATAAACATACTAGTAAAAAGAATATGATTTGTCTCTAGCTCAGGGGTTCCCAAACTTTTTAGCCCGTAACCCACAATATAACAGTGCCAGAGACTGGGGACCCCCATTGACCTGAAGGTGAAATATTACATTGTGCATAGCGTCACACATGCCTTATATTTAGCCTATGCAAACATGGGCATCAATGCAACACAAAAGAACAACAGCCTGATAGCCATAATATTATTTTAGAGTAATTTAAGAAGGAATATAAGAAAGAATCTATTTGTCTACTTGTCTATCTCCCAGTCTGTCTATCTGTCTGTCTACATGATAAATGTAGGGAAATTATTCCAAGCAATCTTGTTCAAATGATTGGCTATTAAGGCTTAAAGTTATGCATGGAATAGGGTGCGGCCGCTTTTAGTGACAGCAGACTCTAGCTGTCGTGCCGGGTGTCACACAGTTATTGGTAACATGCAAACCTGTTGTCCAAATATGGTCTCTTCTAAAAAAAACAAAAAAACAAAAAACAAGACACCACCAAACAAGACGTTTCAAAACGGTAGTCCACAAACCAATGTGAGACGTCTTGGTGGTTCTGTTCACCATTTAATTTACGTTCCGTGACCTCACCTGCCGACTGTTTGTGTTGCAGAGTTTTGCAGAGAACACCATGAACGAGCTGCTGGGCTGGTACGGCTACGACAAGGTGGAGCTGAGAGACTCTGACAACCTGGAGATTGGGGAGACGCCACAGCACATCTCTGTCCTCAAAGGTATGGAACTCTCACAGTTTTTTGTTTCCTTTTGGGGTTTTTGGGTCAAAAACTGCATGCATTTTGTGCCCGTCTGGTCCTGCAGAAAATATTCTTAAATGCATCATTATCCACTGTGAGATCATGTTCTGCATAAATAGAAAATGAACTTAAAGGAAATGTCAAGTGCTCATAAATGGATCATGAACATGCCTCATGCAGCATGTTGAACATGAGTGTGACAACTCTTTGTAAATGTGCTGAAGGCTATAAATACGTAATTTCTGAAAGAGCTTCTATGAATAGTGGGGCTCTACTTTAACAAACTGTTTTCTGCCAAACCTACAAGTTTAAGTTATGACTCTCTAGGGGTTCTTGTATTGTCCTGAAGGGGGCAGGGCTCAGTTACAAAATCTGGAGGTCACATATTTCCTTGCTCCAATCACAGCCACATTTGAATCAACATGTAACAACAGATGGACTGTTTGCTTATATTACCAGCCCTGTCAAGCCTTGTGTGAAGCGACATACACACACACACACACACACACACACACACACACACACACACACACACCCAGAGGTTTGCGCAGATATTCTTGTTCGGACTTTACTTTGACTTCCATTAATTTGTACAGCCTAACCCAAAACATTACCCTTACCCTAACCTTAACCAATTTATGCCTAACTCTAACCTTAATGTAACTTCAATACATACCTTACCCTGAAACTTAACCAGGACCTCAGAAATCAAGTCATGCCACATTAGGACCAGTCTTTGGTCCCTCACATGGTCAGTGTTTATGCCAGAAAAGGTCTGAAAATAGGTAACACACACACACACACACACATAGACACACACATGCTGATCTACCAAAGAGGATTAGCTTTTATTGAGGCAAAAATACAAAACACAACATTGACATACTGATGTACATCTTTAAAAGTTAATATGGAGATCAACAGCGGCCTACATTCAGGAGACGCACGACATCAACAGCATTCATTTGAAGTCATGTTTGTGTCCAACTGACACAATATTTAGTCTCATTATAATCCGTCTCCTTTTAGCTCCATTATGTTCTCCACCATCTCCTGAAGGAAACATAAATCATCAGCTGGCAAATGCTTTGCTCTCTCCGCATTTGGGGCGCGGCAGTTATTTTATATGTTGTTTTTCTGAAACAGCCTCCTGCTGCAGCTAGAAAGAGGCTGACAAGATCAGCGAATTTGAACCAAGGTCACAATAGTTACGTTTTATTATTTGTTCTTATATTTATTTTGTTTTATTATTTATTTTTCAATTTCAGTTTGGTTTTAATTTGTTTGTAAAGTGTTGTAGTTTAGTTTATATTTTTTTTGAAAATTATGATTTTTAATAAATTTTTTTTAGTTTTAGT
>JAQLOL010000007.1:22176722-22187641 GCA_029783665.1 Naso thynnoides | reverse complement strand
ACACACACACACACACACACACACACACACACACACACACACACACACACACACACACACACACACACACACGCACAGCCCAGTGGTTGCCGCCCTGCTCCTGAGCACTCCACTATTTACTTTGCATCTCCATCGGCTGCCAAGGAGGGCACGCACGCAAAATGAATAAGAGAAAAGAGGATGTATGAGTGCGTGCGCGCGTGTGTGTGTGTGTGTGTGTGTAACGCTGTTTTGTATATGTATGAATGTAGCTGCTTGTGTAAATGTTGTGTGTGTGATGAAGTGTGTAATGTGTCTGCATATTGTAGCTCAGCCTCACTGCTGGTTAGGAAGCCTTGAGGCCTGCCTGACACAGCTTCAGGGCACAGAGAGGAAGGTGATTATCTCGTAGCTGCCAGCCATTCAGCTCAAATAAAGACAAAAGTAACTCTGGCTAACTAGGCGTCGAGATTGTAAAAGTGAAGGCACGCGCATGAACTTGGATGCCATTTGCTAAACTTGTGTGATAAAACTCAATTCACACAAACAAGAGGTGCAATGAAGAAAGTGCTTATTTTTTTTTGTAATTTGAAGGCACACAGCATATTACACAGATCAAGTGTGTTGTGATGGTGACCTTAAGCGAGGAAATACCTTGCAGTCCCGTGAGATCCAAGAACAATTCAATTTTAATTCAACATTGGTATACCAAGAGGATGTTATTCCTGAGTGACTTATATTGAAAGTAGCATTTCTTACACCTTCTTTTTTAAAAAGGCATGGCAGGCAAATTGTCCCGCATCATTCTTTCTGCAATAAAAACATCTCTACATAGATCTCTATGGTCCTGTGTGTGGGATTCAGGGGGATCTGGCAGAAATGGAAAATAATATAAATATTCATAAGTATGTTTTCATGTGTGTAATCACCTGAAAATAAAGAATCATTGTGTTTTATTACCACTGATTAAGTCTTTCATATCTACAGAGGGAGCCATGTTGCACTGCCATGTTTTTACGGTAGCCCATAAAGGTCAAACCAATCATTGGTACTGAAGAGGGCCTTTGTCCTTTTTTTTAAAAAAAGTGTTTTTCCCACATGCTTGAAAGGGGAGGGTCAGGGGAGGAGATTTCAGTCAGATGTAATCTGCAACTTCACCACTAGATGCCACTAAATCCTACACACTACACCTTTAATTGTAACATGTCTAAATGCCTTTATATCTTTGTTAAATATTTTGTTGAGTTGTATGCTTATGTTATTCCAAATGTTTTCATCGAACCTCAAAATCAGAGAAATCTGTGAATTTATTCAAGGTAACCATACGTTTAATTTGTCTCAATTTTTACAGACAACGAACTTCCTTGGTCATACCAGTGAGGACTTATGTAACACGAATCAAACTGTAATACATTACCTTGTACGTGACCATTTCTGCCTGGGTCAGTCAGATAGATTTTCATCATCTATTGTGGCTATTTCCAAATAAATACGCAAATATTATGATCCCAAATTACTTCAGAACGTCATCAAACTACATCTCTTGTTTTCAGTGTTTTGATTTTGATTGAGAAACATCAAGCAAGGCAAGTTAATCTATATAGCACCACTTTGACAAAAGGCATTTAAATGTGCTTTATAGGAGCAAAGAAAGACTTTGAAAATGGGACATTTAAAAAAAAAGAAGTAACAACGGCAACGACAAATTCCATACTTTGAAATAAAATAAAGCTCAAAGACGCTTCAAACAGGAAATATTCTTTTTTTTAGATAAACAATATGCTGACCTCGTTCTGATTTGCCAGTTTTTTTTCTTAACCTAGAAAACTTACTTATGCAATAGGGCCATAAAGTATCAGGAAAAAAACAGTACGAAAAAGAAAAAAAGTTTTGGTGTGCACAGACACTATTTTTAAGTGCAATCAGATCATGACCTTGGTATTCCTGTGCATGTGAGTGAAAATCTACACAATGCACTGTAAACAGAATCAAACTGGTGCTGAGATGCCACTTCCAAGCGTGAGAAGTAGAGACAAACTTGTCTTTTTTTATGTTTTTGGAAGAATTTGTTTTCTGCCTGTCATATGCATAGAGCCAGGACTGCACCTTTATTTCAGGATTTGGGTTAAGCTCCGCTGTGCTCGTCTGTGTTTGTCTTTGGATCTGGAAAGCCTGCCTACGAGCGTCTTTCTTTGGAGAATGCAGCTCTTTTGGCAGGTGATGGGCACACACACCTGGACATGTAGCCGTGCCCAGATGGAAGCTAGCATGGCGGCAGCTGTTGTGACGTCCCCTCAGGACGGCGGAGTCGCCAGAGGGGAGCTAGGCGGACGTTGTCCTGCTCTGTGGTTCTCATAAGGAACTTCAGCTGGGTGGCAGCTGCAGTTTGCTGGCGTGATGGAGCAGCAATAAGGAAAAAACATCTTTAAATAAAAGAACACAAGTGACACTTAAAACTGCACCACATCACTATATATGCATGCGCAATATGTATGTATCAATTTATGTATGTATCTATCCATCTATCTAGTCTGTCTATCTGGCTGGCTGTCTGTCTTAATCCCATCTCCTTTATCTGTGTGTGGCACCCTGTGTGCGCCTCACGCCTCGTTCACCATGCCAACACCTCATTAGTACAATATGCAAATGAACTGGCGCAGGGCCAGAGGGTCAGAGCACAAACTAGAGACAGAATAATAGCACAATGGTGCATCTTTGTGTGCGTGTGTGTGTGTCTGTGTGTGCGTCTATGTGCTGAGGCAACGTGGTGCATGTGTGTGAGAGGGATATAAAGGTAGCTGAAATTGATCAGCCCTCACCTACTGTTCATTTAGTGCACTGACAGCTTCTAAGTAACCATGACCCCATAATCTCTGGTTTTGTTTTTTTCCAATCTTTTGTAACAAAGTGAAACATCTCACCTGTTACTCTGTAAAATGCTGTTTTCTGTGGGATTCTTGCACTGCATCCTTTCCAGTACACCTCATGAGACACTAGACAGCAATATTTGATTTATGCCATGCTTGGAATGGAACTCTACCTGGAGGTGAGGGAAGCAGATGGAAGCAGAGGCAAACTCAATCAGTCTTTGGACAAAAAATGTAAAATATACACCAGAAATGCCCTTTGGTATCATCGAGAGATGAACAGAGCTGAAGGCCAAATCACCCATGACAAATCAAAGGTTGCAGCAGGCAATTTGAAGGGAACACGATATGAAAGAGATCTGCTCAGGCCAGTGGCTCACCTGTCGGTTGCACGGGCTGAGTATGAAATGTCAGCTTGGGGGCTGCAAATGGCACGATGAACATGTATAATTGAGGTTAAATCTCCATTTTTGATAATTGTGGCTCAGTGCCCAGTGGCTGTAAGATATGAATCGCTTTTTTCACGCTGAGATCTAGATTATAAAAAAGTGCATTTCATCAGAGCAGTTTGACATTGTACGAGACAAAGCCCCTCATATGTCTTCCTTCTAACTAAATTTCCCACATCTGGCGTTACAGCATTGACTGCCTCAGTTTTCAAACTGTGCATAATGAATGACTCACAGAGTGCAGGAGAAGGTGGTTCCTTTTCCTGCTGGTACACCTAAATGTTTGAAGGTGTTTTGTATTGTTATATTGCAGCATGGAAAATCCAAATCACAAAAGCTACTATTTTAGCAAATTACATGTTTTCCTTTTCTAGAAGAATACAGCATTACTGTGAAGTTCTGCCAAGCATTGACCATTAAAATGGACCACATTTTTGGTTGTATGTTAATGGAAAAAAAAACAATAGGTAATCATAATAGTCAGCTGCAGTCCTTTATGTTTTTACATCAATTACAATTGATCAATTTTGTCAAGAAAGAAACCAGACACAATGAAGCTATGCAGGTTGCACAGCAACCTACAGGGACTTCAACTATCTGATTTAAAATACTTTGAAAATACTTTACTAAATCTGCCATTAAAGCTGCAGTTGGTAACTTTTGCCAACGAGCAAACAAGCTGTAGCATGAGACCCCTCGGGAAGTAAATCGGCTGCAGCCTTCCCTCCCTGTTTTTGCTCCGGCTCACATTTTGTTTTGTTTGTTGTCACTCTCTCTTTTTAGTCCAGTTTGAACCGCGTCTCAGCTCGAGTTCGAGCAGACTGACGGTGCCACTTGTAGACAGTTTGTGTTGGCGGAGGCGCGTCAGAGAGTAAGGGATGAACTAGCTGAGCTAAACAGCTCATACCGACATCACCTGTCGCTAAGAAACGCAGCGTAGACCAGCCAATCAGGACAGAGAGTACGGAGAGCATCACTGATTGGGCAAACAGAACAGGACTTGCGGGATTTTTTGCAATCCTGAATACAAAACAATGTGAAAACAGAGATCTCATGATACTCTCAGATCACGTCACCTATCAATAGCTGTCTGTGGGTATTATGATAACATTTTTTTTAAATAGAACACAAATAGATCCCAAAGTTACCAACTGCAGCTTTAATTTACATGGTTTTGTCCAAAATATTAACAGTTGTAAACATAATAATAGCGATGTTTGAAGTGGTCATAAATATTAACTTCCTGATTTGAAGTGTTCTTATTTGTTAGATATGTAGTAGTGGTCTTTTGTGTGAAACAGCATGTCTGTTAGAAATAGTTCTGTTCATGGTCCAGGAAATATGGTGATAATTTTGTTCTTTGTCTTGAGGTTGTGTTTACTGTAAAATACTGACAAGAGTCCTGTAAATTTTTCTTTTGCAGTTATCAGTGAATGAGTGGAATGTGATGCTAACCTCTTGTTATTTTGTTCAAACGTTTGAGAAAAAGTCATCGGTCCGCAGAAGAAGCATGAAGCAACTGACTGATAATGTTAGCTCTCCTTATGGCTCCCTTCATGAAGCCAAACCCATACAAACTCACTCGCACAGGCTTTTCCCACCTGTTTTGATCTATCACTCTTTTATTTAGGACGGTGGTGGTGTAATGTATTTGAGGGACATGTTACTCATTCCAGCATAAGGCCACCCAGCTTCAACCTGAGCAGAGGTCTAATCAACAAGAATTTGAGGAACCATCTGTGTCAGTGCGCATGGCTTGTAAATATGGAGTCTAAACTCCCACTGATTTGATAAAAAAAAAATTAAATAAGTAACCAAGCATGCTAAAGAGTCACAGCAGTCTTACAAACAAGTGGCTTCTGCTTTCTGTATTTCACTTTATCATTAACGTAGGACTTTTTAGAGATTTTAGAGCCTTTTGAATACTTTTATGTCTTTATGTGAGTGTAGGAAGATTTTACTTGTTTCTTTTTTAAAATTTAAATGTATTTTAATCCTCATTTTACATTGAATATTTGGGTTTTTAAATGAACAAATGCTGCTCTGGCAGTGAGCAGCACTTAAAATGTCTAAACTAAGTGTCTCCTCATCCATACACATGCATGCTCACACACACACAGTTTTGTTGCACAGAATCGTGTTAATTTGTCCACAAACCAATGAGTGTCCACCCATTTTACAGTCACCATTTCTGTTCTTCTTCCTCAGTGTTGTTTTCCATCTCTGAGTTTCCTTGTTGCCTCTGTTCACCTGTTTATTTTGTCCATTCGTAAAAAGAAGCCATTATTTCTCCCCCCAGGCGAGAGACGACGATGGCCTCGGTGGGAAATTACCCCAGCACAGCTTTACTCAGGACACGCCCAGGCTTGTCTTCAAGACAAACAGCGATGTGCTTGTAAGGACCATAACCATTTAACACCAGATAGAGTTTAAGCTTGATGGCTACTGCACAAATATGTTTTGATGTTGCTGTTTTGCTAAAAGTGTGTAATTTTCAAGCCATTTCTTCCTGACATGTCAGTAGACTGGTTCATATTTGGGCATTACTATGAAAGTAGACATCAACCATCATCAGGTCGGCCTAAAAAACACAGCAGCACTTAGGCTGTTTTACATAAAGTTTACATGCATTTAAGTTTGAGCTTTGCATAACATTTTTTCATGCACAATCATTTGCTTTGCTCATTATCCTTCTACATCATATTCAGAGACTTCTGCTGGGGATTTGGAGGAATTAACAGACCAGTGTAAGCTCATTCAGAATTAAAAGTTGGTTATTACTGCATCGATAACATTTATGGTAAAAAATAGTATGGATTACTTATTTATTTTTTGCCTGTATTTATTGAGCATTGTGATACATATTTATACATAGATCATTTGTAATTTCAGGAAAGAAAACAGTTTGGTGTAATCTTCCATCACAACAACAAAACAACAACAATGAAATACATGCCACTAACATGGCACTGACATGATGCTGATGTAGATTTAAAGGAACATTTAAGTTAAAAACATCTTGGAACATAATACCATCATTTCTATAATTTATTAGGCCAACATAATACCACCGCCACCAATAATAATAATAATAATAATAATAATAATAATAATAATAATAATGATAATAATAATAATAATAATAATAATAATACAAGATAAGGCTTAAAACTTAGACACGTTTACATAGAATTCTGTTCACAAATCACAGTTCAATTCATTTTCTATTACGAAAGACCTGAATTCAAGGGTGTGAGGATGAGACTAAAAAAAACAAATAAACCCAAATGACTTTGGTACACAAAAACAACTGCACAATGCCAATGTTTGTCTGATTGTCTCCTAAAAAGCCTGAGGAGGATCCATACGGCCCACTCACAGATGCTACATTTGTCAAGTTTTGCAATTTTGAGGCTTTCGGTGTCTTTGTCAACACACCATTGAAAGGTCAGAGATGACAGAAACAGCAGAGAAATGTGGATGTGACAAGATGTGTGGGGTAAACTGTATTCTGGAGCGCCACAACAAGGGAAATGAGGTGGTTAAGCCATACAAAATCATAACAAAGGGGGAAGTGGTTTGCAGTGTGGTCACTGGGTCATTGCATGACAATTTCCTCTTACTGGAAAACAAGGGGGTCACAGCTTTACACTGAAATACACTCTGTGTGTGGTGCCACGACCGCCTGGGCTATACTTATTCACAGGGGTCAAATGTTACACTCCGAGGCCACTCACTTTCAAGATTTAAAACGGTCCACATTTTCTCCCAAAACAACAATGAAAACATCCGCCCAAACTATCTATATGTTTTCCAACAGACAGGAGCTTGTGAAATATTTGTGGATTTGTGAAAGGCTAAATGTAATTGAAGGTGTTGCAGGAAGAGTGAAGTGGGTGGCAGTAAATGTTTAAAGGCAGAATGCTGCACTTAATTAAACAAGGAGGTCAGCATCTTGTAACGTTTAAGGTTTCTGAGTTTTTCGCTTTAACATTATCCAGGTGTGTCCTTACTTCACTCTATCAGGGCATTCATCATTGTTGCACGTCAGTGTCACTACGTGGAGGTCACCAGGGCACTACCTGGGACTACACATACCACACACACTCAGAAATACACACACACACACACAGTCACAGGCATTGCCTTTCTGCCATTATCCATTAGAAACATTAGAGGCAAGGCAGTGAAGAGTGCAGAGTTGAGGCAGACAATGAATCTGCTGAATACACATCCTTAACAAAAAAGTTAAAAAAAATGAAACTTATTGAAACTTTTAAACCAAAGACAGACAATCAGTGATGCTGGCACTTGTTGTGGTGGTAAAGCAGGCTGCACAATAACCAGGGACACTCCCCTCTATGTTTGAACAACATATAATTACAGATCAGGATAGGAGAGCCCATTCTGAGGGGAAAATAGCAATCTCTCTTAATTACAAGGCAGGCCATGATCCATACCTATCCGTCACTTCAAATAACTCTGTTGGATGACGCTCTGTTGGAGTGGCTGGCAATATTATTTCTGTTCAGGTAGAGATAAACAACACAAGCAGAGCTGGAAGGGCCATCAGCTAAACCAAGATCTCGAGGCTGACAACCGTAAACTCTCTCAGCAGAGTTCTATTAACAAGATTTTCCTTTTTTGGAGTTGCTGAAGCTCAAATGTAAAAAAATAAAAAGCACTTGAATGATTTAAAAGAGGACAGAGAAGTAATGTGGGAGAAAATCATCTAAGTTAACTTCCGTTCTGCATGTTTTTTTCCATTTTTACAAACCATACACAGATCCCTGTGGATGTTTTTATGTGCTTTAGAACGAGAAGTGTTGAGTTGGACTTTTGTGCAACAGCTGAGCAAGTGCCAGCGTGTGTCCAGCTGTCATGCTCACACACACATAAACAGGCTGCAGTCTCTAGTCTCCAGCGAACAGTGTCAGCATACAGCTATGGTGGATGTTCCTCTCTTTGGCCACATGAGCATTCTAGTTATCTTCCTCACATAAACAAGATAAGCCCCATTTCTTCAGCCCTCGCCAGGGCCCAAGGGTTACAGAGTTCTTTCCTCCAATTGCTTTCTTTCTCTTCCTCCCCTTGATCTTTTTCCTTATTGTTTTAACTTCTGTTTTCTGTGCTGTAAAAATTTCTGCAGATTCAGAAACTGGCATAGTGTGCAAAGTCTCCTGGCTCACATTAAATTATCATCAGGTAATAAATTTACATAATACCCCTGTCATTTCATCAAGAAACATGTTCTCACTTCTACAACTTTTTCTGAGAACGACAGACATTTTAGATATTGTCATAGTTCACTCAACCACACACACACACACAAGCACAGACAAGCACACTCAAACAAAAACATGACAGAGGAGTGCAAATATTTGTGAGGAAATTGCTCGAGAAGGACATTGCAACTGTGCCATTTGGCTGCCCCAAGCCATTGTCCGTTGAGACTTGCAATGGAAGCTGGCAGCAGTTGTTTGTGTCTGCTATGCCATCCTTCAGCCCAAGACTGTCAATTTCATTCTCATGCTTCAGTAATGCAGATGGGAGGTAGTCCAGAAATGCCACAACTGAAAAACTATGTATACGAAAGTGTGTGCTTGTGCATGTGTATTTGTGTGTCTGTGTGTGTGTGTACTTAAATATAATGGCAGTGCCACCAGTCTTGCACATCAGTGATGACAAAGTGTTCCGTGTGAAAACCCACACATGGGTCTACTGTATACTCACATGTACACAAACATAAACAAACAGTCAAGCATACACAAACATGTGCACGTGCATATGCATTTACTCACATTCAAATAGGAACTCAGTGAAGAACATACGCACAATGGTGCAAGAGGTGGCAGTATGATGTTTGAGTGTTTTCCAAAAGAATTGGCATTACCACTTGGGCCAAATCAGCAGCCAACAGCAGCAGGCTATTAACAAAACTGTTGCTTTGTTTGCTTTTTTCCTGTTTTTCTTGAGAGGCGCCAAGCAATTAATGGTCTGCCTATGGGAGACCAGTAAACTGTGCCGCAGTGAAGAACATACGCACAATGGTGCAAGACATGATGGAAAGAGCTGATGATATTATGATCGACTGGCAATCGTCATCCCAATCTTTGTCATGGGATGGATCAAGGACCATATTCTGAGTCCAGCCAAAATCCAAAAGGGCTAGACATACTACCAACCCTGCCAGAGTTACTAATTCAAAGCCTCCAGGCACATACAAGGATGAGAAACTCTGTGTGTGTATGTGTGGTTGGATGTTGGATTACCAGGTTGAATGAATCTCTTTTAACACAACGGAAAAAGAGACAGCTTGGAGCAGACAGCTTTTCCTCAGCCAAGTCTTTCTAGGAAAAGAGTGATTTTTTATCTTAATGGTGCGACACAAGGTTTTCACAAGGGTCAGATAACTTGCATAAAAATGACAAAGAGGCAGGAAAACGTGGCTCGTCCATGACTGTGCGGTGGTAAAACCGCAGTTTTTTAATGTAAACAACTTCTGTTTAAGTGCTTTTATCTGCTGTTATATTGTACCACTTAAACAAAGCTGATAAGCAGTACAGATACAGAGAGAAGAAAGGAGAAAACATTATATTATTTGCATAATGTTCTGTAGATACACTTTTGTCAGTTCAGAAATTGATAGTGAAAGGATTTGGATGCTTTAGTTCTTTTGAATAATTGTCTTTCATCTGAAAATAATTTAGAATATTATATAAAAGAACCAAAACAGAGATCTTAATTCTTACCTATATAAAGGCTCATAAGCATGTATACTGGACGTATAGTCACAAATAATGTTTAAAATACAGCTGATAAAAATCAAAGATAAAAAAAGAGATTCTGGTTTCTCGTGTCTACTGTGGCTCATACTTCTATATGTAGAGGCCTGCCCTCCCCGGAACTGCACACATTGCATTATTGTGTGCTGAAGGTTAACGGCACGCGGCCAGCGACCTTACTGGACACCGGTCCATAGTTCAATATTTACACCTGCTGTATCTAATGGTACAAAAATCACTTCCACTGAATGTGGAAAGAGATAGTTAAAGATAAATGGGGCAAGTGTTAAATGAGGATGGGTCTGATTAATGTTCAGCCAGATAGTGCTAAATTAGAGGATATTGCCTTATAATTACGAAGCCATAAAAGTGACTGAAAGTGAGATAATGATGTAGATTTGCAGCCCTTTAGTGGGAGTGAGGACTAGTGATTATTAGATAAGTCGTTGTTTTGACACTGACATTTACTCTTCACAGTGATCTGAATGAAGTGCATGTGTGTGCAGTTCTGTTCTGACAACCCGAGGAAACACATTAGAAATAAATACTAACTAAAACAACAAACCCTCCGTAAAAGACCGTAAAATATCCAACATGGCAACTTTTTGTGAACCAAGAGAAAAGGTCTTGTTTTAAACTCAGAAACTGAGCATTTTCTAGATATTTACCTCTGCCAAGGAGGTAATGTTTTCGCCAGGGTTTGTTTGTTTGTCTGTCTGTCCGTCTGTCTGTCCATCTGTCTGTCTGTTAGCAACATAACTCAAAAGTTATGGACGGATTTGGATGAGATTTTCAGGAAATGTCCGCAATGGGACCAGGAACAATTGATTAAATTTTGG
>JAQLOL010000007.1:22140443-22171255 GCA_029783665.1 Naso thynnoides | reverse complement strand
TGACACCTCCCCCTGCTGCGCCGCCACACCCATCTCGGCGCAACGCGGTCTACCAAACTGCCAAACTGACCGCGCGCAGGGCTGCGCTGCTCGAAACTTGCACTGCGCTGGCTGCGCCACGAAACTAGGGCCCTAAGTCACTTTGATAGCAATCAGCATTTAGACCAGGTTTCTTCAAACATTTTAGCTGGAGATCTAAGAAAAGTTTTAAACTTTCGAAAATACATCACAAATTACCGTAACATCATTTATAAACTACTGATAAAGAAAACAACAAACCATAAATTTAAAATGTATATGTATATATTTCGTTACAAAAGTACATAACAGCAATAATCAGATTTGCTTAGTGTAATCTTAAGTTTCCCACCACCTCATGCCAAACTTGGAGCATCTTGCAATAAACATGGAAAGAACATAGAAACAGAAAGGCAATGCACTCACTATGTCAGCTAGTGGGAGTTAGGACAATTACATGAAGTTTTTCTTACTGCAATAATCAAGTTTGCTGAGTGTGATATATATTTTGTATGTGCTATGCTGTCAAAACATTGCCTCTCAAAAAGAAAAATTCTTTTGACTTGCTAAAAAAAAAAATTAGTTTGAAGATGTCTGTCCAATTTGTTCATTTTTAAGCTCTCATTAATGAGCTCCTCCCGGCATAAAACACATTGAAGTCTCCCATCTGCATTTCAAGTGGCTTTGATAAAGCCAGCGTTTATAAACTCCTCCTTGTATTTTTGTTTTAGCATCATGCATGCATGTGAGAGTGAGGGAACCACAGAAGTCATAAACAGCATCGGAACTGAACAAAACAGTGAAACACAAAAGAAAACTAATTAATTCACATATCATAGCAATGTTGTGCACTCAATTTTGCCAATAGGTGACCCAGTAAAAATGGGTCCATGATGGAAAATGATGATTTAGACACAAGCACAAACACACACCTACATTACATACATCAAATATAAAGAGGCAAGTGCAGTTATACAAACTTCAAAGTTGAGTGTCGGCACTTGACAGATCTGTAAAAGTATTTAGAAACAGCTTCAGTTTCCTTAAAAAGAAATCTTTTTGAATTTGATTATCTCCAGATGGTTTGGAGGCTGAGCTCCTGTTTACCAGGGTACTTCAGAGAAGATTGTGTTGTAATTCATCAAACAAATTAGAAGTCTTTTGTGTGTAGGATGACAGCTGCTGATGTCGTGTGTGTATTTTGTGTGTTTTTTTGTTGCAGGTGTGTGACTGGTGCAAACATATTCGCCACACTAAGGAGTACCTGGACTTTGGTGCTGGTGAGCGGCGTCTGCAGTTCTGCAGTGCCAAATGCTTGAACCAATACAAAATGGACATTTTCTACAAGGAGACCCAGGCTGCGCTGCCTGGAGCACTGTGTAACCCAGGACACGGGGCTGGAGGAGAGGGTAAGCTGGAGTGCAGCGGAGGGGTACAGCTGCTCACCCCTGAATCTTGGGGAACACCATTAACGGACCTCCGACGTAAAGCTCCCTCACCAGGGGGGCCCTCTGCCACTTCTGCTTTGTCCCAATCCAGTTCTTCTGCCACCCCACCGTCAGACACTGCTGCCGTCTGCTCACCATCCTCCTCCTCAGCCAAGATTCCCACACCCAGACCCCATGAGAGCCCCACACTTCCTCCTCCACCTGTTCCCAATTTGCACCCACCTGTTGGGGTTCCCTCTGGTAGCCCTCCCATGGTGATGACACCACGTGGACCCATGCCCCTTCCTCTGTTCATGGAGCATCAAATGATGCAACAGATGCGTCCACCATTTCTGCGGCCCTCTGCACACCCTGCAGGGCCCAATAGCCCCCTGTCAAACCCCATTATCCCTGGTATTGGTCCACCAGCTCCCCCTAGGACCATTGGTCCAGCATCAAGCCCCATGCACAGGCCCTTGCTGTCTCCACACGTCCACCCCTCATCCAACCCCAACCCTGGCATGATGCCCCCCCACCCTGGTCTCTCCATGCCAGGCCTATCCCCTTTCCCCCCAGTCAACATGATGCCCAATGGCCGCATTCCTTTGCCCCCAATGATGAACTTTGGCATGCCATCCTTGGCCCCATTGGTACCCCCACCAACTCTTCTGGTTCCTTACCCTGTCATTGTACCCCTTCCAGTCCCAATCCCTATTCCAATCCCAATTCCCTTAAGCCCCAAAGCTTCCAGGGACCAGCCGGAGAAAAGTGGCTCTATCCGCAATGCTCCTGAGTCCTCGGAAGCTTCAGCTTCAGGGTCCCATTCTCCGGGTTCGTCTGGAGGTGACAGAGGTGAGCAGAAAGTGGAGCCAGTTAGTACAGAGCATCTCTCTCCTGTGCGCTCAGAGGGAAGCAGCCTGGCACTCGTGGACTTGACTGTGAAGGCAGAGGACAATTCAGGCAACCTGTGTCTAACCAGCGGTCCTGGACTGATGGATGGAGTAATTGATCTAACTGTGGGCCAGAGGTCATGCCAACAGCAGGTAATTCAGAGGATGCTGCCTGGGGTCCAGGTCAAAGTAGAGACAGAAGCCGAATCTAGATCTCCACCAGCTGCTGGAGCAGGGAAGGAAGGGAAGGGTTGTCATGATGGAGTGGAAGGGGTTCTCCCGCAGGGCCCCGTCATTGCTACAGAGCTAGAAGGGGTTGCACTCCAAAGCACACTGGAATCATCAGGTCCCCCTTCCAGCAACAGCAGCCCTTCTTGCAATGTCGATCCTCCAGTGAACCAGCTAAATCCCTGTATTACCAACATTACCCCACCACCTTTACCCAGCACAACACGGACCCAGCCCCAACCCCTGCCCCAGCTCCAAACTAGCCCCGCCGCCCCATGTAATGTCATAGTCAATGGTACAGGATGGCATTCGCTTCTCACCTCTGCCTTTGAGTCTTGCCCTGACCGCAGAGGTGACATCGTTGCAGGAGAGGGAGAGGCAAAAGAGCAGCCAGCCAATGGTGAGCTGGAGCATGAGGCACTGAAAGAGAACAATTGCTCGGTCGGAGATTGGGAGCCAGGGAAACGGGGCCCAGTGCAAGATGAGATGGCGGACACAGTGGAGGGTAAGCCAGACCCTGACTCCAACTTGGAGGAAGGTGAGCACGCCTATGCCCTTCCACTGTTGTCTGCTGGAGGCTGTGTGGTCATCCAGCCTGTGCCAAAGCCTGGCGCTGACAAGACAGCCATCCTGTCCTGCTCCATTAGTGCCCCTTTATCAGCAGCTGGCAGCCCTGAACTGGAGCCGCCACTGAAGAGGAGGTGTCTGCGAATCCGCAATCAAAACAAATGAGGTGAGTCTACTAAAGTGTGCACCCACAACACTTTAGTGCAGTTGTGTGTACTCTGTATTTAATATAAATTTACACAAATTTATTCAGTGACATTTTGTAATTCACTGTAGGATACCCATCAAATAATCAGCCGGTTTTTGATGTTTCAAATGTCTCTCACTCTCCAGTGTATATCTTTAAACTATTTAATAATATTTTCTCAACTTTCAAAATGTTCATTAACAAGTTGTCTCCTGTTCATGCTGAGTCTTACCGTCTAAAAATATTAAAAAATTTTGGCAAAAGGGTTATTTAATGTTTAGTCAGTTGGAGTGAAATGACACAGTAAGACTGATCACTACCTCAGAATTTTTTTCAAATGTGATACCTGATTCAAGGATAGATCTAGTTTGCCCTCACACACACAGTATGAATAAGGTCAAGTCAAACCAGCATGAACTAAATTAGAATCCCCCCCCCAAAAAAGTGAGTGCATGTTTCCAAGCCGTAACGCCACTGTAATAGATGGTGAGCAGGTTTGAATGTCACCTGGAGGGGCACTCACAGGAACTGACTCTTAAGAGGGAAGGAGGGAACAAATCATAAGGTCTATTTTTTAAAATATGAAATGATGAAGAAGAACATCCTCTATTATTACGTACAGTCATGCTCAATACCTCAGAAGCAGTGGGCAGCAACCACCATGTGGCTCTGGTTTTAGGAAAGTGCCAGGACATATGAGACATACCTAACATACATGATTTTAATGGTGGAAAAAACTCATGCAAGTACATTGAGATCATGCAACTCCACACAGAAAGGCAGGAACATTCTAGCAGTGAGGCGACAGCGCAAACCACGGAGCCATCAGGATGTCCCCCACTGTCTTAGCTCAGCACTTAGACACCAAAATTAAAATTGTTTATTATGGAAAACAACTTAAGATAAGATTATCAAATAATGTATTGATAAAGGCAACAAACTAGATATCAGGTGCATCATGTGTTTGTCATGTTTGTTTTGATTTGTATACTTCGTGGAGCATGTGTTTAGTCAACACATACAGACTCTGAAAAGTATCCACACATATATTTCCTCATAAGCCGGCACATTGCTCTTATTTTACAGAAAGATTACTTTTTTCCTTTTTTTGACTGGCAGATTACCTCCACAAGCTTCAGAATGGAAATGGGAAGTCTTTCATGACAAAGGATTTATTCATCACATTAATACAAATTTAATGATGCACTCGTCAAGTTGTTAATTAAATAAAATTGTATTCAAGAGCAATTGAAGGCCAATTGAAGTTGTGGTAACATGAGGCGAGTGCTCTGAATTAGAGTAATTAATAATGACAAAAGATGGAAATCAACCCTCATGCACTGTCAGTGCAGCTGAAATGAATCATAGAAGTGATGGAGAAAATGCATGGTAACCCTCAGATAGCTAAAGATGATTTTTTGACTACTGATAAGGGTGAATGCAAAATCTGTTTGCTGTGTCTTACCTTCCCCACTGGTGTGCATTCTCACAAGGCATTCATTATGAAATACCTAAAACATTATGTAAAATTTATGTCACCAGAGAAGCAGACGCTGAATATTTCATTCTTTATTTGCCCAGAAGTGTCCTCAAGCTGATACTAATTGCATGTACCAAGGAGAATAAATACCAAGTTAGGGAGAACTGCTGAAAATCTGCATTTTCTTTTATTTGAGCCTTTCTTTGCAAAACCAAAACTGTTCTTGTCTTGTGTGGAGCGCCATTGCTTTGACCTGAACACCCTCTATTCTCCCACTCACCTCAAAATTTAAGGTAAAGTTGCCTGCTTGACTTCATGCCCGTACTTTAGAAAAACAAGATCTGGGGGTTGAGGGGGTCTTGCTCGCCCTGTGACTCAGTCTGATACTCCTCCCACTCTGTTTCACAGATGGACGCTCTGAGGACCACAGTGCCATCAACGACACTCACTTGTCCACCCCCCACCTCCAAATCCCACCTCCCAACTGCAGCTCTGCAAACGTGCACACACAAACATTTTTCTCGTCCTCATTCATCGTCCAGTCTACCAGCACCACATATCGCCTTCAATGACTGATGAGAGTCCAACCAAACATGTTGATGTGTATCATAGCAGAGCGAACAGGACACCTTTTGTCTGTGTGACAGACACTCTGATGGACTGAACTTCCACAGACTCGATGTCATGGCCAGCAGGATCGCTCGGCTTTGAACTGCAGACAGTTTCCCTGCTTCTGTCCTAATTTAGAGACTCTCAGCCAACACTGGTTCTTACCGCCTATCCACCCTTCCCTATCAAAGCAAGTGCTCTCTGTATTGTCTGTTACTACGGATCGCACTATGGTGTCCTGTTTTCAAAGCTGCTTCTGGGACATTAGCAAAGAGGGAGAATTCCATCCCTCAGTGAAATGCTCCTGTTACGCTCAAACTGGTGCCACACCACAGGTCAAAATCTCTGCTCCAGTAAGTATTTTTTTTCTCTCACACAACTTGCCACTGAGGTATAGATGGACTTCACTTAGCTTAAAATTCAGGGCTCCAGAGCTGGCAAAAAAGGCAGAAATTGTGCTATATCCCCTTGGCCTTTGCTCAAACACAACCAGCAAGAGTGTACTTCAGCCTCACACAAAGTGTCGTGGGTGACTGTGACGGGTGGTAGCAAAAAGAAGCACAAGTATGAATACAGCTACTGTAATATGACTGAAGGACAATTTAAAAAAGCATTTCAATCAGAGGTTAGAAAACAGCCCTTGGACACAAAATCACTAATTGTGCTGAGAATTATTCAGCAAACTGGAGGATAAAATATTAACCATCACCAGCAAGTAATGGTGTGTGGGTGGAATCACGCAATCTCTGCCATTTTCCTGCAGCTTGCATTTGTTTGCTCTAAACTTCACTGAATTTAAAAATATATTGTTACACAAGACTGAGACACGGTTGTCATGATAATCATTCCTACTATTGACAGATCACTCCCTCCTAATGCCTTCTGTGTACTGTAACACAAAGCCATGCTAATATCAGTTCAAGTGACCCCTGCTGTTTCCAAGGCTAACTGCACCCTCAAAAGACCCAAGAAGGCAAGGCAATGTTGAAACTCTGCCAACCCGCACCGGGTACTTGCCCCCACAGGCTAGTTCACAGTCTTTTCTATAATACATTACCAGTGATGTTCCTGTAATGGGTTAGTTTGAGACTGACTGCGCTGAATTTAGAGGGGGCAGAGGGAAGCCAGCTCTCTCATAAATAATTCTTTTGGGACCTGAGGGAAAACTGCTGAAGTAACACTCCAGAAATATTTCTACAACAAACACACTGAGTACATCTGATTCTGGAAATAATTTTAGAAATATTTAAGCCGTTGCCTCTTGCTTATCCATCAAGTTGCTTGTTTTTGCCATAAATTTCCATTTGAAGCCAAATTTAAAGCCAATCATTTCCACGATTCAGTGACATACTCTATATTCAGCTTTTTGGGCAGTTTGACAGAAAGCAGCACAACAGTCATCCATCCAGTTCGATGTGATTCAGTTTCACCGCAGCTGAAGCCTGTGAGCCAGGACTCCATCAAACCAAGCCAGCGTTTAGTTTACACTTCTATGGAGGAGGTACATGGTACCAGTGTGAGACAAGGTATTATCATATGCCAAAGGCCTCTGGTGTGTTGAAGCAAAACATGTCACCTAGTTTTCAGTAGAAATGGGATTTTAGGCTGAAGATTTGACCAGATAATTTATAGTTGCCAAAATACAAGCACTTATTTTAAAATGGAAAGGAAGATATTGGAGAACAGAAGTGGATGTGTCAAAAGCAGTATTACCCTGTTGTCTGTATTTAAGGCTCCCTCAGTGCATACAAGCCTTTGATATGTCACACTGTGAGAGAGGTAAAATCTGGATAAGAAAGACAGCGCAGGACCCGAGTGATCCGTACTCATGAGTTACACAGATGTGTACATTGCTTTACAGTCGCTTACTATCTCACTGTTTTTCCTGTAGTCTTTGTTTTACTTCATTCTGTCATAGTGAGACGTTGTGTGATTCATTGTGTCCAAATGAGGCCAAACATTTACTCATATTACACATTCACGTTACAAGCACACCACTCATATTCATGACACATACACGCAATGCGCATAGTAAATTTAACTGTGTGTCTCTGCTTGTCTGTGTATGTGTGTGTATGAGGCATGTGCAAGCAGAGAGCCCAGTCGAGATCACAGAGTGTTGACTCTGAGTAAGCAGTGTGCAACTCTATCTGTTGCCTGTTAGTCAAGCATTTAGGCTCAGCTCACCGCTTGCCAAGGCCCAGCTTTGGTGTCAGCTTAAGCATTTCCCTGCCCCCCGCTTTATTTCTTTCCAAGCCAAGGCAGTGAAAATGCTCTTTACAAGCTGCTGTCGCTGTTTTATTGGCCTGTTGTTGAATTGCACGTCAATAAGTAAAGATATTCCCTTACGTTATTCTTTCACAGATTTCATAGGCACCGCATTTCTAAAATTACCGTTCATATCAGGGATAGAAATCGAGCAACTGCACCCCATTCGAAAATTAAGATTTCCCTCTCAAGCTTGTAGCTGTTTACTTTGAATCTTGAAATTGCTGTTTAACAAATCAATGAGTCATATGAAACTACGGCCACAGCCAGAAGACATCATTTAGCCTTTCACCATTTATACCAAAGAACAAAAATTCATATTCACAGTCCTCTTTTTCATTATTTACATGTATTTATTTAGTCAGCTGTTTAAGTATGCTTTATGTATTTTTACATGTAACTTTTTCTGGTATATATTTATTAAAATTTCTCCCCAGGTTGCTGAAACATACAGCTACACTACTACTCAAAAATGAGCCACAGATACAGATCTGTCCTTTGAAACAGGACACGTTACAGTTTCCTCTGTGTTAGCACATAAACCTTCACCATGCTGTTAAAAGAAGGTGGAAGACTTTTATGTTGATTTTAAAAATGGTCCATGAGTCCTTGTTAGCTTCTTTTCTTTACTGCCTCTTTAGCTTACACTGCACTGAGCTAACCAGCTGCTAGCATGTTCAAAAACACGGTAACTGACCTTGAGAAGGAAAACAAAGCTGTTAGTGTTATAATTACATGACTTGTAGAATGATACTTTGTTGCTCTGCTAGCTGTTAAAGGAAAAAATGACGATTTGGGATGATTGTCATGAGGTGTGCTAAGCACATTGATGCTAATTTTGACTGTCCTTAAGCTATCTTTTAGTGTCACCCACAGGAAAAAAATATATTTTGTACATAAAACACCTAAAGCTTAGGGTCAAATATGAGTTAAATTAATAGTTCAACATTTTGGGAAATACACTTACTTGTTTTCCTGCTGAAAGTGAAATAAAAAGATTACTAGTCTTGTGTCTGCCTGATAAATATGAAGCTATGACCAGCTGTCAGTTAGCTTAGCTTAGTTTAGCGTTAAGATTTGAATCAGGGAGGAAAGCCTGCCTGGCTCTGTCCAAGGGTTAAAATTGTTCGTACAAGCACCTCTAAAGCTCACTAATTAACACTTTACATCGTGTCTGTTTCGTAGTCTTATACTAATCTTGCTGATCAGCGGCTGACTGCAGCTTTAACTGTGTATTTTCCAAAAGATCCATTATTCTTTTATAATTGCTTCCAAGAGAACAAAAGCTTTTTGTTTTGCTGACCTTTTCCTGCCATTTGTTCTCATGCCACCATCAGGCTAAACTTGCCATTTTAGTTTAACTACTGGCTTATCTCTTTAACTCATTATCTTTACTGGATAAAAAGTTAAAAGGAGTTTGATTTTTAATAAGGAACTAACTGAAACGTTTGGTTGTATCTGCTCGTTCTCCTGCTTGACACCCCTGCACACACATTCAGACACACACAGACACAATAACATGCATGCTATGTCCGATCCGTATCTGCACCATGTTGTGTTGGCGTTGCAAATGGTATACTGTCCGCGTCTGGGACAATTATTGAAGACATAAGAGTCTAACTCTCACGGGAAATCTTAGACCACTGAGTCAGTCTTTGTGATGGCAAACAGACTCTCCAGCATTCCTTTTTTGATGATGGACTACAGGCTCGGTCAGCGGCCTGAATTATGCAATGACAACTAACTCCAACCCTAATAAAGATGAGTGGTCAACAGACAGAATAAAACATGACATGACTTCATGTTCCTTTTCAAAAACAACAGAGAAGTTGCCTTAACTCTTGCTTGTATAATCTCTACAGTTAAGACAATGATGCTCGCTTGTAAAGAAGACTCTCCCTTCTTTGTACAAAATGGAATATACCAGAAACAACAACTTTGTTATCTTGCTAGTGTCAATGTATAGATGATCAGCTTTTTCTGTAACTTGTATGAACCCTCACATTTTTGCTAAGAAGAAACCCTCCTCCCAAATTCCTTGTTCCTAAACGTCTGATCTGTTCAACGTTTTAACTTGTGGTGGACTGTCAATCTTTTTGTGTACATTTTATAGTATTATTTATTGTTGACAAGTTTTGCATTTGCAAATAATAAAAAAATGAAGGTGGTTTGCCCTGAGCATTCTATTCCAATGTAAATGCCTGGTGAACAGTGAAAAGGTTTTTTTAATTATTAAAACGGAGGAAACATTGATATGAGGAGATGATCTACTGTCTTTTTATTATGACGTTGTAACATGTACATAACATGTGGCCAAAATTGCTTTGGAAAATGATCATTTTTTGTGTTGTAACAGTATTTGTTTTATCAAGTGAAATGAAGACAAATAAATAAGAGGCACACACAACTTTGTTTCAGATGGGTCATATCTGCTCAGTCTGTGGATGTGTACAAGAAACCCGCACACATAAAGTTCATGCAACAGACTATTAACCTGGAAGGGATCATTAAATTGTCAAAATATGTCATTTTTCTTTTAGATATTGTGAGATTTTGATTTATTCGTCACTTCATCAAATTATTTACAACGTGCCAGAAAACCGCTGAGAAGTAGTAGAAACCTGTGAAAAATCACAATTAATAACTGGCATGTGAATTTCAAAGGTGTTAACAGTGTTAACTCAAAACCTAATGGTTTCTCTAAAACCTTTGATAAACTGAGGAAAAAGCTGTTTATGGTGACAAATGTGACAATTTTGGGGAAATTGCAAACTTTTAAGTTATATTTATAGCAGTGTTTGCCTTGGCCTGTATGAACCACAGCATTACATAAGCAAGATATAAATTTCTCAGCCTTTAAGAACCATTTCATTACAGAGAATCCAGAGTATTGCCCTTCTAGCATGGCACTTGACCTTATCATATCAAGGCATGGCAATGAGCTCCAAATTGTCCACCAATTTTGAATAAAGTTTAACATAAGACAAGAAGAAAAAGAACCTATTACTCAAATAAAGTTATGCTTACAGCTCTAAAATGATATAAATAATTAATGCCCAATGATTATATGTTTAAACACGTTTAAAAATACTGAATCATTTATAACTAGTTGGGCTTTGATTATAAAAATACATATAATTTAATATAATAATATAAATATTAATCTTTGAGATGAAGTGGACTCAAAAAATACAAATAGTACCCTATAATGAATTCAGTTAGCCCACTACTTTTATTAAATTAATTCATAATTAATTATGAATGATGATGATGATAATTTGACTAATACAATGTGATACTTTTTTTTCCATTTCCAGCAGAGGATGGCAATTTAAGATTATTTTGCAAATATAGCCACTTTGACTGACGTACAAGCACTTCTATCAAATGAAAAAAACTTTTATTTTTTGAGTATTCAGAGGTCTTTAAGGTCACAGCTCTGCAGTGGAGTAATGTGGATTAAATGGTCTCTAGCTCCATCTTGTGGCTTCCAAAAGTATTGGCTTAACTTCCTTATTGGGAAATAGATAAATATTACATTATATTGCATTACACTTGAATGAACACACAGATGTGGTAAGACTACTTACCAGTACTATTTTTACCAGCCTGGATGCGTACCTGGAGGAACAAAATAACATTAACACATCACACTGAAGAGAAAATATAATATAAGAGGAAATAATAGAATTTCATTTTAAGATTTATCAAAGATTATCATAGTGTGTAATATCTTAAAGTGTCTTTTATATTTCGTATATCTTTATCACATGTACATTTGACTAACTTACTGACATTGGCGTGTTATTATTTTTCAGGTAATGTTTATACTAAATATAGATCTACATTCTTGTTACCATTAATTATAATTTTTCAGTCAATAAAATAAAATATACATTAATTAATTAATAAAATATGTAAATAAAGTTAATTATGTTAGAATTCCAAACAGCTGCTTCAGTCTCCTGGTTTTATGCACCGTTCACTGTCATGACTCTCTCTGACAATTAAATGGAACACAGCCATGGTAATGTTATTAGAAACACGTGATTTTCTGACAAGTCACAATGTACGTTGTGTAAAAACACCAGAACCATGAGCGACACTTTTAATGTTCACAAATTAGGATTTGAGCAATTGGAATCTACAAATATAAAAACCTCTTAAAAAAAAAGATGTTGTTAATCTGATACATGATACCTCACTGATCTAACAAATAAACAAATATTGTGACAGAAATCATTTGCAGGTGTGAAAAAGTAATGAGGATTTTCTCAACCATGAGCACAGCCAGCAGGTTCAGTGTGTTTCTTGTTCTCACCTCTGATGTCGCTTTGGAAATCAAAGACTCAGTTAAACTTCATCAACAATCTGTTTTGACATACACTGAGCAGAAAGCTTCCCTGTCACATATTTTTACATTCTTAAAGAAAACAAATTGCTAAATTGCATACAAAATGGTTTATTGTGTGTGACTGATTTTCCTGCAGAGTGGAGGCTGATGTGGTATTTAGTTTTCTCTGTGGTTCAGCTGACCAAAGCTCATCGAATTGAAAGATAAAAGGTCATAATACACACAATATCCCGCTTTCACCATATATGTTTATTCTCCACCTAGAAAGATCAAATAAAATAATTTTGATCTGATTGTAACTAACCAGTTGCATTATATTTTGGGTTGTCATGAGTCAACATTAGGCTCACAAACCAGGTGAATAAAATTCCAATATCAAGGTATATTCAATATCACAATTCTTCTGCAAGTTATGAGACATTACTGAAAAATTCCCGCTTTTGTGATACAGGTGGAAAGATGAGATGTGAGCTAAAACTGCAATTTGTTTGATCTGTGTCTGTTGCAGTTAATTTCAGAGTTGTTTCACAGTATTTTCCCCCACATATCACCAACAGACAGCAGTGAGGGATTTTTTGGGGTTATCTTTTAATGAAGTCTGTGTTTCTATAGGTGGCGCTCGTGTGTTTCTCTTTGCCTGCTGCTGCTGATGCAGAATAACTTTTCCAAATAAAGCAAATGTAAAATGCATCACTTCCTGTTAGTGACAGAGGATTTTTTTCCCCCAGGAAATGACAAGCAAACACCAGCTGTGTATTGAACAACTAGTATAAAAGCCTGCAAACTGAATGATTGCTGTACTGCATCAGTGTCAGTGACAGCCACAAAAACATCTGTAAACACGTAGAAACAGCTCTTATAACAGAGCTACAACCATCAATCTGGACTAAGGTGAAGGGATGCAGCTGTGGTACAACTGCTCCCTCTGTTGTGCGGAAGAAAGTACATCACTCCCACACTTGTTATTTATTTATTTCATACAGTTTTTAGCCTACACAGAATAATTTGTCCTACCACCCAACCGATTTCTGTAACTCAGATCAGCATTTAATTTCAGTCATTGCCTGATAAATCACAATGAAATCAAATTATTCATTATTTTATAAGATATCACTGGGTATTCATGTTATTCTTAATAGCTGCTTAGATATTATAACTAATAACAACCATGTTCAGTCACTAAAAGGAAGGTTATATAATGACTATTATCTACCTTTAGAATATTGCAGAAATCCATTAATGAATTTTGATAAAATTGATGAACAGGTTAACATTATGGTGGTATATGAAACTTCATATCCTAAGGATAACATTGATATATTGTAAATTATACAACAGTTAGTTCCTACCAAGCAATTTGATTGGACAAGAGGCCTTCCATGAGTGCTGTTATGGAATACAACAGCACTGACACTTTTAACCTTATATATTACTCTGCCTAACACGTGTTTTAATCACCAGCTGTTAGTTGCAAGGTTACCTTGAAACAAACTACACTGAAAAGATGGATATTTTTTCTAGACTTTCTTCAGAGAAGGACAAAAAGAAGGAAGGAAGGAAGCAAGAAAGTTATTTAAAAAAATAAGAATTATTTAGTAAGCTAATGCGCCGCTTAGCAAAGGCCCTGTACCTGTCCAGTTGTAGAACTATCTGTGCTGACAGAGCCAAACAAATGATTTAATCAATTAACAAATCAGAATTTGTTTTTGCTTATTACTCTCAACTAAATGGAGTTTGTAAAACTGTTCTATAAGAGCAATATCACACCCGAGGTCGTGCTGTTGTACTGAATATTGTCACTAGTGTGGTGTTCATCGGGAGCAGAGAAATATATTTTTGATTTAAAGTGTTGTTCTGCTCACTAATTATTCGTTTTGGAGAAGTTAAAGGCAAAGAAAGGTAGAGGTGCAGGAGGACAGGTGGCTTATGGGAAACTGAGTCCTTAGTGTGGATGTCAGGGGGGAGGAGAGAGACTTCCAGACTGACTCAGTGTGTAGATGTGAGTGTGCGGTGAAGAATTCAGCCGCCGAAGGACTTTTCTCAACGAACGAAACTACTTATTTTTGTGATTAAAGTGATAACAAGGGCAAGACGAAGAGGACAAATGTGAAAATGCGAGGAGTAGTCCAGGAAGAGAGTGCGTGCTTATTAAAAATTCAGCGCGGGAGAGCAGACGTTATCGCCCCTTCAGAAGACTTGTGGCAGCAGCGAGGATGAACTAGACTACTAACGGACTCTAACGTTATTGAATGGGGTGAATCGAAGCGGAATTTTTCTCTCAACGACGAGTCCAAAGCATTTCCAAGCGGCCAAAACCAAAGGGAAGGGGAGGGGGCGACAGAAAACGCCCTGCTGCCTGTTGCTGGTATCTCCACATTCAAACTTTATCGCCGAGTTTGGAAAATGCATCCTCCACTTAACGGGAGGTGATAATTCAAGTGTAACGGTAACCATATTAGCTCAAAGCCAAACCGCTAACGTTAGCTAACGGCGGGCCCGCTCACTTGGCAAGTTTTGGGACTTTAGCGTGGACCCTTTGCTTGGGGAATATTTTTCTCCTCATTGTGCACTCTATTCCTGTTGGAGGCGATTTGGGTGGGCTGAGAGCCCAAGGCTGCTCCACTAGGCCCACGGCCATTAGCCAGGAACAAAGGGGTTTCACATGTAAACCCAAATAGTTTGGAAAAGCTCTTGATATTTCACTCAACTTTGAAACGACCGACGCTGCAGCCATGTCGCTCGGCGCCGAGAGGAGGATGGAAGCCCGGCTGAGGAAGCTGGAGGACATGATCAGAGATCCCAGATCTGCCATAAACCTGGAAAGTTTGTTGGTAAGTCAAGTGGGACACACCTCATAGATTATTAATGATGCCATGTTGTCTGTTCGCTGAAACGCTAGACACGTTAGCACACACTCAAGGTAACGTTATGCTATTGACATTTAACGGCAGCTAACGTTACCGCAGATGTTTTTTTTGTTTTTTTTTGCCCATTCCAACATTGTAACCTCATGCTAGCATTGTTTTCACAATAGGCAGACTGTGATGCTGCATAGGACTTTTCATTATTATCTTCATCATATATTCAACAGTCAGCACACTTCCCATTCTGTCATGAAATCAGATAGTTTGCCTTTATGCCGCACTTTTTAGACCAAAACCTGCCAAAATAAGAGCCTCATGGTGGATCTACTGTAGATAGGCCTGATTAATAGTTAAGACTGAGTTCAGACAGTGCAGTTTGGGGCTCTGTGAAGCGTGTCTGCAGATTAGGATTAACCAGTGGAGAATGTCCCACTTGGTGTGTTTATGGAGACGTAATATTTCCGAGGAAAACTGCCTGCTGGGTAACAGTTGGGCCCACCTAACCAGGACAGGATGGTCCCACTACCCACTAGATGTAACTTACACCCCTATCCTGCGCTTCCTGTGCTGGTAGGTGATAAAGAATCTGTTGTCCACCCATCACCAAACTTTATTTAGTAGCTATGAATGTTTTTCTAACCTCTAACTTAGACGAAACTTACAATCGTGAGCTACAACTCTATTCCCAGTGAAGAAAGAATGTGAAAATCCCTCAAAAACAAATCTTCAGGGCATGTTATCTTTGGCATGATCAGTTGATAAGATAGGAAAAACTGCCAAATCATAATTCCTTCTAACAGGCGTACGTGTATGTAAACAAAAACTCTCAGCCTGTCACTGCACATTCAAACTGACGATTCAGTTATTTTCCATCCGTAAATGTTACTCTGGCACGCATGGATTACAGAAATTCAGACTGACTACCATTTGCATCCAGCGTCTGAGTCATAGTGATTCCACTTAAAGATATTTCTGTCCCGTTGTCCTGTATATGCGAAGCTGATGCATCCTCCAACACCATTTCTTCACAAGTGAGGTGGTCAGATTGTCATGTATATTTCAAATTTGGAGAATTTAAAACATTTTATCACCATCAGAATATGGAGTTGTCTGATTATCAGGCTATGAATGCACCAGTACAGTTACTGGACGTGGACCATGAGCGTTAGACAAGGTCGGAACGAGGTATCAGCAAAATTGTTGTTATATTTTTCCAGCAGTTAAACTTCCTTTTCTGATACAAATTGATGCCAAGGGACCTCAGATGTAAATGAGCTTCGAGCTAACTCTGGTGCAATGCATCAAAGGGCAACATTTATGTTTAATACTGTGCATCGTCCCTTTACCAATAAAACAAAGTAAGTAATAAATAAATTATGCCAACAAGTGATCACAGACCCTTCTTTTGCACAATAAAGACGTAATGTTTGGCTTTGCATTTATACTTTTTGTGAAGACGAGACTTTAATTGTGACACGCTGAGCTGGGTCTGGTGGAGAAGTACAACAGATCCTTTTTGGCAAGTTTCTGATGACTTAAAGTAGCATTAGGCAGTGGAAAAATCCTCTCATTATACCAGTGTATATCATACCATCAGGCTGAAATAGGAAAGAAGGTCTTCTGACACTTGAGATTTACTCTGGGTTCCCAGATTAGACTCTGGTGTGGGTTATAGACATTTTTTCACAGGAACTGACAAATCTGAACTTTAAATGTTCCGACTGATCAGAGATGGCTCTTGTATCAGTACACAGTGACGCTGTTTTCAAACCTTCAGCTCTAACTGTAACTCAGAGCTGGCTCTGTGTCTCAGGACCTACTTTAGCTATAATGCGACATCCGTCTAAGAAGTGGCGTTTGAATTTCTGGGCCCCCTAACTGGATCTGACAGAGGGCAAACACACTGTCAGGTCTATCTTAAAAAGCATCACCTCACCCCTTTTAATGGGCCCCCTTTAGCTCGGGGCCCCCCTGTACATCCCCTCCCCTGAGCTCCCCTCAACACGACTCGAGGCACTCCTGGTCCGTTCCCCCTTCCCTTAAAACATTTAGCAGAACACTTGCATGAACACCGGTGGTGTTTACCTCCTGCACACGAGCCGGAGAGAGTGAGGTGTTGAGTGTTGGAGACAAAAGTTGAGTGGGAAGCATGCGTAGGAGAGAACAGGCTGCAGTTTTCCATTTTTAGCAGCCTCGGTGCTGTCGCTGGGATCAGAAAGTTTTGCTGCTCATGGCGGGATTCAAGCACACACGCGCACAAACACTGAGGGCTCATAAATGTCCTTTTTTGCAGGTGGAATAAAAACATGCATACTTTAATAATTGCTCACAGGCTCATATTCGGTAAACAGTGAATCACAAATCCCCTGCTATTGTGGCGTAGCAACAGCGTAAGAAAAAAAAACCCTCAGAAAAAGCTGCCTTGTTAACTATTAAGCCTACATACTCTCCTAAATAACAGTCAAGTAAAAGAAGCTCTGTGAATAATTTCTGGTTTGTACTTTTCAGTCAGCTTTTAGCGAGATGCGTTGAGGATATGCCTCGCAGTTGTGGGCTGACTGCTCTGAGGATACGGAGAGCTGACAGGGAGGAATCTGCAGCATCTGTCAAGTAAACTCAGTGACCTTCCTGTAAAGAACGCTGACCCTTTACGAGCTGGGATATACAGGATTGTACTCTGACAGTATGATTAGTGAGCAGAGATTTTTCTGTAAACATCATTTTTTATCATCTAATGACCCCTTAATTCAGATCTGCTTTCAAAAAAAAAATTAAAATAAAAAATCACACAAATGGTGCTTTATTGGCACCGCACAATGGCTGTATAAACTACATACCGCAATTAGAGCTGCAATGATTAGTTGATTAATGGATCATCCAATCACAAGAAAATCTGCCAACTTTTTGAATGATGAATTATTATTTTCTATTATGATATTTTGCTATTTCCAGCATCTTAAATGTTACATGTATTTTAAAGATATTTTTTGGGCTTTTGTGCCTTTATTTTATAGACAGGACAGCTGAAGCAGCTGAAGAGTAGACAGGAATCAGGAGAGAGAGAGGGAGAATGACATGCAGCACAGGGCCACAAGGTGGAATCGAACCTGTGGCCGCTGCGACGAGGACACAGCCTCTGTATGTGGGGTGCCTGGTGGCTCAGTTGGTAGAGCATATTTGTAATATTTGATGTTTTTTCTTGCCATTTCTGACAGTAAATGCAGAGTCTTTTGGTTTTGGACTGTTGGCTGAACAAACGGCAATTTGAGGACGTCACTTTGAGCTGTGGGAAGTAGTGATGAGCATTTTTCAAAATTTTTTCAACTAGTCAGACTGAGTGATCAAATCAGTCAGTACCTTAACATGACGTAAGATAAAATTGATTTATTGTGTTAGTCCGGCTAAGACCAGACTATTAAATGCACATAAACATGTTAGTCCTACTGAAATCGTACGAAATTGAATTTCTCAAAGTCGAGCTAACACACCCAGATAATGCGATTCAAAGTCGAATTACTCCTGCATGTGTACGCCTCAACCTGGACCTGGACTGGACTAAGCAACCTGCGCATGATCGATAGTCCCCGTGGCCGGGGGGGGGAACGGCATACATTTGTAAAAGAAAGCCAGTACGAAAACAAAAATCCCGTAAGCGCACGTGTGTGTGTGCGTGTTTACCCATCCGACAAGGATCTTGCTAGTCGCTTGCAAGACTTAGCCGCTGGCCTGACTTAACTGTGCCTGTAAACCTACCGAATGAATTGTGAAAATAAGTGGGTAAGGTTTGTCTCTAATGAAAATAGTATTTAGTTGCAGCCAGTCACTCCATTGCCTCTATCGACATTTGATCGAATGTAAGCTGAAGTCTCAGCAGCCTTGCCTGCGTGCACGCTGCAGTGATCGTTATTTGGCAGCACACCACTGCGGACTGAAGCACTGGACTCACTTGGCAGCTCCGAGTACAGGGAATGATTGTTGAGGGCAGTCAAAAGAAAGGGCATTTTTCTAGATAAAGAAAAATATGGACACATGATTGCAAGTCACATAAGTTGCCTTTCTCCCGTCCTAAAGGAAATGACCTCATTGAGTAAATAGTTGGCAGCTATATATGGGGCTCAAAGTCCCTGCGAATGGCTGCACTTTCCCCTTTCACTTTTCAGCCTTATCTCTTTTTCTCTGGCTCTGCTTCTCCCTCCGCCTGCAGCTCAGCCCCTCCTCTCAGGCTTGTTAAACACACTGCAGGTATTTTAACTGTGGCTCCGGCCTTTTGATTTGGCTGCAGACCTCGCGCTGCCAGATTACTTTATGCACAGCACTTAAGTGTGAACGATATGAGTTGTAGAGAGCTCAAGAGTTGGTGTGATGTTTTCCAGTTCATCTCTCGCGTGCAGTCGCTGTCTGTCCCTTTTCTGTTCATTCAGTATCCTCCTCTTCCTCAGCATTGGATGACAAAGCTGTTTAATAGCTAAATGTGTGGTGTTGGTTGGTCATTCCTAATCCTTACACTCCCTTTTCCTCTCTTTGTTTCTGTAATCCATCTTCATTCACATATGTTCCTTTCTCCTCCTGTAGTCCACTCACCTCTCACCACCCACCTAATGTTTATCATACTTCTCACTCAGCATCTCCTGTTTCCCCTTTTTTCTCAAGTCATCTTCCATGCCTCCTATCCTAGTGTCCCACCAGCCCTCTGCCCACTGTGGAACTTGTGGAACTTGTGTAACTCTTTGGGGGGGTTGGGGATAACCCCTGTGTGTCTTGTTCTCCGTGTTTGCCCCGATAGTCAACCCCAAGTGTCCGCTTCGTCTCCGGAGTGCAGTTGAGTTGCTCTCAGCCAGGCAGCAGCAGTCCCGGCTTCAATGTGCTAGCTGGATAGAAACACTGCCTTATAAGGCACTGGGGACGGTGGCCCCGGCCAAATTTTTTTTTCTTTCTTTCTTTCTTTTTTTTTTTTTTTTGGTGCAAAACAAGCCAGTCTCTCTGCTCCACACCTCCTCTGGTAAGACAGTCAGGCCTCTCTGCAGTCTTTTTTGGGTTTTTGCTCCACTCCAGTGAAGAAGACCGAGTGTCCTCCGGGTGTGCAAACCTCAGACGTCTTAAAATTTCACACCTCACTTCAGCTATGTGCCGTCTGGTCTTCTTTAGTGCTTAGAATTAAAGTACTTAAACAGGGTTTTCCATGTTTATTAATGCCATAGATGATCCATCGGGGATTGTTCCTAATATCTACAATTGTTTTTGAGTCAGGGCTTTAGTTGAAAAGCAAATAATTCAGTTTCACTTACAATGCTGTTTCTGTGCAAAATATTTTTATAGTTTTTGTTCTTATAGAAATCATTTGACATTTTGTTATTTATGCTTATCTGCTTTCTTTCAGATAAATGCAGCACTCATGGCAGTGTGGTGAAAACGTAGCTCAAGCCTGACAAAATCTCAATTCCAACAACTCTTAAGTCAGCCAATAAACATTATGTCAAGGCTGTTTAATCTGTATAAAAAAATGAAGCGTTTTATGTGGGAGTATGTGTGAATATGTTTTACCCATATGACTTCCTGTTGTCACTCACTGTGAGACAGAACTTAAGGAATGTACAGCATCTGTGCAGGAAATAATCTGCTGTATAGTCACGACTTGTCTTTGAACATGTTGGTTTCTGTGCACATTAACCAGATGAGATACAGAGCATTATTTAGTGAATTAAAAATAGACACATTGTGGTTTCATCTTATTATTTATCTATTTATTAGCTATCGGAATCTCTAACAAAGTTCATAACTAATGTGACTAAAAATTATGGGCACAAGCAGACTTTTTGGAGAGGGTGTTGTTGTTTTTTCTGCCACTGTGATACATCAGACAGCTGTTTGCCAAATTCCTAAAACTAACTTCGCATTCACAGCTACGTTATGGTAAAATTGTTGAGGAGGGATGTCTTCGGCACAAAAATGACTGTGACTCATCAATCATACAGACTTGGAATATAGTCAGTTTAAAATAAGGTCATTTTGATCTTTGATAAAAGAAAATTTTATCGGGAAATTATGGCCTACATTTAGGGCATCAATGCAATTGCAGTTACACGATGTCAGCCTGGTGATAGACCGACCGAAAAGACGTAGGGCGTCTGGTATCGTAGGAAACAATTGATCATCGTCGGGTGCGACAATCAGTTGTTTCATCTCGCATAGTGTGTCATAATGGACGACAGCTGAGGCCGCATCTAGTACGCCTCTCGACCTCACAACAATAAGGCTACCACGTCTGATTTTTTGTTTACCTCTCACGACGGCTTGTCAGTAGCTGTCAGTTGCGAGCGCTTCCTTGACGGTGACGTCACACACATTGTGAACTGCAAACAAGGATGATCGAGGAGCAGCATAAAGTCTGTCATGTCCGTCGGCCACGACACGGCAAGAATTCTTGACTTCTTAATTGCCTTATCTGACACAGAGGACATTTTGACAGACAAAAATATCTTGTAGTCTGAGCCGCATAAGTGTTAAACACATTGTATTAAGACTAAAAATATACTTCCGTGAACAGTGTCTCGTCTAGGATTTTTTTTGGGGGGGAAGAGTTTTTGTTGTGCCTGGGTGGAGCCGTGTCCCAAAATAATTTTTCCACTCTGGTAATATCCACCGGTCATCCATATTTTTTTTTGTTCAGCTATAATAAATATTTAGATTAGTTACAACTCAGGTCTTACTTTTCTGTTTTGGTCAGGTCAGTTGGTGACTCTACATTGCCAGTAGGTGTGAATGTGAACATGAACGGTTGTTTGTCTTTATTAAACAGCCCTGTGATGAACTGGTGACTTCTCCAAAGTATTCCCCGCCTGCGCCATAATGTCAGCTTGAATTAGCTCCAGCCTCCACCCCCTCCTGCAAAATCTAAAATAAATAAAAATGGTAAATGGGCTGTATTTATGTAGCTCTTTTCTAGTCTTACAGCTACTCAAAGCATTTTTACAACACAAGCCAGTATTCACCCATTCACACACACTCGTTCAGACACTAAGTGCAGGTGACTTCTTTACGAAAAGCCAACCTGCTCGTCAGGAACTCATTTACACACATTAACACGCTAATGGCACAGCCATCGGGAGCAATATGGGGTTCAGTATCTTGGCCAAGGACACTTGGGCGTGTAGACTGGAGTGGCTAGGCACTGAACCACCGACCTTTTGATTTGTAGATGACCCGCTCTGTCTACTGAGCCACAGCCGCCCCAAATTAAGAATAACAAATAAATGCATAAATAATGCATAAGCTCTTTGATATTTACCTATAAAAAAAAAAGGTTGTTAACCAACTAGTAAATGATCACAGAGGTACCTGAGTTACAAGAATATGGTTGAGTTTGCTGACAACAGTTTGGTGACAGTTATAAGCTAATTTTCAATATCTGCTTATGAAGAACTGAATGAAATATTACTATGAACCTAGCATCTAGTTATTAAAAATGCTGCAGAAAAAGTATGTATGTTGAAAGTATGTATGAAAATGTATGTTGTTTTTAACAGCCTTTATTTCCACTGAAGTGTAGTTTGCTCAAATTATGAGTCAAACCAAAAGGCACTAGCTGTCCCTGTGGACACCCACAGACTTTGCAGTACAAAGTGATGTAGATTTCAGAGTTCATATCATGAGGCGATACCTGCTGTGTGTGTTTGAAACTCAAACACAGACAGCAGAGGACAGAAGCGGCGCGCCTGTAAATGACACCAAACACAGTGCAGACTCTCTCAGCATAGTTTTTCAATGACTATTCAGGGTGGTGAGTATCCATCTGAGATTTAATGCTACTTGACAACTGGAACATCCATCCAGCCGCGTTATTGTAGCTTTGCAAATGTTCGTTTTGGACTCTTCTGGCCATGAGTGTTAATACGGAGTAAATTTTACCAAACTTAATTAATTAATTAATTAATTAATTAATGTTCTCTTTTTCAGGTAATGTAATCCTGTCCTTTACACTTTTTGTGCAGCAGCGGGCATCCACAGCGCTAGCTGTTTGGCTGTGATATAATTCCCACCTTGATCTTGCATGTGGTTATCTTGCATTAAAATGTATGTAAAGGGATTTCCCCACCCGGCTGTAAAACATTCATTACAAACTGAGCAAAGCACAGGCACACACACACGCTGTCCTCCTTGGCACCTTGATTTCGCATTATATAATACCTTGGACAAATAGAACGAGATGTGAGCTGCTCCAAGATCCACCTCACAGAGATGTGAGGAGGAATGCAGAATATGAGGAAGAACTTAATCTTTTAAAATTAAGGACGCCGTATGTCCACAAAAACTAAAATATTGCTCAAATTCAAATTATTATCAGTACTACGACTATGCTAGAGCTGAGTTGCCCATCTGGCTGGATGATTAACCTTTAACTAAACTGCTGTGAGTCTCATCTATTCTCATAATATGACATTTGGACGAGCAGCAAATCTGGAATGGAATGTCTCAATGTATTCACAGTAGTATATGGTTCTCATGTGAAAGGAAACGTATACACCCAAAGATTTGTCTTAATCTGGTGGATCTTCTTGTCTAGACATAAAGATTGGGGCTGAGATAATGTGGCAGTGCACACAACCCTCAGCGCAGCCGTGGAGCAGGGATACATTTAAACTTGTGACTACAAACTAGTATCCTGCTAATAAAACAGCACAAAGTCTCTAATCTGTGTTTACTTTTTTGATACCACTGCTCTGTTTGACATTTGACTCATGAAGAACTTTGACTCTTTACGCTGACAGGGGACGTGAATAGTTATGCAAAAGCACACACGTGGTTGTTTGACAGTGGATTATTGCACAAACCGTGTTGACGGCTTGTGCAGAATCTTCGCCCTGCTGTGTGAGAGCTAAAGAGTTTGATACCTGGGTCTCGGAGTATTTTTAGTTTTAAATGAGGGTGCGCGTGAGCAGAGAAGAGAACAGGAGTCTCCCACGCATAACGCATAAACCATCCATCTGGCCTCAGCGTTATTATTCCATCTCAACCTGCTGGTGAAACAGCCTCCCACACACATACACGCACGCTCTCTCACACAAACACGTATTTATGCAAAGGCTCGGGTACTCATGGACACACATTTGTGTTCGTCTTCTCATGCAAGCTATCCACTTAATCTTAGCAACACACAAGCTCCATTGTGTGCAACCAGCAGCAACGGTCGGACAATGAAGCGCACTACCAAACAGCTATGGATTGTCAGTCAGTTCATAGAGCTTTTTAACAAACCCAAGCAAGAGTGTTTGTATGTGTGCGACACAGTTTAGTCCAGCAGTGATGCAGTGTTTAGGCTGGCAGTTATAATTCAAACAGTTTGTGCCAGTAGAGAAAGTATTCATATACAAATTTAACTGTGATCTTGAAAATGATTGAAACTGAAACTGTTAATTGAAAACCGACCTCATGCTATCATTGAAGTGTTACTGGCTTTTTATTGCAAGATGGCCCCACCATTTGTATTCGGATAAACTGACTCTTTTCTGCTTTAGATAAAGAGCTGTGACAAAAAACCAAAGAAAATAATTTTACAGACAAGGAAAGTACCTGAAGCACAAGTTCCAGCTCCTCATATGTTATTTTTTTCTGGCCCACATCCTCCCCTGTAATGGCAAACAGAGATTCCTTGGCTTTTGAAGACGTCACCATGGACTCTCGGAACATTCTTGTTTTTAATTGTTTCCCTTAAATGACTTCTCAGAAACCACGTTAGGCAACCAGTATTTTGAGACAAAAGCAAAGGTTTTGGGCTTCCTGACTAAACACATTGATCAATATGATATTGGATAGGATTAGTTGCAGTTAGAGGTATAACAATGTATCGATTCGATTCAGATTTCTACGATCAAACCGCATCGATAGGTAAACGACAGATCTTCAAAATCTAAAATTGTTTTTCCAATCAAAAATCGATTGTATTGATACTATTGTGTCTGTATTTTGCACATCAAACATTGTTACGTAGATATATACTTTTCGCGCTAAATGATAAGTTACCCGAGTTCATTCTCCCACATCGTGGGCATGTGTGTTATGTCAGCAGCGTTGCTTCGGATAATGGTGGGTCATGGCAGGAAAGCACCAGGAGAACAAGAGATTTTCAGTTGCCGTTTGCGGTCCGCACAGACTGAGTAGAGGTCTTGCACTGAATGTTTGTGTGGGTCAGTGAAACAAGCTTTTTCAATGTTTTTCTTCCTCTACCACTGCATAGAAATGACCATTTTCTTCTTCTGTACTTTTGGCAAAAAAAGTTACTGCATTGATTTCAAGTCACTTATTAGTATCCTATCATATCGCTCTAAATGAGCCCATATCAGTCTTTTATTGTATCGCCAACCATGTATCGTAAATTGTCGTCACACCCCTCGTTGCAGTCCCACTGAACTCGTCATCAATGTGTAAGGATGAAAACTAAACATCTTGTCCTTTGCACCTGATATTTCCCACAAGTTTGAAGCTGCATATGAGTTTATTTAATAGGATATGAACTAGGGCTGCAAGTAAGGATTATTTTCATTATTGATTAATCTGCTGATTATTTTTACAATGGATTTATTAATCGTTTATTCCGTGAAATGTCAAAAAAGTGTGAAAAATACTCATCTCAGTTTCCCAGAGCTCAATGTGACGTCCAAACAGCAGCCCAAAACACAACGACCCCTCATCTATTGTCATAAATGACACAAAAAGCAGCAAATCCTCACCTTTAAGAGGCTAAACCAGCAATTCTTTAAACTTTTTTTATGTGAAAATTGACTGAAACGATTAATTGATTTTCAAAATAGTTGGTGATTCATCTTCTATCGATCGATTAATTGATGATTCGATTAATCGCTGCTCTAATATGAGCATAAATATTCACAACAGTGTGACTGGAAACAGAACCCACCACTTAGCAGTGCCACTGCTAACACCCCCTGCCTACCAGCCTGTTTTCTCCTCTCTAAGTGGAACATTATGAGCATTAGAAAGCTGAGCTTAAGGTTAACCGTCAGCAGGACATTGTGTACACGCAGTTCTCTCTTTGCTATGTATTTTTCCTGGCACATTCCTCAGTATACTTTATAATAAAGCGGGGGTGCCAAAAATGCACAGGGCACAGGAGCATGGGACAGAAATCTGTCAAATGTAAGAGTAAGACATACTCGTGTTATTCCCTGTGGAGACATAAGCTGTGCTATTTGTGAACCTCCGCAGGATTCCTGCCGTTGTGTCTTTCTTGCGGAGTTTACGGGCCCTGCCTGGCACGGTCCCCTCATTCTGCCCGGCCCACCGTTTATCCCCACAACTATTTTTAAAACTGCTGGAATTCAATCAAAACATTAGCTTTCTGCTCAATCCTTTTAAAGCCCAGAGCAGCGCTGCTTGTTTTCTGTTCCACATGCCGAGTGATGAGTATGAGGGGAGGAAGGACGTTTTTTTGGAGGGGGGTGGTGGTGGTGGTGGTGGTGTGGGTGACTGCAAATGGAGCCAGGAGAGGTTGTGATGAATAGTTGGGTTTTTCCTGTCAGTGTTCAGCTTCTTTCAGGTCAACATCATCACATTCCTGACTGCTGGATCCACGTGGCTCTTTTGCGGGGTGATAAATAGTGGAGACATGCGAAGGGAGATTGACAGCTCCCTAATTTCAGCAGCAGGTTGGGTAAATAAAGTGGAGAAGAATAGAATGTGCTGAAACAGAGTGCTCAGAAAACTCCCGTCCTCGGCTTCTCTGTGGCTCCAACAAGTTTCAGCTCTTTGTATTATGCAGGAGTTGCTAGGCAACCGGCCATAACCTATCGGCTGGATTACAGTATAGCAGAGATAAAATGCTCAAGTGCTATCTAATTGATACATAACCACTCAAACAGATAAGTCTAACAGGACAGATACTCCTATCAGCTCAGGAAGACATTACTGTAAACCCGTCACAGGGAAGTGTCCCGTAAATCAGGCTCGGGTAGAGCGCCTGACATCGTGGTTTGTAATTATTTAGATCCATTGTTAGAAAAAAAAACCCATTCCCTTTGATGTAAGTGAAGCATTGCTGTGTACGGGGAGGGAGGATCGGTAGTTGTCTGGAGCAGGTCCAGAAATGTCTGACAAATTAAATTTTAAATTGTCGATCCAGCTTTACAATTCTCCAGACACTTGTCAGTGGTTTAATATTTATATTTATAAATAGCCTTTTCAGCTGAGGAGCCGAGAAACGTCCTCCAGAGTCTTGTTGGCATTTTTTAGAGTAATGCTAATGAAAGCAAATTGGAAGAGCTGTTTCTCTTGTGTAACTCCAAAGCACTGAACGGCTTGTTATGTATCACCAACAAGGTCTGTGTGAATCCCGATGTTTTGAAGGGTTTGCTTAAGATATTTTAAAGGGGAATGCCGCCTATTTTACAGGCCTGGCTGTCACCTCGCTAGGTGCTGCTTCCCTTTGTGAGTCTCCAGCCGAGTAAACCCAGCAGGTTTAAAGTGCAGTTTGATTTGCCAAAGAACAAAACATTGGTGTCTCATAAAGATCCACCAGCATAATCTCACTACTACACTGCAGAGCCACCGGCGCCTCTCGTCACCAGGGCAACATGTATTTATTTATTTATCCTTCCTCCACACTTGGTTCATCATGTTTATTAGAGAGACATAGACATGACAGAGAAAGGAATAATATGTCACCAAGAGGTCCAGTTTGTAGATAGGAAATGTTTGCTACATGCCCGTAGAGAGCAAGCATTACAACAGAGTGTTTACTTTGTTTTTCTCGTGGCAACTGTCAAAGAACAACTGTTGTCAACTTTTTCATGTCCAAAGTAGGAAATCTTGGAAACTGAGTCCTCTCTGCCTGAGACGCTTTCCACTTTTGTACAGAACATCAGCTTCCTCTCTGCCATACTGCTTTGAGATTGTGACCTCACCAATCTGACTTTGTAACAGTATGAACACAATTGATTATGGATTAATGGATCTTGTGATACACAGCAGCCTTTTCCTCACAAAAGACCTCTGAACTACTCAGTGACATTCAGTTATCCTCTGTTAGCTTTCAAAGCGCACTGTTTTCATTCATTGCATGAGAAGGTAAAGCCGACACTCATGCACATAGATTCCACGTGTGACTGTCACAGATGTGTCCAGCTGTTGTGCCTCTGTAAACTAACTCTTTGCCTGTGATCACAGAACTGGGGCAAGGACAGTTAGGCCTGTTTTTACAACTGAGTATAGCAGCAGAAACACTAGGGCTGGGTATTGGCTTGGCATGCATGTGGCGACTAATTTTCCTAACGTTTAAAAAGAAATTTTAATTGCGACTTGTCGACTAGTCTGTAAGCGAGAAAACACTCAGAAAACCGTCTAAATGTAGCACAATTTAATCTAAAACACAGTTTTTTCATGTGTTTTGAAGCCATTTAGCCCAAACCTTCTTCAAGACGATTTTTTATTAATTTAAGTGCTGATGTAATGTGCGGCACTTCCAGCCGTTAATTGTGCACGTTAGAAAAAATGACAACTGACTGAATAAAAGTTAGCAAATATCTTTTAAAACAAAATACACATCCTCTGAAATGTCTGCCACTTTTGGCCATTTATTATGAACTGTCAGTGCACATTACTGAGTGGGGGGGGGCAGTTGCCTGTAGTGGAGGCTGGCTGCATAAGATTGACATGCAGCGTTCTGCATTTTTTTAATTGAATAACCACTGACCAACTAGTATATCTGGTGCTGACTAGTTAGGGAGAGGGTGTTTAAACGTTTAAGTGACTAGTCGTCTGCATCCCTAGTATTGGCAAGGACATCATGATACAATATGCGTCACAATACACTGTGATGTGATGTATATCGTGATACATTTCAGTATTTAACATAGGTCACTGAAAATGTCAAAACAGAGCTAAAATACAAGGTGCTTTGTACGATCTGGGTAGACGTTTGAATCATTTTTTTCTAAAATATTGATATTTGGAGCTAGATATCGATACAGACATAACCAAAATAAATACTGCGGTATATAATACTGTGTTGCTTTTTTTAGCGCAGCCATAAGAAACACATGAACTTGCTTGGGTCTGAGCCAGTCGCTCCACCATGCAAATAGTTGTGAAAATTTTTAAACTTAAGAGTTTTGTTTTTTTCCCCTCCCGAATGGCAATTGTTGATTTTACGCAGGTTGCAGAATCTCAAAGCCTCTGACCTCAGGCTGCTGTGTTTTGGACTGGAAGTTGCTATGAGGTCATGTGTTTAATTGGTAACAGCAATGAATCAGTTACATCACAACCGTTCTCATGAAGTTTTCTCAATAGCAAAGGCCTGGGTAAAATTAAGTATTTATGGAATAAACTTCAAATAACATTTGCAAATGAATGCATTTATTGAGACCTGTAGCATCATGAAAATAATACCTGAGTGCTGTCGTTGCAGCTTGATGCACAGCGACTGCTTAATCTCCTGCTCCTGCTTCCCACAGTTAAACAGATGTCCTGATGAAATGAAAGTGAGTCATGATGTTGTCTGTTGTTATTTAGAGATACAGCTACAAACTGATAGATTCACGTAACAGTCGGTCAGGATGTAATACCTGGTAACATGTCCTTCTTTGTGGTTTGTGACTGAAAATGCATTTTGAAAGGAAATCAGAAATCACACAGAAAGGTGACACTTAGAAAAAGGCTGGAGAAAGAGAGTAAATCATAGAAGTTAGAAAGTTAAAAAAAAGTATCACCTGTGGTTAGTGAACTTACTTGTCTTGTTTCCCCTGTAACTTGACACAATCATAGTTTCACAGATTATGTAGCAACCACAGCTGCCTCACCGTTTCAAATTGCACTAAGGGAAGCATAAAGTCGTCATGACTGTGCTCTGTGTGTATGCATGAATCAGTGGGTGTCAAGAAATGAGGTGTTCATTGCATCTGTTTAACCGGCATGCTGTTCTGGTTCGTAATGTTGTTGATGCGTTGTGTACATACATGGTCACACCTTAAGCTTCTCTGCATGCAAACTTTTTTTTTTTTTTCTCCCCTTCCTGCAGAGGGGCAGCAGTAGCAGAGAATGCTGCCTCAGAGGAAATGACTTGCACACAGGGACTGGCTTCATGACACACTGAAATTATCTGCCAGCCCTGGGGTGGGGTGGATCATTTCCTGTATCGCCATGCTCGTAGGGGGATCCTCGTGCATGTGTATGTGCACACGCACTCGGCTACCCTTCTCCACTCCTGGCGTGTGTATTTTTTTCCCTTAAATAGTAGTTTTGTGTGAGGTCAGTCCTTTAATGGGGAAGTGAGGTTGATATGATGAAACGGAGTGTGCAGCCTGCCGCAGACTGACTGCAGCCGAGCGGAGAATGATGGAGAGAGCGGCAGGAAAGGCAGATAAGACGGAGGGAGAGTGGCAGAAAAGGACAAAAGACATGAGGGACAAGAGTTGGAGAATGATGAGTAAATAGGAAGTAAGCAGAACATGAAACAAACTCTGCCATCTTCTCCAGGGGAAAACAAGAATAGAGAGGAAAAGGACCAGTTTGAGAAAGCCCAGTTTAGACCGTTGGGTCAAAGTGGGGTCCTTGTGTTCTCTACTGGTTTGGTCCAGTGTTTCAAACAGCTCCTCATTGACTGTTCAGGAATGCGTAGCTGACAAAACTTGATAAATGACTTCCTTATTGTTACACACTGTAACGATTAGGGGTTTGCATCAGTCTGTCTTTTGCTTATTTTGTGGTTTCCCTACGTTGCCCTGGGTTAAACTGTGTCCATTATAATATGAGTGAATGCTACAAATAGTCACCTTGTGTTCAGTGGACCGAACATGCTGCTGCAGTGCTGCAGTCCAGTTCCCAGCCTCGATTCCTCTGGGCTGCTGCAACACACACACACACACACACACACACACACACACACACACACACACACACACACACACATATATCAC
>JAQLOL010000007.1:22117357-22140343 GCA_029783665.1 Naso thynnoides | reverse complement strand
ACACACACACACACACACACACACACACACACACACACACACACACACACACACACACACACACACAGACACATTTCACAGACTTTGTACAACCACTTTAATTAAAAAGTACATTGAAAGCGCTGCATTTTCTGCATAAGCGGGATACAACTTTACAATGGACAGTTTAATGAATAATCTTATTGACATTGCATTTTTAGAGCAGACACACTGCAAACCTACACTAAAACAACACTGTTGTCAGAGTAACAGTAACATGTATGTCCAGAGCAGTGATTGGTCAAGAGTGGGGGTGTTTGTGTGTCTGTGTAGCATCACTGGATCAGGACAGTACTGCTGGCTAGCTTCTGTTAAAACACCGATTGCTACCTTCCTTGCCGAAGCCAACAATGTTGAGGCAAGTAAATGATTTGTAATCTTAACAGCTTTTGCTTTGGTACCGACAGAATTTTCATGCATATTGTTACCTGCACATGATAATCACAATAATTGCAAATGTGAAACCAAAATAAGGCCGTTATTAGCGGTACAGGAAATTCTTCTAGAAAGTGACGTGTTGTCTTAGAACGTCAGCTGTCAGTCATGTTATTCCCCGCTGGTCCATAAGAAGCAGAAATATGGAAAAATAAATCGGCATTAGCAAGTGTGGAGGATGCGAGTCCCAACCAGTGAACATACAAGCCGTGCGGAGGTGACTTCATTTGTCTTTGACAGACTGTTACAATTTGTGACAGAAACAGTGTGTTCATCATTTGTCAGCAGATGAGTGCTTCTGACAAGTGTGGGTGGCTGAAATGAGTCATCTTGTCTGTCTGTCTGTCTGTCTGTCTGTCTGTCTGTCTGTCTCTTTCTCTCCGTCTGTGTCTCTCTCTCTCTCACAAATTCAAATAAGCTTTATTGCCATGAATGTTTAAGTTACATCACTGCCAAAGTTCAATTACATACGTATTAACAAATAGCAACATTTTTCACTAGAAACAATCAGTACATTGAAAAAGTACATTTTACAAGAAAAAAAAAACAATTTAAATTTACACTCCTTTTACAGGAGTAATAACTCAGAGACACTGCAGATCGTTTTTCTTTTATTGCATGACAACATTCAGTGTTTGGCCAATAATACTAGATACTGATGTTTCTCCCTGCATAGATTGAGCAATCTGTCTGTCTGTGTCTCTCTCTCTCTCTCACTCTCTGTCTTTCTCTCTCAATGTTCAAATGCACAGACTCTATTAAAAGTTTCACAAACAATTTTGCCAAAGTTTCAACGTACAAATCAATCAAACATTTGGAAACTCAGAGAAAAAAACAAAACAGTATATAAACAATAACAAAACACCACTTTAAAGGCAGTCTGTCCACCTGCCTGTCTCTCTCATCAGCTCGTACCATTTTCTTTGCATGTAGTTGCTGTTTATGTATCCAGTCTGTCACGTTGGTCGTTGTTGAATGAAACGCCAGCGCAGAGCTGTTTGAGTTTTCATCCAGCCTTGCCGGGTAGCAATGATGTGTAGCTGTTCTTGTTCTGTGCCCCAGTGAGAAAAGAAAATTAAAAAAATAAACTCTCAATAGACGTGCAGCTGGTGGTCAGTAACGCTAAGTTTGAATGTAGGCCTGCAACTGTCTGTCCTGCACTGCATTTTAATGGTAGAATGTGTTTGCTAGTCGTTTTTGATTGAATATTTTCTAAATAAAAGACTTAAATAGTTGCTTGAGTCTGTCAGGAAAGACACATTTTCATGTATAGTTGGTGCTGCTCACATTATTTAAAATCACGGATACATTATGTCCAGCATTTGGCTAAATGATTAGAGTGTGATGTGAATATAAATAAATATCGACACTTAGCGTTAAGCGTAATCTCCTTCTTGTGTGGAAGAAAAGCTGAGAAATGAAGTGCGCACTTCTCTGTTTATCATTGATTAGTCATGTTTCAGTCAATGACTTGCAGCATGACGTAGTGTTCTACAGTCAGCACACACGATTTTCTTTGTAAAGAATGTGTCATAACCTTTGGTTGTACCTAATAAAAAAAAAAGAAAAAAGTGATAAGAGCAGGTGTGTGATTGCACAAATTTCTGTTCATTTTATTGTCTTAGTGCGGCACTACGTAATGTGCTGCGTCTGCTGTCAACATGGACAGACAGGGAACAAATCACTGCCTTGGAAATTTAGTCATTGTAGTTCAAGATCATAGAGACGGTCGTCATCATTAATGGTGTAAGTGAGATACACAAAAGAATGCAGATAGCAGCTGTCGAGGATGCTTCTTATGTTTTCTTATGTTCATGACCGTTGATTAATCGCTCTCTCTTTCTTTGTAGGATTCCATAAACGCGCTGGTCTTAGACTTGGACTATCCTGCACTACGCAAGAACAAGAACATCGACACCTTCTTAAACAGATGTAAGTCGGAAGACTCTTGCCTTTGATCAAAGCTGAGATTCATTGTTGTGGTCACTTGTTGTGGTCAAAATTTCCATGGACTTTTTATCCTCTTTGTATTTAGATGAGAAAGTAATTGGACAGACTCGAGACCTCCAGATGAAGTCTGAGGACTTTGACAGAGTTAAAGTCATTGGTCGAGGGGCGTTTGGCGAAGTCCAACTGGTGAGTATTGGCTTTAATTTTCAGCTATCACTGTCTACAAGGGATTGTTATCGTGAGGATTTTATCACTACTGACACTACACATTGATATTGCCGTTTATTTATACTCATAATTTGGTGCAATATCTTACCTCCCTACACTTGAAAATATTAACATCCACAAGCAATACAAAATAAGCTGTTTCTAGTTGTCAGAACAACTCACACTAAGTTTAAAATAAGGCCACCCAGCGATATGAACTCTTGTCCCTTCCGATAACTACGGGGCATTACCGAATATGAGGCTGGCTGGAATAGATCTGCTCAAAAGATTAAGAAGTGTGAACAGATTGGATTTAGGTGCCTGACTTCTGCTATCTAATGATGAAACTGTGGCTGCTTCCTTACATTATCTGTGGGAATATTTCGCAACAAAGACCAGAAATACAAAACCAATGGCAACATTGTCCTGAGTTAATAACCACGGACTATTCCTCGGAAGTGTTACCTCATGTCAAAACAGTCACATTTTTAGTTTGGCAAATGCCAACAGGATGCTGCACTGAGGTCGTAGCATTAGCTCAGCAGCTGCTTCGCTCAGTCTGTAAATCACATCGCACTGCTTCAGATTATTAGACAGTCATATCTGTGTTTCATGCAGTTGCTGGTTTTATAGCCTTTGCAAGCAACTACCATTAAGAGAAAGAACAAACTGCAACGGAGATCAGCTGCAGCATCATGTTTGGTCCGCTGCCGTCAGACCAAAAAGTGCCATTGTTCACACCGTGAAGACAACAGCTGGCGACTAACGGGCTCGTACGTGCAGCGCCGAGGCAAATCCTTCTCCACAGATATGCAAACCTTTGTAATGATTAAGCAGCACTTTTGAACCCACTCTCGCTGATAAAGCTGCTTCTAACTGAAAAATTGTATAATAAAAAGTTACAAGTGGCACTAGTGAAGAGACAAAGCAGAAAATTAAGGAAGAGCTGCGCTAAATGTGTGTAATCATGGACACCACAGCGACAAGCGCAGGGGGCTTTGCCTTACTGTTCTCCTTACTGGTCTGCTTACCTGAACGGCCAACCAAAGCAATTCCTCTCAACAACGAGTCTCCACCGATTCTACATGCCTAATCGGCCAAAAAGCCTCAGACAAGCACGAAGCAGTTCAGACGCTGCTGTTCGCACCACAGTGACCAGAGACACTGACTCTCTCCAACAGCCCTGACAGTCCCGACCCCTGACCGTCGCAACGCCTGGTGTGTAGGAGCCTTGACATATGTTACATTTATTTGCACTTTGACTCGAGAAAGTTAGTTAAAGCTAGTTTGAATGTTTAGCCCCGTCAGTGTCAGCCATGCCTGCAGAGCACAGGATGTTAACACACAGTTATGCAACACGACGCCGACAGCTTTGTCATCATTAGGGACTGTTTGAGAATTTTAAAATGCCAACTGTGGTGTGTTAGAATTAATAATGTCACATAAACACACATAGCGGCACAGTTTGTTGGGGAGCTCATCAATATTTCAGTACTGACCAATCATGAACTGGTACCAATTAGTGCCAGTCTTGATACCAGTTCTACATATTACTTCACATACATGCATAGTTAATAAAACACTATAAATGATGCACTGCCTCTTTTCAACATCAAATTGAAAACATGGAGTCATCTTACGATGCTGCTAACAGACATTGTGGGGCAGTCGGTGATTATGTGCCTTGTTCATTTAGTTTGCTTTTTTGTGTAAGCTGTAGTTCACTGTTGCAGTGCATCTCAGGACAAAAGTTAGACTCAAAATTTAGAATCTCAGATTCTTCATGACTTGTTCAAATGTGAAAAACCGGGTCTCACCTCCCTTCAGGTGCGGCATAAAGCCTCTCAGAAGGTCTACGCCATGAAGCTGCTGAGCAAGTTTGAGATGATCAAGCGCTCAGACTCTGCTTTCTTCTGGGAAGAGAGGGACATCATGGCCTTTGCTAACAGTCCCTGGGTTGTGCAGGTAAGACATTTAATGTACTGCTCAGCCCCTGACGACTTGTTTTGGCGCCTCCACATTTATACTCTTAAAGATGAAGGATAAAAGCATATGATCTGATGAAAAAAATGTAAATGTAGTTTTGATGAAGCCTCTCTTACTAAGCATTCTTTAAAAATAACACAGCAGTATCACAGAGATTCATTAAATTATGCTAAAAAGGTTTGTGCTGTTACTGTTTGGCCTGTCACTTTTTACCAACATGGCTAATGTGAGCTTCTGTTTGGGTTGCTCAGTTGTGCTGTGCCTTTCAAGATGAGCACTACCTTTACATGGTGATGGAGTACATGCCAGGAGGCGACCTGGTCAACCTCACCAGCACCTACGACGTGCCGGAGAAGTGGGCCAAGTTCTACACAGCAGAGGTGGTGATGGCCCTGGACGCCATCCACTCAATGGGCTTCATCCATCGGGACGTGAAGCCGGACAACATGCTGCTGGACAGACATGGACACCTCAAACTGGCCGACTTTGGCACGTGCATGAAGATGGACTTGGTGAGTCGCTGATATTTGAGTGTGGTTGCATGTTGACCTCCTGACGCATTGCTAATTTCTTTGAGTTTGTTTCTTTTTCTGAACAGGAGTTGTTGGGTTTTTTTTTGCTAAACCTTTAGTCTGTTATGGTGTCTGCACAATGGCTGAGGAGAAAATCAACTCTGTTATGAAAATAATGTGCACTGAATTTTTTAAAAAGATTTTTAATAATAAAATCAAAAAGGGAAATAACACAGTGCTGTTGAACCGTGAACACCAACTTTTATGCACTATTATAAAATTTAATTGGTTGGTTACTGTGATTCTTACTTAAATATGAGTAAAGATGACCTACATAAAAACTTGACAGCCAGCTGTCTCCAGAAGTTACAGTGAAGACTCGGAGCTGTTTGATTGCGAAGTTGGCTGTATTGTAAAGTACATAATGTGTATGAACACTAATTCAATTCAAGAGCAAAATTGTCTTACAACATAATTAATCCTTTTTAGCAGTCAGTAATATGTTTGAGATTTGAGGATAACTCAGTCAGAGAGTGAGTTGTGGTTCCTGCTGACATGTCTTACCATCTGCTCTGTTTAGATTGTAGTTTTAAGATAAAACAAACAAACAAAAAAAACCTGATCATTTTGTGAAAAGATAATGCAACAAGAAAGATTTTGAAGGATGTTGTTACCTGGATTTGTGTTGCAGACCGGCATGGTGCACTGTGATACAGCTGTCGGGACCCCAGACTACATCTCTCCTGAGGTGCTCAAATCGCAGGGAGGAGATGGGTATTATGGCAGAGAGTGCGACTGGTGGTCCGTAGGGGTCTTCATCTTTGAGATGCTTGTTGGTCAGTAAACATTTCATGAAGTGATTGTGCAAAACAAGTGTCTAGTGGTCGAGTGTTTCTCTAAATAATACATTTGCAATGTCAGAAATGATATTCCTCTCTTTGCACATGCGAGAATATCAGCATGAGAAACAACAGTTGTTTCCAAAGTTCCAGTGCAGCTTTCGATAGCTAACTTTCTGTTACATCTCTCAGGTGACACGCCGTTCTATGCCGACTCTCTGGTGGGAACCTACAGTAAGATCATGGACCATAAAAACTCCCTCAACTTCCCGGATGACGTGGAGATCTCTAAAGACGCCAAGAGCATCATCTGTGCCTTCCTGACGGACAGGTAGAAAGAGTTCCCATTAGGGATACGAGTGGCAACTAATTAACCTAACGTTTAAACGGACATTTTAATTCTGACTAGTCGGCTAGTCTGTAAGCAAGAAAACACTCAGAAAAGCATCTAAATTTAGCACAATTTCACCTGCGAGGTAAAGATGTATAAAATTCTTTTTTATTTTTGTGTTTAGAAGCCATTTAACCCAAACATTCTTTAAGATGATTTACTTTACAGAGCCTAAATTTAAATGCTGATGTAATGCGCGGCACTTTCCGCTGTTAATTAAGATTGTACATGTTAGAAAACATGACAACTGACTGAATAAAAGTTAACAAATGTTTTTAAAACAAGTACATTTCCACTGAAATGTGTGCCACTTTCAGCCGTTTATAATGAACAGTCAGCGCACGCTGCATAAGGAAAACATGACAATTCCAAAAAGTTAACAAAATAACATTCAAATAGCTGCTAGATAGAAATGACGGACGTTACCGTTATGTGATTTGGTATCGTGAATTCAGGCTCAGTATGATGCTTTAACTTGCAGAAGCCTTTGCCTTCAACCAAACATAGTGGCAGCAGATCACAGGCAGTCGTTTCGGTGTTGAGCTGGTTATCTGCTCTGAACAGTTGGCATCACAGCGTCTGCGGGTTGAAGTGGCAGATGTAGACGCCAGCTGAATGCAGTTCGTCATCGCTCCGGTCAAGTGGTTATGTGTGAGCTTTTGCTCACTCAGACAACACACGGCCTTGTTATGATTTCTTCTTTATCAAAATGCGTCCAAACTGAGCTGATTTTCCTTCAAGCTGCTGGGAAGTTGCGTGCAGTGGAGGCTGGCTGCATAACATTGAGATACAGTGTTCTACATTTTTTAATTGAATTATTACTAACCAACCAGTATTTCTGGTGCCGACTAGTAAGGGAGAGGGCATTTAAATGTTTAACCAACTAGTCACATGCATCCCTAGTTCCAGTCTCGTACTGCAGTATTTACACATTACATAACATGTTGATGATGTTCAGCTGCTCACAGCACACTTCTGTTCAACACTGGCTTATTGTGCAAGGGAATCAAAGTCTGTATATTTTCCCCAGTTATAATTTACTCTCCTCTGATCACTTCAGAAGAGATCAGACTAGGATATGTATCAATAGGTCATGTTTGTCTGTTGCTACGGTTACTGCTACTAAACTGAGGACAAAGGGTAGATTAGGTCAATGCTGTGAAACTCACTCTCTCTCTCTCTTTGTTTTGAGGGAGGTGCGATTGGGCAGAAACGGTGTGGAGGAAATCAAGCGACACCCTTTCTTCAAGAATGACCAGTGGACCTTTGACACCATCAGAGACAGTTAGTATAGTAACAAGCAGCCTCACCTCAGCCGAGATAAAAGACTTTCTACACAACGCAAACACAAAACACAGAATTCATGTCTAACGGCAGCTGTGCTCGAGTACAAGATCACAAAATATTTATCAGTCGTTTCTTTCTCTCTCTCCCTCCCCCCTCAGCTGTCGCCCCTGTGGTCCCAGAGCTGAGCAGTGACATCGACACCAGCAATTTTGATGAGATTGAGGAAGACAAAGGCGATGTAGAGACTTTCCCAACACCTAAGGCCTTTGTTGGAAATCAGTTACCCTTTGTTGGCTTCACTTACTTCAAAGAAGACCAGTAAGTTGTCTTACCTGTCTGTCTTCCATCATTTCAGGGACCTTAACACATGCTCAGGCATTTATCTCGAGTTTTTTCATTTCCTTCTTCAGGTTACTGAATGCTTCCAACAATATCTCTGTGCCTAATGAGAATTCTAAAGGAGAGGTAAGTGCTCTCACTTCTACTCACAGTAACTGCCAGGTGCACCTTGAGGTACTCCAGTAATAGCGTCCGGCCTGAGCTGCTCAGAAAATAAATAAGCCGGGCGTCAGTTTACATGCCCACACAGAACGGGCCTATTGACATGCGATCAGTTCAGCTTTATGCTGTAAGACATTAAAGGATTATGATGGAAATGACTCAGAAAAGGATTTAGTTTTCTGATCCCGTGATTTATTTGTACTTTGTTAGAATTTCTGTGTTTTTAGCTTCACAGAATGACTTAAGCAGCTTTCAGTGTAAGGGGCAGAGCTAAAAACTAATCTCTAATTGACTTGAGTCCTAACTGAACAGTCGGAACAGTCAGCTAACACAGCAAAGCCCCGGGTTTTATTTTCAGTCTGACATTATTACACTGTCACTGTAAAACTGGCTTTGAATCTTTAAGTTTTGGCTCTGCGAAAACTGGTAATGTGTGAGTGACTGAGTGAGTTGATAAATGTCTATTTGTAAAGAAATCTGAAAGAGCTTATCTTCCGTTTTTGAGTCAACTGTATCTGAACTTTTGAACTTGTCCTTTGAGTCACTGGGTCCTGTGTGATTGGCTGGTTGTTTTCTCTACAGTCAGCAGCTCTGCAGAAGAAACTGCGGCACCTGGAGGTGCAGGTGAATAATGAGAAGCAGGTCAAAGATGAAATAGAGCACAAGTACAGGTACAGTAGAAACTTAACGTGGGTTATTTTTCTTCAAATTGGCACACCTGAGCAGAGTTACCATCACTGTCAAAACTCCGTCCGTACTGATCTGCCTTCTCTTTGCAGAGCTGCAGCGAGCCGTCTAGACAAAGTTTCCAAAGAACTTGAGGAGGAGGTAAGCTAGTCACCATGAAACAGCAGTGAACTACCACACATCTACAGCACAGATGCTTGGCAGTGTTACGGCCGCGACACACATCTTATGTCTACCTCTGCAGCGCGTCTGCATCGCTGCGTCTCGCTCGCTGTTGTTCAGACATTCAGCATCTGCTGCAGGCAGAGCTGCTGTCTTTCTACATAGAGTTTTCCTTTGAAAATTCCCCTTGATATGAAAGTGTTTGATGTTATTATATATGATGCCTTTAATTCACATTTAGTTTACAGAAAACTGTGCGCCGTGTGAGAGATGGGTGTGGGGGAAGTGTGAGGCAAGCTGCAGCTCGATCTGCTGCTTGGATGAAATACCACGTTTATTACCTTCCGATCTGTCACTTTGTGACCAAACAGCCTCGTGGAAACGATCCTTTACAATTTTTTATACTGTTAACTAACAAAATTAGTTAAAGCTGCTCTCAAAGGCATTATATTAAGCGCAGTTCTGTATCTGTTCAGATGCTGCAGGTGTGTCTACACTCCAGGCTGGTACAATGTGCATCGTGTTGTTAGATAAAATCAGCCAAAGTCAGTGATCAATCGAAATTAAAAAAACAAAAATAAGCTTCACCACAATGGGTCTCTGGTTTGTCTGTTTTTGTCCTAAAATACAAATACTGTTTTACACATCAAGAGCCTTCAAGTGCTTCGCAATTAAATCCTTTTATGAAGGGATTCTCCACACATAGACGCTTGTGAGAGGTTTTATTTTTTAAAGGCACATTGGAAATATTGAAACTTCAGTGAATGTTGCTGATATGATGTCAGTATGACTGGCAACAGGTTCTTTCTCTGTCTACTTTAGCAGAGAAACGCTTGTCTCGACAAAAAAAAAAAAAAAGTGTTGTGTCACTGCCAACGTGCGTCAAATGTACGTCTCCCTCGTGCTGTGTGGCGGCTCTAAACTGTTTTATGGGCGCTGAAAAAATAAGCAGACAGGTGACACAGATGTGTGTCCCAGCCGTTAGAGATCATTGCATATTTTTGGCTCTGTCCTACTTTCAATAGCTGCTGGTTTAATGACCTGGTTTCTTCTCCAGGATTCTACAAGTTCTGTAAGTTATAGCATTTCCCATAAACTGTATTAAAAGCAACATTATGCAGATTTTGGTATTCAGCTCGATTTGGCAACCCAACAGTTTCCAACTACAAGACCTCTGCTGTGAATAAAAAAAATCCCACGTTTCTGTGACAATGACGTCAGTTGCAATGAACGTTTGAACTACAGACAAAACTCGCTGGTGCCATAAAGATGTCATGTCCTGAAAAAACTTCTACCTTGAGTGGCAGCCAAGTAGCTCAGGACAGCAGCGTGACAAGCTGAGGTAACCCGAACCAGAGACAACATGCTGCTGACACCCGGCTTTAACATTCACTCGCTAAAACTTTGTCGAAATGGGCTGATTTGGCGTTCCATCTAAAGCAAGTAGGTGAAGAACTTTGCTAACACAGCAAAACACGGAACAAGTGCAACAACACAAAACACGTAGCAAACCAGCCAATATTACTCATTAATCCGGCAGCAACAAGTCCACCTTGGTGTGTGTCTGGCTGATGTTATTTTGCATTGCGCTTGCTAACGAATGAAAGCCAGTTGGACTTCGCTCCCTCAGCCTGCTGGGTGGTCACTCCCCTTTTCTCCTCTTAGCTTCCTCCCGTCAGTTTCCTGCTCTGTCTTTGCCTCTGTCATGATGTCCATTAGGGCTGCTGAGCCCGTTTGTGTTGCCGTGCTTATTGGCTTTTGACATGTTGTCCATTCTGCCTCGCCCGCCACCTGCATTCCCCTCTGAGTTTCCTAAACTATCTAGTGGAGTAACTTGCAGTTGGGACTGCATAGTGACTTACACTCAGTCCATTGTGTCTGACTCTCTTCACCTTCTGCACGCTGACTTCCAGCTGCTTCCTTCAGGGCGTGGGTTTGGTCCTCCCAAATGCAGCACCAGTGGATGTTGATTGTCCTTTGTCCCGTCTGCTATTGTTGCTCTTAACAAGCACTGATGTTACGTCATTTATTTTTTCATTATCCTCCAGCGAGCGATGTTTGGGTCCTGTGTTGTGTGCACTGCATTTTGTTATTGTTTGTGCATGTTGTATTTGACTACTGGCTGTAAACCAAATTACCCCACGGGGACATTAAAGTTTTACCTTACCTTACACAGAGACAGCATTCACCCTTTTACAAGTCAGACTACCATTAAAGTGATCATGAAGCTATTTTAAGGTTAAATTGTTACGGGTCCCTGGTAGCTCAGTTGGTTGAGAGGCGCCCCATGTAAAGAGGCTGTGTCCTTGCTGCAGCAGCCACAGGTTCAATTCCATCCTGTGGCCCTGTGCTGCATGTCATTCCCTCTCTCTCTCCTTCACTCCTTCATTTCCTGTCCAACTCTTAAGCTGTCATATCCAATAAAGTTTCAAAAAGCCCCAAAAAAGGTTAAATTGTTAAAAAATGTTGTTTTATGTCAGGATAATGATTTCTCACTGACAGTGTTGAATTGTCCAGTTGAATACCAACATGTCATATCCAGTAATATTCAGCTGGAGCGCTTGCTCAACTCCAATAACCACATTAAAATGTATGTGGGTGATTCATTTGTGTTGAGTCTCGAATGGATTCTCAGCAACCACTTCTTCTCATAAAGCGCGTTATGGAATCACAGCACCGTGAAAGCAGCTTCAAGGGACATGCTGAACAAAGTGATTAATGATTGATTTTAGGTGAGCAGCAGAAAGAACCTGGAGTCCAATCTGCGGCAGCTGGAGAGAGAGAAAGCCTTGCTGCAGCACAAGAGCCTGGAGAGCCACCGCAAGGCCGAGAGCGAGGCCGACAGGAAGCGCTGCCTCGAGAACGAAGGTGACATGAGACGCGCCTTTTATCCCACACGTATTGTAGATTTTGTAAATGTACATGGATACGAAGGCGTCTTGTGCTTATGTGACTATGTGATCACGATCCTATTGCCTCAAATTAACTTTTTTAGTTTACTTTTAGAGTGAGACATTGATAAATTGTTTAGGAACCAGAAGTTTTGAGTTGATATCACATTTTCCAAAAGCCATCTAGTCAACACACTTTCTTTTTAATGTGGAATGATCATGAAGTTATTTTAAAATAGGTAATATAGATCCAGTAAAATGTGATCTTCTGTTCCACAGCTTCCTGTATTTATTTACTGACTTTATTTTGAAGTAGATGAGCTTTGGTGGAAACAAACAAACTGACTGATATAATGTGGAGGACACTGCCATCACCTGGTCAGAAAGAGATTTTAAACAGCGTTGAAAACCACAAGAGTAACACGACACTGTAGGCCTACTCATACTGAAGAATTTGCACAATAATCACATTTAGTGCAACTGTTGTTCTGTTTTGTGAAACCCAAACTTCCTATTGATCAACACCTAATATGAAGGGATACTGAGGTATCATTGTACATACAAGGCTTGAACATCTGTTTTGGAATAGTAAAGGATTTGACCTTTTTAATGTTTGTTTTTTTTTTCTGAGTTGATCTGTCTCTTTTTCTGTGTTGTGCAGTCAACAGCCTTCGTGACCAGCTGGACGACATGAATAGAAGAAACCAGAATTCACATATTTCCAATGAGAAGAACATTCACCTGCAGAAACAGGTCAGTCACTGATTATGTTTTGTCTGTTGTTGTAAAAATACCAAAATGATCGTTGACAGAAAAGTAAGAATGATGAATATTATCAGCTGTTACTTATTATCAGCTGAGAGTAATTGCTTACTCTCTGTCCATCATCCTCGTTGCACAACTTTCTAGAGATAAAATAACGTCATGATAATCAACCATTTTAACAATGTTCGATTCCAGCTTGTCCATCCGTATCTCATCTTCAGTTTCCTTCAGTAACATTAACTTCGGGTGATTTTTTTTTTCTTAGCTGCTAACATTGACAGCAGCTCTGTTAAGTGCTCGCAGCTCACGCTGTCGTTGCATAGCTCCTTTTCAACTGCCCGTGGCAACTTTGTGTGAGACTCGCGCAACTCTAACCTTACATCTTTGTTTCAGCCTTTGCAAACATTCCGTCATTTTATCTGATGTCGGGGTAATGTTAATGTTACTTCGTTAGCTGGTAAACTAGCTACAGCTATTGCTATCAGCTGATAATCATCTGTCCCGGGCTTCGGCACCAGAAAATGTGGGGACTTAAACTTAAACAAAAAAATATCTGGAAATTCATGTTTCATAACTTAACTGTTTACATAACAACTTCATGAACAAACACATGGCGTTGTAATGTTTACCTCTCCTTTTTAACCAGAAACTTTTTTCTTCTTCTGCCATTTACAACCAACGTTTTGTCGATTATGACTCTGGACTTTACCGTACCGCATTCTTGTGGTCTAAGTTAGTCACCACCTATCTTTATTAACTGAGAGGGAAAAAACATTCAGTCAAATTTATTAATTTTCAAACGCCAAGGCAATGATTGAACCTTCCAAGCATTTGGGTCAGCTCTATCAGAAATAGAACAAAATTCCTCTCAACAGGAAGAACTAAACAGTGTATTTTAATTAAAGTGTATTAGGCCTGTTTCTGTTCGTCCAAAATACATTTTTATAAAAGGTTTGTAACAAACAGAACTGTTTGCCAATAGAAAAGTGATGAGTAACCTGATCATACAGCTGGCTGTTCTTTAATCATATTTCATCCGTCCTGTCTCCAGCTGGAGGAAGCCAACACATTGCTGCGGGCTGAGTCGGAGGCGGCGACGAGGCTCCGAAAAACCCAGACAGAGAGCAGCAAACAGCTGCAGCAGCTGGAGGCCAATGTTCGTGAGCTGCAGGATAAATGCTGCCTGCTGGAGCGCAGCAAGCTGAGCCTGGAGAAAGAATGCATCAGCCTGCAGGCCGCGCTGGAGACGGAGAGGAGGGAGCACAGCCAGGGCTCAGAGACCATCAGCGACCTGATGGGTGGGTGACACACACAGTCATTGTTACAGTTTCACCTCTTAGTCTGTACGCAGTGCTCATTTTTACGTATTAACAAGCAGAAAGGTGCCACATTGTCTTTTATTTTCCTCTAAGACATGACTAAATATATCTCAGTTTTGTTTGTCCTTATTTATTATGTTAGTGTTTATTTTGATGCGTACAGCAGTGTGGTCTGCGTGATTGTTGTGTGTGTAATGCAGTTCAGTGTTTGAAATTCTGCTGTGAGTATTTGCTGGTACAGTTACCTGTATTTTTGTGCTGTGGAAATTCTATTTCACGCAACACAAAATGTGGCACCACATTCTGTCCACCAAGCACCTTACATGGCTGATTACTCAGGCAGCTCGGTGGGCAAGAGTGCCACGCAAATACAGGAGGCACTAAAGAGGCTTTTCAGGCGTTAATAAGAAGTTTGGACCGCAGAATCTGTTCAGCAAATAACACGTTCACTATCTGTGTTTGGTTGTGTTTGATTTGGATTTACTTTAAAGAGCTTTTATCGAAATGGGAGGAGCTCTACAGAGCCACAATGGCCACAATACAAACAGGAACACATACATCTGATGTTTAGAGATACAAGGCTCAGAGCTCCTTTTTCCCACTGTTTGGACACATGTGAGTGGAGAGAGTTTAAACCGAAATTCTCTCTCTCTCTCATGTTACAATCCCTTGAATCAAATAGAAGCCAGTCACTCCGTTGCAGCTGGCCAGTGTGAACATTAGCCCGCTGTGGTTGTACTGGCCGGCTCCCAGCATGCATTTAGATGACTCTACGTGGGAGAATGTTATTATCAAGGTTAATAATTCAACCTTAATCAGATTAAGCCACTCAGGCTGTTTAAACTAATGTGTTAAAGCTTTTATCTGATTGTGATAATTGAGGTAAAGTCACGCAGCTCATTTACACCACCCAGATTTCTGCTTAGTTTTGTGTGTGTGCGTGTGTGCGTGTGTGTGTGTGTGTGTGTTGATTTCTATCAAATTACAGTCACTGCTCATCATATGCACACATGATGTATTTAAGAATTAAACCAGGTGGCACAAGTCTTCAATTCTGCAGTGACCTCATTTCTCTGATGAACAGAGATATCAGCGAAATAACGTCAGTTGTAGCCACATTCACGATGAAGATTTCTGTCATTGATGTTCCTGAACACAGATCAGTGTGTGCACACATTAAGGATAGAATGAGAAATCAGAAACCGGGATTGTGTATGAGCTTACAATAACAAAGTAAACAGAGGTGATTTACATCTTCTGGAGTCAGTTTTTGTTTTATTTTTCAAATTTGCACCTCTGAAGACTCTCTTGGCTTTGTATTGCAGGACGAATCTCGGGCCTGGAGGAGGAAGCACGTCAGCAGAGACAGACTCTGTCCAAAGCTGAGGCGGAGAAAAGACAGCTTCAGGAGAAACACACCGATCTGGAGAAGGTAAAACAGAAAATCTGAAAACTGAAGATGATAACTTTTGACCTCTTATGGACAATATGTTCTTCATTGGTCTATAACTCTCTCATTTGTGGCCTTAAGGTGCTCTCTTCTCCTGTGAAATCTATGAGTCAGCTGTGTACAAGCAGGATTAAACAAAAACAAACAAAATCAAAGTAAATCCGATCAAACTGACCTTTCCAGGAAGTAGCCCATCACCATCTTCCTGCCTAATCTAAGACTAACAGGCTGCCCAGTCATATAAACACCTGGGAACTGAACTGCAGAGATAAAAAATAAACATGGTGCAGTGCAGAGCACTTTGTCTCAGGTTATCTGGCGCCCGTTAAAACATTAACATCATTAATTAAAGCATTTTATCAAGTGTTTTCCTTTCAGCGTTGTTTCCAGTGGGAGCATCACAGACTAATGTTAGAGGCTTGAACTTTAACAGTTTATGTTGTCTAGAGATTATTCTTCAGCACAACTACAAACAAAGTGCTGATTACACTTAATGACCACCATATTCATCGAACAGTAATGTTCCTCTGAGTTCTTCCATGGATTAGCTGGTGATGTCCGTGTGCTTTACTGAATAATTCAATGGCTTATTGATCCTTGATGTTTCAATGACTTGCATGGATGGGTAGTTAGTGATGCATAATTCTCATTAAACCCTTAAATTCCTTGAGTCTGAGATCAGATTATGTAACTTTGAGTGCAGTGTTTGCCACCCGGTCATTAATGTGTTCTTGACTGCGTCTTTGCTGGCTGAGTTTTGCTCTTCATTGCGCTGGTTTTGTTTTCTTTGTGCAGGAGATGAGCAACAAAGAGATTGATTTGACCTACAAGCTGAAGGTGCTGCAGCAGGAGCTGGAGCAGGAGGAGGCCTCTCATAAGGCCACCAGGGCGCTGCTGGCAGACAAGAGCAAGATCAAAGTAACCATTGAGGGCGCCAAGTCAGAGTCAATGAAGGGTAAAGGGCACCAACCTTGTCTTTGCTTGTTAACTACAACCGTCAGCCCATGCTGATTTTTAATGTCACACATTAGATGCTCTGAGGCAGAAGATTTGAATGTGTGAAACAATTGAGCACTGTTACATTTCTTTTGTCATTAACTACCTATATAATCATCATTTCTGCTCTGCATCAGTTGTGCAAGTCCTAGAAATGTTGGAAAACTTAACAACGTCGTGTCTGTGTTCATAACATCATCCTGTGGTGTATAAAGTCGTGTTGTAGGAGCTCAGAGTGTTCACACACAGCACTGTCTTGACCACCATGTCTGATTTAACGACCAGACGTCGAGACCTTTGTGACTTCGGGACGTCAGTGACATCGGGAGGATGTCATTGTCAATGAATTCAACTTATGTTCAAGACTTTTTAAATTTTAATCTGTTTCCTTTTGCAAAGCCTGCAGTTAGTTTTCAAAACACATTTACTCTACATGTAATTCTTAGAATTTAATAATTCATGAATCAAAATGAAATCAATTTGAGGAACCAGAATCCAAATATAAGCCGACCATATGTTTATTGGCAAAACTGTGGCCTTGAATTTGCTGTAACTTGTTAAATACTCTTAACCAACTGAAAAACTAAAGAATCGTGATAAAATCGGGATGTTTTTGCCCTGCCCTAGTTGTGCTGTTCAGTAACTTTCAAAATAGTCCTAAAAACCAAAATGAAGAAGAGTTGTGATGAGATTGTTGATCTTGATCCTGTCAGAAGAAATATGTGATCCTGTGTTTTTTGCTATATTCCCTCCCATCCATAGCTACGAGTCATACATAAGGTGCATTTGTTATTACAGCTTTATTGATAAACAAAACTAAAAGATGTGGAAAATACATTATATATGTCTCATCCAGAAATGGAGCAGAAGCTGGCGGAGGAGCGAGCAGCCAAACTGCGGTTAGAAAACAGAATACTGGAGCTGGAGAAGCACAGCAGCATGATGGACTGTGACTATAAACAGGCCCTGCAGAAACTAGACGAGCTGCGCAGACACAAGGACCGACTTACTGAGGAGGTGAGTGATGGTTTATAGTCTGTGCACGGCAAACTGTGAAGTCTGTGTTAAGATATGAAATGACACCTACAGAAACACATCCTCTAGCTATTATTATGCCACCCCTGAGCTGCAGAGGTATGACGGCAATTCAGAAGCATTTTGAAAAGCGGGGAGTGCAAAAAAATCAATAGCAAAAACAGTTTTGACTTTTGAAACTGGGCCCTCCTCATTTCTCTCTCTGCATTTTGTTTATTCCCTCAGGTGAAGAACCTGACACTGAAGATCGAGCAGGAGACCCAGAAGCGTAACCTGACTCAGAACGACCTGAAGGCCCAAAACCAGCAGCTCAGTTCTCTGCGAACCTCCGAGAAGCAACTCAAACAGGAAATGAATCACCTGTTGGACATCAAACGCAGCCTGGAGAAACAGAACCAAGAGCTGCGCAAGTCTGTTTCCATTTGTTGAACCCTTCGCATCATTCATACTCATAGCTTCATATTTAAACATCAAGAGGATGACTAATAATAGAATTTCTCTTTGTTTTTGGCTCCAGAGAAAGACAGGACACAGACGGGCAAATGAAGGAACTACAGGACCAGTTAGAAGCTGAACAGTATTTCTCTGTGAGTCTTCATTCTGCTCTGCGATTGTAAATGAATTTAAAATGATTAGCAGCACATTATGGTTCTGCATCTTGCCCACTGAATGTGTGGGCTGTTACGGGCCACCAGAGCAACATTTCCTTTTATTGCGGTCGTTAATGCATTAATGAGTTTATTGAATAGCTGCTAGAGAAATCAGTGTTAGCTGTTCTACATCTGTTAGTCCCTTTTTTTATGTATTTACATAATGTAAACATAGCATGATCAGTGTAAACAGAATAATCTTATATTTACTGAACTTTATTTCCCTGTATTATAATTTTTAGTTCATTTGTTCTGAACGTGATCAATATTAGTCAGGATTTGTTTTCCTTTATTAAACGTTTCTGCTCTAGCAAATGTACGGAAGAAGGCTGAATTCACGAGGTGCTCGCAGGCAAAGCATTTCATCGCAATCTGAATGCGCCATGTCTGAAATTTTTACTCTACAAATTATAGACATGGTCGATTCACACGGAATTAGGATCACAGACGCCCTCCGCTATTACTACATATTACTATAGGTTCCGAGGTAATACCAATCCCATGTGAACAGGGCTTTAGAGAATAAATACAAAGTTGCTGGAGCAGACAGACTTTATTGCAGACTAACGTTTCGATGCCAGCTGTGCCTCCATCAGAGTCATGCGTTATGTGTTAATATATTACCTGTGTGGTATTTGACTGGTTTTCTGTGTTTCGCAGACGCTGTATAAGACTCAGGTCCGTGAACTGAAGGAGGAGTGTGAGGAGAGGAACAAACTCTACAAAGATGCGCAGCAGTCTCTGCAGGAGCTACAGGAGGAGAGGTGGTTTGGCTGTTTCAGAGTATAATCTAGATACTTTTTATTCTGCTGCAAATTCAATTTGTTTTTGTTTTCTTTTTAACCCAATCAAAATGAAGACAAAAACAAGGAAGGAGCAATCAGTTCGTTTCATCTTTACAGTCTGGGTGATGAGTAGTTGTTCATTTCCTTTTTCGCGTGTCTTTCAGGGATTCGTTGGCAGCTCAGCTTGAGATCACACTGACAAAAGCTGACTCCGAGCAGCTTGCACGCTCCATCGCTGAGGAGCAGTACTCAGACCTGGAGAAGGAGAAGATAATGAAGGAGCTCGAACTGAAGGAGATGATGGCCCGCCATCGTCAGGAGCTAGCAGAGAAGGACATCACCATCACTTCGGTGAGTAAAGCAGATCAGGTGACCGGAGAGGGTTTTATAATGTAGGCTGTTTATAAATCAAAAGGTAATAGAGATAAATGAATTAGCTGATCAATAGCAGTTAATGCTAAATATTGGATTTCTTGTGATCTTTGTAATAAACATTAACTTCTATTTTACCTGTTAAATGCTTTTAATGTGAAGCTACAGCAGAAGGAAATGTTTAGCTTGCATTAGCGTTAGCTGAATACATCGCTCCACAGATTATGTCTAGTGTGATCGGCAACACTGGTGTTGCCATGAGCAGTGTTGGGGAGTAACTTGTTACATGTAACAAAATTCCATAATTCAATTACAAAATAGATGTAACTGTAATCAGTTACAGTTACTGGGAAAGAATGTGTAATTAAATTACAGTTACTTATGAGAATGGTAATGATTATAAAGGGGATTACACCTGAATATTTTCTGGAAGAAGCTTTGACTGTATGTTGAATAATATTCATTTTGTTGCTTTGCATGTTTTGTTGCGCTCTGATTTCTTCTGTCATTTCCAGTCAAGGACTTTTAACAAAGTTTGACGCTGTTCTGATGCTTGTGATCAGTTCTCATTTGAATTGGCGGCGCCCCACGTCCGCCATCAACACTGTCTGGTTTAACCATTTGAAAATGGTTGACAGTTGAAAACATCTGTTAGAAATTTATAAAAGTAATCAAATGTAATAAGTTATGTAACTTTGAAAAAGTGATTGAAATAGTTACATTACTTATTACATTTCAAATATGGTATCTTATCATCTGTAACCTTTTACATTTCAAAAGTAACCTTCCCAACCTTGGCCATGAGTTCATCAACACTTGGGAAAGTTTCTTACTGAGGAATCTGTAGTGAAACATTCATCATATTAGTTAAAGAGGATATTTTGTCTTATGTAATACAACATGATACACAGCAACACAATATAAATCCAGCGCTGTCTCAAGCTGGATAAAGACCCTATGAAAACAGACTTGAAACAGTTCAGGTTAGACGACAGTTTGCAGTGGCTGACAGCTTGAACGTTGCTCCTGACCGCCATCACATAGTGAACATGACAGTATTTCCTGTCCCATGCAGCTGGAGGAAGCCAACAGGACCCTGACCAGTGATGTCGCCAACCTGGCTAATGAGAAGGAGGAGCTGAACAACAAACTGAGGGAGGCCATAGAGGGTAATTCAAATGTAGATTCACCTTAAAATGTTGCGATAAGCAGCATATCTTTCAGATCTCCTTAACTCAACTGTCTTGTTGTTTAGAATCAGAAAAGTCAAAGGACTGGGAGCAGCAGATCAGCCAGATGAAGCAAGCATTCGAGAAGCAGCTGCAGTCAGAGCGGACGCTGAAAACCCAGGCAAGTCTGGTTAAAAAAAAAGCAGCAAAGTTATAGTGACATGAGAGGATTTGTCTTAAAAGCAGGAGCCACATTTTAAAGAGAACCTTCTGTAGTGGGGTCATCTCCCCAGAAAACACAGTTGATCAGATCTTAAAAATCTTTTACAACTAAAACAAGCTAAATCATGAACTGTCGTTCTCGTGTCCATCTTCAGGCTGTGAATAAGCTGGCAGAGATCATGAACAGGAAGGAGGTTCGTGGCGGAGGCAGTCGCCGCGGTAACGACACAGACATGCGACGGAAGGAGAAGGAGAACAGGAAGCTGCAGTTGGAGCTGAGGTCGGAGAAGGAAAAACTCAACAGCTCCATCATCAAATACCAGAGAGAGATCAATGACATGCAGGCGGTTAGTAGAAGAGACACACACGCCGTGTACAACCTTTCCTCATTAATAATGTAATTTAATACAGCTGTGCAAAAGTGGAAAAGCAGTTTGCCTTGAGTAACAACAGTTTTATAATCTGAGCCAGCATGCACAGTAGTATTTTGTCTCTTTCTTCAGTATCTGACTGAAGCTTGTTTTTGTTATTTGCAGCAACTATCGGAAGAGAGCCAGATGCGTATTGAGCTGCAGATGGCTCTGGACAGCAGGGACAGTGACATCGAGCAGCTGAGGAACCTCCTGCAGTCGCTCAGCGTTCAGTCACTGGACTCTACCAGCGTCAACAGTGGGCCAGAGTTCGACACTGATGATGCATATACAGGTAAGAGCTCAACCAACTTTGAGTTCATGGCTGCGATACTTTTAAACAGTAGAACACAGTGTGGCATTCGTAAAGCGGCGCCCTTTGCTGAAAATGATAAAGTATAGGTATGCACAATATTGGATTTTTTGCTGATATCCGATATGCCGATATTTTGCAGCTTAACTGGCTGATAATTGATACCGATATGTATGCATGTTTTTTTTCCCCACATCTAAATGCAGAGATCATCAAGTCTCTTCTGTAGTGGAATTTACACACAGCATACATACATGCATACTCTCACTGTGTCAATCTGTTGGCAAATGCAGGCATAAAATGCAAAACTTAAAATGATGTAATATTCGGTCTTTGTGCAAAAGAAAAACATTTGAACTTACATTGTGTAAAACATGTCGTATAAATTTATGACACGTGCTTTTAAACAAAACAAGTCAGATACATCCTGCTTAAAACTGGATGATGCTCTCCCTGAGACGATCTGAACAATATCCACAACAAGGGCAAACTTGGTTTGTTTCACAAGTGGCAACAGGGAACATGTGAAACATGGCATCAAGGAAACAGCAGCCTGTTATTTTATCAGTTATTATATTGGTGGATATTGATGTGCTGGCCGATATTTGTTTTTAAAGCCATTATCGGCCGATACCAGTAACATGCCAATAATATCGTGCACCCCTGATAAAGTAATAATAAAATGTATTACAGAGTAGGTTTATGTTACGTGAAAGATTGTTTTTGAAGTGAACAAGATGAGGAATTGGATTTTAAAGGAAAAAAATGAAGTAGTTGTGAATAGATTCTCGCATCAGTGGCTGAGAAAAGGTCTGTGTCCTGGTTGTATGAAGTAACTTATCCTTATTATCAGTGTAAATGGCGCCTTCAATGGGGTCGTGTTTACCGTGTTTACGAGAAGTTGTTAATCTAGATCTCAATCGTCACGTTCGTTGTCTCGTCTCTTGTTCCTCCACGTGGCTTTAAAACACAAAGTAATAATGTAACATTTCCACACAGAAACCCAGGAGGAGAACAAGCCTTCTTTTGGCGTCCATATTACTGTTTCTTAGCAACACTGTTCTTGCATGGTTACCATTTGAACACCAAGCCTATCCTGTACACAAATTCATGACACAACTTCATGACTTCCATTTGAAGGCAGCATAAGACTATGGAAGCACGAACACATAATGGAAAGTACATTTAACTGAGCACAAGTTTGTACAAACAGGAGATGTAGCACGAGGAAACCGACACAATCCAATGTATCTAAGAAACGGCAAGAAAGGAGCCAAACATTGACTTGACTCGACAAAAACTCAAGAGACTGTAATGGATCGCTTAAACTTTTCTGAAGAATTTTCTGAGGTTACTAAGGAACTACAGGCAGCATGTGAGGGAATCCTGACATAGCTAAGGGCAAACACTTAAAGATCAAACATCTTTGGAATATCTCAGATCATCTAAAGGAAATCCCAGTGAGGATTTTATTGAACTCACTTTTTCTCTTAAGGCGTCCTTTGATAAAAATTTGAGGGCAACCTTGCCTAAGTGGTTTAAAGCAGTCAGTCACATTGATTTTTTTTTTTTTTTTTTTTTTTTAGTTTTTTTTTTTTTTTTTAAATTTTTTT
>JAQLOL010000007.1:22073362-22086258 GCA_029783665.1 Naso thynnoides | reverse complement strand
GAAACAGTCCACAGGGATTACTGCTACACACCCTTACCTCATTATTTCAAACTTTGGCATCATTTAAAACGGCAATCTGACTCTGTAACATCATTCATAGGTCGAAAGAGACAGAAAAGCACTATATGACCCCTTTAAAAAAAACCTTAAAAATTTCCCCACTGCCACACTACCAGCAGAACATGATTGTGTTCAGAATACATTTTTTTTGTATAATGAATTACTAGTGTATTACTGTAGTTACTCCCGTGCACAAAATGGTGTTGATTGGGATTGCACTTAATGCAGAGAAGTATCAAATATTGTGTCCTTGTCGTGTATGTAACTTGCAGAGGACAAACTTTAAAAGTTCAGTAAAACAGTACAGCCTCAAAATAAACCAGCGTAAAAAAAACGAAAGCTGGAGATGAGATGCAGATAAGTAATGTCTTTGAAAAAATCTAAAAAATGAGACCCATCCTTTCAGTTCCAGACACAGTGTACAGCTGCTGTGTTGTTGGCAAAAATGATGTGAGAGTTTCAAAAGAAGAGCAGTTGAAGAGCTTCTCATTGTGTTGTTTCAGGGCACTTAAATGAGACGCACTGAAAGCATGTGTAAGTAGTTATTCTTCTGCCGAATACCCTTCACCTTATTCATGTATGGCACAAATGGAAAGATGAGAAAGTTAAATATTGTGGAAAAAATTTCAGAGCGCAAAAATATAGACGACCCACAATAAACTGAACAGTTCTTTCCTTGAAAACTCAGAGGCAGAAATGTGCAGCAGCACAAACACACTTATTCAAGCACCACCATTACTGAGAAGGAGACGTGTACATTAGCTCAGTGTTCCAACATGAGAACCACAGGAGACAATTTAATGAGCTCCCCTCATCTGACACACCTTCACAGCCATCTTGTCCTACCTACACTGACACGCAGTCTCAACTGTCGCTGACTCTCGTCTCTCTGAGCCACTTGACGATGTTGTGCTGTTTTCAAGTAGAGATGAGATTAAAGATTCTGTTAAGCCCCAACATCCTCATTGCAGATGTGATAACGGTGAAGTACAAAGTTTGTACTATTTGAGGTTCAAGCATAGTGCAGTCAGTGAGTGATACTGCACTTGATATTAATTAATATTGATCATTTATTACATTTACATGACAGGCTGCCAAATACCAAGAAGAAGATGAAATTATCTTCTTATCCATAATTGTATTCTGGCTGATTTGTGCTCTACAGAATGAAAAGGGACAGTGCCCAGCCGACGTGGTGCCCGACCCCCTCGACATGCCCTTGGAGATGGCCGATGCGGCTGCTGTGGCCAAAGAGCTCCGGACTTTGCTGAGACAGGCTTTACCCAGACCCAGCTCCCCTCTGCCCCTCACACTTCAGGCCCAGTCCCCTCCCGCTCTCTCCGATAAGGCCAGGATACAGCTCGCCACCATGGGGATCCGACTGGGTGACTGCGTGGTGATTGCTGGACAGAAGGTGTGTGGTAGGTCACTATCGAAAAGCAAGAACCATTACAGGGCTTTTTAATCAATCTTTCCATTGCAGCACTTTCAGTCTTATTAAAGCTGTGCCAAAATTTTACTGAAATAGCTCCCATTTTTATTTTCCATTTCTCAAAGTGGTACAATACAAAGAAGTTTCACAACCCTCTAATTAGGAACCAGTAATTAGCTGAATTCAAATGAGTGCACACTTCTCCAGTTACAACAAGAACATCTGTGAAATGAACTGTTCCCAAGGAGAAGTGAGTGAGTGCTGCAGTTAATAAAAGCTGCAGACAAGAACATGTGACTGTACTTAAATAGAAATACGGGGATGTGAAAACAGCTGTGGGTCAGAGCTGCAGTGCTGCAGTGCAGCCCCTGACCTGCAGCCTCTGCATTCAACCGCGTCCGGCCCAAATGGGCTTTGTTTTGTAACTTCAGACCAAAAAAAAAAAAAAAGTCATCGCCTTTTTCTCTTACGTTTTCATATGTGGTCTAAAACATTGAATTGAACAAGTAGATAGTGTGCCAGTAATTACTTTTGGATAGCTTGAATGGTTCACTCAGAAATATATTTTTTGATGTTTGACAGTTTTACTATTTTTACAAACGGCTGCGCTGTGCACCCAAAGGTCAATTTTTACTTCACCACTCGACACATTCGATAAGTATCACTCAACAGATAGGAAGGAGTAGCGCTGCTTTTTCAATTTATGCTTCAGTGAAAGGTTTCAGTTGTCTCCATGGTAACCATATTTAACACGAATGTTAGAATATCAAAAATACAGTTACGTTAAAACTACCTCCATAGCAAAGTTACGCTACCCAGTCACATTACATGAGAAAATATGACAGTGTCCGTGACATGAAGTGGAAATGTTGAGTGACAAATTATAATTCTTCTGATGAAATTACGTCACTTTTGTTGAGCGACACTTATTAAATGTGTCAAGCAAAGAAGCATAAATAAGCTTTTAAGCCTCACTGCTCTCATTCAAGTTGAAATGGCGCCGACAACAAATAGTTAAAAGATTCCAAACTGTTGGTGATGACAAGCTTTTACTTGAAATAAGACAAGGTCACTTAAAATTTGTAACTTGTCCATTACGCCATGTGGGTAAATTTTAAAATTCCATGTTTTTAAGAGTTTCCTGTTACATGTAAATAGGAAAGCAAGTTAAAGACTAACTGCAATAGTTATCGAAATTAATTCTCGTATATTTATTAATGACAATAAAAAAGAATAGGATAGGTAAGGATTATATGTAAGGCATCAGATGATCCACTGAAAGAGAATGGTTTAAATCTGCTAAATAAGTGGCTTTCATTTGCAAGCCACTAATTTTAAATGAAGACATAAAATACATATTGGACAATGATGCAATGATGAGTGCTGGTGACGGGGACAGGGCAGCGCTGTCAAACACTTCTGCTGGATTTGCCTACATGAATAAATTTGGTCTCTTAGGAAATCTGATTTTCATCATGGGTTATTATTTACATAATGGCCCACTGTCCTGGAAAATGGGCTTTTTTATGTTATTGTGTGCTAGTAAAAGCTATCTGCCAAATCGAGCAAGAGGAGCTAGAGTTGACCATTTCAGGCGTGAACTTTTACTTTCTATTACACTTCCTATTTTCTTTTAATGTATTTGACACAGCTTTGATTTTATAGTTTTTAGATTGAAGAAAAGCAAAAGTAAAAGAAAAATTGGCTGCGTTTTCAAAAAGTCCTAATCAGAAAATAATAATTATTCTATTTACTCTTAACAGTGCATCACACTAACCTTATACATTGGCATCAGTGAAGGAGCCAGTCAGCCTGAGTCTGTAGTGCTGTGACAAAACATGATCTCTCACCACCTTCCCATCCTACAAACCCAGAACACTGGGCCAGGCTGAAAGCAGTCAAGCGGAGGATTAAACCCAAGTCCCTGCAGTTATCACATTTTCACATTACCCTCGTTTTTCTCTGTGTATCACCACAGAGAAATCACAGGAGAGAGAGCAGAGTTGCCCGTGCCGATTTTTAATTTTTGAATGAGTGATTGGTGTTGAATTCCTGCATAATTGTCCTTGGGATTATTAGTTACATGAATAATATCACAAATGCCTACTGCCCTAATGCCACGTAAAATGCAAGGTACACTACATAAATGGTCAGTAAATTACTTCTAATTACATACAAAAAGGATTAAGACACCACCAGCCTTGTATCTGTAGCCACATCAGTGCAGGGCAGCTTCGCAGTGGTTTATACTAAACAAAAACAGAAGCTTTGGTTAACATTTCTATACTTGTTTCAGCCCTAACCAAGAAGAAAAAATAGTTTCTAGTTGCTAAGCAACACCCTTTTGGCATCCATCCAGTGTTCAGGGTTATGTGTGACAGTTCATTCTGGTCTATCATCATCATTTATCTGAGCATGTTCAAGTTCAACCAACTCCAATAGTGATTCTGGTGAATCTCTGGTAATGATGTTAGAAACTTCAAAATGCTCACGTGCTTCCTCTCTGCCTGTGGCTCATCTTCTTCCAGACTTCTCCATTCTTCATCGGCCTTCACACCATCCATAGTTTGCACAGCTGGCAGTTTGGTTGGTTAAGTGAGGCTAAACAACGTTGGTTGATTGGTTATTTGTCGCAGTGAAAATGTCCAACGTGCCCAAAAAATAACCGTAAATAAAGCAATACACTGAAATAGTAACATTCAGCACTGTAATTACAATCATCAGTAACAGTGTAATTACAGTGCACATTTTTGTAAAGAAGTCCTGACAGCAAACAGTTTACTCTGTTTCACATAGAGTAGCTGGTCTGTGTTTTGTTTTTGTCTCCTCAGGGTTTCCTCAGGGTTCAAACCTTGAAGGGGTTGAACACTCTTGTATTTGTGCTGGTTTATTGTTTCATTTTTTTGGTCTGTCATGGTGGCTTAATTTGCCATAACCTGGAATGAGTCAGAAACTTGAAACTAAACCCAGTAACTGAAATGATGTGCAAAGGCTTCCCAAGAAATGAGCCCAGTTGGCTGGACGGGTGACTGTGATCAAGGCCAAAATAATATCTTCAGGCTTTGTGTTTGGGAAAAGTTCTACAGAAGCAGAAAGCTGACACGGCTGGTGCCACAAATGACAGAAACACGGACATTAAAATCCAGTTGACAGAATTCCATTAAGTGATTTGCTCGGCTTTGTACACCCCTTAACTGACTGGTTGCTGCTTGCAGCTTTAATTTTGACTGATGGAGTTGCTTCCATTTTTGAATCCTTGAAGTTCTGAACTTGCAGATTGCTCTTTGTTGCCTTTGTTAATTTTTAATTTTATATCCTCGGTCTGCCTTTCAGCACATTAAACAAGCCCTTACCTGACAATTGGGGCAAAGGAATTCATTCAAAAAACGATTTATTTTTGCTCGGTTGCCCTCCACCCCACTTCAGTGTGGTTGTGTAAGCCATGTGCAATCCTTGTGACAAGAGGCACACTTTGAAAGCGGTGGAGATTTAGCCCTACAGCTCTTATCAAATTTACAGTTTTTTAAGCTATATTTGAGGCACAGTTCAGCTTTTAAAATGTGCTCTTCTAAAATGAAAGGAAAACTCAAAAAGTGCGCTTTCTCTCTGTACTTTGTGTTAAAATTTTGCAACACTGGCCTTTTTCCAGTGACTGATGTGTGCCTTTAGTCATTACGCTGACAGCATGGGCCCAGTAGTGGTCCAGCAAAGCTCTTGAAAGAGACTTCCTCTGTTGTACCAATGCCACAAAATCACCTGAGTCCTCTGTTCCAGTCATTGTTACTTCAGCATCACAAGTTCCCACTCAAATGCTCAGTTGAGCAGCTTCTCTCATCAGTTGCAGCTGACTTTACATAATGTTGAGATTTAAGGTCTCCCTTAGAAGATCCAAATGCATGACGTCAATCATAAAAAACACTGACGCACCTCCTCTGTTTTTGGTAGTACTGTATGTTCTGTTTTTCATTATGATTGCGTGTTCAGTTATGGCATCAGATACTATCACTTGTGTTTCCATGACAAAAATTAGCTTTTTTTTTGTTTTGGAAACTGCTTTTTCCCCACACTCACTCCTCGCACATACAATTTTCCTAGTTAAATCAATATTCCACTGCAAAACTATTTTTTGTGTATCAGTTACTCACCCATAGATGCCTTGAATTGAAGATCTTTTTTTCTTCCAGCGTTATTCCAAGTTAAACAGATTTTTTCCAAAAATGTGAGCCACTCACTTTAGCTGCTTTTGCTGGCAGTCTATGGAGATACAGTTTTCAAACATCAAATCATCTGAAAACGTCCATCCAAAATATTAAAGCTTGGTGTGGTAAAATCTAAGTCTTTATCGTTTCGTAAGCAGAAATCTGAAATTTTTGATACAAGGCTCCTGTTGTGTGCCCGGCCAAGCGTGTACATTAGATACTGGATGTGTTTGGATTTAGTAGCTTTTATGCTAAAATAGGCCTAATTGTTTTGGAAGTATTGAGCCTACGACACGATAAGGAAAATTTGATTTATAACACATGAAGCTTTTGAGATTTTTGGATGGACGTTTTTAGATGGTTCTGATGCTTTGAAACTGTATTTCCAAAGGCTGCCAGTAAATGCAGCTAAAGTGGGTGGCTCGCATTTCAGTGAAAAACCTGTTCACCGTAGAATAACGCTGTAAGGGCAACAATATTTTCATAAATTCAAGACAACTATGAGTGAGTAATTGATACAGAAAAACAGTTTTGCAGTGAAATTTTGCTTTTTGTTCTGTGCTTTTGGTATTACTGTTGTCGGTGTACAGGTTGTAAGCTCGCTGGTATACAGTTTTAGTTACATTCCTGAGTACTTTTGCCGCTAGCATGCAGAAAGATAAGTCACTGTATTAGCATCATAACTGCAGAGTGATGAAGAATAACAAAAGGAAATTTTGTTGCACTTCCTTAGACGTAATATCATCCTGTGAATTAGACTGGACCCACCTCTTATTTCACTGTGATCTCAACCCACTTACGCAGTAGAACAAGAGCTTCGGTCTGAGGTTTCACGTTTCGGTAATGTGTTCAGATGTTTCTTGCTTTCAGTTTGAACCGCTATCTAATACACCGTATTCAAGCTGCTGTTTTGATGAAAAGCCCAGTGCTACCACTTTGAAAAAGTTAACTCGATCAGTCTCTGAACGTTTAACAGCCATTTTTATGAGTGTGCTATTATTCCCACAAGCTCACTGAAACACAAATTAGCTGCAGATGCTGTACAGTGGTACTGAGAAACACAGTGCTTTGATTTTTTTTTTTACCCCTGTGGCATAAACAAGTGTAATCATTCTGAAAAATTTTATTTCCATGACAGGGATTCTGACAACTGGCTCCCTGATTAGATCAGGAAGTGGCTTTTTCAGCCCTTACTGCTGACGAGCCTGCGGCCTTTTTTGAAATGATGAGGTTTCATTGAATCTAAGGTCATGAGAGATAACGATGTGAAAAGGTTGGCGTTGGCTTTTAAGGAAGCGAATTTGGAAAGAACTTGAAAACAAATAATCAGGTTAGTTGTCTTTGCTTCAGGATGCTTGTTTGAATTAGCAGCACCTGTCTGTCAAGGTAACACTTGCTTTCAAGCTCCTCTGATTTACCATGCGAGTGCTGCACATGTAGCTCGCAGACAAATAAAGACCATCGTGTCGGTAGACTGTGAAGTGTTTACGGAAGTGATGTCAGTGGATAGTGGTTAAGGTGGCCTGAATGCTGAGACTTGCACAGCAGTGTATTACACATCAGGGCCTGCTTCATGATGAAGATAGAAGATAAATTGAGAGCAACAAGCATTAAATTTCTGGGAATCATTCAAATTACAAGCTTGTAATTGCAGTGGAAAATTAGTAGGTTCTCGTCTGCCGACCTCTTGACCTGCTGAGCTCTTTCGTAGAGAGGCTGGCTGTGGACGTTAGAAGAGTGTCAGGTTCATGATAATGTGCTAATTAGCTCTGTTTAGGCAACCTTACTGACCGACAAGTCATCAGCAGGAAGGACTTCCTCATCACGTATGTGTAGTATCAGCTTTTAATCCATTTGTTTGATCAAGCATATGAGAATTTTGAATGAAAGAAAACCACTGACCAGCCCCTCAAACTCCCAACACACCTGTAATTGTTGTTATTGCGGCTGTGGTCTGCAATGGGCCCTTGCTGTGTGGCCGAACAACCCACAGGTAGAAGAAAACGAGAAAATACTGACTGTAGACCAGCGAGACATTTACTCTTAAAGAGTGTATTATTGATAGATTTTTATGCTACACTGACAACAGAATCACATTGGACAGAGTTGTAATAATCAAATCTCGTATTATCTTTCATGTCTGGCACAGTCTAAAGGCCTATTCATTCCCTCCTCATCCGAGTGTTCGCGGGTGTCTGCTTTGGTATGCGTGACGTTAAAATCATTATCCGCCCATGACCCCGCGAGTGCGAGTGTCCCCCTCCACGGACATCTGCAAGCAACCCAAAATCTGTGACCGTGCATCAAAAGAGCATCGAATGCGATGCTCAAGTGTATAATCAGCTGCTCCACACTCAAGTCCACTCGTTACAACAGCAACATTGACTTTTTCAAGTCTTTCATAAGTATTTTCCTGCTCAGGTTTACTCAGTGTGACATCGATCAGTCTTTGTTGTCAACAGTCCTTTTTTAGGTCAGGCCTGTACTCTACTTTAGCCTCTCAGTGCAGCTCCTTCACATGTGTGAATAGATCAATGTTTTGACTTGACTCGTTTTAGTGTAGAAAACACTGATTCACAGCATGTATCATTTCAAGCAAACAAACAAAAAAAAAAATCAAATTCCTTCCATTCAGGTAAGAATGTGCTCTTGGTCACGTCTGCATGTTGTCTCTGCCATGTTGACACAGATTTAGTTGCAGCTGCAACATTAGTAATGCTAGTATGGCTAAGAAAAGATAGAAGAAGTGTAGCAACTAAACTTCTTCTGATATCTGTTGTTTGTTCTGCTGCATCTGCGCCCCGCATATCACCTATCTCGGCTGACGTGGACATTTGTTTTCAGTATGATGAAACTGCTTTCACAGTCAGCATGACCGGGCGAGTCTGCAGGCGCGTGGTGCTGAAAGTATGTGTATGCCTTAATGCTTTGATCTCTGTTTTCCCCTGTTGTTTTATCCTTTTTGTGGCTTTAGTGAAGATAAACCCGTCAAAATGTCTGAGTTTTTTCGGTAGGGATTCAGACCTTGACATGATGCACGGCACGAAGACGTGTTGATTTCACTCACTGCTCAGTGCACTAGGCTGGCCGTCTGTCACATGTCCGGACTATGTTAAGGTTTATTTTGTGCACTGTGTTTTGACTTTCTGTGATATGTGACTGTGTGTACGCAGGTTGGAACCCTGCGATTCTGCGGCAGCACTGAGTTCGCTGGAGGTCTCTGGGCCGGCGTGGAGCTGGACAAAGCAGAGGGGAAGAACGACGGCTCAGTAGCCGGGGTTCAGTATTTCACTTGTACAATGAAACATGGTAGGTCATGGCAAGGCCCGGCACTTAAGATCAAACACATTGACTCACCCACCCACTCCATCAATTACTTGTACCAGTATTGACCCAAGTGGTCCAATCAAGTTTTCAGTGGTAACCTATCCAACCCCAGAAAATCATATTTGTCCTCTTTGTTAGTTGTCAGTAAATTGAATGTCGTTTGCTGTCATATTTTTTAGTCTTACATCACTGAAAGTCTTGAGTCACCCATAATCTTCCAACCTGTGTAGACTTATAATCTTATTTCTTTTTTTTTCCAGGAATCTTTGCTCCCCTCTCTAAAATCAGCAAACCATCAGAGAGACATAAAACCAACATCACAAAGACCTCTACACCCATTCGCCCCACTCGTCGCATTGACCTGTCCCGCATCACCTCCAAGATAAACACAGGTAAAGACCAAACTTAACGTTTATACATTGCAGCCTACTCAACATCTGTCCCTGACATGTTTGGTCAAGATGTGAAAAAAATGATACAGAATGACGTATCATGCAGGAATTGCAGTGACTATTTTTTAAGAGAGCTTTTGATGATTGAGCACAGCTCCACCAGGTTCTGTCACTAAGATTTAAGCTTTGAATCAGAAATCAGAATCAGAATCTTTATTGTCATTGTACTAAAAGAACAATGAAATTGTGTGCAATTTTGTTCAGGTTTTACACTTGCATTGGGTTGAGTTGACATTGCAGGTCAATTTGAGTACTCTGGTGCTGTCAATAAAAAAATACTTAAAATGATCCAGTCATAGCAGAAACTACACAGGCGTTGAAACTGAAAACTCTGTGGGGCCCCGAAGGCAAAGAGATGTGTGAACATGTCTGGATACGTGAAAAAGATGCCATAGGTAATCTCATGTTTACCCTGGAGGAGATCAGAATAGCCTGGTGGGTACATTACTAGAAACCAAATATATAGAAAAGCTGCACAAACACTTTGGGATAACAATATTAATTCTGATTAATGCCTTCTAACATTTGCTGTTGACTGGAGAAATCACTGTGGTCTCACTGTTGGAGTTTTGGACATCAGTGGGAAAAAGGCCTGTCCATTGTGTGGGAATGATGTGTTGAAAATTCTTTAAAAAAAAAAAGAAAGAAAGAAAGAAAAAACATTATTCACCATCTGAATTAGAGCAGTCCACATCCTGTGTGATATTCTGGTGATTCATAACCATCCTTCTGCAATGATGCCGTTAACAGGCTGTTTAAGTTCTCTTAACAAGAGGTGCTAACATTACAGTAAGCGCTGTGTGAATTGTCAGTCGAATTTACCTTTGGTTAACTGTCAACACCTTTTCGGGGCTGGGATTCAGTAGTTCAGTATGTAGTTGAACTAAAAGAGTTTTTAGTGACCAGTTTATGGCGACAGAAGTTAAATCAGACCCTGCAGGTTGTTACTGTCAGTCACTGTATTACTTGAGCAAGCCAAGGAGAGGTACCTGCATAAATTTTCTGATTTAAATATATTAGACATACAGTTCATTAAAACCTATGAAATTAGTTTGTTTTGTGTTTTTAAGTTGTATCGTACTTTGACTTTACATTATTACCTCCTCAATAACTGGTTTTAAGACAATACAAGAACAGTAATGTCAGACATTTTTCAGGGGTCATATATATTATGTATATTTATATATTGAATTTAGATTTATTATTGTATTATGTCATATTTTATTATACATATTATTACATTGTATTTATACACAATATTTAGTAGGCTACATCAGTGTGCAACAGGAAAGTGTTTCAATTTTATTTATTTGACAAAAAGCAAGTAAAACATACAGTATCTTTTTTTTTTTTAAAATCAACTATGTCAACATAAGGAGAGTTAGCCTATGTCTGCAATTGGCAGTAGTTTTTGTTGGAACGTGGTCTGTCCAGATACTGGACTGAATGTCTGTATTAGCATGTTTCGTGTTGACACAGTGGGCTTTTAGCCTTCTGTGGAGGCGCTGAGTCACTCAAGGTTTCCGGAAAAGGCCATCAGCTGAGTCACGATTTCAGCCGACTCTTTTGTGCCAAAAAGAGGCTTTCTCAACTTTCCTTGCCTGTATGAGCCATGTCACTGCACTCCAGGATTTATTGCATCGGGGCCTAATATTAATCTTCCTTGGATGCTTTGAAAAGTGGATTTTGAACTATTGCCAAAGGACAATGCATAAATTAGACTGCTGACAAGACCTTGCTCTCATAGTCCTTGGATGCCCATATCCTCAGCTCCTGACTAATGTCGACTCATAATATAGTCCAGCCACCTCAGAACATTGTGGAAACCTTGTCACGGTGGGCTTTTGTGGTTTTGCGCCCTCTAGGGTTTGCAGCAGCATTGTGGTGGTGTAATATTCAAAGGTTTTGAAGGCCAATTGATCTGGACGTGAATGGAATAGCTGACCTCAGAGTGGCCTGTGAAATGCGGTGATTGATAGTCCAATTAAGCAGGGTTTAATAACTAGGGCATAGACAGGCTGATTAGCCTTGCAGCCATTCATCACAAGCTATATGTGAGTGTGTTTTGGCATGCAATGCATGTGAGGGCGTGTGTGTGTCAGCACCTCCATACACCCCAGGAAGCAGACTAATTTATGACCAAACTCTCCTCAGGGCCTTTGTCAGTCATTGACTGCCCGAACCTCTCAGAGCCACCTGTGTTTCAGTGTCCCATTGTATCAGCAGTGCAGATCCTTCACTCCTTTGTATCTTTAGATTGGATGAGTCATTGTGGAACTGTCTCATCTCACTAACCACAGGGGACAGACACAGCAGAATGCCAGGCTGGTCCCCATTAGAGTGTCAACTGTAGCCGGGGCCTCAAAGGGTGCTGGGAAAGGACAGCGCTCACTGAGCACCACCGCTTAATTCAGAAGGCCTCAGTCTGTGCTGCAGTGTGTCACTTGGAGCAAGCGTCAGGATGTGGAAGGGATAGAAAGAACCAGGAGGTCTCTGCGAGCTAAAGGTCAAGTGGCAAGAAATGTTTTGTACTCTGAGTTGAAATGTTGTCTCCTCTCCTCAAAGGAAAGACACAGCTCTGCCTCTGAGGGATACATTTCTCAGCTCTCTCTAAGTGTGAAGCAAAATAGCAATCGATTAGTTACCAGATTGATTTGAAAATTTTCTAACGGCGCCCTCAAAGCCCAATATGAATTTGAAATTTATGTCACATTAGTGGAGGATAGTGTGAGACAGTTTATGTGGCAGATTTCTGTATAAATTGAGAGGGAACTTAAATCTGTTCACATGGATTTTGATTTTATTGCCTGAAAAACAAACTTAAAATGACTTTTGTGAGTTTAACATTAGATTTAATTTAACAAATAATATAAAGAGATTGAAGTTGTTGTTAGGATTTCATGTGATAAACCAGTTAAAGAATATAATTATGTTTACCTCTGCAAGCAATGTTATTTCTCATTGCGTGCTATTTGAGTCGGCACCAAGATTCCTTTTGAAGTTTTTCTTTTGTTTTCACTGTCACCGAGGCCTTTGTGTGGCTGTAACTGCACGTCTCCGCATATGTAAGTGTTTTTATTGTGTGTTGAAGTAAAAGACACAGTCTGAGTTCAATCAAGAAAAAATGCCTCTCAGTAATTCTTGTTTCATTCATTGCTGCTTAACACTGTCACGTTGCCATTATTTGGATTTCGTCACTCTCCTGCTCTTATGTTTTATCTTTTCAGTGTAGCTTTTTTGGCTCTACTTTTAACTTTTAGAGTGGTTCACCATGTACTTTCTCACTTTCTTTTTAATTGTCTGTATTTCTTCAAACTTGATGAACTTTACAAACTGCTGTTATTCATATTGTATTAACAGGCATACTGCTCCACTTTTGTTCATAATATTTGATAATAGAAATTATACTAAAAGGTTTTAGAAGTG
>JAQLOL010000007.1:22060720-22073262 GCA_029783665.1 Naso thynnoides | reverse complement strand
TAGAAATTATACTGAAAGGTTTTAGAAGTGTCCTAGTTCAGCTACTCTCAAATCTATATATAAATTTTCATGATTTCAGTTGTCAGTGACTTTGAAAATATAAAACTTTGGTGCTACATTATGAGTTGCAATTAAAAACTTAAGAGACTACAGCCTTTTAGCTTCAGCACTTGCTCAGGGGAACAGAAAGATGTGACGGGGAGCCAAATCCTGCTGGTGGGGGGTTGGGCAGTGAGGACTGTGTGGTTGAGAGCAAATACTTGTGTGTTTTTAAAGGATGGATATCCTTGCAGATGCCAGAATGATGCTGCTTCTGCTCAAGAGTCAGGAAATCGATGCAACTGTGGATACTCACTCATGAAAGTTGCACCCACGTCGTAAACATTACTGTGCAGCGCCTCGTTTGTTCCCAACTGGGACAGTCTTGGAACTTTTTGATTGCACCTCATATTTGAGAATAAGACAACAGTTTAATAGTAATCCGTCTGTGTTGAAAAATAGTCACCGTCTCTTTTGTGTGTGTGTGTGTGTTGTTTTATCTGTATGGATGAAAAGGTTTATCTCCATCTGTCAAAAAAAACCTTGATAGTCAAACAAGTCCACCTGGTTCCATTCAGGGCACAGAGGGAGACGCCTCAGTGACGAGGACAGGTACTGCAGTCACAGCTGCGTGGGCTTTAATGCACTGTGTGTCAGGGCGCAGGGTGTGGGAGTGCGTTTGCAGTGTTTATTATTATCTCTGGTTGTTTAAAACCGTGGTAATTGTTCTAATCGTAGTTCCACACACTCCTGATCATCATCTGTGTCTGATGAGTAGTGCACCTTAATACCTGAATCCACCATCATCATCCATCTGTGGGGAGTCAATATCAGAGGAAGTGCTGTGTGTCATTAATACTTTCATAAAGCCTGTGTATCCATTAGTGCTGCATATGCAATAGGTGCATAATTTAGATTATTTAAATGGGTCATATAATGCTTTTCTGTCTCTTTCAACCTATAAATGATGTTACAGAGTCGGATTGCCATTTTAAATGATGCCCAAGTTTGAAATAATGAGGTAAGAGTATGTAGCAGTAAACCCTGTGGGTTGTTTCTAATGGCTCCGAACGCTCCGATCTCACCAGTTTTTTAAAATCTCAGACCACTAGTGTGTCACAGTGTGCTGAGCTTCTCTATAGGTTCATCTGGAAGGTGTGTGTTTGTTTTTGAACGGGCCAATCAGAGCAGAGTAAGCCTTTAGAGGCGGGGCAGGAGCTAAAACAGACAGAGGCAAAAATCCTGGGAAAAACAGGGCTGCTGCAATCGGCTGTATGAGAAAACAGATAAGGTTTTTGAGTGTCAAGGCATGTAAACCTGCTCTAGTAGTAACCGAGAAAAACATACGAACCCAAAAAAATAAGCATAATATGACCCCTTTTTAAATAAAACACGTGTTTTAGAAGCAACAGAATTTTGAGCATCTTCTTAATTTTAGATATTTTCCTCAACCTGAAAAAAAACCATATGCCTGTGATTATTTTTCTTGTGCATAAAACCAAAAACACACAAGTCCAGTGAGGCAATGCTGACTCTGTCATTTAACTGTTATTTCTTTTCTTTGCCATCCACTTTATGGGGCTCATTAGCTAAGGCTTACAACTGAAAATAACTTTTGGAAAAAGTGTTCTGCCCATCACTGTCTGAGTTCCAATTTGGTGGTAGCTGAATCTCACATTCCTTCTAAAGCACTTTGGCACTGATTTAATCAGTTAGCTGCTAAGAGTTGGGCACTTAATGAACTTATGGCCTATGAGGGTCTATGAAAGTTTAAGAGCTTAATGAGGTCCTGTGTCCAGATGGCTTCTTAAGGGTGAAATTGGGCAGACCTCTCTCTCCATCTAAAGCTTAGGTTTTAAGGGGATAAGCATTTTGGCCCTTCTTAACAGGACAAGCAACTGTAAAAGTCTGAGCTCACTGTATTTGTGCAGCTTTGGTATTTTGTGAGACAGCTGCAGCAGTAATTGTCTGGATCTGAATACTGTTGGAACTGACACGTTCAGAAGAATAAAATGATCAAATGAGTAAAAGGCTGAGCTTCATTATTTAAAAAGAATTAGTCAGTGATATAATCCCAGATGGATGGATGTTGGGTTCAGTATTAAGAGAGGAGGCACACAGTTTGTGTCGTGTGATTTTAGTCAGCAGAGTTGGATAACAACATTGACAGCTGATGTCTAAGGGGAGCCTAGATGTTAATGCACCTTTTTTGAATGATGCTTTGTATGCATATAGTTGCCAAAGTTGCTGTATTCATGGAAGTAGATACTTTAATGGACTCTCTAAATGAGCTTTGCCTCACATCTCCTGTCACTCATTTCTCTGTATTCTTTCACCACAGGTGTTCTCTCACGCTCTCTCTCTTCTTCATCTTCTTCACTGGACTCCCGACAAGGGCCCGGTGCCCGACCTCGTCCGTTGCCAAGGCAACGTCTACCTGCCAGGCCACGAAGGCAGCGTGTTTCACCCAGTCCCAGGACCACGCCCTCACCAGCCCTGCGCTCTTCTCCTGATACCACTGCACTTAACACTGCAGGTCAGTAGCATTATATGGTAAGCACTGGGGCTGTGCAGTGGCAGAAAAACTTGCAATATGCGGTAATGTTATTGAATATTGCGATGACGATATGACTCGCGACATTACGACAAATATGTAAGTTTACAGAGGTTTTTTTGTCACTTAAGTTTTTATTTGTTTTTGATATATAACATTTGAGATTTGTGCTGCTAACAGACTCCTGACTCTGTGTGTGTGTGTGTGTGTGCGTGCGTGCGTGCATGCGTGTGTGTGTGTAACAGACACACTGACTAGCAGCTCATTGCAAAGACGTGAGATGACAGTATAACCTGTTTGAAGGCTTGCCACAATAACTGTCACCAGTTTTAGATGCTGGTGCGGCATACACCCATTACATTAATGTTACTTTCCCACCGGCGCCCCACTGTCATTTTGCCTTCATAAAAATCAATAATTGTCGGACAGGGAGACGCTCTAGGATCCATCAGATCCACAAGACCATTAGCTGAGAGGCTGCACAGAGACGCTGGAGTCACTGTGACATTTCACTGATAATATGATGACAGTGAGGAGAGCTGACCAACCGAAGGATGTGGAGGATAAGTTGTTAGAATAACGCAAAAGCTCCTACTTCATAATACTTAGGATGCTAATAGAGAACTTGAAAACTTGACTGAAAGAGAAGTAATGGTAATATTAGTTTGTTACCTGCCACTTGCAGCGATTCATCTAATAGGTTTGTTCTTGTTCCATTACTTTCACAGACGGTTTAAAGCTACTGTAACTCCCACACATATTTGAAATTGATCCGGTGTCAACAAATGCTGAAAATGACCACTGTTTTGCTCAACAGACACGTTTAGCGATTAGCTAGCCAAGCTAACTGCACACGTTGTTGCATTTCCTGTAATTAGCTAACAGTTATTTCAAAATAAAAGTTAACTCGTGTTTTGCCAGTTAAATGTTTTTAAGCGAAGCTGCAGCAGGAAATAATAGGAAATAATCCATTTGCATGGGCAGGAACTTATCTGACTGGCCACATATATTGACATGCAGTGTCTGAATGCATGGCACATGAAATTTTACCATTCATCGCATTTAGGCAGCCTTTTGCGATAGGTGTATCGCACGTTAATATCGCGTTGACGATGCATTTTTGATGTATTGTGCAGCCCTAATATGCACTGTTTTTCTTTAACACTGACTTCATGAAAATCACAATTCTTCCAGGACTGTCTCATGATAATACAAATGTAATAGATATAAAATGTGGATGTTATTGTAACTAGTGAAGCACTCTGTTCATCTCCCTCAGGTCCCCGAAGCCGAACCCCCTCAGCTAGTAGCTCTGTGTGTGGGGGCCCTGAGGTGCGGCTGGGGGAGCGGGTGCTGGTGGTTGGCCAGAGAACGGGTGTAGTCCAGTTCTATGGAAAGACCAGCTTTGCTCCAGGTTAGTTTATAAAACTTGTGTTCTCTCTGCAAAGATTTGCGAGTGAAAATCACAATAAAATTAACATTATGATACTTACACTTACAATACTTATTCACTCTTATTTATTAGAAGCTTTGTATGATCTGGATGATGTTTCAATCACATGCCTGAATCAGTAGGACAAACTTATAATTCAGTTTCATTTCCATAAAAACATCAGCTCGTTCAAATTGTAAGTTGTGTTAAACTGGATTACTGCATTTAAAATGTAAATGGTGTCTGCACATGAATATTAAAATGATCCCTCCACAGAATATCCTACAATTACACACAATATATTATAACATCAGCGTCATGGTCTGTTTTAGCTTTATGTCCTCGTTGGGTTTTTCCACATGTATGACTAACACCCCCACACCATAACAAGATAAATAATTATTTCATGCTTAACAAAGAGCACTGATACTGATTCAATAGTCTGCTCACTGCCTGGCTTTACAATTGATTATATATTAATAATTTGAACGGTTTATTAGCATTCTACAGTGATTGTGTTTTATGTTAGTCAGTAAAGGTTCAAGAAAAAAAAAAAAAAGTGTGATTCCAACTGGACCAAACTGTACCCTTTGAAAAATGTGTAGTTTTATCAGCGTTGAGTGTTTGCCACTTTAAGTTCAAGAAAAAAACAAAACAAAAAAAGCTTTAAAGTGCATCTAAATTATTTATTATGCATTTTAATAAATCATAGTTGGCTTCCCTTTGCTGTTCTAAGGACAGACAAGGGTTTGTGATTACTGCAGTTCTCTTAATGTTAGTGTTAATGTTTATGTAAATGTGTACTCTTTTTTTAAATTGGACAGCAAATTGGTGAACAGGTGGATTGTGACCAGATAGACTGTAGTGACTGCACAGCCTAGGTTACCATGATGTCATCACAGGGTTAAAGCTGCAGTAGGTGACTTCTGCAAACAAGCCAGCGAGCTGATGTTAGGTGTAGCATCAGAATTGTTGGGAAGCAAATCCGTTGCCGCCGTGCCCAGTGGCTCGGGCTTTATTTTGTTTGTTGTCACTCTCTCTTTTAAGTCCAGTTTGAACTGAGATGAAACGGTTGAAGGTAAAGTTGCATTGGAGTAAAATGGTCTGTCTCAGCACGAGCTCGAGCCGACTGATGATGTGGTTTGCAAAGGCGAGTCAGAGCGCGGTGAGCTAATCAGCTTGTACCAACGTCACCTGTCGCTAAGAAGCGCAGCGTACACCGGCAAAATAGAACAGAGAGTACAGAAACCATCACTGATTTTTTTATTTTTTCATGAGACCCTCGTCCTGGTGGCAAAGAAAATATCATGATAAAGACAGGGCTTATTGGAGACCAATTTAGAAGTGAATGGTGTCATTTTTTAACCACTATTACACCGTTTAATCAGGTTATTCATCATAATGACAAAGCCAAAAATGTTTTCTAGTGTCACAATCGGATCTGTCCGTCCTGAAACATTACCAAAGAAGGTAAATGTGGTTGTTGATTAACAGCCAGCCAAAAATACTTTGAACATAACAAATGCATTGCATATAGTTAATTTTTAAGCTTAATTTTTTATTTTCACAAATTTTGAATACACTCTATCCAAAGGCGTGGATGACATGACACGAAATATCAAACTTGCCTTTTGTTAAGTCAAGTTGGTACAACATGGAAACTTGTGAGTTCATTCTCCATTTTTGTAGCAACAATACAAATAGTTTAAACTTCTGTTCGGTATCACGATTGAATAGTCATGTGGAGAAATCAATACCTTTATTAAGCTCCTCTCCTTTAAATTGCATGAGCTGTGTTGCAAACTTAGTCACAAGTCACTGAACCTTAAGCTGGACAGCAGATGCTTAGAGGAAAAAAAAAACACATGGAAAGGCTGCTGCTGAGAAAAAAGCCACTGAAAATTCCATAGAAAAAGGAAAAAAACTCCAATTATACATTCATGTATAGAAAGTATTTCCACCGAGGAATCAGTCGTGTGAATAAGTCCTAACGTGTCTCACACCACTGAGGATAATGCAGGAAGGGATTGATGATACTAAATCTGTGCTAGCAGTGCTCTGTTGTGCAATAAGGAGTGGGCCTCCATACTGAAAGCCGCTGCTCTTGCTGAACAATAAATCAACTTCTTCCTTATGTTTTGACTGGTTTCCTATGTGGCACATGCAAAGTGTCGTCAAGTCATTATAGTGAGAAAGAACGAAGATGCTTTGAAGGTAGTTTCTGCCTCATATCACAGGGCAATGACTAAAAAGCTCGATGTTATCATCATTTATTTTGGAGCTGTGTAAGAGGGGATGCTGCGTAGAAAAATATTGGCTATGCTGCTCTGTGTTGTGGACCAAACACCAAATGAAAGGGGTATTTTTTTCTTTAAAGCTGTGAAAATAAATAAAAGCACAGTGAAATCTGAAAATTTAGTGTCCCTGCAAATTGCAAGTCAGTCAGTGTAGAGATTTCTTATAGTGTCACACCATTTTACAGGCTATATTTTCAGTCACCTGCTGATTGTTCTTTTTTATACAGTCTGTCTGGCCCATCCAACACTCAGATGTCTCACTAACGTGAACACTTGTGATGTTTGCAGCTGCCCACATTAAACAGCTCTATTTTCTTTACTCAGCACTTAAATCTTAAAGGGCAACTGAACCCCCAGAGTTTTGGCTGAAGTGCATCCTTTCTGAAATTCAACAAATGCATCTGGAACGTGGAAAAATGTATCGAGCCAGGCAGTGCTAGGAGGCGGGGCTGTACTGAGAGTAGACCAGGAGAATTGCATAGTTTGCACAGTAACTTGATGTAGGTTTCGATTTTGCTGACGGAGGCGACCACCTGACACATTGCATTTCACCTGCATTGCGACAGCTGTCGCAATACACATTTATAATGGAATACAGAAAAGTCAGTTAATTTGCACTAAAATGTCAAGATTTAGACCTGAATCAATCAAAAACACTACTAAAAAACTTCTTTGCCTCAGTTTTCAGCTTAAAAGGTGGTTAGGGGTTTAGTTACTCTTTAAGGTGGATCTTTTCATTTGATATGTGATTATCCTTCAGTGGTTCAAAGATTAACTGTACCGTCTTTCTGTCTGTGCAGGACTTTGGTTGGGCATCAGACTGGATAAGCCAAGTGGTAAGAATGATGGATCAGTGGGAGGTGTGAGGTACTTCAGCTGCCCACCAAAACATGGCGTCTTTGCTCCTCCATCTCGTGTTCAAAGGTGAGTGCAGGCCCTTTAAGCTAGCTTATATTTCCCTGAAGACTAATCTTACCTTTTGTTTTTTGCCACTGGTCTGCCATAGAAGCAAACACAGATTTGTCTTTTGTTTGTTTCCATATCACCAGAATTGCTGGGCACGATAGTACGTGTAGGCATGAGTAAAAGAAATATAAAACATAGCCTTAAAAAAAAAGATATCTACGGAGCCTGGGAGGTGATATCGATGTGTTTATTACTTTTAAAACACGTGCGCGTTTGTATTTCGCACGCCCGTTTCATGAATCGCGTGTTTCATAAATTGCATGCATGTTTTAATAAAACACGTGTTCAATTTATAAAATGGGCGCATGACAGAGAAAACAGGCATGTGTTTTAAAATAATAATCAAATTCGTGTCACCTCCTGGGCTCCATACGGTAGATATAAGCCTTAGCTTTCATAAATTAAGAGACCTTGCGTCTGATTGGAAATTCACCTCTGCTTGTGAGATGTTTAGGAGTATGAACATTGGATGACTTTCTGGTTGAGCTAGAGTAAATATGAAGGTTACTTTTATAGTAAAACCTAAAATGATCTGGAAGATTTCCCTCCTTGAATTATATCATGTACATTAAATCACTTATTGGATATCGTTAATATCAAATATTGTAGGGTGCTGAGTTCCCAGAAATAGAGGAGCCAATGGGGAGCAAGTATTTGAAGTCCAGGTCAAGTTCTCCTGAGTTTTCATTCCAAAGAAATTTTTTGTTTTTCGTTAATTGTAAAATGTCATGATTGACTGTATCAGATGATTTTGACACTTCCAAAAAATATGGCAAAAATTAAAAAAAAAAAATGTCGCTGAATTTTTATCTGCCAGGTAAATCAAAATCATGTAAGTGGAGTCATGTGTATAAAAACCAACAACGGGAGTTAAAATAATTGCCTCTAACAAGTACCTAAAGACTTGTCTCCACAGAATGTAGTCACGTGCTTCACACTTTCTTCAGTGGTCAGTCTAAGCACGTCTGACAGAACAGATATACTTCTGTTTTCCTCAGTATAGCTCTCCACAGGCGAAGTAACACTGAGTCTGTTTGGACTACAAGCCCTATTTTCTTCTGTTTCACATGCATAACTGCAGTGATTGCGTGTTCTGCGCTGAGTGCTGCCTAAATGTGGGTGACCAAACAGCAGTACTGTGCCTGAGTGCATCTTATATAGACCCTGACTGAGGACTAAAATTGTTCTGCTAATGTGCTTTCACTACACTGCCTGTGCATACTCTGGGAACGTTAGTGTAAGGCCTCAGCGGCATCTTTTGAAAGCATCAGACCAAAGATCTGATGTGAATGTATTCAGAATGTTTCATTTGATCAAAGTCGTGTCTTTGTTAGACTGTCTGTCAGCTAAGGTGAATCCCAAGTCTTTTATCTTCTTACGTCACGTTTCTGTTTCCAAACAAAGTAATACAGCAAAGTTCAGCAGTTTAAAGTGTGTTTCATGTTCACTTTAAAGCCAGTGTTGAAGTAACAGTGTCTAGTCCTTCTTCCCAGTCCCTGTAAAATTAGACTAAATTAGACCTAAACACCTTTTAAGACATACCTAATGTAAATTGAAAGCTATCTCTAAGCCATTTCAAGTACATACGTAGTCTTGGTCTCTTTTTAAAGGCAAACGTTTGAGGGTAGTTTCTCAGCAGTCAGAATGAATGTAAGTGCTATACATGCTAAGCTAAATTAACCCGAGCCAGAGATATGCTGCTAACACCTTGCTATAACAATTACCGGCTTAAACTCTGTCTAAATTGGCTGACCTGAATTATGATTAAAAACAAGAAATTAAACAACTTCGCCACAGCCAGCCATGAAGCAAGTGCAACAACACAAAAATTCAAACAGCAATAAGTTCTCCATGGCGTCTTGTATCCTTTTATTTTGCAAATTGCTCACTGACAATGAATGTCAGTCCGACATCACTCCTGGCCTCTTGCTCAGCCGCTCTCTTCTTTTTTTCTTATCTGCTACCGTCCTCTTCTGTCCCTTTGCCTCTGTCATGATGCCCATAGAGGCTGCTGAGTTCATTGGTTCCATTGCTCACTCGCCAGCTCCTGTTATGGTGCCCATTTTTTAAGTCACTTAAATGTCATGATGTGACTCATAAGCCATGACAAAAATCAGAGAGAGACGGTTTAACTCAAAGCTGAAAGCCTTAATTACAGAGGAAACATGATAAATCCCACAATAATAAAGGAATGAAATGTGGTAGTCGGCGTAGTCAGGGTGTGTGCATGTGGGTGAATGACTGATTTGTGGAGATTGTTACAAAACTACTGAAGCCAAAGCCAACCAAGGAAAACACATGGTGCTGGACTGATGGACTCCAGACAGACGGACAGACAGACGGAAAGACGGAGAGAGAGAGATTTTGAACCAGATCAGTCAGTCTGCACACTGTGTACACAAACATCATATGCTCTTATTTTACATTTACAAAATAATGCGAGTAACACTGCTAATTATTATTAATTACAAACAGCAGGAGCAGCAGCAGGAGGTCGGGCAAGGGCATCATTACACTAGACTTGAACAGGCCATCGGCTAATGCCACCACACTCTAGTTCCCCCTGCTCAAAAACTTAATTCCATAATAATCACCACAAAAAACACCAACAACATCATAATTACATCAGCACATTTCCAAACACCAACTGATTGCCTTCTACAGAGCACATCAGCCCGTCATGACATGATCTTGATTGGCTCTGTAAAAAATGAATTATAACAACAACCTGGACTTCAGCATTTTCACAAACAGCTCTTCACATTAACCTCCAAGGACTCCTCCACCTTCCTCCTCCTCCTCACATACACGGTAGTCTTAGCCTGACCTAGGACAGAGTTTAACAGCTTCTGATGCCGAGTGTATTATGCAAAGAGAGAGAGAGGGAGAGATTGAAATTAATTTATACCTCTGGGAGACTGGCCAGGTGCTTCCAGGTGTAATAAATTAGCCCCGCCCACTAGGACCAGCAGGGACACAAAACAGGCAAGCTAAAGGGAAAAGGGTGGCCGTCACAACAAACAGGATTTTGGCGCAGAGTGACTAAGAGAGAGACACCATTTAATCTATTTCAAGTGAACATACCGTTAGAATGATTTTAAAAACTATTTTAAGGAGAAGTAATTACATAGTGTTGCTTTAAAGATGGAGACTGGTCCATCTTGGACTAATGCGAGCTCTGTTCAAAATAAATGCTTATTTAAAGTAGGCTTAAGTGTCTAATCAGCTTCTAAATAGGTAAGGTAGGTTCATTTATTTACAGTAGCTCATTTCAAACAGAAGAGCGAATCAAAGTCCTTTACACACACAAAAAAACATTAGAATCACATTCAAAACAGGTTGAATGATAGCGGCCTGAGAACACGGGGGATTCCACATGTCATGCTGAGCCAAGCAGACTTGTGATAATTAGTGGCAACAACACAGCCTCTATCTTTACAATATGATCTCACCAACTGAGGACTGTGCCAAATAAACTATTTTAAAGGCTTTAGTATCAAAGCTCCATACGTGTTTTACCTGGATCACTATTCAGAGAGCAAATAAGTAGTAACTGATAAACGTGGCTTTTTTTCAAACCCGAACCTTTATCAGTGCAGTCTCAGTGCTGTTATCGAAAAATTGAAAACTGAATGAAACCTACCTTAAAGGTCATTTAAATTTAGTTAGCTATTAAGTTGAATCAAAGCAGCTTCCTAGACATTTTTCTCCATTAAAGGAAAGATTTGAGAGGTTTCTGCCATTAATCAATATTGATAGATTTGGGAGGTAGGAAATCAGGTGCTGAGTGTGTTGGGGGCTAGTTAGTTTCTCTCTGGTTTTAAATAAATGTGAAAATTGTTGATATTCCTGTAGGTCATAAAAGGAATAAATTGATGGGGTGTTTATTATCTCAGAATTGTAACTAAAGAATATTTTAAAAGATATTGTTGTAGATGTTGTAATTATAGGACTTTGACGTGCAGCCTGGTCCGATGATGCTTTCAAGCTGATGTATTCTTGCTAGACATATAATTGCAATAAACCTATTAGCATGCAGTACCAAAAGGCAGAAAAACTTGAATTATACACATTTCAGTTGGATGTATTTTTGTACACATGCCTTTAATAATAATGTTTGTCAGTAAATAATAATTTGTCTTAGTCATGACTTGAGTTTCAGAGAAGTGTAATACGTTAGATTGGTATCAGGCTGTGAAATGCTTTTCAAACATTGTAATTTCAGTGTGAAAACAGAAAAGTTTTAGTTTGTTTAAGTTTTTTCTTATTCAACCAGGTGAAATGTTCGCCTGATATATCACACGTACGATGTTTGCTTGTTGCTTCTGTTTCCTACAGAAATTATTCCCAATTTCACAAATAAAAAATTAAGTGGACTCAATGACTGTGCACATTACTGAACCATGGATGTTGTTTGTTTTTTTAAATTGAATTGAATTGAATTGTTAGTTTTCACCAACTCTTAAGCAATGTAGACCATCATGCAGGGTCAGTTCAAGGAGATCAGAGCATCAGGTGACCACTTGGATAAATTCAGGAATACTACTTCCAGTTGATCAGCAATGTATGGTCATAAAAATTCTATACATACTGCTATCAGTTGGTTTTTTGTATTGTGTTAGTTTGATTTTAATATCTTTCTTCCAAGGGTCAACCGATGGAAATTAGCTTTATAGCTAACTGTGGCTCTGTGGTTCAGTTAGGCATGGTCCCTCGTACTAACCAATCATTACTGTCTCTGAATTAACTCAGTGTGTGTGTATATTGTGCTGTGGATCCTCTCCAAAAAACCACAAACAAAATAAACAGTAACAAATGCTGCACTGGGTGATATTGGAGCCCTATTATAGTTATGTAAAACAGGTGACAGTTTGAAAATGTTCCTTTCCTATTAATCATGCTGCTGCAGAGATACTGCGTTCAATTAGCTGTCATTAGCTGGACTGGTTGTGTCTGAAATACAGAAACGTTGCACTGAAGGAAAAGCCACCATAAACTTTCTTAGTCAGGAAAACTGAGAAACATCAAAACACTTTTGCATAAATTCTCTGGAACTCTTCTGAAGTGATATACAGAAGCCTAGAGTGGCCATAGTTGTACCAGGGCTGGGCATTAGCGCATTACTTACTGCAGTAATCACTGTATTTTATTACTTTTCCCAGTAACTAGTAAAGTAAGGGATTACAATTGCCAAAACAGTAAGTATATTAGTTACTTATCCAAGTAACTCAGTAGTTACTGCGTTTGTAGAAGA
>JAQLOL010000007.1:22040144-22055999 GCA_029783665.1 Naso thynnoides | reverse complement strand
GAGGCGATTGAAAGTCTGATTGTGAGGATGAGTTGTGTCAGTTCTGAAGACTCAAACCTGTCCGAGCCATCACAATAATGCCACACTCTCAGTTTTTACAAAGTTACTGAAATAATTAGAATGTGATCCCCTAGTTTGAAATGGCAACTGTTGCAAGAGACCTGAAAGCTTTTCATTAAAGTAGACAGAGCTGTCATACTGTAATTCAAACATAAACACAGAAGTCTGTATCCCTGAAGACTGCTGAAAATGAGGTTTGAAGGAAAGAAAATACTCAGTTGTGTAAACGTAAACTTAAACTAACTGAAGAAATCATTCCTTCATATTAACCGTCTGTATGACTTTTGTTGAAGACCACATTTCGGAGCGCTGGATGTGGAATCATTCCATCCGATGCCCAATTAAAGCAGTTTGACACAGGAAATATGCAATCGTCCAGAAGTTTCAGGGATAGAGTTTGCTATTTGATTAAAGCCGTCTGGGCGAGTCCGCAGAGAACAAGCCATCGATTGTGCATGTGGAAAATAGGCCCACTATTCAGTAAAACACTCATGTTCCATCCAATTAGGGCGTGTAGGCCACAACAGTAGCTGTAGAATCTCGAATGGCCTTCTCTCATTGATCGGTCTGGTCAGGCCTCCTGTGATTGAAAAGCAGTGGTGGTCAGAGTCCAAGGTTGTCCGAAAAAACCACAGATATAACAGATGAAAAGAGAAGCTTTTAAAAGTGCAACTTCTCTTCATTCGTATTACAACATGTGAATCAACACTTTCTTCTTTAAAACAGCTTCTCATTTGCATTAGACCATCTCTGTGACATTTACTGTGGCATTTATTATTATTGGTCTGCATCTCAAATCTCCTCTTTAGATAAATTTCCATATATTGGTGTATCTTCAATCATGGAGATGTTACAGCAAATTCCACTGATGGGTATGAAAGTCTTTTGGCGCTGTGTTTTTGTGGGTAATAGATGATAGACTGTCTATCATGAAATGTGATATGTGTATTTGAAGTGTGTGTGTGTGTGTGCCAGAGGGATTTGGTCTGATGCATTTACATGTCGTGGAAAATAACACTATTTGTAAAAATAAATAAATAAATAAAATATTCTATTCTACTTTGACATCTCTATTTGTGTGGCTTTGTCATTTTTTCTCTCTGTGCCTTTATCAAGTGTGGTCATTCTGATGCAAAAGGGGGTTTATTTGACTGTTTTGGACTGATCATAAAGTGCAGATGAGAGTTATTTCGTCTTCAGGGACTGAAAATGAAATCGCACAAGCACTTTGAAATTGTTAATGTCTGTTCACTTATGATCTGATTCCGCCGGGGCTCATCTCAGCCAAAGCTGGAAAAGCATGCTGTTGAAGTGGCATTGTTTCCTTATTGCCAGCCTGGGCACACAAATTCAACTGAGCTGAGTTCCATGAGTGTGGGTGACATATTCTGCTATGACTTGAGTGTGAAATAAATAGATATTTGTATGGTTAAGTTATTTTCTATGCCTATTTTAACTTGGCAAGGGTCCCTGCTCAAAATAGGAAATTGATTGATGGGTGAGAATGAAATTATACATACTGTATATGGGAGGTTGATTTGCACCAGAACAGTACTGTAAAAACATGGAGGCACTTATTTCACCAAATTATCCTTGGGTCTTAAGCCCATTCTATTCAGGATTCTTCAGACTTTTAGAATGTTCACGTTTAAGGTTTTTACTGGTATTCATTGGACATTTTAGCATCTTGATAAGCACTGAAGCACTTTTAATTGCTTTAATTGTGTTAATCGTTTTATTTGTTTTAATTGTTTTATTGACTGTCATATTACATGAGTTCTGTTCGGAGCTGTCTGTCATGGATGCATTATACTTTTAACTGCACAACAAGTTTAGCTACAGGTACAATAAAGGAACCTGAACCTGAACCTGCTACATACACACCGCATTGATTCCCAAGAAATCCTGCTACGTTTTAGTTCCAGGTGAGAACGAATTTTTTTGGTTCCAGACTTTTTTAAATGCTCTGAAAATTTTGAAACCAAGTGTGCAAACCAGATTAGAGTGGTTGCCATGATGTTGAAATAACCTAACAGTGCGGTTCTCAGGTGTACGTCTTTGTGTCCTTCAGTGGCAGTCAGCATTTTGAATTCCTGAGGTAATGACCCACGGCAAGGTTGTTCAGCTCTGTTCGGTCTGATCGGCCAGTCAGCTGATGTGACACTGCGGTACGATGTCCGCATGTTTTTCTCCAGAAGATGAGTCTGTTCAAATTTTTTGCCTCCGGGCTGCTGCATTATGTTTATGACATCCCCTACGGTCCACACTGTTGTAGCCAAAATGCACTACTCATATTAAGGAGGACTGATGATTTTATCTGACTTAGTCTCTGAACAACTAGAGTCAAGTTTACAGTTCTCAGTTTGAAGGAAATCTGGGGCCAGTTTCACAAAGGAGGTTAAAAAAAAACTCAAACTCTGAACTCTGAGTTGATTTACCCTCAGTTTTCAAATTCTGAGCAGACAAGCACTCTCTGGCACACCTGTTCCACCGATACTACAATTCACCATAGCAACAGTGGACAAAAAGAGTTCCACCTACCTTTCTCCTGTGGAATTAGAAATCCACATGCGCAAATGTGGCAAGTAAGAACATATTTCTAGGAGAAGAAAAAAAATAACACTGTCGCAGGGCAAAGGAGAGTTGGTGTGGGAGAAAAATTGCTGTTTGAGTAAAAGCAAGTTTAAATGTAGTCTAATATTTTTTCGCATTTAAAATATTAAAGGGTAAAACTGAATCGTGTTCAACCTAAAAATGAATTTTCATGCAGGATATCCTGCGGGTGAAAAGCAGACTTGGAAACAGCTCAAATGAAATGTAGAAACAGAGTTCAAACAGGTAAGGCTCAGGCGTGACAGGCTCATGGTGGAACCTCACTTTAATTAAATTTATAATAAAATAAAAAGCAATCAGTGGATATTTCACTGTGCAGATTTATCCCCTACATAATGGTTTTTTTTAATCACACACGTCCTCCCACCTTTATCCCATTTAGTTCATTAATAAGGCCTAAATAAATTAACATTGGAGGAATGTTGGTAATGAGATGATGGATTAGATTACGCAAATATATAATAGACTGTCAAGAAAAACGGTACCACGACAGGTCGTCATCTGGAAATGATGAAACACTAAGTCTGAGGACCATCTCCTTATGTTGCATATGTGTTAGTCCCTGTGCAGTAATGTGACCTCTTTATCTATAAAATCCTCGACAAAAGGACACTGCATGTTCAACACAAAAGTGTGTTTTATATATGACTAACAGATTATTTAAACTAACCGGGATTTTTTGTCAAACAGTTGGTAAGAATCTGCTAAAATGCAACTGATATATGGGCTGAATGAATGAATGAGGGAATGAAACAGCGTTTTTTGCGCTGAAAGAGGGAGGAGACAGAGAGAAACTCGAGGTTTGTTGAAGCAAACCTGCCAAAGACCAAGTAAGCTTCACAGAGTCAGTAACTATAGCAACTGACTCAGAGCTCAAGAAACCTCTCTCTGTGAAACGGGCTGGAGTTACTCCTCGTTTTCAGGTTTGACTTTCCTCATATTACGAAACAGAAAACTGAGTTTCTCTCATTTCAGGGTTAACAGACTTAAGAGTTTTTTCTAAATCTGCTTTGTGAAACTGGCCCCAGGTCAAAGATGAGCTGGAGCAGTGAGGAAGTCAGGAGATGACAGATGTCTTATGCAGAAACATTTAATGTAGAACTTCAGCTCGAGGGGATCGGCATTTACATCACCATCACTGACAAAAAAAACACTAATGACATCACCAAATCTGAGGCTTTCCCATGTATAAACTACAAGATTATTTAGGTTTTCCCTTATACACAAGAATCTTACTGGGTGTTTGAACACAAACATTCCCCTCTTACCCTCCTGCTGTCATATCAGAGCGGCAAAGTGATTCGTGATGGAGAGTAAACCTGAATGGAGAAGGCCTAATTAGCTACACACATTAGGGAAAAGAGACCAAGTGGAAGAAATTTCCTTCACACTCAGTGAGCCTCAAGTCTGCTAACTAGATTAAAAGTCATCTGAAAAGCAAAAATTGTTCCAAAGCTTCTGAAAAACATACTCTAATTTTCTGTGTACAGCCAGTTATATCATCAGTTGCTTGCAAACCCTTTTTAAAAAAAAAATAAAATTATGACTTATGATGACTTGATAGCAAGACCCAAAAACAGTAGTGATATACACTCATTGGCAACTGTACAATATCCACCTGTCCATTGTATTGCATTTCAATACAACAGCTCAGCCATAACTTCTGCCCTCACGAAGCTAAAAATGTTCGTACAATATTGAGCCGTGATAATCACTGTTCTGTCGAGGTGTTTTATTCTTAGAATTGACGTACATGAAAGGAATAACAGAAACACCAGTGAGTATAAAGCAGTCCAGTTCAACACCAATGCTGTGACCTTTATTATCATCTCTATGACAATGTCAAACATTATAGAGATCATAAAGTGAACTTTATGTTGTATTTAAATGCACTGGACTGTACATGTGTACCTAATTAAGTGGCCACTGAAGGTCATTGTGTCTCACATGACACACTTAAAGCTACTTTATTGGTTAAAATGGTGACTTTGGATGGTGAACAGTGGAAAGACAGACACACCACATTACATTATTGTTACTAATATTGTGAGTGCTGATGTGAATGACTTATATGCAAATGGAGACAGTGAGAGCAGACAGCAGAGCGCTCCGGTGGAACGCAGTGATGCTTCTGAATTCAGACTCCGCATGGCGATGCCTTTGTTGTCTAAAAATCATAGCAGGACAAATGATTGTCTTTTTTCCACTTAGATATAGCCTTTGAAATAATGAATAGGTCTCTTTGTGACACACCGTTTTGCTGTTTGACTCCCAAACCTCTTTATCTTCTATTTAAATGGTTTGTACAAAATGAGATAAAGGCCAGACCTGAAACAAAGTTGCAGTGTGGTAAGAGCTTTGTTGCACCATCAGCACTTTGTACTGAGTGTAGAGCTGATCCCTGATGGGAGACAAATGATCTCAGAAAGTCCATAAAGTAAAACTACAGTTTGCTTTTTAAGATGACGGAGGGCAGCATTGGCACAGCTGGCATCAAAGGAATACAGTTTGCTATTGCTGGCAAATACATACAGGCAACTGCAAAAGCCTCTCCATTTAGACATGTTTACAAAACAGAGGATAATCCTTAAGGTGGCTCCACTCATCCCAGCAGAGTTTATGTGCAATAATGACCGGCTCACTGTACAATAATCCTGCTTATTGCACAACTACTGTACCGTGGTGCAGTGGTTCTCAGTCTTTTTAGGATGCTGCACCCTCTGCAAATTCTATGAAATACTGACGACCCTTGACCCCCCTGACTTCCACCCTGGGGCCAGAGTCTGTCTGACCACTGTCCGAAACAGATGGTCCTTTTTGCCATTTCTCCATGTTGCTTATGTCATTTTGTGGATTTCTTCTTCTTCATCATCTTTTCTATTGTCTTTGAATAATGATAACTGTCTTCTTCTTTTCAAGTGTTTGTGTATTTGTTTCTAATGTAATTTCAACAGCTGTGTGCTGAATTTTGCAAGTCAATGAATTTTCAATTTCAATGAATGTTCCTGCAAACTTTCAACAATGAAAGCTTTTATGAAGAAATAATGGTGTCTGTCCCCTGAAACGCTAGAGAACTCTTAATTTAAAAGAGAATAAAGGAAGTGTTGAATTTATATTAACAGTGTACTGTCATAGCTTTAAATGGAAAATGGGAACACATCAAAATGAGGCTTCGTACTGAAATACGACCAATACTATCTGTAAAAAACAGAGGAAATTAAGGAGATTAGAAATAAAGGCCTGTTACCTTTTGCAGTGGAGGTAAATTAAGTTATAAGTTATTTTTGAGGAATTGTGTGTCTGTAAAGGCCATGAGATATTTTTAATATATTTTATTATTTTACGGACCCCTCGCACCACAAACCACCAAGGGTCCCGGACACCTGGCTGAGAACCGTTGCCGTAGTGAACTACAGTATTTTGAGACAAAATATTGATTTAAAATGTTTTTAGTATCAGCACACTTCAAAGCTTCTTCCCTTTATTAGCATGACTCCAGACTTCAGTGTAGCACCTGTAACAGAATCACTGAAAACTAAACCAACACTAAATGTTAGGATGCTTGCAGCCTCTAATCCAGGGGTTTCAGTTTAAATATTACCAGTGGGGCCACACCATCCAGGTTTTTCTCTCATCAGTAAGAAAAATGAACTCCGGTGTTTTATCTTTGCCACCTCTCATCCTCTGGCATACTGCTCTGAATGTGCAGCAGAGTAATGTATGTTGAGACGTTATCTCCGGAGCACAGCAGCTTTCTTCTTGCAGATTAGAACTGAAGCAGCTGCATTAAACCTCACATAAAAATCATCACCCGCCTCTCTTAAAAGTGTCTTTAAAGCTGCTTAATGGTTGAGACACACACCACATAACCGCAGTCTCTCTGGGTCCATCCCAGCCTGGGACTCATTTCTCTCTCTCCCAGTGTTTCCTGTGTCTCTACATTGTAGACTGTCACAAAAAAAGTAATTGTCTGTCCTCCACGTCAGCACTTTGTTTTAGATTAGAGAGACATTTTGGTGTCAGTTGTGCTGCAGTAAATCAGTGTGCTGTTGGACTTAACATGGTTGTCTCATGTTTCCCAGTTGATGCAGCTTGCAAAGGAAAATTCTGGTATTTTTCAAGCTGAGATGTGTTCTCATAACTGTGGCCACTCTGGCCATTAGTCATAGTAACTGTGTGCTCCTTCCCTCCCTTGTAGAAACTCAGGAAAAAACATAACTTTGCAGCAAGCACATATTGTGGTAACTAAGCCTCCCACACCTTTAAAATAAATATGATTTTTCTCCCACAGCAAACTCAGTCAGTCCCCTCCTGAATCATTCCACAAACTGCAGTGATTGCCTGAATTGGATGTTTCTAAAATCTCAGCAACTGCGGTTGAAAGTGCAACGTTATAATGAACCATAGAACGGTCACAACTGAGATACCCAGGCTGAAAAACAGTCACATTTCCCTGAAAATGTGAAATATAAAGCCATTTTGTGCTCCGATTTTGCAATTTTGCAAGAAAATGAAATGATTAATCTAAAATAAAAGACTAGTTAAAAAATCAATGGTGTATTTATGTGTCGGATATAAAATTTTTACAGAAGTGTGGGCCTAATTGTCCTAAGGGCACATTCCTAGTTTGAGCCCCTGCCCTTATCTAATAATTACAAATGTAATAAAAGGAGAATTACTGCTAAAATTTCTACTATCTGTCAAAATGTTTCAGGAAATACTGTGTGATTTCTCCGTCCCTCTCAAACCTGTGATACCAGTGTGGGGAGTGAGGCTGCATGAAGTATGGAGCAGGACGGGAACCTTGTATGTTTTTCCTGCTCTCAGCTGGAGACGTGGCATTCACGACTAGTGTTTCTTAAGATAAATACAAGTAGAGTTTGACTTCTCTCGTTAGTTTCTTGCTGTTGCTTTAACAAGCTGCTGTAACAGAAGAAGCTGCTATAAAATCACTTTGCTGTTGGCATAAAGGCAGCAGAAACAGCAGGGCAGAGTGACATTTTCCGCAGCTGTCCGTGCAGGTTTCGGTGTGATGCTTATGTTAGTGTTTGTGACAGCAGGTGAAAATGGACCGAGGCTGTAATCTCGAAATGTAGCAGCAGCACTGCTTGGATCTGAGGTCGACTGAGTGTCAGCGAAAACCAGCCTGGCATCTTTATAAGCACCGTTTGATTTTTTTCATGGATGTCTACAGAGACTTGAACTCTTCTTGCCCTTTTGTTTCCCATTTTTCAGCTCCACTATACTCTTTTAAAAATGGTAAGACTTTTATCAACCCGTGGGACAAATATTTTGTATTGAAAATAGAGACAGCACAAAATAAATTTAATATCTTTCTTTTATCCTGCCTGTTTGTTTGACAGTTACTTTTTAATTGGATATGTCTTTTCTGTCTGGAAGTTTTTCTTTATCTTACCTTCTTATTCCTGCAAGGGGCACTAAACTTAGGGAAAGTAAAACACAAACTATTAAAAAAGGGAAATTAAGGCTCCTCAGAGTGAAACCTGCAGTGGTGCCACAGCTCAGAAGCTGATATGTGAATCAATCACTTAGAGCCAGCTACAGTCACTCAGATTACAGAGTCAAGGCTGTGCAGTCAGTAGCCTGAAACAGACTTCCATCGATGCGATCGTGGATCTAGATAAATTTTCACCTCCATGCATCACTTTAATGTTTGGTGCTGTTTTTCTCATATGGACGTTTTATGAATATTCTGCTGACAGAGTTTAAATTTGACTAGTTTATTATCACCTGTGACAGCTGGCTGTTGCACAAATCTTCTTTCCGTAGCTGAATGACCTCTGAATGAGTTTCTATGTTGAAATGTATTGCAATAAAGCTGCAAAGTTCAGTAAAACATACGAATAACAGGAGACAACAGTAGCTGCAATACAAAAGGAGGGACGTCTACTTAATAGTAAAACTGGTAATACTTTCTACGAAGCCTGCCTCTGTAATGCATTATAACTCATTGTGATCATATATAACACATTATAACACATTATAACACATGAACACTCTTATAATGCATTACATTTGGTTATTGTTATGGTTAGAATTACATTGAGGGTTAGTGTTAACCCTTACTTTGCTTATAACTATGATTATTAGCACTATTGGTACATTCTAACGCATTTTAACTATGTTTATAATGCATTGTAGATGGATGCTTGAAGTAAAGTGTTACCGTAAAACTACTTAATAAAGCTGTATAATAACTGCAGGTTTAAAAAATACCAAATGACAAATGCAACAGTTTACCATATCTTTGATATTTATTTTTATGCCCCTGAAAGAAAATTATTGGCTCAATGATGTTCCTGCAAGCTACATCAGAAAGATCAGTTTAATTACAAGTTACAGATTTATTAGAAACTTAATAAAGTCAATTAGCCTATTTAAGGATTTCAGGGACACCGTTGTTTGTTCTTAAATGATCCTGCTGCTGTCTCCTGGATTGTGTGTAGGGAGGATTTCAATGATAAACTGAACATAAAATGTGGCATCAAAAACAAAACCTTAACTGAAAAAGGAGACATTGGCATTGAAATGAGAGAAAAAAAGTACTGACGCTGGAGCACACTAACAAACATTCACAATTTTATCCAATTTATTTTGATATATATTCTGGTGGGCTCTCAAATAGCTGTTTTCTTTAGAGAGAAGAAAAGAAAAGAAAAAAAATCAGAAGATTGTCACTGAAAAAAAAACAAAACGTATCAAAAAACCAAAGATATCAAATAAAATAAAATTGTTTTTTAATGTGCTCTATTTTTCAGTGGCATTTTTTCAGTGCCAATTCAACTTTTTCCAATGCCAGTGTTTCCTTTTTTATATTCAGGTCTAGTTTTAATGCCAAACGCTATTTTTAAATGCCAAATTTAAAGTCAGTGTTCCAGCTCCAGAATCGAGCTGCTGTGTGTCTGCGGTTGATGATTGCGCTTTTAAAAATGTAATCACCAAATTAAAATGGAATAAGCAGTCCTCTTTTACTTAATCCGATTAACGTGGCCCCAATCCCAAAGAGTGCACAAGACAGACAAATGCAAAACAGTTATTATATAGTAATTTATTAATTTTGGCGAATGTCTTTTTGAAGGGCAATTTACAGCTTTTACCAGAGCCATAGAACAATACTTTATAATTACAACATTTACAGGTGCAGTTCAGTTTGTGTTTTTACATCAGACGATGGAGATGAGCTGTGAAGGGAACACAGAATCAATGCGTGTAACACAGGTACTGGAGACAAAGCAAAATACTTCTCATTGGTCAATATTTAACTTGCACATTGTCTTCATCAGTCACTGAGCCTCATGACACATGACAGCTCATCACTGCCTCGCAGCAGAATGACTGACAGGTTTGCCAAATACAGTGAAGCAAAAGCATCAAAAAACTGACACATATTGTCGTCATTCACCTAAATATCAACACCGCCGCGCTCACGGCGTTATCTGATAGATATACTGTGTGTAACTGTCCTTAAACTTAAAAAGGCAGACGTTAAACACAGACGAGTGTGAACACCATGTGTGTGAAAATGAGCGGGATGACGCTCAGACTGGTCTCAGCTTTCCTTCACATGTACAGCAAAAGCAGTTTGTATTCAAAGGTTTCACTCGCACTCATTTGTATTCCACAACACTCATCCTATAATAGAAAAGATAAAATATGCAAATTTAGGAAGGTAGAGTGCTTCCTGATAGCAATTTGAAGGTTAAGATTGATTTAGCGTATTTGCTATGTTTCTTTGTCCAAATAAAAAAGGAAAGAAACTTTTTCTTTTAACAGGAAATTAAATAATAAAAGTCATGTGTAAAGAAAAAAAAAGTTATCTCCACTGTCTCAAAGCACTCTTTCAACAGAATGGAGAGCAGTGATTTTAATACAACCAGAGGAAACAAGGTCTTTACAAATCTTCAGTGGGGAGAAAAAAAGATGAATTCTTAAATGTTGCTTGTTTAATCTGTTCTATTCTTTTGTAAAACCAGCCTCAGCGCTCTATTTAATCTCCACTGTAAAGGCCACCCTGAAGGGCTTTTCACATTTCCTGCATGTGTTCTTTCACACCATTCAGGATATTTAACATTTATTTTTTTCTAGGATCGCCCAATCCCCCTCTCTCTCTTTTTATATATGTATTTATTTTGCTCTCACTTTGTTACTAAAACAAAACAACTGCCGTTTAAAAGAACCCCAATTGAGAACCAGCTGATGTAAAATGAATCGGTTTGGATTTGAAGAAGCATGTAAAAGAATAATTTATAGAGCCACTTCCAAATAATAAATAAACAAATGAATAAATAAACAAGCAGGCAAGCAAACATCAACAAACACATTTTTTCCCAGTATTTTTTCTATAAATGTCTCTGGTAATCCAGTGTCCAATTCTGTGATATTGTGGAAAAATAGTCTGATACAAGTTATTTGCCACACTGTTGTTTTCCAAAAGCACGTGGATACGGAACAGTGTGAGGGTTCTGCAGGAGATCTGACACATGTGGCTGGCAGCTGTGGACAACTTTGCAGTCGCTGCGGTTAATCTGGTCACCGAAGTTTGTGAGTGAATGTCTGAAGTTTGGCAAAATATAGAGATTTGAATCCACCACGCTCTCAGACAGGAGAACACTTGGCACATGTGCATGTTCCTGGCCACTATGGAAAGGAAAGTTGCCTCCCCGTGTCACAAACTTTTTTTTTCTCTCATTCAGTCGTGATCCCTCCAGCGTTGAAAAAATACATTTTTTAAACTCTTAAAACTAGCATTACTCCACTTTTTGCCTCTTAATGATTTTTTTAGTTTTCTGATGTGCTTTAGCATCCATTAGGGATTTTTACACACCATGGGAAAAGCCTGATGGACTCATCCAGCTCTGTTTCCATGAGATGGGTTCTGAACTGGAGGGAGAAACCAAAACGGTGGGACAGTGTGGGTGGGGTAAAACAGTCTCTGTCCTGACACAGTGTTTCCTGCTATGTGTCCTGAACACAGTCTCCAAAGACATGGCCTGAAAAAAAGACCAGTGGTACAGGCATTGGGGCTAAAGCACGGTGGCGTTGTGGCCCTCCATCCTGGGCAGCCTGGGGTCCTGAACTGTCCCCATAGTGACCAGCAGTGGACGGCTATCCTCGGACATGGCCGTCCGACCCATGGACACTGAAGTGGGGATGGAGGCCCCCCTCTGGTGGGCTGCCGAGGATGGCATGGAGGCGCCCTGTTGGGATGGAGGAGGGTTGGGGTTAGCGTGGGTGGCCTCCAGCGGCATGCCCTGCTCTTGGTAGCCGTAGCCGATGTTTCCACAAGGGAACCGTCTCAGTCTGTACAGGGGAACTGGAGGCAATGCGGCTGAATCTAAAAGCAGAGGTGACTGAGCAGCAGGAGGTGGTGGTGGGGGTAACAGAGGTCTGCAAAGACCCTGCTGCTGCTGCTGCTGCTGCTGCTGCTGATGGTGCAGCAGCTGGAGTTGGTGCTGCTGCTGGAGCTGATGCTGGTACTGCCTTTGCTGGTGCTGCAGGCCCAGCGCCCCTGCAACCTCAGCCACAGTCCGGCCCACATGCTCTTGCCCCTCGCCGGGCACCCTGCCACTGCTCCCCACTGCTACCCCAACCCCTGCCTGCCTCTGCTGCTGCTGCTTCCTCTGCTGCAGGAACCACGAGCCGTACGTCGGGTTCCACAGACTGGTGCTCTTCCCGTTGTGGCCCTCCTTCTCGGGCGGGTGGCCCTGGGTGAACGCCAGGTTGACGTGGCCCCCCTCTGAGCCTGGCTGAGTGGTGACATGTGATCCCTTGGCAGTGAGTGTGGAGGTGGCCGTGGAGGTGTTAGTGGTTGTCATGGTGATGGAGGTCTGCGTCTGAGGCTGCTGGTGCTGGTGGAGGTACGGCTGGGGCTGGGCTGACAGCTGTGCTTTGGCCTCGGCTGCTGTGCTCGTCACCACAGTGTGCTCCCCGCCTCTCCGACTCTCTTCTGTAGGATAGGACGGGGGCGGCTGTGGAGCCTCCCCATCAGGCACCTGGGCGTTCACCACCACTGTTGGAGCTGAGGGGTCATCGGGGCGCACGGGTGCACGCTCCTCCTCTTCAGGGACAGGTCCGTACTCTACAGGCAGGGGCATGGTCACCACATCAGGGTCCTAAAATCAGGTCAAGTGATCAAAGTTTTATTTGTTAGGATTCACAGAATTGTCCTTCATGTTGGTGCATTTTTTTTTGTTTCTTTGTGTGTAACAACAAAATTGTCACTGGCAAACTGAATTATCTGTAGCTTATTCAACTGAATTCTCTACATCAACCAAAATACAAAATGAAGCTTTTGTCTGGATTTTTTACGCTTCTGTCTGTTGTATTTCTGTTTGGTAAGCGGCACCACTCTGTATGAGTTTTAAAAGAGATTAAGCGACTCTGTCTATTAATTGATTCCATGACAAAATGTTCCGACAGGTACTTAGCAGCCGGTTAGCTCAGTAGTTGTGGAGTGAATGAACGATAGCTGGTGGATGGTGAAGTTTTGCTGAATTGTCTCAGCTAACTTTTAAAGTTACTTTTTACAGTATATTACATCTTACTGTGTCAGCGAATTCATTTTTTTCAGAACTGTCTGATTATTTATTCTTAATACAAGTGCATCTTAAATTCATTTTTTTAGAGACAATCGAAAGAGTTGAATTTATAGTTAACAATCTCAACTTAAATGCTCAGTATGATATTTCTACTGCCAGGGCTCTCAACAAAAACCAAAAACCACAAAACAGACACAGTGGGATCATTGATCTTCAAACCTGAACCCTGTCTGATGTGACTCAAACAGAAATGTTCACATACAAAGTATAATAATAATAATAATAATAATAATAATAATAATAATAATAATAATAATATGTTTATTCATGTTTTGTAGACTTCTTGTGTCACTCTCTGAACTATCATTTTGTGTTTCCTGTGTCAGCATTTAAATTAAAAAAATTGAAAATTGTTAAAAATTAAATTTTGCACCAATCCATTAAGACAATGAAGAATATTTTGGCACTGACAAGCTGCCAAATGAAACGCACCATTATTATGAATAAAGTTACAGATTTTTATTATTAGATTGTTGAACCATTTAGGATAATTGAAGCACCCAAGTCATTAAATATATAAAATAAGTCAAGTTTTTTTTTTAGACATTTAATGGTAGATATGCTAAATATGATGTTTATAGATCAAGAAATATTCCAAAAACATTTATATTTAGATATTTCCCTAAAGTGGTTTTGTCCTAATTCATTTTTTCATGGCAGTCAGAGTCCCACAGTGTGCTTTGTTAAGTTACCTGTAAGCAGTAGTCAATTCTCTCCAGGATAGTTGAGAAGTTTGGCCTGTCCTCAGGCTGATGCTGCCAACTCTGAGTCATGATACGATACCTAAAGATCCACATGAAGACAGAAACGAGCAGAAACCCTCCAGTGAGAACACTTCCCGCCGCTCCATGCAGACAGAGAGAAAACAAAGTAAGGAAGAATTTGGCTAAACAGCATCAACTCTCCTGCTGATTTACCAAATACCAGATTGATCTCTTTTGACAACATATTTTTTAGGAGTTGATTTGATGGCTTCAGGCAGATTTAAAGTGTTATCTCCCACCCCTTTAAGCGATTGTGTTGAATGAGTTACGCAGACTACAGGAGAAACTAAACATGAATTAAATCCAAAGATATGGTTTTAATTGCTCAGCTGATCCAACTGTAGCTGCTGCTTTTACTAATCAGGGTGTCCTGTTGTGAGACTGTTTTCACAACCTCAGATTAAAAGAACACTGCAGGGCTGTGTGGAGTTTTTTATACACATTTACAAGGAACATGCAAGGCGGGTCGCTAAATGATACGCGAGGTAATCTGCAGAGCCGCGGCCCACAGGTGTGAAGGATAAAGCTGTGGAATCACAAAGAGGCCAAAGTGTGGCTCCACTATGTGAACGAGTGATAATGTGTGTGCGTGTGTGTGCCCATATATGTTGTATAATAGAGTTGGCATGAGAGGCGGTATCAAAAAAGTGAGTGAAAAACGCGGTGTGTGATATGGAAATGGGTTTTAAGCTCACTATCAGCTCCCCATGACTTCTTCCAAACTGGGCGGCAAACATGAAAGCAAACCGCTGATGTGAAAGCTCTGAGCGCAACCTCCCATAATATTGGCGGATGCTTTTCAGGGTTGCAGCTAGCTTACGTATCAGCATCATCAGAGCCTTTCATGTCCGCCTCTGTGTTTGTGTTTTTTATGCTGCCTTTGTTTATGCAACATATGCAACTGAGAGACCTTCTTTCTTGTTCCTGCTGTGGAGAAGCTTAATTAGAACTCATGGGATCATATTGTTCATGCGGTCATGTGAAGCACATCGGTGCACTTAGCCTCTGTGTGTGGATGTGCACATACACTGGCCCTGGGCAGTTTTTAGGCGGGTCCATTCTTCCACCGTTGGTTACAAATTCCAGCACTTCCTGGTTACTGCGACTTGGATACGGCATATAGCCCAACGAGAAAATCTCCCACAGCAAAACCCCAAATGACCTGAGAAAGCAGATAAGTTACAGAGAGAGAAAGAAAGAGGGTGAGACGAAGGCTAATCAAGTCAGAACTTACAAGCATCATCAGCGACGAAGTTTGAAAATATGTGAGCAGAGAGGCAAGACAAGGTAGAAAACATATTGCTGAGGATCAAAGGTGCTGAAGGACACAGGAAGGTGGAAAACAGAGGGAGGAAGCAGGCAGGTTGGGACAGCAGAGGCTTGAATGTGAATTACAGGAAGTGAAATCACAGCGAGGGCGAGCTGAGGCCAGTTCAACAAAAGTGTGACGGATTCTCACCACGTGTCTGTTTTAGATGTGAAGATGCCCTCCATGAAAGCTTCAGGCGGCATCCACTTCACTGGCAGCATGGCACGCCCACCCTTCCTGTAATAGCTCGCCCTACACACACAAACACACACATTTTAAAACTCAGATGCTTGATGATTAACTGGCTTGTAATAGTAATACTGTTGTTTGTTCACCTACTAAGAAATAAATGAATAAATAAATAAATAATTATTATAATTAATAAATATGTGAAAAGTTGTGAATAGGGCCCGACAAATATATTGGTTTGCTGATGTTATCAGCTGATATGAATCTATTGGCAGATGTATCGGTGTATATGTTCTCCGAT
>JAQLOL010000007.1:22018610-22033267 GCA_029783665.1 Naso thynnoides | reverse complement strand
CTATGGGAACAGGTTGTCTCCAAGTTACTGACTCTGTTGTTGTCTGTCTGCTGTTTGTTAGCCTCTGTGCTAACATAGCTTGCTGTTCTTTTGGAGTGTGCTGCATGTGTGAGCTTTGTAGCAAACCAGCACTATTACGTTATGTTCCATTTCAGGCACATAATTTATATTATTGTATTTATATATTATTTTGTATTTTGTTTTCATGGCCAGTGAATGAGGGGCGTGACTGAGACAATAAACATCTAGCTTAAGCAAGCCTCCTGCTCAGCATTCTGCACAACACAGCATCAAGTCAACAGGTCTGAACCAGCCAGCTACAATAAACTGTTCAACATTAGCCTTGCAGGTGCTCTTTATGTCAAACTATCCCCTAGTCCTACCCCGGAGATGACAGCAAAACTTAATAAAAGGGCAAATTAACAGAGTTACACCAGAAACCAAAACAGTGTTTAGTTTAGCGAATGCTTTCCCTGAACCAGATCCTAGTCCTATTCGAGGACGATAACTGGATGAATTAAAATATGATTGACAGGTTGCTCAAGCAGCGTATTGGTGAAACAAGTTGTTGATTGACAGATGATTGTTCTTCATGATTGGCCAAAGTAAAAAATGGCTGATAGTTGCCCTGCCCGCTCAAAGTCTCCAGTCTGCAGAGATACACTTCTCCCCTGCAAAAACTTTGCAATAAAACAATCGATCCATGTAAGTGCAGCTCAGCTACTTCAGGAGGACAGAGTGACTATCAAAGCATGACTCCAATCAGCCTGCAGGAGATCATACACACACAGGCTCAAACACACACACACTTTCCCAGTATCCTTTCTCATGAGGTGCTGTGGCTAAATCCAAGTAGTCCTTGTTTAATGACTTGGAAGATCTCATGCAAATGATTTGCTTTTGCTTGTAGGCAAGGACGAGCCCTGAAATGCAGCAGCAGCTTTCACAGACTGCTAGCTGAGGGCTTCAGGGAAGGACACAGTTGTGCTGTTGTACATGCAGCACAGTGATGTGGGAGTCAGCTGTTATTAAAACAGTGTGAACTGGCTTCATTCTGGAGACCTTACTTACAGTGATTTTAACTGCAGCCTAAATACCCATTTCACTGCAGCAGCTAGATAACAATCTGCTGTTATTGGTCTATATTAATACCTGAGGTTCCATTAAACTACCCGACTCTCCTCAGCACATTGCTTCCTTTCAGATCTTTACAGATTTCATGTGAATACCAAGCCTGTTGTACAATAAAGTAACTGGAGAGTTAAAATACCACCTCCACTAGCCATAGAAACAGATAAAAACTTCCACTAAGAAAAGCATAGAAACACCACAAAAGGCAGCATAACTTGTTTTTGGACAGCATTAACGCTGTGATTTAACCTGGTGGAGCGCAGCAACTCTGTAATCCATGAGAAAAAACGCTGCATTCTCTGAGTAGCAGCTACTCCCCCACCTCACTCACCTGCCCTTTATTCAACCCTGAGTAAACACACTTCTATAAAAATTGAAATTAGCCTCAAGGACGATGTTAGGGTAAATTTTAATACAAGTGTGAAGGCAGAAAAACGTGCTGTATGGAAGTTCACGAGCATGCGGAGAAGAGTCCGCCATTAGGTGGATTGATGGGGCTTTACTGTGCCACGTCGGGGCAAACAAGGTTTAATAGGCCTCGTTTGTCATTGGCCAATTCCCAGGAAGTCAAAGAGACACGAGGAAAGGGAGATGCACTTTAATTGTGTTGATGTGATTGCAGAAGCGAATCTGACCTTTTCTCATTTTGACATGTACTTGACTTTCCTCACAGAGTCCTATGTAAGTAATTCTTTGCAAGGCAGATTCAAAAAAAGGATTTTAAATTTCTTTTGTCACATCGTCTGGTTCACCTACCGCTGTGAATGTGGATTTGAAGGGGCACTTTGTTTACTTGTGCCTTGGATACAGACCATAAAAAGGCAAGCCGGCTACCCCATCTGCCTGCTCTAATGCCAAACTCATCATTTGTCCTTTCTGCTAACATATGAAAGGCAGAACGCGTGCAGAGTCCATATGTTGCACTCGGACGGGTGCAGTCGGCTCATAACTCTGAGGGGAAGTTAGCAGATGAATGTGGGGAAGTCTGTGTTTGCCGACTTTGTAGATTTTCCTTTGCTCATTTGCATTCCGTATGTATATGTGTGCCCAAATGAACAGCGTACTGTTTACAGTTTGTTTTTCTCTCTGTCTCTGATCTGTGTGTGGTTCTGGTAAGAGGAATATAGTTTTAAAGAAAACAAAATGAATGCACTGTTTTTATACTTCTGTAATTGCACAACACTGTGGCATTTACATAGCCTGGGCCCAAACCAGAGACTCCACAAACTCCACTGAGTGGGCTTGACTCTCTTGGTCTGGCATTGCTTCCACTTTGGCCGATTCTGAGAAGGAGGGGATTAGATTTTCCTTAACCCTACCTCATTGGTCGTTGCCTTATCAAATTTAATCTGCGAGCGCGGTCGTTACGTTGCCTGGAGGGCAAGCGAGACAACCAAAATCAAAAAATGTCTCCAAAAAGCTGTTTAATAATCACATAGATGTTATATTGTGTTGTGATTGAGATTCTGACCCATCATTCATCGCGGAAAGAGACAAACAAATGTTTTCCGCTTCAAATTGCATCACATTAATATCGTGAGTACGATGGGACAGCGGGACCTACTTCCTGCTTCTCCCTGCCGAGGACAGACGCGTCTCCCGATGGCAGAGCTGCATGAAGCATCGGCACAAACAAACAGATAGCTGCTTTTTCGGCTTTGTCGGTTGAAATGTTGGATATTTATCGACAGGCAGCTTAGTCCTTCCTGTGGCTCCCCACCCCCAGCGCTCACTGGATAATCGCTTTTTCAGCCAGGAGAATCACAGTTTGACAGCGCAACGCCAGACCAAGAGAATTCAGTCCACACAGTAGAGTGGGCGGAGTCTCTGGTCTGGGCCCAAGCTAGCATATACATGCAGAATGAGTGGTCATCTGTGAGGTACCTGTGTATAAACTGGTTTTCCTCCAGATACTGGCAGCCCTTTGCAATGTCTCTGGCCACATTGAGAAGATCCACCATGGTCAGGCTGGACGGTTGCTCCTGATCACACAGAGAAGAGACAGAATGTCATATCTGTTGATATATCACGGGCAGATATGTGCAGAAAACATGAAAACATGTTTTAAAATGAGTAAAGTGTTAGCTTAGGGTAGTTGAGAAAAGCAGTATTCAATGTCAATGTGCACTTGGGGGCGGTACAGCAGTGGGTCTCACCAGTCGGGGTCTGGTCTCCCTCAGGAAGGTCTTGAGGTCTCCTCCAGCCATCAGCTCCAGCAGGATGAACCTGGGCATGGCCTGCAGACTGACTCCTATGCAGCGCACAATGTTCTGGTGGCTGAACTTACTGCAGGGACAAAAAAACAGCAGGGAGGAGTGTATCAGAAATGGCTTTTCTGTTTAAGCCACAGCCAGCATTTTGTTCAAGGCTGTTTTTTTCTTATTCTACAACACAGGGTCGCACAGCGAAATGCGAGTTTTAGTTCCTTTATGCTGCACTAGAAAATCTGTTATTTATGGTGGAGTGTGCAGGATAAGTTGAGCAGCCTCACAGCCTGAGGAAAGAAGCTGCTCTGTAGTCTGGTGGTGTAGCTTTGATATGTCTCTGACTCTGCCAGACGGCAGCAGGATGAACAGGCTGCAGCTGGGGTGGGTATTGTCTTTTAATATCCTTTGGGCCCTGCGCAGACACCTCACCTCACCCATATCATGAAAGATCAGTAGATGGATACCAATGATGTTCTAGGCAGGTTTAATCACCTGCAGAGCCTTCCAGTCCTGGACCCTGCACATCACACCGCCATGTGTAATGTGTCCAGTCAAAATGTATTTGTTCTAACTGACTCTTACCTGATGATTAGAGCCTCCATGAGGAAGTCCAGTTCATCCTGTTCAGAGCAAACTTCGGGAAGGGTCTGTTGTGAACCAAAAGAAAAAAAGTCATTGCTTCAAAGTTTTATGAACAGTAGTTATTATGTTTTTCATGAAGGCCTGATGTGCTAGGCAGTAAACATAATGTAGTGAAAGAGAGCCGAGCTTTCGTGCAGTGAAGCCTTCATCTGCAACACAGCAAATAAATGTACAGTTTAAAGCTGAGACAGGCAGTTTACTCTTGGTGTCATCTGGCAAAAATTCCATAATTACCTTTTTGTAAATTGTAACTCGGGAGGTCTGACAGAATATTGGACTTCTGCACCTCTCCTTGGCTCTGTATTCAGGCTTACAAAAATAAAGATCCCCATGGGACTTTTCAGCCAATCACAGGTCATTTTAGAAAGTGTGTGTTACTATTGGCGGCTCTATGCTGTGCTTTTTAGCAACAGGTGACGTCGCTGCGAGCTGATAGGCTGTGGCAACTAATGATTTGCCATAAGCTCTATAACTGGCCACTGGTGACTTGACAAGCTGAGTTGCAGCGACACCGTCAGCTGGCTTGAGTCAAGCTGAGACGAACCAGTTTGCACCTTCGCAACAATTGTTTTGTCTTGTTGTTAATCTTGGGTGTAAACTGGCCTTAAAGAGACAGCAACAACAAACAAAAGAAAACATGAGCCAGAGCAAAAAGAGGAGGAGGAGGGTGCAGCGGAGTTGCTTCCTTGGGAGTCTCGTGCTACAGCTAGCTGGATTTTTTAGATGTTGACTATTTCATCTTTAACAGCAATCCAGGGAAGCAAAATGCAGCTTCACTGAGGAAAACTGCTGATGGTAAGCTTCATGAAAGTGGATGAAGTGTGAATTCGTTAAATCTACTGATCTTTCAAAATAAGATAAACTGTTTGGATAAACCGTTTAGATAAACATTTCAGAGTTTAGGTGAGAACACACCTTGACTGCGACTTGTAGTGGACTTGGTTCACCTGGTATCCCCACTGCCAACCCTTCATAGACTTCACCAAAGGCACCGTGACCCAGACCCCTGTAGACACATAAACACATATTATTTACAATTACACCCATATTTTGGATGTTGAGCCAAAACCTACAAAAGCAGTGCAGCAGGAGGACATGTCCTAAACCTGTGTTCAATTACTGACTGTCTGCGGAGTGCAAAGAACAAAAATCAAAAGAAGTAATTTCTCTGAAACTGCTCTGCAGAGGAAGTAGCTCCAAATGAGTGGCTCTCCAACTTTTTGGCCCACAGAGACAAATAACTGTCTCTGTGTGAGATCCTGCTGCAGATGGCAGACTGTAGAGTGGCAAACTTTGACACCAAATTATAGTTTTGATTTCCCCCCCTTGCAGCTATTTCAAATGATTCATAACTTGCATGAATTCAAATGCTGAAAAATATTCAGCAGTCTACGAGAGAAAGAATTTCTCAGGATGATTAAGAGCCAGAATGATAAACTGGTGGACTATAAACACGTGAAAGATGCATTAAAAATTGAAAAGAGACCTGCACAAATGATTTCTTTGCCGCTGGGATCACTGCAACAGACCCACGCACTGTGAGATTCCACACTTTAATATTTCAGCCTTTATTTAAACTGCTACCTCTCACACAAGGCTGCTCCTCAGACTGCAGCATATTTCAATAGTGTGCGCCAATGCATTTACACTGAAGTTCCAGTGATATTGTAGTATTTGTTTACAAGTTTTACTTGAGTGGTGATATTGAGATTTTTAGGAGTGGGGTCCACAGTGGCTACAATGGTCATATTTCTGTTTATTTCCATGTATGCTGAAAATATATCTAAAGTTTAATGGTTTATTTTTGTTTAAATTCTAAATCTGAAAACTTAACAGACAAAACAAGGTCACATCCAAGGGCTACCCTCTTAAAGTCAAAGAATCAGTCAGAAACCCCTCAGCTAACTGAGATTCTTCAAGTCAAGCGACCGTTTTTTAGTTTGTTTCCTGTCAGTTGGTGCTTTACAATAACAAGAAAAGCAGACAGCGGCAGCTCTCCCTCCCTTGACTAAACTGAGTAACATTGCTTCTGGTTGCACGGTTGTTTTTCCAAACTGTGTGTGTGAGGGGCAGCCTGCCCTGCGGTCACCAGGCCTGTCCGGCTTTTTTATTCCTCTCTGCAGCCCAGAGACACAGCTGTGACAGCTGAAGAGGTCAGTCTGTTTACTGTGGAAACTACTGTTTACATCAGCAGTGCCGCTGGCTGTTTCTTTTTACCATTCAACCGGAAGAAAAACAAGGACAGCACCAGAGAATACAGCCCTGATCCTTCACTTATACTGTGCTCATAGTGCTTCAGAATTAAAATTTAACAGTAATGTTGATTTCATTGTCGTTTCATCTTATGCTGTGTTCACACAGGATGAGAGTAAAACCATTTGTGCAAGGGAGTTACATGTAAAGTCAATGTAAAGACATGATTAGACGCCAGTTATTGTTGGGTGACTTGAAATGCGCAAATTGTGGGACATAAATTGAGTGAATTGTGCGGCACGAATGAAGTGAATTTTGCGTTATTTGCTTATTCACGAGAGTTGAAAATTTTGAACTTTCGTGGCCAATTTTCACTGCAGAAATGGAGAAGAGACCTATTTCACTAATTTAAATCAGCATGTGACTGTACAGTAAATATGAATCGATTTAATAGTAACCCTGCTCCTATAAAGGGCCTGAATTTTCTATATTTCATATTTAGTATACTGGAGGGATATTCTGGCACCGGCCCTCGAGAACAGGTCATTAAACAGGGTCCGGGTGAGCCTGAAGTAGTGCTGGAAGAGGTTGTCATTCAGGTGCAGCAGGTGGTGGAGTTCCCTGAACTGTGTGTGCCTGTGGAGGATCTGATGGATCAAAACACGGCAGCATCTGGATCTCTGAACTGACCTTCTACAGCAGGTGCAAAGCAAAAACCCTCGCAATGAAGTCAAGCTCAACCAAGTGCTTCCCTCCTTGCAGAAATTTGCATTTTTTTAGTAATCGAATTACACTTGAAGTCAGTTATTCGCACGAATGAAATGACAAACACGAAGTATTCTAGCGTTCAAAATCACATGAATAAAACAAGTAAATTATTTCGTTGTCGCCTGGGGTGAACACACAGTTAAAAGGCAACCCTGCTGATTTTTTAACCTTATCTCTATCAATCCCCATGAGGAATATAATGTAAAACCCAACAATATATTTTTTTCAATTTTGTCTGTGTCTCTGGGATGCGACTTCAAAATCTTTTGTTCTTCCTGGAACCAGAAAGAACCCCAAACTGTTTACCCCTCGTCTTTCCCCTTGCATTTCAGGTGAGCCAGCGCCATGTTTGCTTTGAGAGGATTTTCTGATTCTGGTGGACTAAAAAACTCCTCGTTATTGAAAACTACACAATATTAAATAAAATAGATGTTCCAATTCCAATGGATAACAACCTTGGAGACTTGGCAAGTACTGTTTTTTTTGTGATGTAATGCATCCTGGTATATGTAGGCACTGCAAGAACGAATGTATGAGCAGGACAACTCAGAAAACTCAGCTTTTTCTGTCAATATAGCACCAACTGAGGTATTTATTGTTTTAATAGACTGCAGTTACGACCAACATTGATTGGACATTTACATGACAAGTGGTGAATTTTCCCTTTAACTGCGTTAACATAAAAATATCAGGGTAAGCCAATCAGAGGCAGAGCATGGCGGGTCTTCTACAGGAAATCTGTTAGATCCACGATCCATAATAATGCATCAGGGATGCAGGATGCATACTGAGCAGCATCACTGCTTGAGTCTGTGATCTGGCTTCAGATGAAGACAAGTGCATTAAACTCATCCTGGATTTGTTTATGACGGCCTTTTCTAATGATGACATTATAACATCAGTTATGGAGCTTTAATCTGCGCCCTTTTACCTGGTGAGGGAGATGTTACGCCGTGGCACTTCCTTCAGGTCGTTGACTGATGCCGTCTTGCCAGCGAAGCAGTAGTTGGGGTTGTAGTCTGTCATGATGGTGGAGGCTCGCAGCTTACTGAGCTTGCAGTCTGGACTCTGCAGCTCCAGCTGAATAGACTGCAGCTCTGTGTGTTTGCGCCTGTACACTGATGCAATGAAAATGAAAGGGAATTTTACTCCATCGCTGAGAGATCCAAACAAACAAAACCTTGAACCCATCTTCTTGTAGAAAATGATTACTGGCAGCCGAAGCACACAAAGTGGAAAACTTGTACCGTTATTATTTCTCTAAAGACCTCTTTGCTTGTACAACAGCAATCTTTATGAAATAGAATTCCTTTGTGTTTGTGAAATATTGATTCCCGCCGATCTGATGCAGAATTTGTTTTTCTAAAATATTCAGACACTAATAATAATGTGTTAGAACTCAATCATCAACAAATAAATATATCCTGTAAATGTGCACGTGTGAAAATAACAGTCACATGTTCTGTTTTGGCAAACATGGCAGCAGTATGCACAGAAGTTACACCTTGCTTCCTAATACTGCAAACAAATTCACAAATATACACAAAAACACTGCTCTCTCTCTTCCCCTCTGTCTTTCTCTCTCGCTCACACACACTTTACAGTGCTGGAAGCCTCAACCTGGGCTCAGAGCGCATTAGTAGTATGGAGAATTGTTTGTGTGTGTATATTTATGTATGTATGCTTATGTGTGTGCCAGGGAGTTATTTATTTACCAAGTGCCTTGTAATGTACGAGCGCTGTCAGCTGCCGGCTGAGCAGCCATCCGTCATTAGCATGTTTCATTCATCACTGTGGTCCTCCTACACCTCCTCTGCTCCTGCCTCGTCTGCTGATGTGTGTGCGAGAGTGTAGGTGGGAGCCTGGCTGTGTACGTCTGACTGCATGTATGAGAGTGAGCGTAGGTGTGTGAGGGGGAGATGATGGCTCAATGAGTGCATATGTCTGACTGTAAAAGCCTGAAAGCAGGCGGGCAGACAGATGTCTGCCCTGGCCATGGGGCTCGCATTCTGACAACAAGCTGCTAAGGGCCGTCTGAGAGGGACCGGGCCAGATACCGGACAACCGTGTGTGGGTGTGAGTGTGTGATAGAGGTAGAGAGAACATCTGTCGACTGTATGCATATAAGAGAAAGAAGAGTTCTTGAAATGTGAACCACTCCACTGTCTACTTCAGCTCTCTCACTTTGTCTGTGCTGATGTTGGGTTGCAGTTCTCAGTGAATGATTAGGATCATTATTAGTCACAATTTGCATACGAATATGAGGTGTAAGCAGTACACTAGAAAATTATTAGTCTCCTCTGATCTCAAATTGTTTCAATCTGAATAATTGTATAACAGAAAAAGAGGTTTATACAACAGAACATGTTTTCTTTTTTCATGTTCAACAACTGATCCAGTGACTTCTCAGATTCAACTTTCAGCCAAATCAAACATGCTTGTTAAAATAAGTGGCAACCTTCAGGGCTTAAAAAAATGAAGCCAATACAAAGTACCAAAACTGCAGTTCCTTGAATGACCACTTGAGGCTGGCCCCACAAGCCAGTCAATCCTAATAGAGCCCTATCTAAATGCCCAAATTACAGACAGAAATAAACATGTTTACAGTCTGGAACACCAAAAAAAAAACAGCATTAGTTTCAGGACAACTGTACAAAGGCTGAATTTCATGCACTCAGTTTTTTTTTTTATTAATGCTTAGAGTTATGCATAATTTAGGGTTCTGCAGCTTTGAGTGAAAACAGCTTCTAGCTGTCTGCTAGGCATCACACAGTCAGTTGTAGCAATGTAATTTCCTCCAAGGCTCCACCCTCTCGTCCAAGATGCAGTTACATCTGGCTCCAAAAAAGACCATCACAAAATGATGGTCCACAAACCACTGGGTGATGTCACGGTTGCTCCGTCCTTTATTTAATTTTACAATAACAACCGTCGGCCGTGGCGAAGGGTGTGAAAGGTTGAGTAATTCTAATTTACGAGAAAGTTCCTTCGAACAACCCGATGGTCTGTTTAACAAACTGCGGGCCTTAACAAACACCCCATTCACACCTGGTATCAAAATGCAACCCGTATACGGGTGAGTTATCGAGATAATGAGCGATCCAATCCTGCCTTTGCATTTACATTTACCTTTAAACGCGTTCCTGTTATCCACATTAAGATCGGATCTCTGTCCTCCAACAAAAGCTGCGTGTGACTGAGTAGCTGTTGCACAAATCAGCTGTAGGCTGTCAACATGGCAGGTGTGTGGTCATCAGAAATATCACTACTTCATGGCCTATTTTTCTTTGTCTCTGTTGAGGAAGGGGTCATTTTAGATGCTTTCTCTCTGAAGCAAACAGAAAAGACGATGGACACCATTTGCAGTAATTTCAGTTGCAGTTACTCTAAGTGCTGCGACAATTAACTGCTCTCTGAAGGAGCGAAAGAAGTAATGACTGGTGGGCTTGGCAACACTCGGCAGTTTTTGCACCGTTCAGTGCAGATGTGGCAGTCACAGGTCAAAGCAGTTTACACCTACATGACATGTAAACACAATGCGAGCCAGACTACCTTCAGATGTGGTCTGGCAGATCCGATCACATTCTGATCATACCGTGTTTACACCTCGCATGAATGTGCATTTTTCCATATCTGGAGAACTGGTTTTTAACCCAGGTGCAAATTGGGTGAGAGTATCTCATCCTTTTTGATTAAGAGTCTACATATGCTTCTGTCTAAGAATTTCTAAGCTGTTAATGACTGTCACTGGCAAAATTATTCCAATACAATGACTGTGCCAGCATCAGAAAGATTTCAACTTCAACTAATGCTCATAATGGTAATAACTCTCAGAAGCTTATCAGAAAAGTACCCAGTCTAGCTCTACTGCTCTTTACTTTAAAAAGGTCTTGTGATGTAAACATGAGATGAATGCTTTAGTTTGTTTCTGATGGCTATTCGACAGATGAAGGGTTTTGAAGGGTAGCTGTGAAACATAATATAGTTTTTTCCACAGTTATGGCCTGTTTTATTCCCGACATTTCAATCATAAAATCATAAAATTTGATCACATTTCTCACATTTCAGCCCTCGTGCCATGCATCAGGTCAAGATTAGGAATCCAAACTGACTGATGTGTGTCATTACTCACTTATCATGACCCCGGACACAGCCAGCAGCAGGGCAGCGATGAGGGCCGAGGTGCCCACGGAAAGACCCAGCGCCAGGTGTGAGAGAGACGGCTGTTGAGGCTGCTTGGACACCTCTGCAAGACAAGGGGGAAACAGCAGTTGTTATCTTCCCCGGAGGAGTATTAACATTCACTTCACCATCCTGAGCCCCAACTTAATTAATGATGTGAAAGCGATGACACAACAGAGCTTAGGAACAGCGACGGCCGGTGCATGTCAATTCCTTTTCAGAGGCGAGGGGAGATCTCATTTCACTCGTCTGAGCTGAGGAACAAATCTGCACACTGAGAGAGACCGTGTTGAGACGGTGACCTTTTCTGACCTAGCATCATAGAATTATCTGCTGCTTGTCATTACAGAACAGGTTTGCAAATCATAGGGCAAGGAGACACTAGGTCATTAAGATATCATTGAGATGGTAATAGCCTTGTTATTTTGCTTCAAATTAGAAAATGACATTCTGCTAGAAGAATTCATTTTAGATCTACATTTATATATTCATTAGTCAGCCAAGATTACTAATCAAAATTGCAGAGGCAGTTCTCGGTCCACAGGGGTTTGTCTACATTCCTTTGTTACGGTTTAACACGGGAAGAAGACAAGGCATGACTGATTTTTTTGTCAGGGTTGTCATGGTCTAATTGGCAGAGCAGGTGCATGAACTTAGTCTAATTTAGCGCATTATGAAATGCGTTCATACAAATCCGCTGTACAATGTCACAACATGAGAAACCAGGTGAGGCTTTTTATCCTAAAGCCTTGACTTGACAAGATAAAGAGCTTTTATCTGACTGTAGCTCAGAGATTAACTACAATCCACACTGCAGCTAATACTGCCATAGGTGTATCCATTTTCATTAGCAGGTTAGCTTATCGTACCGATTCATAATTCCTATGAATGATTAAGACACTGTTAAAAAACCTTTCCTCAGATAAAGACTCAATGAAGCGCTGCGCCTCCAAGGCTTAATTACTTTTGCAGATTAATTTGTTATCTGTTCTCATAATCACAGTCTATTACAATAACATTTAGTCTAACTTCGGCTTGACTTCTACATTTGAATTTATTACATGTATTTATGTGGAAGAGAGAGAAACAGATCACGGTTCTTCGTTATAAACTGTGGAGTATATGTGTGTGTGTGTGTACAGGACTTCATGTCAGACCTGTAGCGTTGATGCAGGACTTTCCGTCCGGTTCCAGGATGAGGCCATCATCACAGTAGCAGACAATATTATCCTTGATCTCGTGGCATTCACCGCTCTGACAGTGGCTGCAGTTCTGCACCGGACTGATGATCACCTCACCATCCCCTTCCATAGCTTTAGGCATACACACACACACACACACACGCACACACACACACACACACACACACACACACTAGAGCAGCACAATTAGTCCCCTGTTAAAACTGTGCCGGTAGCGGAACTTGTGCTTGGGTGGATGGGAAGAGGACCTGTAGGGAGCTCTGTGTGTGTGTGTGTGTGTGCATGCGTGCATGTGTAGTGTGTGTTTTGGAAAGGGTTAGTTTAACAGAAAGGATTCCTGTGAGACAAACACAGCAGCCTTGTAACCTTTATAACCTGGCACTTTGACGAACGCATACACACCTACTGTAAAAGTGCCTGCACTGTTAATCCTAACATGGCCCTTGCCATATATTTCACTCGCCAGTTTTGTGTTCGTGTGTCTGTGTGAGAGCAACATCTACCAGACACACGAACAGATCAGCAGAATATTATCTCTATTGTCAGCAGACGTCCATTCAGCACACATTTAGTATAGGACAATAGAACAGGATGCAGAGCTCAAAATAACTCAATTTTGATATATCCTCCTCATTATTTCCTCCCAAAATTATTCTTTAATATATCTTTTTCTTTGGTTTAAATTGAGGATGGCAGAGAATAACTTCCCAGACGAAGAGTCTCCACAGCATAGGGAGGGGAAGGCAGATCAGTATGTCTGTTGAGGGATATCAGTTCTTAACAGACCAGCAGAGCTAACTTGATGATTTTATTGCACTTCTCACAAAGGCTCATGCATGTAACTTGGTGAGGCTAACCAGATCTCGCTATCATGCCTGATTCCGCATGTCTTTGCACACTGTTTGTATGCCAGCGAGATATATCGACATAGTCTGTTGTATTTTGACCAGCTCCCCTTTATCTATCAGTCTCTCTAAATGTCTCTGATGGAAGAAGAGCCAGTTTTGAGGAGCTGTGAATCCGGCTGGAATCAATAATACAATAATATAGTGTCAGGCTGGGGGGATGGCGGGCTGTCGAGAGGAGGAGAAGGCTTCCCAATCATGCGTGCCTGGAGTGAGAAATGATGAAATCAAAGCTGCATCTCTTCCTCAGTCCTCCCTGTTTGTCTTTTTTACTCCATCAACCCCTCCAATGGTCTCTCTCATCATTCTCTCTGTCTCTCTTCAATGATTGTGTCCAATTTCCCCACATGTGCATTGAATACGATTAGATAGTAAATATGGGGAGACGACATGATGCATGAGGCAAGGACGTTTCTGCTGTTACAGCTAAATGTGAGGCAGGAAAAGCTTTACGTTTTAAAGCTGTGCGAGCGCGTGCGTGCATGTGCACGTCCCTCAGTGTTTGTAGCACCATAAAATGAACGGTGTGATGGCTTGTCTCTGTCCCGCAGTGCACGTCATGTTTTATGGATGAGAGCTAAGCCTTTGCCAGCTAATCCAAGAGGTATATTAGTCTACTGTAGTTTAGCTTTATTAGCCCACAGCAAATCCTCAAAGCATGTTAATACCCACATCATTCAAAAATGTTCATTTCCATACATACACCATTTGACTAGCAACATACATAACCTGCTGTATTAGCAGTTCATCCATTAGTGCATCCATTCATTTTACCAGCATGATACAAATAAAGTTGGTTTAAATGGCACACTTCAGTTTGGAGCTCCTGCACATTGGTCTCAATGATGAATGAATCATTTGTGTTGCCTTGTAGTTTGTAACTGGCTTCTTCATTCCCCTCCCCATATGGTATGAGATATAAACGTAGACGTTATGCACCACACTGCTCTGCGCCATGGTGGGAAAGATAAAGCAGTGACAGTGCTGTGCTCTGCAGGAAACACACAGCAGGGTTTGCTCTCTCAACATCTATCAAACATTTAGTCTGCCTTCGTCCTGCAATGTCACAGTATGTCTCTTAACTGTCAGACACAGAATCCAGATTAAAAATACCACAACAGGCTCTCATGATGTCTTGGGATTTTTTAAAAAGAATCAAGCTAACACCAGGCTGATCAGATGAACACAGAGTAACAAGTGCTGCTCAAGGGACCCTTGAGAAGGGAAGGAAGGAAAAGTGTTGCTGAATAGGCATGGCGTTGTACAAAGCTCATGACACTGTACAATTCAGATCACTCCTTTGAACATTCCTTAACTTCAAAGAGGGGAAGTCTATTAATTATTAGGGGCTGGAACAAGTGCCAAAAGTGCTGTGTCTGTCGGTGAAGAAAGTGACAACTGCACTGGAGCAAAGGTTTTACTGTATT
>JAQLOL010000007.1:22008198-22018510 GCA_029783665.1 Naso thynnoides | reverse complement strand
GATATGGCTCCAATTAAGTGTTTTTTTTCTTGGTTGAATGAAGAAAAAATAACTTTGTTAAACTTTCCTAAAGAGACAAGCATGAGAAAGACATTGATAGAGTTTCTGTTTCTTGTGGATTTATTCCGTGTGGATTTATTTACTTTCTCAACATAAGCACATGAGCTAGATGAACTGCAGAACTGTGAGAAGCGCAAGTGGTAAGTAACTTTTTTATCAGTGTCCTAGCTGTGTGTATTTTGTGTCAGTAATCCAGCAAATAAGGGTTGTAAGTACAGCAGAGTGCGGAGGTGCGCCCGGAGGAGGGAAAGGGGGAGGAGGAAGTTACACTGACTGTTTCGAGAGACAGCAGGAAATAGAAGGAAGACAGAGGCCACAAGTCACAGTTTTCTAAAGATCTACAGACTTTACTGTTCAATCAGTTATGTCTAGCTGCTCTATAGGAGTCCAAAATCCAAAAACCCGAAAATGATCATAATATGTCCTCTCTAAGGAACATTTCAAACAAGTTCCAACAGGAAAAGGGATGACAAAAAATTGTGAAATGCTCCAAAAACCATTCTTTGGAAGATTCCACAGGTAAATAGGTTCATTGGACTTAACATTTTCTTATTTAAGCAATTTCCCCTTGGGAATAAATAAAGTAATTCTGATTCTGATTCTGGAAACAAGTGAGAGTATCATGATTGAGTATAAAAGAGAGCACTGAAAAACCTCAAAAGCAAGTATTGGGCGAGCTGTTATCGCTTTTTCACCACTTTGTGAGACACATGATTGAATTAGGTAAACAGTTTGTTTGCACAAGGTCACATTTCACATTACATACAAACCATACAAGGTGAGTCATGCCGATGTGCGTCATAATGTTGTATGGAAAGGCTTTTTTTCATCAGACTCTTCTCACCTTAGACTAGATGAATTTACTGATTCTAGCTCAAGGTGTGTTAAGCAGTGAAACTCTCTGCTTAACACACCTTGAAAGAAAGCCTGCCGGCTCCCTGCTTGCATCACCCAACTGCTCACACTGCTATAAAATGTTTAAAAGATTTTTACAACATCGATTACTTAATTCAAATTGAAAAAAAAACAAAACAATTTTCTAAATTGTAAACAAGTGAGCAGGGACAAATCAGTCTACCGTGAATTAGTTATTGGCTGTCTGTGAAAGCTTGTTCTGTTTAAGTAAGCAAAGAAAATGCCCTCATCTGCAGGATCTATTTTTTTCTCATCATTCTGTTAACGGCTTTATAGGTGCAAAGACTTTAATCTTATCTAAAACAGTAGAAAGGTCTTGAAGACAGAATACAAATGTCTCTGTGTAGGTGTTGACTGCATCCATCTCTCCTTTTCCCCCAGAGGCAGAGCTCTTCTCTCTGTACTGACACGTTCACTCTGTGCAGGAGGTTTAAGGTTTCCTTTTAAATGATTAGCTCTTGAAATTGTGACGCACAAAATGTAACTTGCCGAGGTTACGTTTGAATTGAAGACTTTAAGGATGTGCACAGACATCTCCCATCACAGGAGAGGAAGGTGGAAACACCTCACTAATGCCGAACTTTGCACGGATACACATCATGCATGTCAAGGTCTGACATTTTAGGGGCGAATCATAACCTTGACACACCAGATGGTTTGTTACTTCTTGGAAGTTGTCCCTCAAAACTGTTTGGAAAAGGGCAGGAACAAAAAATATTTGGCAAGTAAATGGAAGAACTATCAGTGTATCATCATCTATTATGGACTAACTTTAACCAGTCAGATCAACCAACCATAAAACATGGTGGGAGAGCACAACCAGTAGGGCCAGTGTGTAAATCAAACTGCCAAAGCCAGTTCAAGTGGAGTGAATAAATCTTTTCCATTGAGAAAAGCCTTCAGTGCTGCTATGTGCTTTTCTTTTTAATGAAGAAATACTTTTCAGAACTGATATTAGTGATGCTATAGTAACATTTATGCTAGGCTCTTTAGGAGCTGCTATCGTTCCTTCCAACAAACTCTTGCTGGTCGTCACATCTGACCAACTCTCGTAGCTTCCGGTAGTTCCTCATAAGGAACTCTGGCAGGTCCAAACCACTATTGTTAAGTCACAAGCACGTATCTGAAAGCCTCTGCTGAGCCAGTGTTTGGCTTGTCCATTCAGGGCTTCTGTAAAAACAAGACTGTGCATCTTGAGGCGTTTTCAGGCCAAACAGTTCTAGAAACTATTTGAGGAGAACTGTCCGCTGGGGAGTTCCTGGGGAACTAATCATCTTTAAAGACTTTTTCCTGTTGGCATTTGCACTGCCAAAAGAAACCCCCTACGTAAAATATGTAAACTGGCTGGCAGTTGGTCATAGATATATACATGTGTATATATCTATGGGCAGTTGGTATGCCACCATCAGCGCTACACAACTTACAACGTAATTTTACAACAACAACAACAACAAATAAAGGCTAAAGTGACTGCATTACTGCTGTATCATGAATCTCAAGTTGAACTCCATTAAATCTCAGCGAAGATACAACAACAAAACAAGTCGACCTTGTTACGAGCTCTGCTTTGTATTTTGTGTCATCTTGAAAATACGGCTGTCGAGTTTTTGAAAATGGCTTTTACCGATGCTGGCTCCTGAGTTTGACCAATCAATGTACACTTACATCACCATAGTTCCTCATCTGCTGCGAAAGTACCTACTCTGGAGTGGGAGCTAAAAAATTTCCTCGAAATGAAGTTCTATGAACAATAATAGCTGATGGGAAGTTCTTAGAATTAAGTTCCTTGAACTATGAAATGGTTTGTGCAGTCCGAAAAACACCCATGAGTGACTCTGGCTGAGAGACCTGCAGCCACTGAGGACATGAACAGCTAATTTAATAAAAACACAACAATCCTTTTTCTCTAGCTAAATACATGCCACTGAAAACATAAATCTGAACTTTACATTCATTTTATTTTCTGCTAGTCAGTCCCCTAAATCTTACACACCAGACCTTAAAGCTTTCTGAAGTACTTTTTACCATTAATTTTACTTAAGTCCCTTCTATGCACATGAAAAATAATATATTCTTTTTCATGCAGATGGATCAAGTGAGAGTTATTGAAGCTCTCCTGGCCTCTGATAGCATGCATGTTTATTTCAATGCCAGGCAGCATGTAGTGATGGCAATATGGTGGGATGATTGTGTAGTCCTATCTGTATTATTCTTCCTCTCAGCAGCCTGTATTCAGTGGACCGGGCACTGTATTGCAAACGGGTCGCCTTTGTCAACATTAATGGAATAATGTTTTTATCCTTTTTTGGGTTTTCAGTGCGCACAGCGGGGTTGTCCGGCGTCGCTTGCTGTTTTCATTTCAGCTTGAGAATATGCCTGTGCACTTCAAGCTGAGAAGGAAATTACTGGCATGGACGCTGTGATTACAGCTTCGAACCACAAATGCCCTTAAACCCGACCTTTGCACAGAAGATATTCTTTTAAATGATCAAATCATAGATATTACAAGTTGATATTCAAAGGTAGGCCATCTCTCTCTTGCTTTAAGGAAGTGAATGCAACTTTGCAGGAATACATGCCATTTTAAACAGATGTATTGGCAAATGGGTAATAGAAATTTCTGATGTTTATTTAAATATCTATATATTAGGGTGTATTTTTTTAAAAATCAGGCTATAAAATAGGAATACTAGAAAGAAGCCAAGAAATTTTATTGTATTGTACCAAGAAAGAAGGTTTTTGGCCTATTTTGCACTATTGTTGTAACTTAACTTTTGCTTTGAAAAAAGCTATAATAGTGAAACTGAATATTGATAGAACTTCCCTGTGTATTTAACAATGAATACAAGCGAAGCTAGAACCATCAGGGGGCACCATAGGGCCACAGCATAATTGGCATTAAAAAAAAAATAAATTATCATTACTGTCAATATTATTAGTAGTAGGTAGTAGTAATTACTAAGTAATACTGTAAAACAGTATTATCATGTGTATTACAAAAATTCATTAACATTAATAACATAGCAAAATCTTATAGGTGAGACTACATTACACCAGTGCCACGTGGTTTTGACGGCACATGATGGTTGCAAAAAGAGCAAACATGTCGTGTTGTGCAGTGGGATGCCATCATTGTAAATCTGTCACCAAAGACCTTTAATGATACCTTTAAGAATACCATCAAATCACACTCCTTTCCATGCAAATCGCAGACATCTTTGGTTGAAAGCCCTCAGAGGAGATGAGTGGAATGAGAACCAGAAATACAAAAGCCCAACTTTGCAGTTCTCATTTCATATTGGGTAAATTAATGTTCAGTCAGCCAGTCTGTTGTGATATACAGAGACCATTTTACCACCAAAAGCGTCAGTTCAGTAGCCATCTCCATCTCTCTCGCCTTTCTGCAACCAAGAAACGCGTGCACCTGCAATGTTTACTTACATTTAATTGGTCTATTTACGGTGCTTGTCTAGCCTGGGCCCAGATCAGACACTCTGCCCACTCCTCTGAGTGGACTTTATTCCTTTGGTCGATTCTGAGAGGGAGGTGATTAGATTTTCCCTAACCCTCCCTCATTTGTTGCTGCCTTTTCAATGTTATACTTGAGAATGGTCATTATGTTGCCAGGGGGCGTTTCCCCCACTGTGGAGTGAGTGTGGAGAGAAGTCTGGCTAAGTGACACAACCGAAATCCAAAAATGTTTCTAAAAGCTGTTTAACAATCACATAGATGTTGTTGTATTGTGTTGTGATTGAGATTCTGACCCATCAATCATTGTGGGAAGAGACAAATAAATGTTTTATGTTTGAAATTGCATTACATTATTACTGTGAGTAGACACAGGACTGCGGGACCTAAAGCTACTTCCTGCTTCTCGCTGCCGAGGATAGACACGTCTTTTGATGACAGAGCTGCATAAAGCGTAGGCACAAACAGACATAGTGCTTTCTCTCCTACTTAGGCTAAATTTGGCATTTTTAAAAACTCATATGACAGACACTGGTCCTGTAACACGGCTTTGTTGGTTGAAATGTTGGATATTGCTCAACAAACAGCTTAGTCCTTCCTGTGGCTCCCCACCCCCAACACTCATTGCATAATCGCTTTTTCAGCCAAGAGAATCACAGTTTGACAGACCAAGAGAATCAGCGCTCAGTGGAGTGGGCGGGGTCTCTGGTCTGGGCCAGTTGTCAATGTTGAGCTGGTACAGCTTGTCTGCCATGATTGTGCTTGTCCACAGGATTATAGCTAGCTATCTTCTAGCATCTAAGTTAGCTAGCTTGCTAGCATCCAGCTAGCTAGGGTTAAGATATGAAAATGGGTGCTTTTTTTGAAAAGGAAAAAACAGATGAGAAGACTATCAGCCTACCTGACAAAGTATGGATTTACTGCTTCGAGGAGTTGTGAAAGACAACTTGGAAAGAAACCTTGGAAAGAAATGGGCTGGCTAAGAGCCTGTGTTATTTGGGGAGCCTTGGCGTGAAAAAGCTAGGGAATATTTGTCTTAGAATATCTCAGTGTTTTAACCAGCTGGGGCCACAGGAAATTGTGAAATTTAATAACTAAAAAAATTTGACCAAATTTCTGTCTGATTTGCAGCTGATATTCAATCTAAAGTCTATTTCCTTCGGATTAAATCACATAAACTTGGAGACAAATTGAAGAGTATGGCTGTTGCATGCGCTGCCTCGCCAGACAGCATCACTCCTATTAAAGCTCAATAGGAGAGAGAGATGTCAGTGTGCAATTTACCAGATCATTATAAAAAGCACTTTGCTTTTCCCATTTTCCTCTTGCTTTCTGTTTCTCTATTGAGCTGAGTGATAAAGGAATCTTGGATGATGTACCGATTGTCAACAAGTTTATTGCTCCAGCTAAAATTTTCAGCCAGACTGAGTTTTTAGAACCTGTTGAGTTTAAATGTACTTGAAGAATTGAGCAGAGGGAGTCACTAAATGGATTTATTGAGCAGTTCCTCCTCTCTATCTGGAGCTGTTTTAAATAATCTGGTGGTGTCAAAACTCCAGACTCCAAGCTCACCATGTCTGCCCACATCTGCTTTACATTTTTGCAATATCCGTATGTAATATCACAAAGTGAGGCATCTCATTCTCATCTTGCAGCACAGCACTGTCAAAAGCAAACCAGATCTGCGACAACAAAAACTACCTTAAAATGTCAATACCAAAAACTCTTTTACACGTTAACTTTCATTAAACAAGTTTGAAATGCTAATTTCTTCACTGCAGACTAGTTTGTCTGTGTTTTTCTCTTTCACTTTACCTTTCAGAGGATAGAGGAAGGGATCTCCCTCTGGGCCGAGGAAGGACGTGCCATCGTCGCCGTCGTGTTTGGGGTTGTTATCTATGGAGGTGTTACCACCTAGAGACCAGCAGGGCAAACACAGTGACAAAACCTCAGTGTCATCCTCATACTAACACATGGAACAGTACCAGACAAAAGTTTGGACCTAAATCACCCGAGCTAAACCCAGTTGAGATGGTTTGGGATGAGTTGGACAGCAGAGTGGAGGAAAAGCAGCCGACAAATGCTCAGCACCTCTGGAAACTCCTTTAAGACTGTTGGAAAACTGTTCCAGGTGACTACCTCATGAAGCTGATGGAGAGAATGCCGAGTGTGCAAAGCTGTCATTAAAGCAAAAGGTGGCTGCTTTGAACAGTCTAAAATGTAAAGTATATTCTGGTTTGTTTAACACTTTTTTGTCTACTACATAATTCCATATGTGTTCTTTCATAGTTCTGGTGTGTTCAGTGTTAATCTACAATGTAGGAAATAATAAAAATAAAGAAAAACCATCGAATGAGAAGGTGTGTCCAAACTTTTGACTGGTACTGTATATTTTACAGGAATTAGTCAAAAATATTTAAAAGCAAATTTCACATATCACCCAGATAGAAAGACAGGGATTGAACTGTCCACATAAAATGTGTAATCTGCTGTAATCCTAGTCTGATTTTCTCTGACTGTCCTCCCTTTTCTTTCCATATGTATGTTTATATTAACATAGCTCATGTTTCATCCTTGTGTCCCAATGCATCCTAGCATTAAGCTTATTTGCATTATGCCTGCCAGCCTACTTTCATTATTTTTATTCAGGTTTGTTTCTTTTCACGCCTTGTGCTGTGTACTTTCTGCTGCGGTTATGACCCAGTTATCTTCTGGGGATCATTAAAGTTTATCTTGTACAGCCTCCACTGTTAATACAAAGAAATACAAGGCATCATAGCTTAGTACTGTGTTTTAATGATGTACGGTCAAACCTAGAGTGACTCATAGCTGATTGAGACTGGACACACAGCTGATTCTTGGATTCGACCTGATCCCTGATGACTCTGCCACCCTGTCACAGTCACTACAAAGCACACATGACACTACAAGCAGTGCATCTGGGTCATACCTGGTGGCTCAAGACAATTTATTAAACCCTTTCTGTGTGGTAAAACCTTAGAAATCTCTTGGACTAACCTCTGTAGCCTCCACCTCCACCCCCCGACATACAGCCACCTCCGCCGCCCCCGAAGCCGCCGCGGGTCTGCCAGAACTTCTGACAGGCCTGCCCTCCCTGGCCTCCGAGCACCAGCGGTCTGCCGCCTTGACTGATGGGAACACTGTCGTTCCAACCTCCGCCTCCACCTGTCACCAAACACAACACACCTTTGATATGATGTGGTTATGTGCTGTGTGCTCAATCACTGTGTGACAAGGTAAGAGGCAGGGAGAGTGACATAAATCAAAGTTGTGGCAAAATGAAGCTTAACTGCAGGGGTCTTATTTATAAAAACATTCTTTAAAATGAATTCAGTCTTCAGATAATTCCCCCAAAATGTGCTTAGAACAGATTTAAAACTTACTAGCAGGTTCTAATAATCCCATTTGTAATTTACGCACTTGTGATCTAAAAATCTCAAATTAATGTCCATGTAAAGTGTTTTCAGGGGTTTATTTTTGAAAAATCTATACATGTTTGGAAATAATTGCTGAAAACATGAAAAGGCTGAGAAATATGCAGAACTGCATTCAGAATTAGAGCCTCAAACTGTTTTTCACCGGTCTCCTGTTCAGGATTTTTAGGGTGTGCTGAGATGGAAGCTAGATGACTAGTGCGGTTTCCAAGCATATGGCCCCGCCCAATGCCCCGCAGGTTGTAGTGATGGTATTTCATTGGCAGTTGACACTTCTAACGTGAGTGGCCGTGGTTTTAGCACTTGCAGTGGACATGCCTCCGACTTCTTTAGAGCAGAGAAAACTGCTTGACTTTCCATGATGTTGAAACCTAATTTTATGTACTTTGTTTTCCTTTTTAATCATTCAAATATTGCTATGTGGTTAATAATGCATTTTTTCAGTGGGGTGACAAACTCAGAAAAGTTTTTTTTTCTGCTTTACACAGACATCAAAGTGACACTGTGCAACTTTGACAACAACCTGTGGCTTCAAAAAAACGAAATTAAATGACACACATCACAATGTCACACAAAACAGCAATTTTAGTCAAACTGGGTCGTATTTAATAGAGAAAATGTCCTCTGGTTTTCCCACTGATGTCCTACGACTGCTCTGTCTGTCTGCAGTCTTTTATTTAACAGAGCTGTCCACAACATCGACCTGGTGCTGCAGCTGCAGCTTCGGTCTGCAGGCAGCCTGCATGTTGCTTTCAGGAACCTCCATGAATCACAGAGTTGAGGCAGAGCAGCCATAGGACATTAGAGGGAAAACTAGAGGACATTACCTGGCTTCACTAAAATGGCTGTTTTGTGTGACGTCTCTCAAGTTTTGTTTTTCAAAGACACGGGTTGCAGTCCAAGTTACATATTGTTGCTTTAACTTAAATGGATGGCACCTGCTATGTGATTTCCGCTTAAATGATGTCGGCACGAATGTGGGTTTAGTCAGAAAAAAGTCAACTATCAAAGGACAAAATAAACATGTTGTAAGACAAGATCACTGCAGTGGTAGAGGAGACAAAGTCAGACAACACATATTGAACACGAACACTGGGCTGACCGCCAAAGCCAAACAGTCTGGAAATGTGTTGCCACTGAATGAGTGAACAAGGTAGAAATACACAAATATGGCTGATACTGAAAATAAATAGTCTCACGTTAAACTTCAGAAACACACTGCAGTCACAAACATCAAAACTGAGAAAAAAGAACAGTCATGTATCTGCAGCAGGCTGCTGCTGATTCCTTACACCTTTAATTGATAAATCCTGTCACACTGTTTGTTCATAAAGCTCACGCAAAGTTTATCTCAGGCTTGGACTCATGTTTTTCCCAAACTGCAATACCTCTTCATAACCAGCACAAAAACACTCACGTCAAGTCTAGACTTTGCTTAGAGATAAAATCTGTATGTCTGTTTTATAAATGAGGCTCCGGGAATGTATGTATGTATGTCTATAGGCATGCACACACACACACAGTTACACAAAAAACACATATACACACACAGCAATTCCTACTTTTTGATAACAACACTGGTTCAAGCAGAGACCATGAAAACACATAAATCCCTCAAAAGAGAGCTGGTAACACGAGATTAAAGTTATAGCTAATAAAGTTAGAACTAATCCCTCCATATTCCCCTGCACTAGCCAATTTAATTTCCCCCTTTCATTTTCCTCCTTCTCCTGTGAAGCCTGAGAGATACAAACAAACAAACAAGTAAAAAAAAAAACAACAAAAACCCACATCTCGCCACACAGGCAACAAACCCTCCCAGACCTGCTGAATATTTCATTTTTCTTTCACCAAAGTTTCCTCAATAGTGAACCTCTGGCTTTGTGAAGATGTAAAAATCAATATCTTGTGTTTTCTGGGCTGCTCGTTAACTCGAGCGCATGAATTATGGAACCTGCAGTGAACATTACTGTAGCTTTGCATGGGCTGAACGGAGCATGTAGTTCTGCCCGGTAATGATTCGGGACAAAACGCTTGGCGTGAATAACCATGAGAAGGGCCAAGGCACATTCACTGGCACACAGAGGTGGAATGTGAATGAAACTTGTGTATTAAGATGGAATAAACACCTTCAGGAAAAATTAATGTGTTTTACAAGCAGGTATGCAAATACACATTTGTACTTCAGGCTATCTGTAAACTGGGATTACTACTCAGTGCATGCAGAGGGGCACAGGATAGACACAGTCGTCCTCATCATTAGTAAAGCCTTAAACATCACTGTACTGTAATGGTGATTCATCTGCTCTCATCTACTCAGTTATTTTTGCACGTAGCTGGCACACACACACACACACACACACACACACACACACACACACACACACACACACACACACACACACACACACACA
>JAQLOL010000007.1:21988577-22000850 GCA_029783665.1 Naso thynnoides | reverse complement strand
CTTTTGACAAGTAGCCAGCTTACACGTCATTAACAGTTAACAGTCCGCCGAAAATCACGCAAACTACAAAGAATACAACCGGAAACCAGGGCTTTTCCGGTACCGAGATCGCCCTACCTTGCCTACAGTCTGTTTATAGACACTAGATGCCACATGACCGAAAAGACTCACATTGGGACACGCGTCCTCTCCTTGCTGTCCCACCAGGATGTAAAGCAGCTCGCCCTTTTTCAGCAGGAAGTCTCCTGTGATGTAGACCCCATGTGACCTGCTCATGGCCAATACGCTTCGACCTCCAGCTGCGCCGTAGGCTGTGATCCTGGGGTTGAACAGAAGCAGATGCGACACACACAGTCACAACATGCACGCACAACAAATAAACCCTCATTAGCAGAATAATGGTCTATTATACAATGCAGGAAATGAAATGTTGGTTACATTTTTCCACTTAGTTATGAGAGGTCTTTATGAGCAAAGGTGATGATTTATTAAATGTGTATTCTAAGCTGTACTGTAATTGTTTTATCACTTGTACATTGAGGCAGATAAACAGTCCTTGCATAATGCAGCACAGACCATTAAATAGAATCCAAGTGAATTTGAAAACACTTTTTATTGTTGTTAATAAAGAATATTTTAACTTTGCAAGGTACATACTGAAGCAAAAATATACACGAAACATTGCACAGACTACAAAGTCTATGGAGATGTGAGCATAGAGAGGGACACACACCTTTGTAGCACAAGACGCTAATTTTGAAATGCTCCAGTTTTCATGCCAGGAAAAAAACAACAAAAAAAAAAACTTGATTGGTTTTTCAGAGCGTTTCGATATTTCTCATGGTGGTGGTGTGTGGTGGGTGGAGAGCGTGAGACAGAGAACGCTGCCCGGTGCTCAGTAGCTACCTCAGCTGTTTGCCTAATGACTTATGGGAGCTGCAGAGCACATATTCGTCTCCGCGGCTGTCTGTCAGCTTCATTTACAGGCTCTGCAAGCAAAACCAGGCCTGCATCAAGACCACAAGTGTGGAGTTTGTGCAGAGACAGGAGATGTTTTTCTAAAACTCCAGGCCATGTGTTAAGACATGGCTGTCCATGCTGTTGTTAGTTAGGTATTTTAAGATTCAAGGATTTTGGCTGAGCTTAGCGGTGTGTGTGTGCGCGCCTGTTTGTTTCGTGTCGATGTGGGAGGCCTGCAGCTTTTGGATCATTTTTGTTTGAACGGTCCAAGTCATATCCAAGTTAAACGCCTCATGTTGTCATGAATGCCCACAGGAGGAATATTGATCTCTGTGCAAGGTAGTGGATATTACAGCATTAATCCTGGAGCAGCACACAGTTTGAGGTCAAGGTGCTGAGGCTGATTGCTGAGGTATTTCGCAGGCCACCAGCAGAGCCGTGGAGGTGGGTGGTTTTGGGATTTTGGAGTTAGTGAATCATGCTATTTAACTGCCATTACTCCAGCCTCTGCTTCCTCCTCCAATAATCTGATAGTGATATTTCTCTGTTTACTTGTGAGGACTGATGCGCTTCTGAGACACAGAGGAGTGGAGGTGGGAGTGAAGAAGAGTCTGCATAGTGGTGAAAAATGCGACTTGCATAGTGTGCTGATGCCTCATAGAGTATACTCCAAGTATATGTACCTAATGATGCACTGAGACCTCTTAAAGGACCGTCCCAGTCTATTTTTGACTTCCTGTCACTAGCAGGGTTGCCCTATCTTTTACAAATTTTGTTAAAATTCAACCATGTGTGTAATTTAGCAGATTTATGTTGAAACAGGGTAAAGAAACACATGAAAGTTACTAGGTATAGATAATTCACTCTATTAAAGGGAACAACTGCGTTTATTTGGTCAAAAATCACTGGGGGTGGGGGGGGGCAGGAGTAGTGGACATGAAAGTAATTACACCTGGAAAAATAGTTCCTTACAAGTGCTGCCTTCCTTGCCCGAATATAAGCTTGAAGAAGGATTTTGACACAGGCGTCCTTTTTAAAGCGGTCACAAGGAACTTTCAGTTGTTGATTTCTAGCGACCCCTTCGGATAAAAGCTGTCGGGAAAGTCGTAAAGATCTTTGCTGGTGCGTGCCAGGCAGGCAGGAGTCGGCATAACACAGACAACATGTACATTTGTTTTGGAAGTGAGTGAAAGAGAGACCACAGGATGGATCGCAATGAGGTAATGTATTTACATGCGACAGAGAAATAAGTTATTAGCCAGTTGTATTGCAGTAATGTCACCTGAGACCTATTACCCCTATTTTCTGTAGACTAGCGTTACCCAGCCATTTGCATCAACGTTACATGCTAAAGTGCAAACTAACAGCCGTAGGCACAGAATATAATTACTTTATTATCATTGCACAGAACAACAGAATACTGCTGTCTTCCTGTCAACCACGCAACTTTTGTCCTCCTGGGTCAGTTTTGACCTGGTCTGGTTTCACTGTTAATAAAGCATGAAATATAAACTATCACCCAATTCTGTGTTACACCTTTTTAACCAACTCCAGTCCAATTCATTACCACAAATTTTACACTTTTTTTTTTCGAATTTATGGTCAATAAGCCGGCAATTCGATGAAAGAAAGCCATATTTCTGACATGGAAATATTTGAAACCGGGTCAAATTTGTCCCGAGGACAACAGGAAGGTTAAAGATAATAGTTTCACCAAAGTTTGTGGGGATTCAGACCCAATCAGGGGCGTTAATAGTAACTACATAAAAATAGCAGTCTTTTCGCTGTGGGTGTCGTTTGCTGTCACAGGAAATTTATAATCATCAGAGGAATCATGAGACTGTTTCATAAATACTTGGAAATTCTTAAAGGTTTTTTTAGGATGAAAATGGGTGGGGTTTCTGTTACCTATGTGGCCGATGTTGACAAGGACAAAGACAACAAAGAATAAGAAATACTGATACAGAGTGGGTGTTTAACCAGTAACGGTATGGTCTGATGGTTGTGTGCTCTGAGGCTTTAAACTCTGGCAGCAGCCTTACCTATAGGTGCCAGTTTCCGGGACCTGCCACATTTGAATTCCTTTGAAGGGCCCTCGAGTGCCAACTGTCACATTGACGTTGCTGTTCCTGTAGGAATTGAGGCACTGAGTGGGAGTTGGGCCTTCAGGTCCCACAGCCCCACAGGTATGAAAAATCCATTTTTTGGCTGCACATGAAGAAAAAGGGAAAATAAATAACATTTAGTAGAGCGCACAGCTGCAGAGACACACATCCTGTATTCAGTCACACATGCACTCGCGCAAAGTTAAAGATGATAGAGGCAGGAATTCACTGCGCACCACAGACTCATTACAATTTTGTTTGTCTCGCATTCATTTCACTTCAACATTCCCCACTGCTCCACTTTCACATCAATAAACGTCAAATATACAAATATGTGGAGCATCATTACATATTGGGTAGGCAAGCTCCAAAGTGTGAGCTCCTCATATGAAATGCTACTATCATCACATTCACAAGTGCAGCGGGGGACGCAGTGACAGGATCACAGGTGACCAACATTTCTCCTCATTTTCTCTGTAATCCCATGTGTCAGTGCTAATTGGAGTTCTTTTAGCACGTAATTAGCACAAGATTAGACTTGTCAGATGGACGTGGATGGACTTAACGCCGCAGTACTAAATCCTGATTCAAAGCTTGTGAACACAGAGCAGCGGGAAAGACAACAGGGAGGAAGGCGCTGCCGTCTCTCCCCCTCGCTCTTCTTTCTCTCTCCATGCGACTGGGAACGCTCGGAGACTACTTATCATTCACTTCAGAGCTCTGATGCAAACGTGACACCAGCTAGAGTCAAACTCATTCCGGCAACTAAACAACATGCATGATGGCTTTCAAAGCCTGTAAGTTGTGATTGCCACAAATGGTTTGTGATTGGGAACTTAAAGGCTTTTTGACTCTTTGCAAAAACAGATAAAGCTTGACCAATAAATGGTGACGAAATACACAGGAAAGTGAAGAGACAGCAAGTGTGTCAGGAGTGCAAATTGATCTTATTATTATGCTCTCACCACAACACATTTTGCTGCTCGAGTTGCCTGCTGTGTAGAACCTATCAGAGCTGAGACCAACAAACTGAGATCCCAGTATTTACTCACTAAAATCCACTCTCTCTGACTGAGGAAGATACCTGCAGGAAGCTTGCATTTTAAGCATGTGTGTACCTGTGCAAAATGAGAATTTGTGCCATTTTCTTCTTTTATTATCCACAATTTAGCTATGGGGAGAGATTGTGCTTACACAGGAGAAGAAGGAATGGGATTCTGGGAAGTAATCATTTTAAAGCCATGACAAAACATCCATCCAGAGAGCCTGTTTCTGTAGCTGCCAGTCCAAAGGACGGCAAGCATTAACCTGAATGAACTGCATGTCGAGCATCACATTTGTCCGTCTGATCCTCATGATGATTGGTTCAAGTGCACCCAGTCTAACTGCAAACATCTATTTGGTAACGAGCTGTCAGAGGAGACAATTGCAAGCCTTTAAAAACACTTTAGAGCACCACTGTGGTGAGAGAACGATTTAGAGTTCAGCCTGGTCTTAGCAAATGCACTCCCAATGTTTAAAAAAAAACAAAACACTGTTGTGGGGTGACTGGCTCCCATCCAGCAGGAATAAATTGATCCCTCAAGTCAGTATTTTCCGCACCCAACAAGGTAAAAAAAAGAGTTAAGACTGCAAGAAATAAATCCATCAGTGGAGCAGAAAAGCCCCCAAAGCCAAACAGTGCTTTAGACATAAATCCTACTGTACTTTGTAACTCTGAGAGGGCAATCAGTTAAGGTAGAATATGCTAAAAAAAAAGGGGAGAAAAAGATTTCTTGGCTACTTGTTATAAATAAGATCCTTGTTATGTAAATTGAGCTGGTGTTGGGGATAGTCATGTCTTCCTTGCGATCTCTCTCTCCCATCTCCCAAGGGTGCGGTTTGGTTCCACACTTCAACCCAGCGGATCGATTGTGTTGGTCCATCAATCCAGTGAGTTCTTATGCACACATACACACACAGCCACACACACACACAAACACACACATGGTCAAACCACCCAACTGGCGTAATGAGCCATTCTGTGATAGGCACTTGGCAGAACAAACAAAAACAAGATGTGCTCTCACAGATGATAGACTTCTCTAATAAGTGGTGTGTACATTCGTCATCCCCTCTGACCTGCAGCACGCACACACACACACACACACTGGATACACACTAACACGACTCTGGGGGCTCTGGCTCTGCCTGACTATTACATGAATCTCCTTTCTCTGAACTTTGCCACTAGTGTGCCATCATCATAACAAACACCGGCCTCCATCATAGAAAGAGGCACAGCTCTATATCAGGGCTTTTCAATTAAAAATTCAACTGGAACAGATTTTAAAACCGGGAAATTTAGCTGGGCCAGGCAATTTTCAGAGACTGGTAAGCAGCAGGAAATGACAACTTTTCAACCACCACAGATGAATGTAAAGGAAAACAAGCGATGTCAGTCCTTTTTTCCAATTAAAATACTGCAGTGCACTCATTGCAAATCCAACACATTGGTTTTTGGCATTTTGATTAGGAGGTAAAATAAACAAGTATTTGTCGTTTCAGACAGGGCCAACCCAACGGTTTTTATCGTCAATTTCACAATTCAAGGTTGAGAAAGCCATGTTTTTAAAAATCATATCATAGGACTACCACTGCTAGGCACACATTTTTATAACAATCTTCAGCATCATGGGTCGAATGCTGCCAGGCTATGTGGGGTCTTGCAGTGAAGGTCTGTAAGACATTCTGTGGGCTCATGCAAGTTGTTTTTCTTGGTTTTTCTCCTGCTTTTCTGGCTGGGCCACTCAGGGGTCGCTTCTGGGCTGCATGTGGCCCGCGGGCCGCCATTTGAATAGGCCTGCTCTACATAGTTTTCAGTGAGGAAGAAGAGAGAGTATTGAGTTTAGAAAATGCCTCCGATTGAATTACTGCACTGACAGCAATGCTCCTGCAGTTCATGTTTCCTCTGAACATTATTAAACAGGCCTGAAGTACACCATGTTCTTTAAAGATGACAAGGACCGTCCTCTCGCCAATCAGCACCCACTCAGTTTTGAATGAGACAAATGATCTTTGTGGAAAAAGGGAAGTTGTGTCAAACTATTGCAATGAATTCTGAGACATGAATTCTCTAATTGTTATAGTTTTTGGATTAAGCCACAGTTGTGTTAGCCTAGTTCCATCTCACTTCTTAGCCCACTTTGAGGAACAGTCAAGCCAATTAGGGCTTTAGAGGCTGGACTACGGCCACGTTCAGTCTGTCTGAACAGAGGCCGCCCTGCCATTCATTACAATGAAGCCAGTTGCAATGCAATCCCACATGGCAACTGGTGGATTATTTTTTACCGTGAATTTCATATTTTCTCGTTTTAGCTTGGGATTGTCATCACAGAATATAAAAGAACTGCCTCCATAATGACTTCCCACAGTCGTAAAATCCTGTTCCAGAGATTCATAAAGCCCTGCACATTGCTTTGAGGTCCGATTTACTCAGGAATCTGCTACTCAAACTGAACCTCCGAGATTTTGTCTGTGTTCAACAAGCCACACCTTCTCAGCCTCCTGTCATGTTTTCACGCTGATCAGTTGAAACGTCCGTTGGGAATAAGGACATACTGACGCAAGACATACACTGCGAAGTTTGCGAATCCACACAACTCGGAACACTTCATCTCAGAACCACTTGTGCTACTGTTGTCTGTTTGTTTTTGGAGTTTAGAGTCGAAAGAATTCTCAGTTTTCGCATCTCTCTTTTAACTGACATGCTGGTTGAGCACAATCTGCATTTTTGTTTGATAGACACGACAAATGTTAACAACCGCCACCGCAGCATCTGTATTGACTGAAAGAGACGGAGACGGGACAGTTAAGGCAGTCATGACTGATCAGTGCCTGCAGGGTAAAATAACTCTGCCAGTCAAACAGAAAATGAAAAGACAATTCAATCTGGCTATCAGGATATGAGTTAGCCTCAGTTTGACATGATTTACAAAACAAGTCTTCTCAACAATAACTGTCAAACAAACACCGAGCATCTCGCAGTTGTTGCTTTCAATTCAGGCATTGACTGCACCACTGCTTTTCATTAGAATAAAATAACTTTAAATGAGTGTAATAAAAGCACAATAAAAATGCATGTGATAACTAGTTTTCGCATGCAGAATTTCCACATTAACCTCGAAAGACAACGATGAGCACCACCAAAATACTTCAGGTTAAAACACCAACAAGTTGACTTCTCATTCTGCGCTGCTTCCCTCCTTTAGCGTGTGTAATGACCCTCCTTATCCAGTGACAGTTGTCCTCCGTGGCCCTGCGATTACAAAGATGGATCAAGGCTGGCATGCCATGAATGGCTCTGAATGCTAAATACAAAGCTTATGAAGCACAAGACTCCAATTAATTACAAAAGCCTGTTTTGCGTGGCTCTGCTCATTATCAGTCTCATATCTGTCTCAGTGGCTAATGTTTTCCCCTCCAAACCAAAAGTACCAACAACTAGCTAACTGATAGCCACAGGCCAGTGATGAACGAGTATATGCGGAATAAAGCACAGACTCACATCTCCACTCTGCAGCTAATTAGCGAGCCTGTAATTGGCCAAAACTCCTTTCCCGCGTGGAGTGTTCAGAGACCAACATCTGCCGTCAATTACTTTCAAGAGCCAATGGGATTGCTTCCATCACCATCCCATCCATCTTTGATTTGATGCCAGTTTCTCCTCAGTATTGGCTTTTTGTTGTTATCGGTTGTTGTTGTCTGAGCAAAAGTGGAACACATTGATGTGAAAATGTGCGTCTGTTCAGAGAAACTGATGCTTGCACATCCTGCTAGACTTGTGATAAGGTATAAAAAAGATTCTTTTTGCATTGTTTTTTTTGTCCGATTAATCTAAGCCAATCACACACCTATAAACACACACACACACACACACACACACACACACACACACACACACACACACACACACACACAAGCTGTAATACAGTGTATGGCTTGAGAAAAATAAGCCCGCAGCTCATCTTGAGGTTAGCGATGCGTTCCTTTCCCATCAGGAGAGGTAATCACAGAGAGAAAGGGAAACAAGCTCATCCGCTGTAGGTTGACTTTTTCACTTTCTTCCCCAATTCAACTTGATGAGTCAGCAGTGAGAGGCGGGTGCCACGCAGTGGGGCCACGGTGAGAAATAAAAGTGACTGTTGCCAGAAAAGTGAGGAATCAGTGGAGATGAGGGGAGGGAACGAGAAGAAAGAAAACAGTGGAGGTGAAGTCAGGGTGAAGGGAAAAAGAAGAGCAGGAGGAAGAAGTGGGACGACAGACGGAGATCAGAGGGAACACTGACAGAAAGACACGCAGGCGGAGTGGGAGGGCAGTAATGTGAACCAACAGACAGTCAATAACAGCTTTTAAATGGCCAAGACAGGAAACAAATGGAGAAACAAAAGGGAACAAAATGCTAGGCCAAGCCGTGGTGACAGAGTGAAAGGAAAGATGAAGGGGAGAGTGAGAGGAGACAAGAGACGTTGACGTTGGTGGGGGTTAATCATCGAGCGTGTCGGGGGAAGAACAGAGCCTTGTTGGAGTGACAGGTCTGCTGAGCTAAAAATCTCATCAGGCTTGCCGTCCTGCCCCGCAGACGTCAAAGCATCAGCTCCAGAAGGGGATAAGGGAGACGCGGGGCGAATGTTAACTGCTCGTGGCTGTCTTTGAAATGGCCGAGGTGTAACTGCAAGTTCAACTTTTTTCCCGGAGTTAATATCTATGATAATCACAAGGGCGAGAACAGTGTGATCTTAAAGTTCCATCTTTCTCTGAGGAGATTTAAGTCTGCTGGCTTTATTGTAACCACACTGAGTATTACCTGTGTAAGCACATTAAAATAACCTTTTTGTTGCTGCCCTTGCAGCTGAATCCTGGCAGCAAACCGCCCCATGAAAAAACCTTCCATATAATATTGCATATGAACTGTTTTCTCAAATACTGTCCTTCCTGCTCAGCATAAAAGATTTTCTTGACAGACTGAGTTGCTTTGTTCGCTGGCTGACCCACGCCTGTGGCTCCACTTCAGTGCATAATCCTGTAACATAATCAAATTATGTTAGCTGGCCAAACATTAATGTCTGTTCTTTCTCTGTCCCCGTTTGACTCCCGGGAGACAAACAGGGACGGGCTCTTTGTTCAGGACTGCAGAGTGACCAACGTCACAGACACTCAGTTGTGCACGTCGCTGCACAAAAAGATCCAGTAATTAACATATTAGGGCCCCAAAACACTAAGCTGGCTATCCGTCCATGTTAGTCTGCTGTTGAGCATTGTTGTTAGAGCTCACTATAAACCGTACTTTGAACAGTTTGACAGGCAGCGTTTGTTTGAATTCAGCGAGAGAGAGCTGTCTCTTTGGCTTAAAGGACTACACCACAGACCCAGCAGTGCAATTCTTTGCCAGACCCCTTTCACATTTGGCATTGATGGTCCACTTTGTAGACATAGTTGATTTCTGGGTGTCATTCTCACCTCGTTGTATTTGACAAACTGGGAAATCCAGCTCGTCAAATAATGCTTTGAGTCAGCGGTGGACCGAACTCTCAAACTCAAGCGTCAGTGTTTGACGAGTTGGGAACTTTACAAATAGGACCTTTAAAGGATAAGTTCGTCTTCTTGCACAGTAACACCGGGGACACACCGGAGGTGGATGCGCTGTGAAGTGCCACAAAGCCCCTTTTTCCCGTTCAAGCAGCCACCTCACTGTCCACACCAGAAGCGCAAAGTATGTCTACTTCGTTATCATACAACAGTGGTAAAAAGTTTATATACCCGGAACCTTGCTGAATAATGAGTATCACCATTAAAAGTGCCCCAGACTCAAAATGGACGGTAAAAAAAACATCAAAAAACTTTCAAACTTATGCAGTAGAGGAAGATTTATGTTTTTTTTTTCCCTCATCTTCTCTCTCGACCAACCCAGCTGCTAGTGGCTTATGGAGCTTTAGCCTTAAACTTCAGGTAAGACTGAGTGAGGATCCACTTAGCTCACTTCTTTTTAACCATTTAACTATTCCACATATAGTATGCTGTGATATTTTAATAGCTTCCACAGTAAATAGACTTTGATCAGTAAAATCTGTTGGTAACCTTTAATCAGTCATTAATTTCTCTGGTTTAATGCAATTGCTCGACATTTTTCCACTTCTTCTGTCTTCTCTTTTTTTTACACTATAAGGGAAATCAGAGGCTAACAGTCTAACACGAGTGCAAAACAAAGTAAAATCAAGGGTGAAAATAGATCCGTTCAGTCCAGCATTAGTGCCAGTAAAGGATTCAGGGCTGCTTCGCAGTAACAGGGAGAGGGCAAAGCTGCTGCCTGACGAAACCCACTTACAACCACCACACCATCACATTTCCAACAAGAGAACACATCTACTAATCGGAGGTCAACATAACCAACAGTTACTTTTCAACAAATTGCTCCCAAATTATGTCAGTGTGTTTGTGCCCAGCACAGACCTGTGAGTTTTTAATCCGTGCTGGAAGGAACCCTGCTGCCTTTCCAGAACTGTTTACTTCTTGCTGGCTTACACTAACCTCTGCTGCAGCTGCCTGCCTGATATCGAGTGCTGTGGGTTTTTGGCAGACAGTTGTTTCTTGCAAAAAAAAAAAATCTCCTAAGTAAAATGACAGAAAAATCAAATCATGATGTTTCAATGTTCAATTTTATCCCAACAGCATAGACAGCAGGTCAAACAAGCTGCGTGACCTCCATGTGTTGCTCCTGCAACTCAGGCATAATAATGATGCTCAGGCACTAATTCCCTTCATAAACACACACTCACTTTTTTCTGGAAAGGAGCGTTAGATTTATTATTTCAATTTTTTCATGACCAAACCAGACACTTTATTGACGCCATTTGCACAGGGCAAGGATGAAGGATAAATCATCCACATCTTAACATTTTTGTGGCTGGCTGACACATAAGCAGCATAGTTCTCTTGCTTTGATGGGAGGAAGTCTTTTTCCGTTTTAATGCGCACTTAAGAATGAAAGAGAAAGTAAGTGACATTTTGAGACAGCTTACTCTTCATCTTTCATTTATGTGCCCACTGCTCCGGAAATACAGAGAACTGCCAACTGTTTAACTTTTGGCCATGAGTTTATTTGTCATTTTTCTTTTATTAAAATAAAAGAAATTGTTAAGGTTTGTTAATTTGTTGTTTTGTTGCACCTGCACTATTTCAGTCACTCAGGAACTATGACGTTAAGTGTTTCTAGTATCTTTCTACATCATACAGACTTTGCAAATTGAATGTGTGTAATCTGATATCAGACAACTTGTTTGGCCAGCTCCCAAAACTTAATCCACTCTGTAATGCTTTCATTAGGCTAGAAATCTGAGGACAGATATTTTTGTCAGAAATGCTGCCAGTGCCAGCATGCAGATGGCCTTTTCTAGTAATACAGTAACTACTAACTACTACTAAGTTACTTGGATAAGTAACTGTAATAGAGTTACTGTTTTGGAAATTGTAATCCTTTTCTTCACTAGTTACTGGAAAAAGTAATAAAATTACAATTATGCGTCACTAAGCAATGCATTACTGCCCAACCCTGGTAAAACGTCAGTTTTAAGAAGTAACTTTTTCCTCACACCTATTTTAAAATTGTCTACAGAGCAAGTAATGACATGGATTAAAACAGACTAACGCAGGCATAAAAATGGCCAGTTTTTAATGTTTTGCATAATGTTTTATACATGTGATACACAAGCTACATCTGTACAAAATCTGTGTATCTCTAAATTCCATTATAAATATAGACAACTGTCCCATAATTGCTCTTCTCATCTAGGCTTCGAATGTTTCCTGGCTGTGGTCTTCGTGTGTGTTCAAGTGCTGGTGAGAGGCAGTTTATCAGAGCATCTCTGCCGTCGTGTGTGAGTGTGATTCCTCTAACTAGTTTCAAATGGGAAGCGAGCCTCCGTACCCAACAAAACTGATTTGCTGGGCTTTAACAGCGTCTGAATGTAATAAAAGCCTTTTATGCCACTTGGGAGAGAAAACAAGAAGATATAGATGAATGCTATTACAATCCTGGAGTGTGCAAACAGTGTCCAGAACAATTGTCTGCTTGAAATGGAAAACTGCAAAGTCACAAAGTTCAGATCATTGAACACGTCTAATAGAGCTATGTCCTTTCTGCAGAATGCTTAGCAACTTGCTATTTTTGAGA
>JAQLOL010000007.1:21939891-21968951 GCA_029783665.1 Naso thynnoides | reverse complement strand
AACACACACACACACACACACACACACACACACACACACACACACACACACAGACAAACTCATTCAAATGAAGACTATGCCCTTGGGTTAGCCTCTCAGGCCAATTAGCACAGATAAACCCCCTGCAGTAGAAAGGGAAACTGTGCCTGCCTGGGATTTTTCGCTCTCTCTTTACCCTCTTATCTCCCAGCTCCCATAGTTAGTTACCTATAAGCACAGGGGAACAGCCATCATTTTAATAAGCACCACATGGGAGACTGACCTGCACAGTAGGAAGGAGCAAATTAATTCTGCTCAGTTTAATATGGGTGAAAAGCTCTGAAATCAAACTGCAACATGAAAAAGTCTCCACAGAGTAAGAGTATTGAACCGTGTGTCTACAAATTGTGGAAACAATGTGAAAATACGTGCATGCAGGTAGGATGTGAAAAGGAGATCCTCGCCACACACGCACTCGTTTGTACAGCTATCTTTGTGGGACCTTTATGTTGACTTCCATTCATTTGTACATCTTAACCCAAACCCTTAACCTAAACTAACCTTAAAACCAATTTATGCCTAACCCTGACCTTAACCTTACCTCAGTTCATACCCTACCCCTAAACTTAAGTCTTCACCCTAAAATTTATTGTCAAAGTTGTGAGGTTCAGGATTTTGTCCCCACGGAGATTGTTGAACCCCACACTGTGAGTAAAAATTCAGGTTTCGGACCCCACATATACAGAAAAACACACACACACACACACACACACACACACACACACACACACACACACACACACACACACACACACGTACCTTTGTACAGCTATACTTGTGAAGACACTCATTGACATAATGCATTTCCCAGCCCCTTACCCTAATCTTAACCAAAACCTAATTCAAACACTAACCCCAAACCAAGTTTTAACCCTCAAAATGCCCCTTAAAGGCCTGTCAGGAGGTGAGGACTGGCCAAAATGTCCTCATTTTCAAAAAAGTGTCCTCACTTCAATGGTGTAAAACTCAAATGACTAAAAATTGGTTCTTACAAAGATAGCTGTACAAGGGCACACACACACACACACACACACACACACACACACACACACACAAACAACGGGGGCCTAGGGGACTTCACTTGTGAATAAGATGTCAGCATACTAGTCTAGTGTTCCTCCCAGGCCTCGGAAAAAAGCAGAAAACAAATGTGAAAAGAAATAGAAATAACAACCATGGAATATGTCAAGGGTGAGAAATGCTAGCCAAGCATAGCTACGATGCATTTTTTTTTCTGCTTTCCCCTTGTCCCTCTTTCTGTGGCTCTCTGTTGAACAGGATGCAGCAGGCCTCATTAAAGACGACTCATTACTTTGACTAACTTCACAACTCGGCTCATTTGAGCCGGAAAGGGATTCAGGACGGTTGGCTGACATGTGAACTTTCCAACATTTGTGATCTTGCATGGTGTGTACTTACGACATAGGTCGCCTTCGTCATCGCCGAGTGGACAGTCTCTCCTGAAGTCACACAGTTTGTCCAGCGAGATCCCAGGGCCCTGGTGACAGTTGTAGAGGCCCTCCAATGTGATGTTGGGCCCGGGTGAGGATGCTGCAACAGAAAAAAGATGAAGGACACTAATCAAATTCAATATTTTTTTCACACAATCATTGTTATAGTAGTTTTTGCAAACCAAAACATTTGGGCAGCGCAGTAATAGTTAAGAGAATGATTTGCTTGTTGGCAGCAAAAATCAGTAAATGAAACAGCAACAACAACAACAACAAAACCTACTTTTTGAGGCGAGCAGAAAAGCTTATGATTTTGTTCCAACTATATTTATTGAGCATCACTGCCAGATTTATATATCAGACACAAAACACAAATCAGTGGCTCAGGCAAGCATAACTTACAAACAGTAGAAAATATGCAGTTGCTACATAAGAGTACATCAGTCAGTGACAAAGGCTAATATAACCCCTGAGTGTAAAACCTGTATGACATCCACAGACTGCCGGTGGCATCATAAATAACTTGGCCCAGGCTGCATAAGCATCTGGCTTTGGATACAGTACATATCCATCAGACAAGGAACACAAGCAGAAAAACAATGACCTAGATACTGTAGCAGGTAGCACAAGGAGAGGGGACACACACACACACACACACACACACACACACACACACACACACACACACACACAAACAGACAAAAATTGATGTCAGCAGTCTCAACAGCTCAACTGTAACCTGCAACATTTGCATATCTATGCAAATCAGAGAGGTGATATGTCCAGATTGTGCAAACTGACTGCTCACCTCCACCTTAATCATCAGAAGCTGATCACAGCACAGAGAACAAAACAGAAGAGCGGAAAAAACTGTCTGCTGATGGGGATCTCGCTTCTCTCCGTCTCTCGTAAAGAAAAAGTGATTCTTATCATGAGTGACTGGCTCAGCTTACTGTAGTTTGCCCTTGATCTGTATTATGTAGATTTGTTCTCCACTCAGTCGGAAGTCTGATAACGGTAGAGGCTGCGACAGGAGAAGCGGAGTGCGGAGCAAACGCTGCGAGCTGAGCTGACAAGATCTGCAGTTATGCTACACTAATTTTAACATGAAGTTTGCATTGAATGTACTCTTTGTTTTGCAGTTTGCATAATTGTCCATGTGATATTACAACATACCTTTTAGGTCCACTTTTCTCTAGCTCAGATTTACATTAGAGGGACAGATGTGCTGGGACAAAACAAGGTACAGTGGAAATTGACTCAAAAACATTTAGAATGTCAGGTGTCAGTAGATAGTAAATAGTTAATGAAAAAGCCAAATGAAACAAATGTTGCTTTTAGATGTGCACCTGTCTTGCCAAGCTAGTAAACTCTTAAGAAAAACAATCAAACAAGACAAACCAACATGACTACTGTGTACAGTAAGTGGATAGAACTATGCTGATGCAAGCTTAGCTGTCAATTAAAACATTTAATGCCTGTTTTTTTTTGCTGCATACACTTTAGCAGGCTTGACGCAGATGCACTTTGTCACGTCTTAATTCAAGGCTTCCTTGTCATGTTTGTTCAGTAATGCTCCTGTTGCGTCTCAATGGTTCTTATTGGTTTATAAAGACCAATTTGTGTCGTAATTGCTAAACAGTGCAGCGCTAACTCTGCTAGCTCTGCTATTTTTCTATGGGATTTCCCATTGTATTGATGTGTTGTTAGCATCATGCTAAGTGAGGATTAAGTTACTGTCCCATCAACCTCATGTTGTCATGTTGTGAAACACTTTATTCATTATTAATTGATGTATTGCTTAGAGCTTAGCAGCAACAGAAATAAACATCTTCAGAAGCTCCTGTGGTATGTAATTTCAAACTTACACTGCCAACTTCTGGCCTGGCATGCATACTACAGCACTTTTGGTTGTGAACGTAAATGCAGATTTCTCTAAAGATGCTCAAGCTGCATGCTTAGCCTCCATGTATTTGGAGAGAATTAAAATGACCTATCTTTATTTGTTGCCAGCCAAGCGCCCTCATTTGTTTAGGGAAAGCACTTATATGCTTAAAAATTAAATGTAGGATATTAATGAAGCTGCAGCAATAGGGAAGCTGTGGCATGCGTATGTGGGGTGATTGAGTCAAAATCATCATCAGGGTCAAGACACTTTTCCCATCACGTCACGTCTCCAACACCATTCTGTTGCACAATACCTGCCACACACCTGTTGTGTCGCGCTGCACGTCCAGCATGGCGCTATGATCTGTCTTACAGGCCGTGTTGGGCTCGTTACTAAACTCAGGTAATTTGTAGTAATTGCGGAGGGAGTCTGTGATCTTAATCCAGTGAGAATTTGCCATGGCCATTAATTGTAAAGTAAAAATTCTACCGACAAGGCTATTACCAACCATATTTCGGCAAACACAACGGTCCTGTGATAATATTAGTCCTGTGCGAACCGACATGTCTTTGATTTGGGGTTACATGTCTTTTGAAACATCTGGCTCTGTCACCAGACAACTAAACAGTGATAAAATTTGACTGTGGCTCAAAAAATGTTGAACAGCAGCAAACAGCTACACTGTCAGATTGGCTATACTGACGTTCAAAGATGAGAGTGATGGCAATGAGCAACTTTTCAGGTTCAATAGGTTTCGAGGCGAGTGCCCACGGATTGTTAAAAAAGCACAACAGCGGAAAAACTTTATAACTACACGCCTAACAGTCGACTGCACATGAAGATCTGTAAAGATTTGTCCAGCTTGTTTGGAGGAAAAATAGATTGCAGCACGTTGTTTGTTTTATTTGGAGCAACTCTAATATAATTACTGAAATAATAACAAATATACTCATTACAAAAAAATGACGGTCTAATGTTATCTGCTATACACTGGCTACATGCAGCTGAAATGAAAACTGCTGAAAGGAAACCATGTGTCAAAGATGAGGTGGGTCAATGTAATGCAATAAACTTTCAAAAATACCTGTAATATAATGTTCTATTTATTTTACAGATGATTTGCAGATTATTTTCATTAGTAGTAGGCCTACTTGTTGACGTTTCATGAACTAATTTATGATAAAATCAGGAAGTACGTCATATATTAAAAGTATGGTTTAAAACAACTGCCTATAAAACGCACTTGTAAGCCTGTAAAACTCAGAGAAAACAGCCAATATCAACTGTATTTACCATTAATTAATACCAGACAATTAGTTCATCAGTATTTTCACCCACACTGACAATGTCTCTATAGTGTAGAGAATATATAAGGTCACGACATGTAGATGGAGATTTTTCGATGTGTTTAAGGGGCTTTAAACAGCGGTAAAGGCATCTCTCCGTCACTTCCATTAAATGTGCATAACTGCTTGTGCAGGGTTAAGGTATCAAGCGACCTACTGAATGCACAGAGAAAGGAAAAACATTGATATTCTTCTTGTCAACATTCCCCAACGTGCTTTTTCCTTTATAGTCCCCTTTATAGTCAGAGGGCTTGCTGATTTTTTCAGCGAGATGCGCGTCTCTGCTAAAATAGATGCAAAAATAACCTGTTTTCAGTCATATGGATATCATGCCAGTAACATTCACTGTAGTTTCAACACTTCCAGTGTGACTTTCAAAATAAAACCTCTCACAAGCGTGTATGTGCAGAGAATACCTTCATTTAAAGTTTTTAATTGTGAAGCATTTGATTTTTGGATTTTGATGTGTAAAACTGTATTTGTATTTTAGGATAAATGAGAGTCAACCGGAGAAGCAATGTATTGAAGTTTATTTTTACCTTATAATTTAGGTTGATCACAGACTTAGACTGCCTTTATCAAACAACACAGTGTGCACTGTACCAGCCTGGAGTGCGTCTGAACAGGAACTGAACTCTGCTTTATATCAAGACTTTAAAAGCAGCAAATGACTTGCTTTAACAAATTTCGTTGGTTTATAATATGAAGAATTGTAAAGTATAATTTCCATGAGGCTGATCGGTCAGAAAGTGACAGACCAGGAAATAGACTTGGCCCCTGTCCCTGTCTCTCACTCACATTGCACACAGACTTCTGTCTGAACTAAATATGAATTAAATGCATCATATATAATAAAATCCAACACTTTCATATTAAGGGGGATTTTAGAGGAAAACTCTGTGTAGAAAGAAAGCAGCACTGCCTGCAGAAGACGCTGCGAGTGTGAACAACAACAACAGCAGTTTGGCGACGCAGACGCGCTGCAGAGGTAGATGCAAGATGTGCGTCTGGGGTGTTATTGCTGCAGCAGTACATACAAATAAAAGTAACATCTGTATTTGTGGACCAGATGCATATAATTTAATGTGTTGGTTGAAATGTTTCTGGTCAAACGACAGCAAAAGTAAACGTCCGGAAAAATATACAAGACGAGTCTGCCAAACTAGAACCTCAAACTAGACACTTAATATCACTCATGTCACTACAGTCATTACTGCTTCTGCTTTTGCATTATAGTCCAGCGCAGCATTTACTGTCTGGTTATAATGCATTAGAGGGCTGAATTTTTACAGCTATGGCTGATTTTCCTAACACTTCGCTCCTTTTTGTCACCGTGGTTGAGAAACCTTAAGGCCCACTAGGAAACTGGCAGTCAACTCAATGGATTTGAATGAGGGGGTGGCATTTTCTTTTTGACAAAAACACATTAGTCAGGGGCCTCCTACAGTCCACTATTGTGGCACGGCCTTAATGGTTCAGAGAGCCACATTAACATATCTGTGAATAATCCAGATCTAGTTTTTTTGAAAGCATATTAGCCCAAGTAAATGATCCATTTTCATCAATGCTGAATGAACCTCCTTTCACTGCTCTTTTTGCAAACTAAGGCCTGAACATGCATGTGCTCGCACACTTTTTTAAAAAGTTTACATTTAAAAAAATTTTTTTTGGACATTGTCTTTTCTTCTCTTAAATTAAATAACAGCAAAAGACACTGTGACATGCAACAGAGGTCATCGAATACAATCGAACACGCATGCAGTTTTAACCGCCGCATGTGCTGTACCATTCAGCCAGCAAGGTGCTCCAAGTATACCATTTTTATTTAAATGAGGCGAGGCAAGGGCTTGTTTATTTATGACCAGCTGTGTGGGTATAGATGTGGTTTTGCTACGTGTATCGAGTCATGCTCGACACATGCATTATGCATTTGTTGTGCTCAGCGGCTTCCTCTCTGTGTTATGTTGACACCGCGAGCAGAACGATTTATCAAGAAAGAAAAAAAAAGTTATTTAGACTACACTGAAACCTTTGGGCAAGGTATGTTAATTCATCGATGTATCTCGTTTAATGACAGAGGAGTAAAAAGTATCAAAGAGGCAATGGCGACGAACTTTAAGCTCCTGGGGCAGGTAAGTGCAGCCAGACATGGCCGCTGCACTCCTTGGCCTACCGCAGTTCTTAAATCACACTTGTCAGATTGTGAAAACAAGTGGGTCAGTGGGGGATGAATTGCCAGTGGGAGTAAGTGAATTTTGTTATCCCTGTGCTCAGGGAGTTGCTCTGGCTTTGTGAGAGGAATGATGTATGAGCTGGAGAGGTGACTGGAGAGGGCACGCAGCCGCTGATAAATGACCACACCAACACGCAAACCTGGGATTATCGCACTTGTTGGATACAGATAAACAGCTAACAAATAATGTGTCTGTGCTTGGCCGTTAACATAACAAAACTGGAAACCCTTACACAGACAAATGAGGTCAGATCATTTTCCCTCCTAAACATGTTGGCTTGAATACACAGGTAATAGACACACCTGTTTTGTTCACTGACAGAATGCAGGGAGCTGTGCTAGGGCGGCCCAGTTCAGTCAAGTTCATTTATATTAAAGGGATAGTTCACCCAAAAATGAAATTTCAGTCATTGTTTACTCATCCTCATACATGATGGAAGGTCAGTCCAAAAAAACACTGGTGAAGTTTCACGGGAAAAAGGCGTTTAAGTCGTCTCCAAAACAATTTAAGTAAATAGTGACCAGGACTCAAACAGAAGAAAATAAAATAAAATAATTATAAAACCATAAAATGTCTCCATAATCTAAGTTCCTGAAACCTCGACATGCCAAGTTGTTTTGGAAAACATCACTGACGCCATGTTTTTAGCCTCACTGTTCACTGTTGCCTTTAGCTCCTGAGATGGGAGCTACAGGTGGTGGGGAACACCTGTGGTGTTCACAGGCATATGTGTACATATGCCGTTCGAAGCTCCCGCAGCTTCGTGAGGCGAGACGAACGTCAGCTCACGGTTTCTGCAGGATCAACTGAAGGCCAAACCTGGTACCCTGGTGTCTGCTGCTGGCGTCAGACTTCCTGCACCTGAACGCGTCTCATCTCAGGAGCTGCAGGCTAAAGTAAACACTGAGGTTAAAAACATGGTGTCAGTGACGTTTTTCAAAACAACTTGGCATGTCAAGGCTTTAGGACACTTGGATTACTTTCGGAAAAGCAATATGGAGGCATTTTATGGATTAAATGTATATTTTTCCCTTTTATCCTTGTCTCCATTCAGAGCAAATGTTTGGGAAATTACTGCAACGCCTTTTTCCTGCTAAACTCCAGCAGTGTTTTGTGAAGTTAAAAAACTTCAACAGACCTTCAATATGCGGGAGAGTAAATAATGACTGAAATTTCATTTTGGTGTGCACATCCCTTTAAGTTGGAAGCTATTGTAGCTGATATACTGCTGATTGCTTTTAAACTGAAATTGCTTCTAGTTTATGTGACAAATGCTCAAGGTTTAAAAAAGACAACAAACCCACCAGACAAGATGCTAAAAGGAAGCTTTCATGCAGCAACCAAGTGAACCTATTCAGAATTTCAAACAAATATGCTGTATTTCAGTCATAAGAAGATAAATGCTGTCGGACAAGAGGCTTTTTAAAAGTTGTCGGATGTCCTTGTGATTGCTTTTTCTCACTTCACATCTTCTTTTTCATGAAAATCTGCACAAAATAACAACATGCTCTCATTCAGATTGTTGCCTTCCAGCTCTGAAAGGTTTTGTTACGGATAAGTTTCACTCGGATATCTCATCTGCTGAATCACTGTCTTTTCCAAGGTCAGAAGGGTTTCAGAGTCAGAGCTGTAAGTCCACCCCGCATCGATTTTCTGTTGCAAAGAAATGGATGAGACAATAAGACAGACAGCTGCCTGTTTACTGTACCTCGCAGCTTCTTGTTGCTTTTGTCTAAACGTCAGTAAGGAGGGAGGAGAGCAAGAACCATCGGCAACATTCCATAACGCCTACCAGGATTGATTGTTGACAACTTGCAGTAGGTAATTGCTTGACAATTAACAACTAACCAGACAAGAGTCAATTAGAGCTCGCATGTGCTATCAATATACGCTGTGGACGCCGGTGCTGCCTCTGGTGACATCCTGTAGGAGAGGAGAGGTCTGACCAGCTGCTATAGTGCAAACATTTCCGCTAACACACATGTTGGAGTCATGTTGCTAAGAGGTTGCTTTGGCAATATACACACCCTGGACCTGCTAACGGTTAGCTAATTTCCTGCAATAATTAAGTCTGAATGCAATGCAATCACATGAACAGATACAGCAAGCAAAATGCTGTCCAAATGGCTGAAATAAATGTTGGTCATGTGGTGTAATTTAATCACTTTCTGCTAATTACCTAATGAAGTTAATTATAATTTGTAGGCACAAGAAAAGAGCCATTTTAAGCTAAATGTATCCTACGTCCTCTAAAGTGAGTTGAATATATCTGAAAGATGTTTTTCCACTAAAGTTCTGTTTTATATCTCCCTCTTCAAAAAAATCCCCTTTACAAGATTACCAGCCAAGTTGCCCTAGTTTTTCAACTTTCATTCATGCCATCTGCTTCAATGATGAAAATACCTACAAGATCAACAGCAAAACAACTGAGCAAAACAGGAATTAAATGACTGCCAAGATCCAGGCTAAGACGTTTATGATATGCAGGAAGTTTCATCTGTAATATTCATCATTAGCATCAAGGTCTTGGAAGACCATAGATTTCTTGTGCCCGGGAGTTCGGTTTAAATGCAGCGTCTGCTGTTGCTGTGAAGTCCAATCCATGTGCGGCAGACTCGACCGCAGATGTTGTGTGTGTAGGATAGCTCCGGTTGAGTTGAACGTGTGGAGGTGTTCTGTTTTTGCTTCCTTATCTTTCTTTTTGTTTCTAAGTGTTTAGCCAGGGTATCTTTATGTTTCAGCAGCTCACCGCAGAGTGCCTGCTGGCATTGATGACAGTCTTGAGCATCTTCCCAGGTGACAGGGCTGATGTCAGTGGTCCTGTCCCTCCAGGTGATGCCCAGTATGCCCTCAGGCAGCGCAGGTGAAGAAGTTACGTCTCCACTCTTGATGTGAATAGTCAAATCAGCTGTGGAAGTTTCCAGAACAATGTCTTAGTACAATGAACTGCCTGATGGAGGTGAGGCAGGTTTTCCATCAGCGTTTGCTCCCTTTGTCTTTTCCCTTCCAGAGGATAACCACAAGGCCGTCCACAAAACTTTGTCTGCAGTGAAGTGACATAAGCACTATCAAGTCTGTTCACGTATTACGTAAAATCTGCCACATCTAATAAATGATTCAACTGGTTAAAACTGGGTCATTTTTTACAGAGAAAATATCTACTGCTTTTCCCTCCAATGTCCTACGACTACTCTGTCTGTCTGCAGCCTTTTATTTAGCAGAGCTGTCCCTAACAACTACCCGCTGCTGCAGCTGCAGCTCCGGTCTGCAGGCAGCCTACATGTTGCTTTCTGGAGCCTCCATGAATCACAGAGTTGGGGCCGAGCAGTCCTGATTTTACTAAAATTGCTGTTTTGTGCGTTGTAGTAACGTGCATCGTTAAGTTTCGTTTTTTGAAGCCACGGGTCACAGTCAAAGTTACTTAGTGTTGCTTTAATGTAAGGGAAAGAGGGCCAGAGGAATAATACATATCACTGTAGATAAAGTGGTCGACACTAGGAACTATGTGTATAGCAGTGATATCCAACTTACTTTATGCAGGGGCCACTTTTGCAAAATAACAGGAGGCCAGGAGCCAATTTATCAGATAAAAAGACTTAACATTGCAAAGCTTAAGATTCATCTGTCTTTGAAAAAATTTCATTTTCAAATGAACAAACTTACTATTCCTACAATAACTCGGTAAAAGGATTAAATTCAGGTCTACGTGACAGATAAATCAGGTATTATACTACATTTAAGCTGCATTTTAATTGGAAATGCTTAAAATGGTATCTCTATAGCACTTTTCAAGTCTCTCATCTACTCTAAGTTCTTTTTACATCACAAGTCAGCATTTATCCATTCACGCACATGCTTCTTGACAAAGAGCCGCCCTGCTCATCAGGAACCCATAGACACATCTGCACACCAATGGCACAGCCATTAGGAAGAGTTTGGAGTTCAGAATCTTGCCCAAGGGCACTCTGACATGTAGAGCAGCTTCAGGGATTGAACCACCCATCTTCTGATTTGTAGATGACCCGCTCCACCAACTGAGCCAAGCTGCCCATTTCAGGGGTGAGTTTATACCACATCAAACAGAGTTTTAGCCTCTCTGATGCAATCCCTGAAACACTGAAGGATTCATAAAATTTAACTCTTATCATGGACAAAATAAAAAGCATATATAAATTATTTTATTGGGAAAAACACATTGATGGAGTCAGAATTATCTTCCTTTCTGCCTTTCTTTTGCTCCTCTTCAGCTAATAGTTGTCTTCCCCTACAAAGATCAGCCCTCTCTCAGTTACTAACATTCTAATTGCATCTGCTCCTCTGTACTGACGTGACTAATTTATAGAAAAAAAAGAAAAGCCTCATTCTGAATCCATTTTCATTGTGAATTGAAAATTGGTTGGAGGGTAACTTGGCTCCCTTACAGGCTGTAAATTGAGTGTCATTGTTGTTGGGTGCTTTGTCTGGTCCTTAATGCAAACTACCTTTCCCCACCGGCTCAAAACAAGGTATCATGGTTTTGAAGTGTGCAGAAGAATAAACAAGCGGTGCACTGTGTTGGAAGCAGTGGTTCCCTTTTTTTACACACTACATTAGCTGAATACAAGTAAACACTTCACACTTTTGCATAACTGCGTCATGCATTTCCCGTTTTTCAGATTTCATGACAGAGATGCATCACTCTGCGGGATATTAGGAGGGCATGCAAAGCAGTTTGCTTGCCATTTGAATAAAACTTTTGCCATGGTTTGGTGGACATTGCTTGTAGATTTGAATACAGACAGACGTGCTGAAGTCAAGCCGCAAAAACAAAGTCTGGAATCGTGGAGAGGGCAGACTCATGCTGCAATTAATACGCCTCTTTGTTTTCCTACAGATGAGCAAGCATGTCAGTCATGTCTTGAAATCCCTCTGTGTGCTCTGAAACAACAAAAAGCTGTCAGAGGAAGTGCCTCTTTTGAAATCTGCTTGTGTGCTTTGTGTGCACAGAATGGGAATAACTGGAAGCTACACACAAAAAGACCTTTATAGACTTGATTGAGTCTAGTACGCAATTCAGCCATAGTTAGAACTCATTTATCCTTTTCTGCTCATTATTGTGTGCTCTCTAATCTCACATGTTGTAATAGAGGACTGTTTTTTGTCACAGACAGGGAAATCTCAAGAGGCCCAATCGAAAGCGACGCCTCTATCTCGCCACCACACCGAAGGCAGACTCGGAAGACATTCATGGAGATTTACAGTGGCTGGGATGCCGAAGATGGATGCCGCTGAGTTTCCCACCGGACAGTCGGCAGGACAAGAAGTATTCGCTCATGAATTCAATTAACTGCACACGGCCACGCTCGATTGGTCAGCGCTCTGCCCAATCACTATCACTATCCGTCATGCTTCCTGCTGGAGAGACAGCAGCACACAACACAAGAGCAGATGGGCATAGAGAGAAAATGAAAATAAAGTAATTATTTCTACGTGTACTTTACATGCCTGAGATTTAATGTGCATTTTTTTTGTGAATTAAATAGGTGCATTGTTTAATAGAATAGAATAAAAGCTTTAGTATCATGATATTAAATACAATGAGATTACGAGTGCCACTCCAGTTGGTGCTTTAAAACAGATAAAACATGACATCGCTTAATAAACACTGCAGATAAAACATACAACATGTTGTACACACGGCTTTACAATAAATGAGAACGCACATAGCTATAAAAGCAAAACGTGGAGGTACTTGAGCTTGATGTATATATATCTATTAAAAGATAAGTAGATGTTATAATAAATAAATTAGGGTTAATAAAAAGGGTTAATTGCACTCTAAGTATAAATACAATAAAAGTCATAAGGTTGTGTGATGTACTTATATATTATCAACTGATAATATAATTCTGGGTAACACTTTTCTCAAAGCATGCATCCATAATGCATCATAAACATACTTATGATTCATTATAATGCAAATATAGTGCTGTGTCAGTTATAAGCAGAGTTAGCACAACTGCCTATAATGCCTCATAAGTGTGTTCATATTGCGTTATAAGGCACTGTAGAGACAGGCTCCATAGAAAGTGTTAAGAAATTCTGTCATAAACTGTTTGTACACAGATGAAAATGACAAATGACAAAATGTTTAACCCATGAGCAACACAGAATCTGACCCATGGATTCTGCATCCTGGACATCAGATGTGACGTAAATATCTTCCTGTTGTTTATGGTTTGGTGAGCCCACGTTCTACTGGTGTTAAGGGTGTGGAGAGAGACCTAATTATGGTGAAACAAAAACAGAAACAAAACAAAACAAAACAAAACAAAAACAGGAACAAAACAAAACAAAACAAAGAACACTGGTGAAGTTAATACGGTGCAGTAGGCTGACAGAGCTTTGAACTTTGAAAAAGATGTAAAGATGTAATATCCAAATAGTTTTTTTCCACTCCTTTTCCACTGGTCAAAAAACCTGTGTTAACCCGTTAAGATTGGGGTTTTGTGTGCAGTGGGAATAAGTACCTCACCATTTACACCCAGGTCAATTGACTCTGCAGTAGACGTGGGTTTTTCTCACCTCACCTCGGCTGGGCTTGGCTTTTAATGTAATCGTAGGACTTGGGTGAACACACTAATTTCAGATGTACTTCCTAGTGCCTTTCTTTTCCTTCTTCGTCTGGTACGTTATGTCATCCAGGCGCAGCGCCAGGATTTCAATTTTTGATGGACTTTACAGAATTTAACACTAACGGACATAAAACTGAAATTGATTCCTGACTGATTTGTGTCTCTTTAAACAAAAAATGTTTCTGTTGAGACAAGCTTAAATTAACTGCCAAGTGCGCCGCTCCCCCTCTCGTTAAAAGTCAGCCTAGCTCACCCAGCACACCTCTCTCCCTCCCTGCCATCAATTTAAACAAATGATAATCCAGCCAGATTGTCCAACATACAGAGATCGCTCTGCAGCCGTGGCCATAAAAGTACATCGCACACAGGTTATTTTGTGACAAAGTAGTTTATAGTGCTTGCTACTCATATTCCATTCTGCAATTATTAACAATATTGTTATATCGCTTCTATTCTGACATAAAGATGATTTGAGAACAGACACTTTCATGCAAGCTGTAAGTGAAACAATCCTACCTACAGCTGTCAAGAACCATCTACATGCTGGAGGTGGTGGCACTCCAGATCTCTGACAAAATTTATTAAAAAAGAGGAAACAACAGGCATTTTTTATTCTGTTGCCATGGGAAAACGAGCATTGTTATCCCATGGCAATGCATTAATTTATCCCATAATCACAGGAAAATGAGCTGTTATCCCGTGATAGCAAAATAATTTTTGTGATCTAATAACAGAGTGAAAAAAGATAGTACTTTCCCGCTCTCGGCTTCTGTAGTTCCCACCCAGAACCAACTTTTGCGAATGGTGACACCCTGATAAATTTCTGATATAGCTGAATTTGTGGTTAATCATAGTTTATATTAAAGTTACCAGGCATTTGTCTCACACATCACTCTTTCATCCAAATATGACGCTACACATTAAATTCACAAAAGGGCTGCCTTGGCTGCGGGAAGTGGGAATGGGTTCATTGGATGAACTGTAGCGGGCCGACCCACGTTAAAAAAAAACAGGTAGAGCCACCAATTTTGGTAGAAAAGAGGTATGAGACTGTATGTTAGCACAGTGGCACTTTGTGCTAAATACTGACATGCTACAGACACTTACAATGACTAAATGGGAGCTAATAGACAGTATTATTTACTCAATTGATCATATGTGAATTAACATGATTTCAAGATTTCATTTTTTATCATATTGTCATTAATAATTAAAAAAGAAATATTAAGACAAGTATCAATGAAAGTTTTAAGGTAAGTCCGGCGGTCATTAAAGTCTTTCAGCTCATCCTCAGCTTTTCTCACCTCTGAGGCTTCCTGTGCCACACACCAACATGCCTGCGAGGCTTAGTAAAAGTTGTTATCGACAAAGTCTACATCAAAGCGTCCCACAGACCGAGTGGTCGTGGTGAGACTGCAGCCTTTCTTTTGCTGAAGCCATTATCATAATACTGCAGGGCTTTGATTCCTCAGTGTAAAGTTGTCCTTGATGTTCCATAGTTTCTGGTTTGATTACAGGGAGGCATGTTCACATCCCTTCTCAAATTCAAGGAATCGACTCGCTGAATAGTCTTCAAGGCTCAAAATATGAAAGATTTCTTCATTTGAGAGGGAATAATAGCAATTTTTTTTTTTTTGCTTCTTCATATAAAATTTTTTTTTTTACATAAAACAGGTTTGCTAATGCCCTTGACTAAGCGATTCAGTAGTTAGGGTAGGTATCTGTCAAAGGCTTCTTTTTAAAGACCCAAATTTATTGCATGTTGCTTAAGTTTGATTTCGATGTACAATGTACAGTAGGTCAGTGCAAGTCAGAAAAGGTCACAAAAGAGTTAGTGAGTCCTTAGACTTTCCCACAGACTGAAATATATCTCTCTAACAGACTTCCATTTCAAATCTGCATACATTAAAACCATACTGTAGCCTTGCAGTAATAATGATGTACCACACAATAAATTCCTTTGAAATTAAATGGAGGAAGTGACTCACTGGCCAGAATAAGTATTTTATGCCAGCATTCCAAGTACAAATGTCCTCTCTACAAAGTGAAATGAGATTAAGGATTGCTGCATCCTAATGACGGACTTTTCTTCAATGATGCTTAAGTCCATAACGTCCAGAAATTTAATTCCCCTGCCGGGTCAGGGTTGATTTAGACATCTGTTCTATTTGGCATATGTATGCCGGGAACACTCCACTTGGTGCCCTGGGCCATTTAACACTTGCTCAATATCTTAAAACGAAACTGCCTGTGTAGATTGCCTTGGAAAGGTGCCTGCAACAGAAACCCAGTTTGTGTTGAGGGGATGCTGCTCGCGGAAAGGCCTAAGGCAAGAGATTAGAGGTAGAATGTGATGAAGCTTAGTGCTGCAGATAGGGCCTTTGCTTGGCAGGTTGTAGCCTCTGTTAATTAATGAGCTATGTTTTTTTTTTCGGGTTTGTTTTTTAGCTGCTAACAATGTGTGACCTCCAGCAAGTTTTCAAGGGACCAAACAGTATCCTGAGCAACCAAAAGAGTCACAGAACCGACATCAAAAAGGAAAGAAATATCTATTAATTACCTCCAAGTAAATCTCTCAGGTAAATGAACTGCTAAGTGCCTCCTACGTACTTATCCTCTTGTAATTATCAAGTTGGGATGCAATGAGGATTTTTTTTTTTTAAGATCTGATTTTCCTTTAATCCAGGCCCACAGGAGGATAATGAAATTCACACTTAAGTTAATAAAACATATAACAAATGCTGAATGAAAACAGGTTATACTGAGCTGTGGAGATCATGTGGCTTATCTAAAAAAGGCAATATAATTTAAAGAAATGAAAGGATTCAATTTTTTTCTTCATATGTAGAATGGATAATCATCACATAAACTTTTTATATATTTCCATTGATTCCAAGAGAAGTGATGCTGGTGTTTAATAACTGCAAATTCATTTGAGTGCAGTGAAAGTGATCTATATCTGCTGCGATACCGACCTCGTAAAAATCACAGCTTTACATCTGTTCCCATTAAAATTTGCATCAGCTGCTGCTTTTGTATTATGTTATGCAAAAGCATTTTTACACGGTGGGGTGTGCAGAGTTTAAATAAAAAGAGCACTGCTGTCAAATAGGTATGTGTATGGCCTGAAATTAATTAAATGCTATGTTGTAATTAAGGTAACGTCTTTCAAGTGCTGCACACATTTTATCTCTTTTTCCGCTCCGAGAACACTATTTGATTTTATTTCCTGAGGGCACTCTGCACCTTGACCCTGTTTTAACTACTGTTATCAAAGGGAATTCAAAATGTCACTGAAGCATAACCTGCTGCAAGTTCAATGGAGTTAGTGAAGGCTGACACTCTCTTTTTTTTTTGGTTAAGAACAAATTCTGATCTGCAAATGCTGAACACGCATTTGATCAGTGTCAAGAGTACCCAGTGGGCAGATACAAAAGCAGACAGGGAACAGAGACTCTTTTTTTCAGTGCTCACTTAATCAATATCTTTTCAATGTACTGAACTGACGCTGGGAATGCTTGCTGCTGTGAAATGCCTACATGAGTCCCGTTTGCCGCAAAACTAACACTTTGGCATTCAAGTCATTTGAGAGGAATCGAATTCTTCACCAGTTAAAGAACCATATGTATGGTCTACCACTTGATGCTGCCACCAATCAGCCATGCTGCTTAATCCAGCAGGTATTTCAGTCTATTGGACGCACACACTTGGAATAACAATGAGGACACGCTTGTGTCGCCACACTGACTGACACAAATGTAGACTGTGTTGGCAGTAACCTGACATCTGCACCAAGGAGAGCGCACGTTCCACATCAGAACCAGTGTGCTAACTAATCTCTGAGCAGTTCATTATCATCTGTACGTGGTCTGCTGCAAAACACAGTGTCAACGTTCTACTAAATATTTAGTCCATAAGATGTTGAACACATCAGCTCCAGGTTTGCGCTCAATGCTGACAGATCAGACAGAACAGGTGACCAACCACAAAACGCAGTCCAGACAGCAACCTACAGTTCCATAACCGAGAGATTTTGTGTTATATATCATCTTGACAACATAGGTTAGCTTAGCTGGCTAGAGTATTTAGCTTCTTCAAGTGACCTTATATGAGAAAAGTACCAATTATAGCTCTCAAGATATATCTGGTACATTTCTTTGTATTTACAAGAGCACAAGCAGCCTTTTTTTCAAATGCTAAATGCTAAAAACAGTAGCTGCCTATTGGAGCGCAGTTTGGACTCTGGCTATAATGCTTGGGAGCAGGTGTGAAGATGGGCACCACCTCTGGCCAATCAGATGCAAGTCAAGTCAGTTCAAATTATTGCAACCCAAGGTGTGGGTTGCAATAATTTGAATTACATAATAATTTTATTTTTGATTGTCCATCAATAGACAAAAAAAGGTAACACTTTATTTTGGAAGTGCTTGGGGTTAGGGTTAGTGTGTTTGTTGACACTTAGTTGCATGTCAACAGTGTGTCAGTTAATATTTCCTCGACACTCTTCAAACAGACAAGTAACATTCACTCAACTTACTGCCAGTTGACTCTAGGGTCTATACTTCAGTACAAAACACGCCCCTCTGATGTCTTTCCCTAACCCTAACCAAGTAGTCTAGGTGCCTAAACCAAACCATTTCATTTTATAAATATGATTAATGTGTATTAGAATAAAATTACTGCATGAATGTGTTCTGTCAATAGACTTTTAATTGTTCTCAGCTGTTCTACACCTTACCTGGACAGTCCAAACACATATCTACGGATGCCTAGTGCCTATTAATAGTCTGTTGATGGTCAACTATAGATTACTGTCATTGCTCTTGATCACATGCTGACATCATACCGTTTACTTTCAACTGACAAAAGTTGATAGTCAGTTTAGGATGTGTTGACTCAATGTATGGATAGATAATTGAATATTGGTTAATAACCTGTTGCGACAAAATCATCACTTTTGTTGAATATTAACTGACACACTGTTGATATGCAACTGAATATCTACTGAAAACATTAGGAGTGTCAGAAGACGGACTATCAAAAAAGTTAATCTGAATAACAAAAAATATGGAGCCCCTTAAGGGCCATGGGCTAAAAAAGAAAAAAAATAAAAATTAAAATATCTTGAGTATAAGAAACTATCACGTGAGCACGCAATAGTATGCTCATGAGATTTTAATATTCATTTTTTCTTTTGCCCATGTCCTTTTAGGGGCTCCGCACAAAAAAGACAAGAAAAAAAATTTCTTGATTTTTGTTTATGCTAAATTAATCTGATAAGGATGAATCAGCTAATGTTTAGCTGTTCTTTGTTTGAGTTGCCTACATTTAGGGCCCTGTGTCAGTCAAACTTTTGCTGTTTTTTTTTTTGGAAGATATTTTATTCCTGATTTTTCTCTCTTGTAAATATGCAAAGCATAAAAATGTAAAAAAAAAAAAAAAAAGTTGAGAATTTAAAAAAGCAGATAAAAAGAGTTTCAATACTATTTGAAGATATGGGCTGAATTCTGCATAGTTGCCCAGGGAAACTTAAACATGAAAGCTTTGAGTTTCTTAAGCCGGAGGCCTCGAACAGTAAATGGTAGTATTAATTAGAGCTAAAGTTTACTTTATAAGTTTGATCCTGCTAATCAAAGCTTGAGAAGAATATCACTAAAAGGTCTGATTCAGCGTGGACACTGCAGGAGGTGAATCCTATACAAACATTTGGAGATCTGTGTGCAAGATGTGTGTTCGAGTGTCTGAAGAAAACTAAACTTTGTGCTCAAAATAAGGAAGAGGATAATGTAATACTTGTAATATTTTGTACACCTGCTTCATATTATTAAGTCCACACACTTGTGCAACCACAGATTGATGAGCACAGGCAGAACTGATGAGTCTTTACATGACTGATGGGAAACAATGAAATCTGTTGTACTCTATTACTCATCCTTATGGGCCACTGCGTCACTGTATGACAGCCCTCAAACCCTTTTCGGCAATTTTGACATTCTTTTGATCTCGTAAACACACTCTCTACTGCTGTGACAGTGAGGGAGTTTTGTTTTTTTCGAATATAAATATATATATTTCTTTGTCAGCCTGGGCTTGTTACCCAATAACACGAACTCCAGGGATGACTTTATTTTATTCATGCAGCCAAAGTGAAATTGAAAACTCAATTACAGGCTTATGCTGGAGATGTTCTGCATATTTAAAGGGGAGTCTCTGTACCACGCTATGATACTGAATGGCTTTTTTTTTCTCTTACTAAACCCCATCACCCATCCATCCACATGTCTAACACTCTGTCCACTCCACCGGCTTTCTCCAAACCCATTTCTTTCACTGCCTCCATGTGCAGGGTGATTGATGGGCCTGGGGACACCCTCATGCTGCAGTGTACCTAATCGCAGAGTATAGACTCGCCGTAACGCTCCATTAATGCCTGCAGCAGCAAGGTGTAATGGTTAGGGAAATGGGCCAAGGAAGGGAAGGTCACCGGTTCAAATTCCCACGGGGTTCACCACTGTCTTGTGTCAGCCATGTGTCCAATTGGAAAAATTAATCGTGGCAGTTTGCAGGGTAACACATGAGCACAAAATACAAAATGCTCTTCAGTGAACAAACATTAATTGTAAGTGGGGGGAAACGTGACCTTCTGTCTTGCTGTAGTCCTCGACACAGACAAAGTCAAATCTGCTATTGACACAATCCGGTAATGAAGTTGTCATTCATCACAGTCGTCTGTGTTTACTTCCAGGATGAGGAACTGGAGGAGGTTAAGAGTGTCACTTGACAGTTTTGCTGCACTTGAGTAATTGCGCACGATGCACAGCTATGCCACAGCCATCAGAGAGCGCCAGCAGCAGGCGGGATTCTAACTTCTTGTCAGGAGGATGAGTTCCACAGACAGGCATACAACCACACAAGTCACTTTCAAGGCAACAAATTGAATTGCGTGTTGGCCCAGTGACTGATGAGTTAATTAAAGTGGAAGGATATGGAGAAAGAAGTCAGACACTGCTCCATTTATTTATCCTGTATTGACTACATCCCCTCGCACTTCGCTGGCTTGAGTAATCGCCGCCTTTCTGCTCAAGAAAACAACTAAGAGGGAGGAAATGGACATTGTTGAATTTCCAATTCAGTTTCAAAAGATCACAAGCAGGGATGATTAAGACTACAGTCATGCACAGGGTTTAAATGAATCTGAAGCTGCTGGCGGTAAGTGAGGAATAATAATTTCTAAATCTCAATATTGCATATCTCAAGGCAGATGTGCTCAGACAATGTGTAATAAAGCACAACCAGAAATCACAAATGAAATGAATCATTATCATGTTTTCGTCTCCAGCTGATTTGAGACTCCTTTGAGCTTTTTCTTACAAATTTCTCTGAGTCTGCAGGAAACTCTTATGCAACCAAACCACTGAGAATCTCTTGTTCAATCCTTCTGTCTAGTGAAAATTTCAAACCTACTGGGACCAAATTAGATGCAATCAATCTAACCCAAGTTTGGATCAGACTTGAAGACAATATAAGTCATTAATAGTGATAATTATGTACTTCTGAGGGCAGGAGCTTTGAACAAAAAAGCAGCAACTGCCTCTGCTGGGACTGAGTATGAGACCTTTAATCAAGCACCCTGGCTTGGCATCACGTTCTGTGCTAGGTGGGAAGGTAACCTGAGCCCAGGTTTGTGACAGGTGCTTGAGGGGAAAGTGGGGGAGGCTTAGAACACGGCAAAATGCGGCGAGGCCACACGGGGAGCGTGCCGAGATGGATTAGGGCTTAGATCTGGAGTGGGATGTGTGTGGTTGGTGTCGTGCTGGGGACCCAGGTGGTGCCTGAGGAGAGTACAGCACGTCTGCATGCATTTTTTTTCTCTGTTAGCTATGGCTCATGTGCTGCCTGGCAAGAGGAACACTGTGAACCCAGAGCCGAGAACAATTAGACACTGTTCAAGCGAGGCTGGATTTGCATGAGCTGTTTTGTCCGTGCGGTGATGGAGAGGACGATAGTCAGAGAATCACGGGAGAATCAATGATACTGTAGTAGGACAGGCATTGATTTGTTTGTGTGTGAATTCGAGCCTGTTTTGTTTGCTTGTTCTGCACTTCAGAGGCTTTTCTCCTCATGCGAAGTGATCTTTGTGACTATTTGGGGAAGTGACTGGTTCTCTCAGTTCTCACTTTATGAACTGCTTTACGACCAGGACTTAGTTTTAAGTTTCTCTACATTAAAGCAGGATGTTAGTTTCGGGCAGGGGTCAGCAACCTTTACTGTCAAAAGAGACATTTTGCCCTCATCATAAAAATCTGTCTGGAGTCACAAAACACATTTGTCTCAAAGTCAAAGTCAGATTAGCTGATCATAATTTTTAATAGACTGAAATGTCATTTAGTTATTTTGGGCTATTTATTCTTAGTCGGTTAGTGAACTTTGAACAAATCTATCTGAGTCCTCCTTGTGTTTGTAAAAAAAATAAATTAAAAAAATTAGCCTACTTTGATGATAAATCAAACATTTTGCAGCAGCGTTACATTTAAATGGCAAAAGCAAAAAATATGTAAACTAGTTTCAATTCAGTTTTGACTAAAGTCAGTGCAAGTTTGAGCTAATCCTCAGCCAAAGAAATCAGCCCTTTGGCCTGATCATAAAACACAATATCGGCTCCCACTTAATCAATTCATAACAAAATCACAGCTTGAGAGCACAGATACTTTTTCACATGACTATGCATTTTTAGGAAAAATGACTTTAGGACAGTATTTTTCTTTGCTGTTTCTTGGGGCTCCCTGTCCTGTTTTAGATGTGTCCCTGATTCAAAACGATCACCTCGATATCAAGCTCTGCAGAAGTTGGACAATGAGCAAATTATTTGATTCAGGCACATTGAAGCAGGGACATTAAAACATGCACACTGAAAAACACTGCTCAAGCCCTACAATGTTGATAATGTTAACATAACCTTAATTCATTTCTATGTAATTTTTTGTCAAAGCCGTAGGTAGCCACTGCAGAGGGGCAAAAGAGCCGCATGGGGCTCAAGAGCCACACACACAGACCCCTGCGTTAGGGTTAGGTGTAAGGTTAAAGGTACAATTTTTTTGGGCATGTGAGCTCGGTTTTAGTCTCCCTCTTCTTGTTGTTGTTCGTCTCCCACTTCCTCTTTCATTCACATATGGATGAATTTACATGTTTTACAACCAGATATAGATCATTTTGGCAATGTTGGCCACCTATAAGAAAATCCGTTGCATGATAAATTGCTCCCAGCTGCCACTCTGACCTGACCTCAGGTTCAAACATCCCGTTTGAACGCCATTTGAAGAATTAAAGCTACATAAATCTTCCCTGCTGGACAAGGTTCCTCGCTCATCCAGAGCTAAATATTGACCGAGCATAGAAGCTATTTCATTGTTGCCGAGCTCAAAGAAGACTCTGCCTCTATTAAAGAAGAAGAGATTAAATTTGCTGGACTGCATCCCTCTGAATTCACAAAGAGGCCTTGGGGAAATGATCACCTCATTTTAAGATGCTCGGGATGGTTCTGTAGAAAAAGAAAAAAAGAAGCATAACAAGAGCTGGAGAAGGGTGGATGCTGTGTACAATGCTCGTCCATCTGTTGGTTTTTTCACTAAGTGATCCACCAAAATCTCTGGCCAGAAATCAGGACAACTGAGGGTGATAGTAGCTGACAGGCAGGGGAACAACTGCTCTCATAAGAAAAAGATATTCTCCTGTGCACATTGTGTCATATGGGCCTAATTATGCCACTGTCTCATCTTTCCTGAGTTTTGTAAAAAGATGGGAACAGTTTTTTTATGGTGAATGAACTCAATTTATATAGCACTGTTCTAGTATATCAACCAATCATAGCAATTTATTACACATTAGGGTTGGACATCTCTAGTGTGAGACGAATACGATATGTATCTCAATACACCGTCTATGATCTGACGCATTAAAGATACATACGGAGCAACTGACGATGCAATATGATACGATTCACACTCCAGTCACAATGCAGTGCAGTTCAACACTATGTGATTCAATACACTGAGATTCAACAAGATATGATATGACTGGGCAATGCAAAGGAATGATGCTAGCCAACTCAGTGAACTTGATTATTTTTTAATAAATGGTTTATCAAATAAAAGCAACACACGTTAACGTAACGTAGATCCAATTCAGGAGGAAATAAAAATTTCAAAATGTCAAATTATGGGGTCGGCCACATTTCTGAACAAATCAATAAAACATCTAATGATTAAATAGATCAGATTTTATCAGTGCAGACGTTTAACAATCGATGCATCTTGATTTCTTTCCAAAATTGCACACATTCACTCTTGCATCTTGCCTGCGCATGTCCGAGTATCGATAACCAATCGTTAATCTTCCCATCCCTTCTACACATTTTTCACACACACACACACACACACACACACACACACGGATGGCACAGGAGCGGCTTGGGGCTCACTATCTTTCCCAGGACTTTTTGACATGCAGACTAGTGGAGTCGGGGATTGAACCACCGACCTTCTGATATGTGAATGACTTGCTCTACTTCTTGCCTATGAATGTCAAAGATGATTTTCATTTTTCATTCAGCATATTCCCTGTAGTGCAGATGCAGCAGAGCACAGCACAGTATGTTTTCTGAACAACATTTTTGAAAAATAAGTCACAAATTATTTGCAAACACGGAAGCCCCCGTGAATTTTGGAACGAAAGAAAACATATTTACTGACGATGTCAGCTCAGACGAGTAAAATATTGAGTCAGTAAAAACTTTGCTGAGTTTTAGTTTGCTAGAGCACAAATATTATAATATATATTTGCGAAACTAGTCTGAGAAGCAATGTTGTGTAAGCTACATTACATCACAGTCTGTTTCAAAGCACCACTCTCAGATTTAATTTGACAGGTGATTAGCAGCTGCTGGTGGATCATTTTCCTTGATCAGTCTTTTTAAAGTTTATATGACTTCAGCAGACTTGAACATGGTGTAAACAAGTTGGGTGACATTTCATACTGAAGCCTCACATGAAACCCTAATTTACTTACTCGGAAAATCATGCTTTGTTCAAAGTGTACCTCCTTGAGGCATAAAAGTGTCCATTAAATACATACTTCCATACATGAACAATATGTTCAGGTTTGACATTCTGCATCTCTGCCAGGTAAACATCTGCCTGAAACAAGGAGTTTATACATATTTCCTCAGTAATGCACACTTGAGATGTTTAAGCAATAGTTCCTGTGCTTCTGCAGGGAGCTCAGAGGAAATTGAATCAATTATATTAATCTAATTTCGGGAGCTTGGGATGTTGACAGAGAAGGATATTATTTCCACTTGAGACGTCTATGCATTTCATTGCACAACATACTCAAAGTGTAATGAAGTTAACAATCACAGAAAGCATCTGTGCAATTTCTAGTATAACATGTTTTTTTGCTGCTGGGAATTTGGTCACTCTGCAGACATGTGAGACACATTTAAGCTAAATATATACGACAGAAACACGAAGGAAACAAAAAACAAAAGATATTGATATTTTTTCATTGTGGATTAATGCAAAGATTTTACTGATTGATTGTAGTTCTTTTAATCTTTAAGTTTTGATACAAAATTTTATATTTACTAAAGTCAGCAATACTGCTCGTTACATTTCAGTAAACATAATAAAAAGGGGCATCACCATTACCTTACAATGATTCTGAAAAGAATGACACGACTGTGCCGACTTACCCATGGTGCAGTTGGTGGTGAAGCGAGGCTCGATGGTGGCCGCGTCGTCCTGTGGAATCCGGAGATCGTAGCTGGCCGAGAGGCGAAAAGGTGAACCCCCGTGGGTCCCCAGCGTGAGGTGGACCACTGCCCAGCTGCCAAGGAGAGAAAGCAGGAGTAGGGTCAGTACGAGGAGCAGACACCATGGCTGACAGAAAAACCCACACCTGCTGTGGGGGTCGGGGGTCAGGGTAGCTCGGGCCTGCTCCGCCTGAGCTCCCACAGTCTCGGAGGAGGGACTGTCCAGGGCTTCAGCGGAAGCTGACATGGGGGTTTCCTCATTCCCTTCCATTTTGGGAGGGTCCCTTTCTTCCTTTGTCTGATGCATGACCCCAGTTTGAGCCCTCCTCTGGCTCGCTGGAGCTAGTGGAGGTTTAGAGGCGGCCAGGTGCAGATGGTGCCTCACTTGAGAGCTTACAGCTGATGTGGAGTTAACTAGAATTTAAAACCACTATTACAGCAGGCGAGCGGCCGAGGGACACACTCAGGTCAAGTTCTAGCGTGTTGGCGAGCTGCAGTCCTGCGCTGAATGCTGCACTCCCTCAACCAGCGGCTGGCTTTGTGTAGTTCAACTGTCCCTAATTTTATTAAGCAAATTGTGCTGATTTCTCTTTGGCTGTGGGCACATCAACAATCCCTCTCTCTCTCTCTCTCCCACTCACCCCTCCCCCTGACTCTTGCCCATCCCTTCATTTTAATACACAAGCCATAAAACCATGTACAGTGAATGCACTGTAAATTCCCAAAGCCCTAATGAGACAAGACATTTGTGAACGCCATACCGTGCACACAAACACACCCACACCACCAGCACACGGCAGCACGTGTATCTGTGCCACTGTAACAGAACTTTCACTTGTCATTTTTGATTTGTCACCTTTCTGCTGCTTTCCGTGCTGTTGCATCAATGTTTTTAATTAACTCTAATTCAGTTTACATTTCACTACACTACATTTCACATCAACAGCTAAGGTGTAAAACAACGTATTTTGACAGTTCACTGTCACAGAACATTACGGATCTCTCAGTCTGATTTAACAGGCGCTGTCTTCCCACCTTACCGTCTTTACTTAATTACTATATATTAGACCAAAAACTGTTTGGTAGCACTTTAGTTAAAGCATTCATCTATAATGCATTATGAACATACTTATAATGTGTTCAATGCACCTATAGTGCTGTATAATCATAGTAATAAGCAGGTTTAAAGTTAATCCTGAAGCTAACCAAGACCCCTATAACGTATTATGAATGTGTTCATAATGTGTTATAATGCATTATAGAGACAAGCTTCATAGAAAGTGTTACCAACTCTATTTAGCCAAGTTAATAAGCAGGAATTTCATTCGTCATAAAAGCAGAAAAAAGACAAAAGGTAAAATGGAATCAGATGATGAATCCTGCTTCACACAGTTGTTTTCAGCAAAAGCTCTGATAAATTGACTTTTCAACAAACTTCATAAATACCGAGAGGGTCACTGAGAGGGCTGCAGCACTCCACAAGACCAGGCATTTTAAAAACCACCAACTGATAAACCTTATCTAATAACTCCCTCTTTCTTTCTGGGATTTGGGATATGTTTGTAGCCCACAAGTATTTGTGGTGGGGGAGAGATTACATTAGATTCTTTGTGATGCAGCCTCGCAGCAGGAGCTTTTCTTAAGCGCAAAAATATATCGAGGGGTTTGGACAATTTTCAAAGTCTCACTGAATGAAATTAAGCAAAGACTTTAGAGTACTGATCATTTTGTCAGACAGAGTACCGGATAGAATTAAATCCAGTCAGCTACAGCCCAAGTACATGAAGAAATTTCGATTACTGCCCTCGAACAGTGACACTTACGGATACGTGATATACTTAAAGCTCTTAATTATAAAACAGATCCGCTAACTAGATGTTACTTCAAAATTTTGCTGCAAAAATGTAGCTTTAAAAATCCTTTCATCTAGTAGACAAAAACTGAACAACACAGTCCCTCAACCTTCTCAAGCAGACGTTTGTTGATCCATGAAGTCTTTTTTTGATGTTCTTTTTCATCTAATGCCGACTGATTAAGATGAATACTGAGACATTTTCAACAAGCATCACTAAGATGTTTCTTCTTGATCATGGGTTATGAATATAGGTTTCATTAGGTTGTAATGTCCTCTGAGTGTTTCATATTGTCTTTTCAGTTATGATTTCTTTTTACAGAAAACAATGAAAACAATGAGCATTTTTGCCCATCAGAAAATTTTCTGTGGTGGAGCTGAAATCCAGCAGAATGTGCTGAAAAAATAAACTTTGCTTGTATAAACTGGATGCATGCGTCACGATATGAATGTAGGAGTCAGAGACAGTGTGTTCAAGGTTGCAATCAATATCCAAAAGTTTCCTTTTCTCCAAAGATGCAAGATTTCCAAGTGCACACCTTTGGTGATGATGTTACTCTCACTGATCTCAGTAGCTGTCTAGCTTTGGATTGTGGCAAGTGCAGTGGGAATCAGAAAAATGTCCCCTAACGTGTTTATTTTAGGATTTATTTCGTGCTTTCCTCGAGTGGAATGCTGCTAGCAAGTAAAGCAAACACACACGCATACATGAACACACACAAGCCTCCGCTACACAAACAGGCTGTGAGCTTTTCTGATTTCCCTGAAGTCTGTGCTCTGACTCAACAGGCTCTGCGTTACTGCCTTTGCAAAATTCCCCTCTTATGTTTTTCTTTATGTTGTCTAGCCTTTCCTTCTAGTTCCTTTTCACCAAACCCTCCTCACTCCATCCCTCTCCGCCCAGACACTGCTCAGAGTGGAGGGAAGGTGTTGACCAGATGGAAAGTGATGTTATAGTACCACAAAAGAACAGCTTTGCGGCGTGGGACCTGCTCCCTGCCATATCCCATAATAGAAAGGAAATGAAGCCCCAGATAAGGGCTGCCACTGTCTCTTTGATAACCTTGAAATGATTTGCCGACTGAGTCATATACATATGGTGTCTGTGAATTCTCCACCGGCTCGGCTGGGAGCCAGATTTAGAAATGGCCTTTCTGCCGAATGAGCACTCAGCATGATGACGATGGGACGGTAATTGCACAGGAATGTTTTCTCCTTGTGCATAAGATACACGTAAGCATGTGCACTGCAACACCACGTTGAAGTCAACCTAGATAAACAGGAATGAAAGTGCTCTATATTTAAATATGAAACAGCCAGTGCATCAGCCAAATCTATAATTTGAGAGCAACAAAGAGTAAATAAAGAAACTTGTGCTTGGCATGGAACACACTCGATGTGCTGATAATGAAATGGACGGAGCTGTACAGCAGCCAATCTAAAGTCATCAATGTAAACCTGAGCTCTCTTTACTTGCGGTGTAAAATCGTACACAAGCCTACTGAATTATTTTTATGTCTTATCATGCTGCGTGTGCGCCAGCGCTGGCAGGACTGATTAACTGAGCAGCAGATCAGAACAGAGCTGCCAGAGCACATCACTCAAACACTTAAACCTAATTAGTAGTATACCATGCAAAGCACACTGGTCCCTGAATATAAATAAATAAAATGGAAATGATAAAGGCTCCTCATGTGGGAATTAGATATGCACGAATAATCCAAATGCAGATGCTAATAATTCTCATCACGGTTCTTTGTGTCCTAATGGTTGCTCACAGTCACCTGACCTTTTCTCAGACTGCCGTTTGGTGAAAGCCTCACACAT
>JAQLOL010000007.1:21916206-21933945 GCA_029783665.1 Naso thynnoides | reverse complement strand
GTTACAGCAGGTGTTTCCAAACTTTTCAGCCCACGACCCCCAAAATAACAGTGCCAGAGACTGGGGACCCCCATCGACTCTAGAGGTGGCATATAACATTGTGCACAGCTGTGCAAACGCACTGTTAGGGCCTACACGAGCATAATACAACACAAAAGGACAACAGCTTAACAGCCATAGTATTATTTTTAAGTAATTTAAGAAAGAATACAACCAGGAATTGTATAATAAATGGTTAAATATGCAATTATAATTTTTTTTTTAATTAGTTTTTGGAAGGAATCTCGCGGCCCCCCTCTCTGTGTCTCACGACCCTCTGGTGGGACCCCGGCCCCCACTTTGGGAACCACCTACCATGAATTAACAAGCCCACCTTAAATGTCAACCTCACAAATTGAAGAGGGTTTAAAAAGGATTTATTTGTCACTCATACATGTTGGACATGTACGGTAGTGCAATGTCTAAAAATCAAACATCATTCATTTGTTTTTTGCCTTTCTTGCATGATGACAAATCTCTTAGTACAGCTAGCTTGGTTAAATGCAACAACATGAGATGAATTGGTTGGCTCAGACCGTAGGAGGCTTATTGAACTGAACGGGAGCAGAGTGGTTCGTATCAACAGACACCAGACTTTGGGTTTTTGATTGGCTTTATCCATATTATAAAATGTGGATCGGGGATAACCACGCCCAAATCAACACAGTTTTAGAAAACTGCCAAAAACTTTAAATGGTAATATTTTAAATTTGGATTTTTTAAAAAATGCTTTTTACTATGCACGTAAGCCTCTAAATAACATATTAAAAACACTCTGTAGTCTTTGCTAATTTTCCTGTTTTTAGAGCGCCTGAACTTTTTTTTGGTAATAATGCATGTAAAACCTTACTCCTGTAATGCATAATCATGTAACAGACTTTGTTTTTATCTATGAGAATATGTAGGTTGCAGGAGTGTCACTTGATCGTGAAAAATAGTAATGTGAAAGGACAAAAGAAAAAAACAAAACGTAATTGGAATCAAAATATAAAATATAAATGAACCCTTTTGACAACAGAAAAATGCTTTTCCAAGTGTTCCTTTTGGGTTTGAACAAATAATCAACTCCATAACACACACAGCAAGCTTTTTACATATATAGGCTATTTAGAAATTCTGCCACTTGTTTTTTCAGGCTTTTTGTGTAATAATGCAGGTAAAACCCAAGACCTGTGATGCATAAACATATGGGCTAATAAACTCTATATTTCAGGACAAGCTGGGCTATCAGAATATGTATGTAATATATTAGTGTAATTTGAATGTATAAATAGTAATATGACCAGTAAGACAAAAGAGAAAACTAATAGAGATGGAATCAATAGAATAAAACCCAAATGTGCATAGGCAATTATGTTACATTTTTTTAATGCAGCCTTGTCAGGAGGGGGGCGAAAATATTAGATGCAATGCATCATGGGAACAAAAATGGCCCAGGGAGAACTGCGCTTGCTGTTTTTGATACAGAAAATGGGTTAAATAATAACAAAAGACTAACTGTCAGATTCATCATGATGGATTACTATTATGAAGCCTCTATAAAGACACTGAAGTTCCAGGAGACGTAACTAAGCCTGTGAAAAGGATACGATCGCACCAAAGTGCCTGCTGGAACAACGCAGCTGCTAGCTTTCAGCTAAAAAAAGTAAGTCTCTAGCTTCTTTCATTCAAACATATTTAGTGTTTTGTAAACAATGTTTGGGATTTATTTGGGCATCGGATCCGATCCCCAAGACTTCAGAGGGTTAAGAAAGTTAGAAATTATTTGGGTTCCCAGGGCTTTAAATAAATATCCTCCTGCTGTCAATCATAGACAGCAAAAAAGGAAAAGCGGATTTCTTGCGGTCTGTGTGCTGTTAAGTGTTTGCCAAGCAATTCTGCTGACTGAGCAGACCGAGAGAAAGTATTGTAAAAGGCAGGAGAGTAATCTTCAAACTCCTTGCCGATGGTCTAATTTGCAGACGTAGGTTAGATGTGAGGCATCAGTATTAAATTTACACTGCTACATAACCAGTTCAAAGTTGTTGTCACTTTGCCAGAAATGGTCTATATTCTGTTGGTTAACAGAAGTTAAATCTCTCCTCACACATCAATGGAAATGTGCATAGTTATCTGGCCCTGAGAGAGTGAGGGGAACATTGACAAAAAGCAGTAAACATTGATGAAAAAAACAGTTTCTCATGTTAAAATGGACTAACGCAAGGATACACAGTACTGTACATATCAACGTTTCTAGGTTCAGAAAGTCGAAATGACATCCTTTTGAATTCAAGGTTTGAGGTTTATTAATGTGTCATTCCATAATTTAGGTTTTGCGCAACGAAATTGTGTTATTGTCCGTTTATGTGACCAAGAAAAAAACATTTTTAACCTTGCTGCTATGAAAATTAAACTTTAATCTGAATTTTGAATCAAAACTGAATAAATTCTGTCACCAATTAGAGGCAAAACATCACAAGAATGTTGTGAACACATTTACAAGAGGAAAAATGAGGAGAAGAAAAGTGAAGGCTATGCCAGGACTGATGGAAACATAAAACTTAAATGTCTTGTTATTAGATTTACATGGTGACAATGAGTTGAAACTATGACATCTATGAAAAAGACCAAATTCAATTTTGTGAGCTTCTTCTAAAGTTGATGACTGGAGAATCCAGTAATGAGACAAAGTCTTTGGTGTCTTCTAGTGAACATTCAATCATAAATAAACTGTCAGAGTGAAGCAAATTACAGAGGAAACACAGAAAATGTTGGGTATTGAAGTAAATCTAAATGAAATGGGCCTAAATCGTCTGAGGTTCCTGTCCAAATAACAAAACTGAAAAACACAATCTTTTTAATTATAAATGATCTAAAAAAGCTGTGAATCAGTAACCACACAAATAATATTCGCAGGGTCCCAGGAAGCAATCAAAATAATAATGATTATGGTGTTTTAAAGAAGAGTTGGAGCATAAGAGTCCAAAACAGCTAATGAAACAGAATCCCCATTTTGCTTTTGGCAGGTTACTTCTCTTGACCACCCATCTGCACTTTAACATTGCTCGCCAATTTCTGCAGCCTTCAGTAACAACTTAAAAAGTATCTGAGCTTTGGATAAAAAGACAGAATTTAATGCTGTCACTAAGACAGAGGAACGTCAAGAACCGGGGGCAGTCTGGCCATCTGGAGCAGCGGGAGTTTTAACACGGGCCAATCATTGTGGGGGCCGGCTACACTGATAGGAAAAAATAAACAAATGTCACATTCGGTTTGATTGTGCAGTAGACTGGCCATCTGGCCTCCTACAAATGTGTGTGTATGTGTTTGGTGCAAATAAATTTGTCCAATCCTCCCTCACTAACGTTTGAGTTCACAGACGCTGAGAATGATTGAGACGGTGCTTTGTTTTACATGTGGCAGTAATGAGGTCGTGACTATCTGTGGCTCAATCACGATTGGCCAGACTGGGTCAATTTAGAGCTCAGTGTTTTTTTTTTTCGTCTAAATTTCCAGTAAGTTGCTGCTTAAATCTCAGAGATAGCATGAGGTTACTTATCCTGTAACCCCTGTTCTCTGATAATATGAGTGTCTCACTATGGGAAACTCTCTCTCAGCATTATCCTCTGAAGCTTCTGTATCATTATCCTGCCAGCCGTCAAGGCAGAGCCCCTTGTATCCCATAAAAAAGGGATTGACTCAGTGTCTCTCATCATTTAAGATAAGCCCCCCCCCCCAGTTCATGCAAGGTGGGAGTTTCTGGTGAGACCCACGTTATCAGTGAACAGGGGTTACAGTATAACTAATCTCAAGTTCTCTAAAATAGTCTTTTCAGTGTCTCACAATGGGGCTATACTGACTACTCCATTGCCTGATAAGCTTATCTGAGTGACTGGCTGTCAACCCAGGAGGTGAATTCTTTTCTAAAAGAGCTCACAATCAGGACAGGCCAGGGAGGGCGCACTGACATTCAGTTCAAAAAACTTTACAAAGAACAAATGTGAAGCTCAGCTCAGTGCAGTATTAGTTGCTTTACAACTACCAGGTAGTTCCACCTCTACCTGGGCCCAAGATGTTGTCATTTGTAAGGTGAAAGTATATACTTTCACGACCACAACGCAATGGAAGTGGTGTTGACCGATGGGCTCAGCTCAGCCTTTGACTTAAACACCTGAGAAAATTTCATAATATCTTAATCATAATATTTTTTATTTCAAGCCACTCTGTTATGGTGATCTTGTCGGACTTGAGCCTAGCTTCCACTGAGCGGTACAGTTTGGTTTAGTACATTAAGTTACTCTTTGCAATTGTATCCCTAGATTTGGCTTTCCATTGCTGACCGTACCCTTACTTGGTGGGTAGGATATATGCCAGCTACGTATGTTTAGTGCTGCAGGAAGGCACCGTAATGGGACTTGGCCACTTTTCTCTCCAAGTGAAAAAATTTCACTTCAATAAACCAGTAGAAATCCATGCACATTTTATAAAGTGTTTGAAGATCCAATTGTTACTAAAGTGTGTGTCATCATTCAAGAAAGGCAGTCTGCGCCAACAGTGAGGCTGTAATACATCCAATCAATTGACATAGATGGCTCAAATGAATTCACATCCTGCCTACCTGCTTGCCCTGCCTTTGCGCACTCCGTATTCTTTGTTTGACCGGATTCTTCCAAAAATCGGAGGCAAAAAGGCAATTGGGCAAGCCAGTCATACAGAGAAGAATGACAGAGAAGATGCGGCCACATTACCAGCTGTATCAACGGAGGCTTCTACTGCTAGACAAAGCAAAAATGAGAAACACTGAAAGGGAGAAGCCTACAAACAAAAAGAAGCTGGATAGTGCAAAAAGTAAAACCAGCGTCAAAATCGACCAGTCAACATCAGTGCAGTTTGAGGGGAGTGGCTTTAATGGTAGACTGAAATGGAGCAGTTAGGTTTCTTTTTGTTGGGATACTTTTAAAATCTAGCTTGGTTTTAACAGTTTCTGCAGCCTTACCAACTGCAGCTGTCAAGAGTAGCAGCTCAGTTGACTTATTATTTCCATCTGTAGGTGCTATACTCGTACTTGCAGTGAGTGCAGTGGCAGCATCTCACGAAAAAGCAACAGTTCAAGGAACAACTGAAACCACAGTGTTTAGATAAAACGTGAGGTGCTACATGTCTACAGATATGTCAGACATTTTTAGCTCTGTTTATTATGGTGGCTGCGCACTCTGTCTTTTTCCCCTTTGTCTACTAATTGCATATCTTATAGTTTCCCTACACATTTATGCCACAGTATGTTATACTGCTTCATACTCAATGTCATGTTTAGTCTCTCCTGTTGACTCTTTGAATCTGTGACATCCCCCTACATCACTTCTGTCGTGATTATTCAGAGGTAACGACTCCTCAGTTGCACTGCTGTCTAATAATATTGTACTAAAAGAAATATTGCTGCAGTTGTGTGGTTGTATATATTTTAGGACTTGGGTTTTTAAGGAACCATTTAAATGTGTACCATGCTTGTGTGGAGGATGGGAAATTGAGCTTATCCAACCTCATCTTCAAAAAACTTAAGAAACTGTCTTGAATGCTGCAAAAAAGTCTCCACATTAAACTGATAAACCATCTCTTTAAGGGTTACATGTGGAATTTTTAGCATAAGGCCTTATTTTCGACTTTTCCAGTCCTATTTCAATTGATAGTGACCATTTTCAGCTCATTTGATGGAGTACATGGTTTGGACAGCTTGCTGTTTTGCCATGAATGCTAAAGTTAGGGCAAATCAATGGACCCAGTAACAGGCCAACAATAGCCACTACCAAACTCCGTTTAGACACTCCGCAGTGCGCTCAAAGCAGTCTAATATGACAACAGTCTACTGGGGCAAATTTATGTGTAGAATAATTTTTCTACATACACACATCGGTTAACAGAGACAGGAAGTTGCCGAACTATTTATCTCCTGTTGCTATTAAGCAACAAATTAAAGGAACTCATTTGTATTTTAACTTTTAAAATTATTCTATGAACACACAAATTTGCCTTAATAGGCTGTTGTCATATTAGACTTGCTTTTGAGTGCACTGGGGAGTGTCTAAAAGGAGTTTGGTAGTGGCTACTGTTTTCTTGCTGCTGGGTCCACTGACTTGCGCTAGCATTAGGATTAGCATTAGCAGCGAAACAGCAAGCCGTCCAAATTCTGTACTGTATCAAATGAGCTGAAAATAGTCTCTCTCAGTAGGAGGAGGACTGGAGAAGTCGAAATTGAGGTCCTGTGTTAAAAAAAAAAAAAATCTGGAATATCCATTTAATGTTGTGATTTATGTAGTTTTTGCTGTCCAGCTCTCAGCTCCTTGCCACTCTCTGTAACTGGTCCTCAACCCATTTGCCATTTGTACTTTCCTCCTGTCAGTGTCAAACTAAGATGCAACTCAAATTTAACAAGGCTTCTTTTGTACCTTACATGGCACATAAAGCACTGAGGACCACTATACATTACAAATTTTAATGATGAAGGCATTGACGCAAACTACCATTGCTGTTGCAAAGATGAAAGGCATGGGAAGAAAGATCACATGGCTCCTTGAACTTTTTAATTATGACCCAAATTCAATTATTTGCAACCTCATACTTTACAGAGGAGCAGGAAATTGCTCTAGTCAAGTGACAGCACTTATGATTAAAACATGTTCTACATGAAAATGCTGCTTTGGCATCTTTAATCTTAATCTTTGATTATCTGCTCAACACTATGCTGAGGGGAAGTTGGGTGAAGTTTCTGGTCATCTTTTAACCGACTGCTATACATCACATGTTAGCTGCAGCGCAAGAAAAATATTGTAACTCTGTGCTTGTGCTGGAAGCACATAGGATAGACTAGTGCAGCACTGTGGTCAATCTTGATGACAAAAAGCATGGGACTGCAAAGACTTTATCAAAATCTTCAAAACTCTTCTGGCAGTTGGGTGGAAATCACTTTCTGAAAAAAATTTTTAGGGAGGAAATCAGGAAAGAGGTCACTTCAGCTGTGTTGGGATCCATCTTCCCTTCTCGACTAGACATGGAGACCACTAATCACCCTGCAGGAAGATAAATGCTAAGCCTTGAGCATACTGTGCTGCTGAGATGTTGGCAGTGTTGCAATCTAGACTGTCCCAGCTGACAGTGAGGAAAACAAACACTCTTCCAGGAGAAAAGTAGCCAACAGTAAAGACCAAGAGAACAGTAAGCAGATAGATCCCTTACAGTGTACATATTTGATTCAAAGCAGTTTGGTTCCCCAACTTTTTGGCTTGTGACCTGTTAGAATAAAGCGCTTTCTACTTGCAAGTCTTTCTTACCAGGTCCAGTGTTCAAACAAAATCTTTTATTCAGTGGGCCTAGGAGAGTGAAATTATCTTGCACTTCATTTGAAAACTGCACTGACTGAACAAAAATGCAATTTTTTTCTTTTTCTTTTTTTCCCTGTACTTTCTCCTGTTGGTCATCAGATGTATCTTTTACAACCCACGGTGGGAACCACAGACGTAACTTACTGTGACATTGGAAATACAGATTTTGTTCCAGGCTTTAAAGAAGATGTAAACCTGTTTATGAATATTTACATTCCTTCAGCAGAAATAAACTTCTTATTCTCCATTGCAACACAACTAAATATTTCTTCTTTCTTGTTTATTACTTAACAAGGATGCAAATGTTGGTCGAATTTAAAGGAATAAAAACATTGTTGTCAAAAAAGGGAAAAACATAGAATAGTGTGTGCTTACTAGGATTTGGATAATGTAGTAATTTGTGTGTATAAAACAACTTCAATGCAAGAAAAAAAGACCAAAGAGAGTGAATTTTAATGCTTTCAGCAATTTGGTTGTAGTTGCACTGCACTTTCATGTATGTTCATGTTTTCTTTATACTGAAGCTCAAATTATTCAGCTTTTTTTTTTAACTTAACTTCAAATGTTAAAGTGTGCATTTAAAGGGAATATGTAAGTGGTATTTACTTGACAAGCTCCGGCCTTGGGCTGTGTAAAAGGAATATTTTCCATGTTTAAATAGGAAGCGCAAGGGAATGAGTGTTGGGCTGAGCGTTTGGAAAGCAGAAATCAATGTGAATGTACTATGATTCGGTTTTGGAAAGGAATGCTGGCTAAACTAAATATTAGTCAGAACTTAAAGACATAGTGAATCTACTATGGTTTAAAAAGGATTTTTTTCTTTTATGTAACATGGTGTAGACTGCTTTATTTTTATATCATCTACAACAAAAGCAAAAGGACGGCATGTCTCAGCTCGGCATTACTGAGTTGAAGTATATATAGCGTAAAATATGTACAGTACACCACTAGCACATATACTGTAGTAAACACAGCTGATCAAACATGCTGAGCTCAATGCTCTTCAAAGAGGCTGTGATCCCAGCTTTGTGATTGAGATTTTTCATATTTATGACATTACATTAAAAAAACATTAATTCTTTTTAATTCTTCATTTAAATTACTGGTCTCTATGTATAAGCAATGGGTGCAGTGCACAGGGACCCAAAAGCCTTTTGGGGCCCAGTGAAGGATGACAACAATGGCCACTCAATTATTATAGGCAATGTAGGCTGTGCTGTCCATCTGTCAAAGCAAGTGTTCAACGGCAGCATCAAACTACTACTTTAACACGAATGTGATAACTATAATACTCGACTGTGATTGGTCAATCATGGCATTCTAAGGTCTGTTATTTCTGTACTGCTATGAGTAACAGACCGCTGTTAGGGACGACATTCAGACCTGGCTCATCCTCAGGCTACGGAAGTTCACGTGCTGACATATCAGCCCGCGGGAAGAAGTCCAGTGTCTGTGAGTCTATCATCTGTTCACTGTGTTTTGTGAAAAAGAGCCACAAGCTGAGGATGGCATGTTTTCAATGCATTAATCAAAGTCACAGTTTCAGACATGTCCACTGGTTTGGAAATTATTCTTTGAGGATAGAGCCTCTAGCCTTCTGTTGCACACGTAGCGTGGCTCTTTTAAGAGAGGTGTGGTCAAGCGAAAGTGAGAGACTGGTGAGTTTTATGTGTGTGGAGCAACTGGAAACGAGCAGGCAGTAAGCAGTTCAGCAGTTCAGCAGTTGTTTCATTCAACTTTGTCAACTTAAGTTTTTGGGAAAATAAAGCCCCAGCTTCTCAAGACCAGGGTGAAGTCTCCCGTGTCCTGGTAAACTGCGGCTGATAAAGTGAAGCAAAAACGGCCCTGTTTCTCAACCATGGTCCGGATCCAAAACAGGAAACATCTAACGTTAACACTACTTTGCTATGCAAGCAGTTCCAACCATAGGAAGATGATGCCTGAGGCATCAGGCTGATGCAAGACCTGCACCGCCCGCGTCTCCCTGTTGGGATTCTTTTCAAAATAATGACCAGCTCACTTGGCACTAACCCTGACATACCGACATTCCACCTTTGTATTTATCTCATGGTTTTGTATGTTCTGTATGCCTGTGTGTGCGCGTGTGTGTGGGCAAGAATGCATGCTTGTGTTTGAGGTGAGGAGGGTCAAAGAAAAATATTTGCACAAGGCCCCATCACAATTATGTTTCGTTGATGTGTATAGAGTGTAGAAAGTAACATGATTTGAATTACTGGATATATACTTTTAATTTTAGAAAGGAAATTCTATGGAACTTTTTCCAGAGGGAAACAAGTAAGCCCAAGTTCATGTTGTACATGCAGTTCTAACTTTAAGAAAACGAGACGATGGAAGGCAAAATGATGGTGACGGCATGTATTCAGTATAAATGTCATAGACTTGTCATGAAAATAGAAATCAGGTTGACTTTCCTGAATGGCTCATGGGGCTGTTATATAGGGTGTTATGGTTGGATATACAATAGCTATCACTTCTTTTCTAATGAGCTATTACATTCATACAACACTAATTTTTTGTTTTATATGGCACCATGCTACCTTTACAGCACCCTCTTTGTTATTATCAACATAACCACCATCTGAGGCTTTTTTCTTTAGAATTTAAAAAAAAAAGAAAGGAAGAAAGAAAGAAAACAAAAAGAAAGAAAAGAAACGAAATCCACCCCACAATAACTGGCAACAATTAAAAATGTGACAAAAAGTATTTCGAAAACAAAAACAAACACAGGAAGAACAATACCAAAGGAGACCAAATGGTCGTCATGCAGTGTGTTGGACTCTTGGCTGCAGTTTGAGTGATCATTGTTTGTTGGAAGTATAATGGTATTCCTCATAAATAAGCACATAAGATGCAATCATGGACAACGAAAAAACATGATAAAATTTCCTCCTGCCCTTGTGAGTTTAAGCTTATATTTTATGCACAACACCCTGTAATGTTTACATTTTTCATAGGATAATGAACGGACGGTTCCACCAAGAAACCATGATGCATGAACACTCACAATTAATAACAGTGAGTAAGGCTGACGCTCAGAACTCAACTTTTTGCAGTCATTAATGAAAAAACTGTAAATTACAGCTTGGATTATGTGCTGCAGATATAAAGCTCATTGAACGTGTGCCATTTAAGGGAGGCACTGACCATTAAAGCTTACCGTGACAAGGGGTGCCTATTTAATTCGGACCATGAAGTACAAATTTTAGTGTTGAAAAATATGCCTGGACCACTGCCTGCAGAGATTACATCTTTGCATGAATGCCATGTAGAAGTGAGGAAACATGTTCCAAAACAGATTTAATGTTAAAATCAAACATTACACAGTTTACATTTACATTAAAACATGATTTTATGTGGCTCAGGCTATGGTAGTATTAAAACAGAGTCTGTACTAAATTATACTCTTTCTCATGGGTTATTCTATTATCCAAACTGTCTCGGATGATGGATTAAATAAATAAAGTCCAATTTTTGGGTTTATTTAATCTACACAGTTGCAGCCAATCGGAAGGCAGCAAGTCCAGTATGTTTGTTCCAATTACAGTCTCTAAATTGAGGGATGTGCTGCATATTAGCAAAACAGTGCCCAATTACGCTCACCTCATGTGGGTACCATGATTAAATTTTGTGCGTTTAGAGGCTGCTGCTTGATGATGCGTACAACCACTGCATGAGTCTTCTCCCTCTTTGCAGCTAATTTTTGAAAAGTGGAGCAGCGTGGCGAGATGTAAGGCTGCGATGTAGCAGAGCAGCCGACTTACATGGAACAGAGCTATGATATTACAGACACTATATTTGGTTTATAAGCTCTGACCTGGTTGCTCCTTGTAGCATAAAGTGAAGCTGAGCACAATGGTCACACAGGGACATTACAAACTCTTCTCGGGGTAAACTAAAAATCTGAAAGTTGGATGCTGGCTGGAGGCAGGATGACACAGAGCAATCATCAAAGAGGAGTTGCAATTCCAATCTTTGATGATTAAATATCAATTTTCATATCCAAAAATCAATTTAGTTTTGTGTATGAGCCAGTTTGAGGTTTCCTCTCACTATGGGGCCATGTTAATGAAACAACTAAGACACAAGTCTGTGCTACAAACACAAACTGCAATCATGATGAAACAGCTGCTAATAATTAAACTTTAGAGAAGCAAAAATCAATTCAAATACATCCCGTTTTTAATGAAGGCAACCATTTGGACACATTGCAGAATATCACTATCACTGCATCTCTGCTGGGTGTCTCTTAAAGGATACATTACTAACATTTGAATATAGATGAATGATAATAATAATAATAATAATCATTTTAAAAAGTACATCCAAAGAGTTTTTGGAAAGAGGTTAATTAAAAGTAATGCTTTCCCTCAAAAAATGATTATGATTGTGAAATCATTATTTAAAATTGTTGTCAGGTTCAAAATGATTTCTTGTTTATCTCTGTTTAGGATGGCCAAAGGGGTTAAGGTATAACAATGTTGGTACCGTGTGGTATCTCTTTGTCTTCAGTGATCAAGATTCTCTGTGGTGATTGAAGTTCAAACCATCCTGATCACGTGTGCTCAATATTTGTTTCGCTCTGCAGATGAATGTCCAGCCGCTGAAAGTGATTACAAAAAATCAGAATATGTACAATATGAGCTGATCAGGGACTGCACTCTTGTTGACAATATAACCAGAAGATCTTGTGCTGCGTTGCTGCTGATGCCTTAAAATACAAGCAATGAGCACTAAAGCTTGTATCAGTAAACGGCAATAAATGCACTTGCATTGCAGAACTACACTTTAATAACAACAATTAAATAAGAACAAGAGCATGACGGCAACCAACAGAATTTGTCAGAAGAAAAGAAGTTTTGTGGTTCTTCTGACTGGATTATCAACTAGCTCCACTGGTGATGAAAAAAAAAGGCTCCCTGGCACAAATCTGATATTTACAGTTGTGCTAATGGAGGCTGCTCCCACCCACTGAAATCATTTTCAGTGGCTGAAAGTCCAGACTGGTACGCAGTGCACAACAGAAATGTTGAACTCTGAATAGTTTTAACTACAAAACACAAGCAACCATAACTGTGGATCATGACTGTGCATGCATGACTAAAATGTAGCGCAAATATATTGGTGTTACATCAACTTTACTCTACAATTTACAATTAAAGAGTTTAGAGGTCCAACCAAACCAAACTGCAAGTGGCATTAATTGATTTTGTCAATGAATGTAATACAGTTTTAGGCAGAAAGGTCTAATTTTGCTTAGTGATTTTTTTTTTTTTAATTTTTTATTAATTTGTTTTTATTTTACCATTATTTAACTAGGAAGTTCCCTGAGATTGAAATCTCTTTAACGAGGGAGACCTGGCTAAGACAGCACACCAGTCACAGTCACATTTTAAACAGAAATAAAACACACAAGTACACAAACATTAAAACACAAGAGAGACAGAAACAAATCAATTAAAGCAGTCACATTTCTCAGTTAAATGAACTTTCAACAGGGCTTTAAAATCTTTTAATGGGACTAAATTATTAAGATGTCGTGTACTTTGCAAATTGTTCCATGTCCATGGTTTTTGCATTTTTGTTTGACAAAAATAAGGGAAATACTTTTTGCATAACCAAACAAAAATCTTTTGTACACAAATAAAATATTATCTCTCAATGGGCTACAAGTTAAGGATAACTGCACAAACAATCATTATTTTGCATCTTCATCTTCTGAATTAAAACTGCACATCATACACAGAGCTCTACAAATGTGAATCCACATATAAAGAGGTTTTTTTGGAAGTCGTGTATTTATTTATATTACAGGCACACACACGTCCACACACACTTGGGAGAAGCGACAAGAGAACAAAGCAAGCAGTGTGGCGTTCAGTTCCATTAATTTGTTCTGGGAATCATGTTTCTACTATATAAGAAATGAGCTGTAATAGCTTATTATGTAATGTGTTGTTTAATGTACAGTATGTTTTTCTGAGTTTTCAAAACTCCGCTCAACCTGCAGTTCTGTAGAGCACGGTAAAAAATGCAGTTGGTAATGACATCTGAACGAAACAAACAAACTGTGCAAAATAAACAAACTGGGGACTGGTTTTTATTTCATTGCTCTCCTCCAGAAGGTTCTGTGTGTTAAAACAAAATTTAATTACTGACTTCAGTAGGACGTGTTTTGGTATGTGCCCAGTGGAGCTCCGATGTTGTTTAGTCGCATTTTTCTCACAGAAAGGGATAAAAAAGCGATTTCATTTTCAACATTTAGGGGTAAAAATAAAACTGCATACATTCCACCAAGCAATAATGTAACATATAAAGTTTGTGAAATGCACAAAACATTTATTAGCTTGAAGTACAGTTGAGAGTATGAGCGAGGAAAAGACGCGAATGGCTCTCAAAATTGTAGGAAATGATGTGGTTCATTTGGCAGAATATTCTGGAGGAGAGTTGGGAAACAGTAGCTAAAACATGCTGGATCATTATTGCAAGTCTAACATAAACACTCCTGTAAATAGCAGTCATGAAGGCTACCTCTGCTGTGTTCCATCAAATCAGCTTCTGTGTCTGCACCCTCTTTCATTCAAACAGAATGAACCCTCTGTCATTCAAATGCAATGAAACTGGGCCACAGTGACTGACGTGCAGCACAGTAAAAAAGAAAACCTTGCTGTGAATAGGCAGAGAGAACACTTTGCTATGAAAACTTTATGTAACTAGGGGGAAGATGAAACAAATAACAACTCTATTTTGTCATAGCTTTTGTCATTACAAACAACTGCTCGTTCTGCCTCTCTAATTTGCATGGTGTGTTTTCAAGTCTAGAGAAAATCTAAGTTTAATCCCTCCATCTCAGAAAGGCCAAAACGTAGAACTTGTTGCCTCTCCTCATCACTGAAGTATCTGCATGCGCACATGCATTCATGTGACTTGTGAGTACTGCATTGAATTTAATAAAAAGAAATGTAAACTACTTCAGGGATTACAGGGAAGGTTTGAAAACATCTCCTCACAGGAATGAACCACAATTCATCTTTTTCTTTTTGAAACACCCCCTATATTTGCATAGTATATTTGTGCAGATCCAGAAAGTGATGTTGATAAAACAACCGCTCATGTAAAAAGGGTAATTTAAAAAAAAAAAAAAAAGTTTTTAAAAAAAAAAGATAAATAAAAAAAGGTTAAAAAAAAGGAAAAAAAGAGGTGGAATTCAGAGGTGGTTGCTGAAATGTTTTCATGATTAAAAGACACAGGACAGATAGTGGTCTAACCCTCCTGCCGAGTGCAAAGCTGATCCCGCAGCGTTTTAATTAATCTTTTCTGATGCTGAAACTGTGTTTACTGCACACTTCTTCAAACTTTTTCAGCCCTTCTGATACATCCATCTGTTTCAAAGAGTATACTTTTGCAAATAAGCAGGTAAAACTCACATATATCCAGCAGAAGGTGGTAACCTTTCAGAAGCAACGTGCAGTACATTTGTCATCAGCACATGTATAGATCATCCACCACAGATGCCAAGCTGACAGCTGAAAGAAAGCACCACTTGTCTTTGACTGTAATGCAATTATGAGGGAGCAAAAGCCAGAACAACAGGCAGCTTCCAGCAACGAGGCCACGTGGCAACACTTTCCCAATTAAAAAGACAGATATAAATATATAACTGTTGTCTAAAAAGACAACAGCTAAATGAAAGGAGTTTGCTGAGATCTCTTCTTTTATAAACTTATCATTAGCTATCGACCTGAAATTCAGGGATGTCTTAAATTACAAGCAATAAATTCCATATTTGTGGTAGCCCCAAACAATAGCATCAACATTAATAGCCACAGATTTTCTTTTCTTTCTTTTATTAAAACCTTGAAATGGTGCAAATATTACTTGAAATGAGAGCTGTGCATTAAGTTTCTCAGTCCCTGTTTGGCCCTCTTTCTGACACACTCACACACACACACACACACAGTCTATGCAATAGTCCTGTCTGTGAATTCAGAATAGAATAGAATAGAACCTGGCAGGGGTGATGTTTTATCGTAGGCCACCCTGGAGGTGAGCATTGCATTTGTTCCCTCAAACAAAAGCCAAAGGGGTCTTTTTCAAATTGCCATTGGATTAATGCAATAAAATAAACTCTGTGGGGAAAAAGGATACTGACAAATTTGTTCAACAAGATAATGTTCCCTGTGTAATATTTCAGTCTGGAATTTGCCCTGAGTATGTTCAAAAAATAGTTTTGTGGTGGGTTTGTATGACAGTGCAAGCTTAGCTAACAAGATAGTAACTAGCTAACAGGCTATTTTATCAATTCAGTTTCTTATGAAGACTGTCAAGTGAGTTTGTATAATCAATAAGAACTAGTTTGACATACACAGCGAATCTGAGTAAAGGTAACTTTACAATATAGTCATAAATTAACGTTATATAAAGATCATCCTCATCAGTTTGACAGAAAATAAGGTCAGATCATCTTCATCAGTTTGACATGACACAGTCAAATTTATTATTAGTTTCATACTTCAGTTAGACAACTTATGTTTGGAATTGTTTGAAATGTTTACTGCAGCACAACATAGTCTGAGTTTGAGCTCTGACCTCATCACTCCTTGCATTTTTAATTCATATGCAGAAATTGCGGAGTGATGACATAAATCTTAAATCCCCAGTCGGAGCTTGCCGTGGATGCTGAGTTGGTGGAGGGATTGAAAGTCTGAGCACAGCACTGGTACAAGTCTTGAGCAATGACGGAGCAGGAGGAAATGCTGGAAATCTTGCAGCTAAACAGGCTGCAAAATTGGGAGGATGCACGTGAATGTGATGTTGAGTGTGACGAACGACAAATATGAATCAGTGCTGCTCGGGTTTTCTGCCTGACATAGCTTGTGGGTGTCACTCCATGAAATACTATCAGATTTATCAGGTTGATATTAGCTAAATACAGGCCAAATATGCGTTCTATGCTTTTGTGAAGAAATACTTTACTTGTGCTGGACACTAGGGGCATTATCTGTATATTTACGGAACTACGGACACCAGGCACGTACGTATGTGAAAATAAAGCGCAAGTTTGCAACAGGAACAGCAACAGAGTACACACATCTAGAACCTTAGAAAAAATATTGGCGAAGATGTACAATTCGATGATGAGAGTGATTAGTTACTATTTAATTTGTTTAGAATATTTCCTGACAACAACAGTGTTGCTGAGGCAGCTAAAGCAGCAGGAGAGGAAGGGATATGGTAGCAATGAAGAGAAAGATGCAGGAAGAGGGAGAACCAGCTGGGGCTGACAGCATTATATATTGTCTACTTATTTGTCAAAAAGTACTTAGTAAATAAAACATTTGCAGTTGAACACCTGATGTCATTTAATAATAGATTTAGATCATCATCTTTGTGCCTCTCTGTGTGCACACACAATATTTAGCTGAATGAATATTTCATGTGTAATATTAATCTTTGATGTTTTGATGACATTTCATTACTTAATTGAAGTAATTAAATTAAATTATTAATTGCAGTTAAACTGGTCTGTTAAAATAACTTGATAATATTTCATTAATCAACCATTATTGATTACTATAAAAATAAAAAGTTGAACTCATTTTCAAATTTACTTTGGTCGTTCTTTCAAAGAGTAATTGCACTTTTACACTTCAGTATAGATTTTTATACCCCACTCAGCACTACATTGATCTTATACACATTCTGTAAATGTCTGTGTTTGGTCAACAGTTGAACCATTTCGTTAAAGGAGTTCAGACTGGGCTAGAAGTGAGGACAGCGCTGCATGTGTGGCACCCGTTTCTTTGGTGAACTCCTCTCCCCTGAGTCTCCAACATGGCAAACTTTAACGACACAGTTATTCAAACACATTACTTGAGAATTTGAACAACTTTGCAAGAACAGACGGTCCATAAGATCAAATATGGTGTCAATGGTATGCAGTTTTAAACTGCCATGCCTCTGCCTCCTCACGGGATTCAGAGCTATCTTTGGCTGACGTTCTGGCACAAGCTGCTGCAATGCTTTCCCCTGCTGGGCTCCATAGACTTTATGGTTAAATAACTTGGTGGGCACTAGAAAACACATGGCTCTCCCTCAGAGACTGACCTCCATTCTGGGCTGTTTTACATTCATCCCCAGTGCTGAGGGAACACTCAAGCATAGTTTAGTGGTAAGGACGTGATACCCATAAAACATTCTCTGTCCCAGAGAAGATTTATCATCGGGCTGCCTCTCTGCTGCTGCCTGCAGTAGATTACGTGTCAAAAGTGGCACAGCGAGCAGATATTTCAGCCAATAAGCATGGGTGGAGGGAGAGCAGGGCTCA
>JAQLOL010000007.1:21894191-21916106 GCA_029783665.1 Naso thynnoides | reverse complement strand
GGGAGAGCAGGGCTCATCTCAAGAGTGACATTGCACTGTCTCGCTGAGATGCAAGGCTCAGGCTGACCCTTGATCCTATTGTTCTTAAGAGTGATGGCTGACCATAAACCTGCCTGACATCACTAAGGTGAAATGTAGCAACAGGGGGAGGCAAAACAGATTACAAGCCTAAGGGATGAAATACTCAGAAAGAAATCCTCTCACAGGCTGAGCACGTGACTGCAGAGATGGTTTCCATCTTGTTGTATAGTTGCAAAGGTAATGAACCCATGGCAAAAAAAAAAATCTGAATGTCATACAAATCATGGCAGACATTGATTTACTGGAAAAGCTGTTTCCCCCAGCTCGCTATAAGTATTCAGATTGGGGATGTATACTGTTTGACAATGATGGAAAAAAAAAATCGGTAAAATTAATTTCTTTCAAGAGAGAATATATCATCCTGAGTCTTACAGGCGCATGTGAAGGCACTGAACCATCACAAGACTGCAGCAAAACTCCTTTTTCACCTGGATCCAAAGAAGAACTGTTCCACGACATCTTACAGTGACTAAACCTGAACGTCTTGGATCAATCAGCTGATGTTATACTGAGTGCTGTCATGTGTTTTCTTGAAAACAAACAAACAAACAAAAAAAACATTAAAAGATGATTTCTGAGACTGTCCCTGCTTCACATTAACAGGGCGCTGCACAATAATGTGCATGTAGCGGGTGCCAATAATAACTTTGGTGAGTCACTGTGACCCAGAGACCAAACCTAACTTTGGGGCCCAGAAGTCAAAGGGTGATGAATCCCATTTATCAGCACACCACAGTTCCAGTCATTTGCGCTGACAGTCTGACCCTAGGGGATTAATTTGGTACATAAGCCTGCTACTGTCAAAGAAAACACCCAGCATGCTCTTGGTTGGCCTCCTGGCCCGACATGACTACTTTGATCTAGGGCTCTTGCGCTGTGGGCTGCAGTGTTGCCAGATGGAAAATACAGCAATATCGGGCTGTCGCTTTAAAATGATCATGTTTTACCAAATATTACCATATATATGAAAAAAAACAAAGGACCCGAAAACTACACAATGGCAAAACTATGCCCCCCAGTCTGTGGTCACACAACATAGTCGGTTTCATCCTATTAAACGATCACACCTTCCTTCAATACAAAAGTACCGTATCTACACACAGTGTTAGTGTTTTACCATAGAGAACTGAACTCACTTAGAGAAATGGACATTGGAGCTTTTTTGGCATTATAGATAAATACGATAGTTATCGTACATCTGGCAACACTGGAGGATCGTAGGGCCAATCCCGTCAGTCCGCAACTGTTGGACACGGTGCTGCTTCTGTTTGGGAGTCAAGAATTTGCCTTTTTCACACGGTTGGCATTGTGATTCCAAAACGAGGCTGCGTTGGGCGGGCGCAGCAAAGACATTTCACAGCAGCTGGACAATGCCAGAGGCATCACTTCGTCCATTCGTGACGGATTTTAGAATTGACTGGAAAACGGTGGAATGTCTTCCTCTGACAGGACGTTCTCCTCCTGTAAGAATTACGCAAGGGTCACAGCAGTAAGATGACATCATTGCAGGTGAAGTGATGCCTCTGGTGTTGTAGTGCTGCTACGAAACATCTCCACTGCACACGCCCAACCGAGCCTCGTTTTGGAATTATAATAGCAACCTGTGTGAATAATGTGAATCAACTATTATGCGGCAGACTTCAACATGAGGTCCCAGACACCAAAAACATTCCCAGTGAATTACGGACTGTATGGTTAAATTGAACTTAATGTATGAATGCCTTTGTCTTCCATTTCCAAGCCTTGACATATGAAAGAATGTTGCTGTAGCAAATGTTAATTATTGCAAATCTGCTTCCTCCAGGTGCGGTGCCAGCAGTGCTTTAGTTTAGGCTGCTCTCCAGTGAAAACCTTTTGGCTGTCACTTACTATCAAGGAACAGAGCTCCATGCACAAATGATCTTTGAGTACAAGTAATGACTCATGCATTTGATGTATAGTGACGTGGCTGCAGTTACAGTATTTCTTCTGCCTGTCATTTATCATTGAGGGCGATTTGACCTGTGTAATCTTTATGGAGTTTTATTCTGTATCCGTAGTCATAGCAACCAAAAGCTTTTCGATAGAGCTATATAACAGGTTGTGAATTTGGAATGCATTTGCCTTTAACAACTATATCTAGGAACTGTGTTCTTATTTATGCCAACATCACTATATTGTGATGCTTTGTAATCTCCTTTTTTGAGTGAGCCATGTTCCCAAAAATGATCAGTAGCCTATCATGATTTAATCATCTGTCACTGGGTGTCTTTGAAATGACAAAAACATTCTGCACAGAAATGAAAAAAAAAAAGCTGCCCAGACACAGTAAGCACTTTTCAAACAATAAAAGAAGAAAGGGTGAAAGTGGATTATGAATGTGTTATTTAAACCTCAAAAGAGTCAACAGTTCAAACATCTTTGTGTTCGGAAAAGATTAAATCAAAGAGATCATTTCATGCCATGAGGCAAAGTATGCACTGGTAAAACATTCAATGAGCTAAAACCAAGAATCGTCGAACATGAAGCACCAGTGAGTAACTCATCTGTTATTTAACGCTTCAGTTAGTTCACTGAAATGAGTTCCTCATGTTTAAAGTTAGTTATCGATAAAGACATTTATTCAAATTCAAGTTAGTGATTAAATAGAGCCAAAAACTATTTTTCCTGAATTAAATAGAAATGTTGGCAATTAAGTAGCAGCAACTACTTGGTTCTAGTTATATTAACTTGTGTTGCCATCTTATTGAGAATAATTAATTTAATACATTTTTAAATAATAAATATAATTTTACAGTGTACAATAATCTGCAGAATGCTTGCATTTGTCTGTTAAAAATTCCTAATACATAACTTGTACGTACTTTCAAACATCATATTAAAAACTCAACCATAATGGCACTTTAAACAACTTAAAATAAGGCAATAATTTGCCACATTTATACTGTACAGGCCTATTTATTGACCCATCAGACTAAAGTGCCATCATTCAGACAGCTAATGTAGGCCGTTCGTTGTTTTTGGCAAGACACCAGGCTGCAAGATCATCCATCAAAAATTCTTGGTTTAATCTGTGAAGAGGATTTCACTTTCCTTCCAGCATTACAGAGATTATAGTTTTAACATCATACAGAATATAGGAAGGATGTTTCATGTTACACTAATTTTGACACCTGTCCCCTGAAAAGATTTAATTTGAGTGCTATCTGAAGATGTGTTGTAGCTTTCTAAAACTTTTTTCCTTTTCTTTTTTTTTTTGATTGACAAGTATACTTGTGTCTATACAACGCATTGAGACACAGAACACTCATCACATTGCTCATCTGCGTCCCCAGCAAGGCTGTTGTTTTCCTCATCTGCAACCTACTGTTCGTTGTATGCATAACTTCTGGTAAAAGCTGTGCAAATCGAACAGACGCTTTCAGCTTTCTAAAGGTGAATTCAGGTTTCTTGTTATTCACCTGCCATCAACATTTTTTCCTCCTGCATCATTCTTGAAACACTGACAATTGCCTCACACAGGCTTCTCATCAATGCACCAGATCAGCTGCTCAGAGCCCGTCACGGCTGAGTGATCCGCCTGGCTCCATCACTGACCACCAGCCTCTCTCCTCATTCTGTCTATCATTCAGTATTGTTCCAAACTTCTCTCTGCCTTTCTTTCCGCCTGTATTTCTCGCTTTGCTATCTTTCGCACATCTCTTCATGGTCTTTCTCTCAATTAAATACCCTCCAAGAATTCTGTGCTGCTGTACAGCTGCGGTGGTGTAATCCAGTCCAAGCTACATTAGCTCTGCAATCAATCACGCCGCCTGTCCTGCAGCCTTTCAGTCTCCTGAAAAGCGACTGACATGTGAGCTGTCACCTCACAGTCATTCACAGAAACCTCTACAGAAACGTAAAGGTCAAGCACAGCCAACAGCTGAGAACAAATAATTTTGCTCTAGGAGAAACTGTCATGTTTAATGCAGAGACTGAAAATAATTTGGCTAGCCTTGTTTCCTCAGAAGTGGATAAGACAGAAAGAAATGGATCTGATTCCTAGACAGGTTATTAAATGTGAATATTGATGAAAAAGACTGTCGAAGTGAGCAGATAACCCATTAAATGTAATATTGTGTTTTTGGATAGCACAATGACATTGACAGTGTCTTTAATACCTTCAATTATCTTGTCAATCTACGCAGGCAGGTGTGATTCCACAAGCAACGCTACATAATGACACACTGATCAGCAGTTATCACGATGCTGCATAAGCCAACTTTCTGTTTTCTCAGTTTGGTTGCTGCATTATTGATTTGAGAAGCTGACTGATTACATCAAAGACAAACAGTACGCAACTGAGTGTGTGTGAAAAAATTATTAGACTCTGAGCATTCATTTTGAACAGAAACAATACTTAGCTTACAATGTGCGCATGAGAAATCGAAGTACAAATAATTTTCATAGAGCACAGTAGCAACCAGCTGCTCATGATTTATCATCCAGTGTGGAGTTGATGCATCAAGCTGCTCTGTGACACCTTGTCAGGTCTACATGCTTTACAGTCTAATTCTGTTAATTGTTTCTACAAAAGCCAAAATCTGTCACACACAAGCGTTGCCCTCTACTGGACTCTATGGGTGATACTTTCCTCAAACATCGTCACACTTTTGTCCACTGAAAATCTGTGTTGTCAACCAATCAGGACGTTGTATAACAGGTAGTGCAGTGTTTTCCATTAGTGCATACAAAGTCCAGCTGGGTAAAAATAGTAACTGGCTGGGGACAAAGCTGTACTCTTTCTATATTTTCTTTATCCTTTAAAGTATTTGGAGGTGGAACTTGGCCTAATAAAGTAGTAATAAGTAAAAAAATAGAAATAATAATAATAGTAATACATAATAATAGTAGCGAGCATAGCTTTAGTTCACATCTATTTGGGTAAGGTTAATTTGGAGGTTAACTTTCATGTCATCGCTTTTGCTGTGATGTTCTGTGTGTTTGTGCTTTGAGTGCAGCGCTGACACACAGGAGCGCACACACAATGAGAGGGCAGAGAGATTCTGCAGACTAGATACAGGGTTTGGGAAAAATATGCATTAAAAAAAAAAAACTAATCCAAAGAGATCCTCTCCCCTCAATAATGAATGGACCTGATTAAAACAGTAAAAACACAATAACACAGTTTCACATTAAAAAAAACCAAAACACTGTTTCTCCGACAGACACAGGACTTTAGGAGAAGAATAGGCAGCTGGAGATGCTTTAGCGTTTGACCATTTGGACAGTGCTCGGGGAAAACCCTGGTGGTGGTAGGAGCCAGTTACAGCACACAGGAGGCCAGGAATAGCTGATAATGATTTTAAATGCCAAATCCAGAAGATTCAAAACAGAGTGAATGAGGCAATGGAATCACAGGTAAGTTGTTGGAGACATGGACACTGCGGCGTTGTCGTCAGAAGGAAATGCGGCCACGAGCAAACAGAAACCAAGGATGGAACAGGTCGGGGACAGAAAGCACGCAGGTTTTTTTCAGAATTCAGACACATGAGTCAGAGGCAGGCAGGACTGGAAACAGGAAATCAGTCTGTAACTGTGCTGGAAAGTCTTGCATGCGTGGTGAAGAGTAATCTGGCAATGAGTGAATGTGAGGCTGGGGTTCATACACTGCCTGTGTGTAATCAGAAGCAGGTTTGCTAGGGGGGTTAACATATATTGGTTTATAATTAGTGAGCTAGTCCGGTAATTTGTCAGAAATGGCTGGATATTCAATGTCTACCGTACACACGGAGTCCAGTAGAGGGTGGAGCCTGTATTTAATGGAACCAAGGTTACATAATTGTAACCCCATTTCTATGAGCAAAAGACAAGCCCTTCACTCATGAGCTCTGTTGCTCCTACACTGCACACTGATGTGGGTTACAGGAGGCAGTGGGCAGTAATGCTTACACTTAGTACGTTAATTTTGATGGGGCAAATATGCGTATGCCATAGGTGGGTTGCAGATCATGTCCTGAGTGGCAGATGTGGGGCAAGAAGTGATTTCTGCATTGGGAAGAGATATGGAAATGCAGAAGTTCTGTGGGGAAAAAACAAACAAAAACAAAAAGTTGGGGGGAAACAAGAGCTACTTTCAGGTTGAAAAGTAGGGACACACAATGGCGAGAAATCTAAAAAGCTTATGAAGAAACGACAGCAGATATGGATTAAAAACCTCCATCTAGTCCAGAGGAGAGAGTCAGACAATGCTCGTGAATGCAGTTATCACTTCGTAAGAACGATCATTTAGCTACTTAACGTTACATATCTGGCTAAAATCTGAGGAAATACAGATCAGATTGGAAATTGTGTTCAGAAGCATTCTTCACTTCCTGCCCCCTATATGACTTTTGCACGTCCTTGGGATCACGTGACTACAACCCACCAACTGTATTGAGGGTTTCTGTTTTTTAAATCTTTATTTTAAACAGACGTCACGCAGTGCAGTTCATATTTCAAAGATGTTACATTACCACTGGTGTCTCTACTGTTGTTGCCCTAAATCAAGACAAACTGGCTTGTGTTGCAGCCACTGACTCTACATTTACATGCAGTTGTTTTTACCACAGCTGTATACAACTCACCCAAGCACCTTGCATATTACAGAGCTGCCTGTACACTACTTTTAGCTAGGACCAGTAAATACAATGCAGAGTTGGTAAAAGAAAAAAACAAGTTGGTAAAAGCATCTCATACATTCCAAGTTTAGAGTACACAAACTGCCTCAGTAAACAGACTTGTGGCTGTGGACTGACCCGAAGGTTCTGAATAACGACTCAGGACCAATATCTGCCCCTCACCTCTTTAAGGCACACTGCTCTTCATAGCTGATTTACAGGAAATAAATTGCCTGCTGTGTGCCAGCTAAATCATGGGTCAGATACAGCACATTTTTCCACAGTGGCAGACAGATGTCTGAACGGCATTTGCTGAAAAAAAATGTTTATAACTTTCATTTTTCATGCAGCAAAGTCCCACCTTATGACCTCATTCTGTTACTCTGACCTCCTGAAGTGAACGTGCATGCAAAGATTTCTTCTTTCATGTTTTTGCTGCATTGGCAAGTAACCTTACAGTATATTTTATGTGCAAATAGTTCTGGAAATATGCTTGTTGGTCCATTATGTTCAAGCTACAGGGGAAGCACTTTGACAACAATTTGACTGCACTGCACTCTTATAAAATGACCAAAAAATATCAGGTTATTTAAATCAACAGTTGCACCCTGTTGTGTAATTACTCTCCCTTCAGGAAGTGAGAGGTAATGAAGCTTTCAAAATGAAGCACAGCACATCCAAAATCACTCATCTGGAGGAGTTAGCAATTAAGCTCACTTTTATTCTTGGGGTTACAGTATAAGGAGATAGTGTTCGATCAGAAGAACCCCTGGCATGCGATCACCTTTGAGAAATACTGTAATCTCAGGTTTGATTGAAATGTTAACTGTACTGTAGGACTGAGAACTATGTACAAATATCTACTTTTTGTTGTATTTATCAGAATCATTTAGAATAAGGCCCGACCGATATGAGATTTTTGGGGCTGATGCCGATACCAATATTGGGGAGTAAGAAAATTCCGATATATCCAATATATCAGCCGATAATCTACATATAATGTTTTGAATGTGGTTATCAAATACGTGTGACAAAGATATGTAATGGAGGCAGGATATCTAACTACATCTTTTCCCCAACATCAGTGCACTAAACAGGAAAAACTTCACTTATTACTGAATAAATAACAGACTGCCCTCTGCTGGAAAATACGTGATTACACCATTTTAAACTACTAGTCCAATCATTTTTTCCAGCCTTAAAAACCAACTTTAATATTGGCACTTATTGGATAACATATATGCTGTTATAGATATATCTGCCATGGGCCAATATTGGCCGATAATATTGACAAACTGATATATCGGTCAGGCCTTAATTTAGATACATTTGGTTATTTTATTTAAGGTTGGAGAAGTCAGGTGTTGTTCTTGAAGCCTTTATATTTGGATATTTTTTATGGCAACTTTGAACTTTTTTTTTTGAAGAAATGGGACTGAGGAGTCTTGAGTTAACGTGATGCTTTCTAGACCTTTGCAGTTAGCACATGAATCTGTCTGGTGGTGAGGGGTGAGGATGGCTGATACTGGCATGTGCTGCTGCAGTGTCTCCTCTTATAACTACTACTAGAAGTTACCAAAGTTAGAAATTTACATCTTTTAAACCAACACGTTGGAGCTTAAATAACAGCAGCTAATAAAAGCTGATGTACAATGAGAAGGTTCTCCTTTAAATTATTGCACTTTCTAGGAGTGCTAAAATGGAGGTAATACATTACTGAGTGCATGTCTAATAGTTGAGCTCCAACTGGTCTGCTCACAGGCTACGGTGTGCGTTTAATTTCAATATATCATAGCCTGTCATTGTGACATTCCATGTTGAATAGGTGCAATATGCAGCGAGCACTCATGTTGACGTACTAATGTTACAACCCTCTACATATCTCAGAGTAAATTTAAGAAAGTAACTGTGTTTTATAGTGTGGTATAGTGCTACACTGAAGCAGAAATTAGCATAAGTCTTTACTGAAGGATTTTATTGTTGTAGATGGACCCAGATGAAGTCCATGCATAGGACTTTCTGAGTTAAATATATCAAAATATTTGATGCCTATAAATCTTGCATAGTGCAGTTCTTTTACTTTTTCTCATCTTTCCTATAATAACTTGTTCCCCGCTGTATAATTTACCTAACACAGAACTTTAAGCATATGCACACACTGCATACAGAACATCTAAATAGAGAAATCTAAGCAACTTCTTGTTTGAAATATGCGAGCCAGACTTTACTTTCACAGACTCACCTTGACAAGAAAGAAGTCCTCTTGCAGAGGGACACACATTGCCATGCACCAATACACAAACCAGTCCCTGTGTGTCTGGAAGCCTCAAGTGAGGCAATACAGCTGGAAGACGTTAATAATGGTTGACATCAAAGGCCTGTTCGTCCTTATACACCATTTACAATTTCCACTGAAGGTTGCGATTCACATTCAGACCTCTGAGAACAATGCTGAAATAACTTTTGCAGATTGCCAGGGGTCCTGTAGCAGCTTTTGCACTGAAAATTCACTCAGCGTTATATTATTGAATATATATCCATGATAACGATCATGCTGACCCGAGGCTCAAGAAAAGAATGTGTTTGCGCTACAACACGTTTATTAGAAGTTGTTGTTGTTTTCTTCTCCTGCGCTCATCCTTATAAAAGTTATACTTTCTTGCTCTTCTTGCAACTGTGAGGAAATTGGCCTTATTTGGTAAACCAGCATCTAATCATGCATGAGTTACCGTTCATGTGGCAAGGCTGGGTTACTGCTTGCAACTCTAGTTCACATAAAATATGTAGTTTTGATGACATAGCCTCCCAGGGACAATCCCACAATCAGTATAACATTTAGAGTAATCCCTTCACTTCTCTTATCAGTCATTCAAAGCGATAAGACTTCTGTTGAAAAGAACAGAAAGTCAACATTAGCGTTGGAAAAAGTAAAATCCTTAAAAATCAGTCGATCGGTAATTCACACCGATAAAGATGAAAAGCTCCCATCGCATCAGTACTGACTGAATGCCACTCTATAGTACCTCTGTGTTTTGTGGTTGATTTGGCTTTAGTGGTCTTTGTTTTATTAATGCTGCATCCACTGTTTTTTTTTTCCTGTCAATTCCTGCATAACATACATGTAGAGAAAGCGCATCACCCACCCAATAGATGGGATCCATGCAGCAGAGAAAAAAATCTTGCTTGTCAAAGTTGTTTAAAAGTACCCGTGGAAGGGCTAAATAGGCTGATGGGATGGAAACTTCATTTTACACTTAGATTGTGAATGCTGAGTTAATGCTGACTAACAACAAAAAAGTCATGTATTGATTATGTTTTGGTATTTTTTAATCAGCCATATTTTATTCAATCTGCACAGTGTGCGAAATACCCTGTGGCAATTGGGGGTGTCGCCCTCTAACAGTGTTTTGCTAAAGTCTTACCAATAGTAGGCTACGATGGATGGTCAGACAGTGGACCAGCAGGAACACTATCTGTGGCAGCCGAACCAGCCTCCTCCCCTACATTTTGTTGTCCCAGTTTAAAATCGAGGTAGAAAAAAATGCATTGACATCCAATGGAAGGTGGCTTTAACCAGAAAGAACTGAGTAACCAAGGAAACACCGAAACAATGTATTAATATTTCTGAATAAAAGTTTCGCTATTTAAATGAAGTAATGAATTCTGGACGACATGCATCTTTTAAATACATTTTCACTGACAACTGCAAGTGGAAAATCCTTTTTTAAAAGTTTTTTCTTAAATCGGACAAGGAATCATGTTTGCTAACTTCCGCAGGGTTTCAAAATGGCGCCCTCATGCCTTTTCTTAATAAAGTAAACTCACATGACTTTATCCAGCCAATCACCCAAAACTCCAGCTGTGTGCCTCTACCCAGTCCCACACTCATGGTCCTAACATCAAAACTAGAAAAGGTAAGTTGATAAAACTCACTTGTTAAGCTGTTGAAGTGTTAAATGTTGAGATAGGTGTCACTTACTTTGGATTGCTAGAAACTACTGAATTTTGTGCGTGAAAAGTGGTGATGCCATATTTGATCATACGCTCCGTTCAGGCAAAACTTGAACAAGTGATGGCAAGACCATTTATGGACATATGCCCTAAATGTCTAATAAACCATACTTAGTATTTTTTCACATACAACACATTTAAACATAGGAAAACAGTGCTCAATAGTGCACTGGACGTTGCCAAAGGTTTGCATAAAACTATACAGTGATCCAGTGAGAAATTGAACACATTTATAGAAAGTTTCACACTATAAATTGTGATGTATGTGTGATTTATGTAAGTTTTATGATCTTATAACAGTTTTTATGTTACTTATATGGCATATATTAGTGTTTATTTTTTCTGTGACCCTTATTATTGCTAAAATTAATTTAGTAATTCAATATTTGTGATTTCCTTATTTTTTTCTGATTCAATCATATGGATAAAATAAAATAATAAAACCATCATTTATAATGTTATTTTTCACTTCTTATTAGATGTTTACAATTTAAATGTCAATCATGCTATAAATTTACAATTATTATGTCAGTGGTCTTTGTTTTCAAGCAACATATTATTATGTTATAGTGATATAGCACATTTTCTTTGCAGCAGCTGTCTGCTCTGCACTTCTTAGCCCCAAACTGTTGTTGTGCCAGCCCACCCCTCCATCATGCCATCAGTGAGGAGGAAGTCAACGACGTGGAAGACCCCAGTTTTATCCTACCCAGCCAGGACCTGTACATAGTAGGTAACAAGGGCCCCACTGCTAAGTGGAGGTGTGTGTGACCCACAGTGGAGGTGCTTTAGAACGACATTGATGACGATGACGACGACAACCACAACGATGATGAGCTGTCAACAGAAATGAGGTGGAGCCCAAGTCCTCAGTCCATTGGTACTACAAGCGAGACTGCAAGGTTCTTACCGTGGCTGGTCTGTCACCAAAGAACTTCAGGATCCAGGTGTTCGGATTGCCAGCACCCAAAGGCCAGTCATGTCTCACCCCCAAAGGAGCTCAGCATCTTCAGGCAACCACAGCACCTCTGTTGATGGCCCCAAACCTGTCAGGGGATACTGCAGCCCAACCCTAGATGACTGTGTGCGGTTTTACCTGTCCCTGTTCCATGCCCCTGCACATCTGAGGTCAAACATGGTCTGCTGATTCTGCAAGATCCACCTGTGCCTGAATGCTGGGTGCCACTGCTTCTTCAAGAACTGCAATGAATCAATTGAAGTGACTGAGTTGTATGAGACTGGACTTTGGCATGTATATGTTATTATTACTTTCTATGTGTATATTTTTGTATTTTTTATATACACTTTTTTGATTTTTTTTTACCTTAGGTAGGTGAAGAACTGTATATGGTAACTTCATTGAACCCGTTTTGCAGCCTAAATTTGATGCATTTTGAAAAAGTAACCCCCCCCCAAAAAACGTCTTATACCCTCCAATAACACTCCAGGGTTAAAATTCTTTAATTTCCAAGTATTTCAATGAGTGCCCTATAAAGGGTTAAGACCTCAAGTATTCTGCACCTTGAATCTGCAGGATGTTTGCTGCTCTTTCATGTATTTTGTTGGAGTTCCATGCATGATTTCACAGAGACAAGCCTCACCTTTTTTCTGTATTTCTGTCAATTAGTGTTTTTCAACTCAGCGCCTTCTTTGTTATACTTGCATGAAAACAATGCATTGGATTTAATTAGCATTTTGTCTGGGACAAATCACAATTATTGTGCTGTAAACTTTGTTCTCCTTTGTTTTGCATGCATGCATGTTTCCATTATGAGCCAGGTGTTTTGAGTCTTACAAGTCTGAGGTTAAGAAAGCCGTCTTGCTTAGAGCTGCTAATTGCTGCTTAACAACAACACCACCTAAACAGCACAGTAAACTATTGTTAAATGAGTTGTAATCTATATTAAAGAAACATAAAAAAACTGTTTAACTGTAAAAATTAATTCACTGTAAAACTTCGACTTTCTGCTCATGTCAGCTGGATCAGGTTCTGCATACTTCTGAAATGAAGGTTTTATTCTTCTCCTGTCTGATTTGCAGTTCGAAGGCAAAGTGAAAAATTCCCCGATGGCCATTTCTGGGCCTATAACCACTTACATTTGTATGAGGGATAACAATACGAGTGTGTGTAAAACCATGAAATACTTTATGAATGAAGTGTTCTGCTAAAGAGAGTAGGTGTTCAAAAATGAAATGCATGCAATCAGCAGGAAACTTGTTCTTACGAATTTTAAAGCTAAAAATTTCACGACCGACAATCCCTGAGATTGCTTCAGTAATATTTGAAGGGTAAAAAAAAAAAAAAAAACGATTCGAGAGGGAATATTGATTTTTGTCTCATACAACTCAGAATCGACTCAGAAATGTCGAAAATGTGAATTTCTAGATATTAGTTAATGATGTTATGTTGGTGGAACGAGGGCAGCGCAGCACTCAGACAGTCTACCGCCACAGGAGCGGTGAAGATGAAATGAAGCGATCAGCTATAACAAACCAGACAGGCTGACCAACACACTGCAACATTAAACAACCAAACTAACTCTGAGGAGAAAAGAATGATTGTATTGTTCATCTGTTCACCTCAAAAACCCTGCGCCCACTCAGCAACTTGTACTGCGATGGCTTTCCCTGGAGCTAACAGTGCAGCAGAGAGCCTCCACTGCTGCAGACAGAACATTCAGCACACAGCAGATCATTTCCCTTATTTTGTTATTTCCATGCAGGCAAGAGACTGTCAGATACTATCAGATTAATTAATTCATTAATCAGTGTTGTTAACTTTTTAAAATGGAAAGGCAGCAGATCATTTATCTCAATTGCCATTTATGCTTCATACTGCATTTCAGTAGACTAAGGACACCAATGAATGGTTTGACACGCAGTTTACCGAAGCAAGAGATTGAAAATAGTGTCCCCTTAGGCAGTCAGTGGAGAATTTGAGTAGCTGCAGATAGGGTTGCCAACTCCCTGAAATAAAAGTAAGGGATGGGGGGGGGGGTTAAGTCTGACTACCTACACCTAAATATACACCTTACACCTGCATTACTGCATCAGGACTATATTATTGCACTATTTCAAAATATATACTTGTTTACAACATACTTCACATACCATAATCATGAGTAGACCTTCAGACTCTAATCCATTCCGAGCTGACCTTGGTAAGCTTTTAACTCTCTAACAGTCAAATACTTTGTGTAGGATATTCACTGACAGTGGCGCTGTAAAAATATATCACCCAGTATGTTTACATGCACAGTTAAGTTGAGTTATGGATAAAGATTGATAAGGCCATTTAACTGGACTACTGTATTTGTCCCTGTTAAGGAATAATCTATGCATTGTTGGAGTCCGCTACAGTGGTTGGCAATATGCCCTGTTCAGCTGGTAGCTATTGGACTTTCTTCTGGTTAGCCAAACAAACTAAAACAACATAGCAAGTGGCTAGCGAAATCCATGTCGAGCAGTGAAAACATGGATAACTTGACAGAGCTGTACACTTCATATCTACGCTTTGCTTTTTCTGTAATTTCAGTGCATGCTACCTCTCGTGCTTACAGAATTCTTACACTCTTCCTGGCTTTCTTCTACAAATTTATGCTGTTAACAGCACCTTGTACACCTTGAAAGTGTTAACAGAGTCAAAGACCGCCGCAGGGACTGTCGGTCATGTGCAGATTGCTTAGGCCAGTCTGGGTCTGGTTGAGGTGTATACATGCAGAAGTAATTCGAATTCCAATTTCAAATTTCAATTTAGTGCGATTTCAGTCAGACCAACATGTTTACATGCATTTTAAATATTCGGTTTTAGCTGGACTGACACAATAAATCAATTTCTTTAACGTCGTGTAAATGTACTGAGTCATGGCATGTTTTTTTTCTCGAGGATCGAGTCCCCTCACGTCGTCAGGCCCCGAGGCTTCAGCCCTGGTAAGCCTTTAGAAAATAAGTAAGTAAAAGTAAGCTTTTACAAAACATATTCAACCCCCTTCATAATCATTAACATTTTTGTTACTGTAATTTAAGTACACATTCTTTCTCAGTAACTGTAACTGATTACAGTTACATTTATTTTGTGATTAAATTCCCTAATTTTGTCACATGTAACTAGTTACTTTCCAGCAGTCTATGTATGGTAGTTTAACACAACGCTGTTCACCTTGTTCAGGGCTGGTTCAATATTAGAGGAGCAACAGGAGCCTATTTCACTGAGGCTAAAACCAAGAAATGGAGTTCGTCTTATGTGCGTTATCTGGCACACATTCCTGCCATTAGTGTTGATTTCCTCATTCCCTTCCCTTCTAATCTTGTCCTTTTCTGCAGGTGAACTCTCGAGACGTGGCAATTTTTTGAAACACAGAGAACAGAGGGTACAGATATATTGTAGCAACACTTCTTCCACTCCTCATGAGAAGCGCGTTCATAACTGAAACATTCAGAGAGAGAGCGAGAGAGGAGAGAAAGCAGCAGGCATATTGTTTTCTTATCATATAAATCATTACGTCACTGATTCTAAAAAATACGGAAGAGTGCATCCCTTATCAGTTCAAAATGGGGCACGCTTTTAGTTTCCAAATATGGGACAACTCTGAATTTTAAGGGATGGTTGGCAACCCTAGTTGCAAGGGATCAAATGGTGAACTAGCTGCTAGGTAAACATTAGTCCATCAGTAACTCGTATCAAATTATATTCAGTTCAGTCAGACAACTCAAGTTGAAATTTTTATTGAAGCAGCCTCATCACTCCCTGCAGATAAGTTTACAGAGATATAGAGGAGGGATGAGCAAAACATACTGAACCCTCAGTCGGAGCCTGCAGGTGGATGCTGGGATGGCGGTGGGCTGAAAGACCATACAGCGGCACTGACGTGGGGCAACAGTAGCAATGACAGGCAGAGGGGGAGTTGGGAGTTTGTTGCAGTTTAGATAGGCCGCCAAACTGAGAGTGCACGAATGGCGGATGATGTCTGCGGACTGAAAGCATTCACTGAGCACATGATGATGCATGTGATGCCATTGGTGTGTAACATTACAGACTCTGCTTAATGAATGTCTACGATATTTATCCCAGAGATTTGTGTACATTCTCGCCAGAGAGGCAAATTAATCTGTCTTGCAGTGCAATTGTTATTATTTTGTTAGATTGTTGGAGAGCCCACCCCTCCGTCAAAAAACTTCCACAGACCAGACCGTGAGATACAAAATTATTATGCACACATAATGATACCCCTGTAAAGGTGAGGTAACTAATGGAGAGGTATTCATCATCATCATCATCATCATCATCATCATTCAGTAATGATCCAGTAGGCTTCTCAGCAACCACCCAGTATGATGCACCACTCTACTTGAAAGGACCATAAATGGGTCTGTAATGGAAAAATAATGATGAAGTAATGAGGAAATACTTAGTGACTACTCAGCATTATGTCTCACTATTTGGGGTGCACAAAAAACAGTCACTTATAACGATGGTCTGTTTAATTGTTCCGGACTACCGCAGTTACGGCTGTGGTTGTGTGTAGGCATGTGGATGTTGTGGAAAAGCAGTCCAAAAGAAAAAAAAAGTCCGTCTGAGAGAAATGTAAAGTGCCAGAATTTTAAAAATGTAGCGTACATGTAAAGGCATACGTATGTTTTAGGTGAGTACTCTTGTTGGTGGCTGAAAGACATGTTGCTGTTGGCTCTGTTTACAGCAATACCGTGCTCTGCTCCCGGTCAGCGCATGGTGTTGCATCTCCAAACCGAGAGCAAGCTGTTCATTATCCAAGGCAGGTAAGACACTGAACAGGCAGAAGTGCCTCATACAACACTACATCAAAAAACAATCTCTTCAATTAGTAATTAACTGGGAAATATTTATTAATTAATAAGTCGTTACCACATTGTGTTTTAATTAACTGATCTTAATGGAGTTTGATTAACAGTTACTCATTAACTGATGATTAAATAGCAGTTCGGTCAAAATTCATTTCTTATTTGTTTCTCAGTAACTACTCGAATTTTGTGGCCCTTAAAGTAAAGCGTTTTCTCCTTCTTTAACCAAAAAAATGATTTCAAATCAAATCATGACCTTGAAAATTAAAATCGTTAGATTCCAAAAGATTCACAGCTCTGTTTGGTAAAGCCCTTCATGCAAATTCACCCCAAAAACAATAAACAGGCCTGCAGCCAAGGCTTTCATCTGCTGTCTGATAGTGCCGAGACTGTGCAGGGTGAGCAGCTTTTGCTGTTTAAAGATAGTTAACTAGCAGAAGTGCTTGTGGCAGCCTGACCTTTTGAATCAGACCAATGCTTGAAAACAGCTTCACCTCTGATGATCCCTGGCATGCCTCACTGCCTGAATACTGAGCAAGCTTCAAAAGAGCATTTGATGAGTTACAAAGACATTCGCCAAGGGAGGCATCCAGTTGCCAAATAACTGCTCATAGGACAGGCGCATCTGCTTCACTGAAGCCCTGTTTAAGTAAACAAAGCAATGACAAAACAGTGGGAGGAGAGATGAAACATGGGATGAGCACAGTGGGAAAAAAAGGGGGATAGAGGAGCAGCAGGGTTTTGCGCTTGTGGCGTCTCTTGGCTCAGTAGAATGAAAGAATCACCAGGGAACGAGAAATGTAAGTGAGCAATGGTCAAAATGCAGAAGTAGTGCTGTTTTCAAAGAGGTCAGCATGCGGGGACCAAGCCAAGATGGTAGGCCTCTGCAGTGGTGAAGAGAAATATGTCTGGAACAGGCTGGTGCATGGTGCATCATTTGGACTCCTCCTGGACGACACAAACGAACAGTGAAAGGTCTCTCGGCTCGAATAATGAATGCGGAGGGGAAGATTCCGATCCCCCGGCCGCCGAGGCTTTTGGCTGACCAGACCTGTCGGCTCCTAATGATGAAAAAGGTGGCAGGTGTGTGTGCGCAAATTGCACATGATGAGGTTCCCGTCTCCTGAAACGTCTCCGTCAGAGGAATTACACATGCTGGTAATCCAATTGAGGTAGCCACAAAGAGGAGTCTGACGAAGAACAGTATTTACTCCACTAGTCATTATGTGTCTGAGACTGCAGAAAGTCCATTAATCTTGCACCAGGCAGCACCCTGCACTGATATTTAGACTCCTGCTGCTTCAAGTCAACTTAATCTTGTTTCACATCCTATGATATCAGGCAAAGCTAGTTAGTCCACCATGTTTACTCCCATCTGCCAGATGGAAAGAAGGAGAAGCTGGTTAGGACTATGCAACAAGGACTCTCACATTTCCACATCCTCGACCCAGTGTTAAAAAATGTATTTGCTTGTGTTGAGGCCTCTGGCACAATGTGTTTCGAGACCAGTCATCTAAAAGCAGTATGCATCCAACAGCTGAAGGTAAACACCAGTGCGACTAAGGTATTTTCAGGAGGAGAGGAGTTGAATTTATGATGAAACCCAGCTGCTCCAGGTTTGCTTTTTCACAGGAACTTTGCCTCAAGGCCAAGTCAACCCCTCAGATTTCTTTTCAGGGAGAAATTAGTCTCATTTAAATGTTTGCTTTTGGTTTTGCTTTAATATTCTCATGGTAAAATGCTATTTGCATGTGCTTAAAAGGACCAAACCTGTTTTTCTATTTTTCTATTATTGTATATTTTTTTATTTCTTAACATTAGCAGAGATTATGCCTATCTTCTACAAATTAAAATTCGACCATGTGTATTCTTAAGTATATGTTGGCATTTTTAAAACTCATTAACTGCCATTCATGTTGAACAGGGTATAAAAAACTATAGGACACGTGAGAATTGTTATACAAAGGTAATCCACTCAGACCATCTGCATTCATTTGGTCAAAAATTGCTGAGCAAGGGAGAGAGGAGCCGCGAGACAAATGTTATTACGCCTGGAAAAATAGTTTCTTTAAAGTGCTGCCCTCCTAGCTTGAATATTAGCATGAAAAAGGATTTTGACTATTGCTATCAATCGATTTTAAAAAATGGTCAAGTTAGCGTAAAATTCTGTGATCAATTTTTTTTTTTTTTTTGGGGGGGGGAGATAAAACAAATACATGTGTGGCATTGAAATAAAGAAGTGCATGATGAACTGAATGGGGGAATCAGTTCTTTTTTTTAACTTTATTTAGCCTTTTTTGTCTTTTTTCATAAAGTTGCCTGTTATAGTACATATTCAAGTTTTGGAACTGCTCTGTACAACCAATCTTCTGCTGTTTTTCCACTGCAAATCTGAAGAAAACTGTAGCATTGGACCTGTGACCCTCTAGGCAGACGTCTGCTTGATGCCATTGGGCCTTGAACTTACTTAAACAGTGTTTCCCACAGTGTATGTGGCTGATGGTAACAAAGGACAATGACATGCAGTAAAATGGTCATAAAAATGCTTCAAAACAAAAGTGACATGAACAGAGTTGTTCCATAACAATAAGTTCCATGTTGTTAATACAGTGAAAAATACAAAAAAAACAGGCCATATACTTGGCTTCCACCACCTTCATGAAAATGCAAAACACACTTTAAAAGATTCATTTGGTTTCATCAGAATGTGTCCCCTCACATCAAGTACTCTCTCTTCATAAATTATTTTCTGTACCTACCTTGTTATTGTATTTCATCAGATTTGACGGAGCAACCGCTGTAGGAGAGGTTATTGGTGAACAGTGGCTGGTGCACAAACAAAAAGAAAATTGAGTTCAGTGGCGGTGGGTGTGATATGTGTTCAGATTAAACAAGGTGAATGCATTCTTGTTTTCCTCCACATCTTTCCCTGTATTTATCAGAGGGAATTCATGTAATAAATTGTGCTATCAAAGGAATTGGCATGCTTTCATCCACACTAAAACAGGCCTCTGGGGCTGTAGGTGATGGAGGGTTAGCATGGATACAGGGGGAGGCCTGCAAGTGTGCATAGTGGGGGTGCATCACTGCATTGAAGAGGGCAATAGGTTACGGAAGAGACAATACAGCGGGGAGGGGGAGGAGGCTTATGTAAGAGCCACATGGGAAGAAGAAGCAGCATGGCATAGAGGCAGTGTGAACTTGTGTTATCACTGCTTTTACAGACTTTATTTCTATGATGATTTCAATAGAAACACAGAACAAGCAACTAGTTTATCAAAACAAGAAGAAAAAAACACAGGTCATTCAATGGACCTTTCACTCTAAGACTCATTTCCTGCTTGTGCAGAAATTTTCCCTCTGGCTTAAACTAAATCAGAAAGTTACTCGTTGCACAAGATGTTTCTTTAGTCTTTGACCCAAACAAACACAGAAAACAGAAATGATATCTGTTCACTCATGTAAAATCAATAATCGAACTAGCCAGGCTAAGTGCAGCTGGGTCATTCTTTGCATTGGAGCAAAATCAGCAGACTCTCTGGGGCTCTAAGCTCAGATATTAGATATACTTGAAGTCGCGCTTTCGTCATCTGTCTGGGAGCATCGTAACCGTGACAGCTGGGTTTTATTGAGCAATCGACATCAAAGAAGCACAAAAGTGAAATGATCTTTCTTCAGTCTGAATCTTTAATGGCTTGTATGAACCCAGGCTATGCGATAATGTAGCACTTGGCTCTGAAAAGCTGCTGTAATTGTTGGGAAATGACACTGAGGCAGGAGTGACTGTTGTTAATGTGAAGAAAAAACCCCCCAAAACTTCAGTGAATGTAAGTGAAGAGTCTTTTTAGACCCGGAGTCTTGTTCAGCCACTGAAACACACTTACAGTACACGCTCAAACAGGGTATCACATAGGTGACAAAGGCTGAGAGAATGAGAGATTTATCTGTTGATACCTCCACTTGTATTCCTTTTTTTCCCCTTTCCTTTGCTTTTATCGAGAGACAAGTCTGACTATTTTAAAAAAAAAAAAAATGGCAACGGGCTCAAAACTACAGAAATTGTCTTACAGCAATAAAGGCGATATCCAAAATGCAGATAATTTCCAACTCATTTGGCCAATAATCGATACCTGTATATTTTTTTCCTCACACTTAATTGCAGTGACCATCAAGTCTCTTCTGTAGTGGATTTTATGTACAGTATTTTTATGCATGCACTCTTACCATGTTGGCCTGCCAGCAAATGCAGGCATAAAATACAAAGCTTAAAATAATGTAATATTCATTCTGTGTGCAAGAAGAGAAAAATACTTGATCTTGGGTTATGTGAAACATGTCACATTTGTTTATGACAGTTTTAAACAAAACAAGTAAAATTCATCCTTCTTAAAATTGGTTGGTGATGTTCTCCCTCAGACAATCACAATAATACTCACAACCAGGGCAAATTTGTCCTGTTTCACAAGAGACATAGTAAATAAACATAACGTCTGTCCACAGGGAACATGTGAAACATAGCGTTGACTCCGGGTCTCAATCAAGGAAACAGAAGCTCATTATTTTATCCGTTGTTATATCTGTGAATATCGGCATGCTGGCTGATAGCTGATATTTAATTTTAAGCCAATATTGGCCGATACCAATAATGTGCCGATAACACCGTGCATCGATACAATTTTTCATATTAATTTAATCATTACAAATCTTGATAGGTTTGCATGTGACAATAAAAATACATTTCATTCCTTCAATTTTGCTGAGAAAACAACAGGATGACATTAAATGTAGTTCAGTGTTTCTGCCATACAAATCCATCCTTATGAAGGATCATGTGCTTTCACTACCATCCATTTCCTGCCAGGAAAGTAAATAAGTAGCTGAATGCTACAGAACCACAGAATAGAGGATTCCCTACAGGCAGGAACCGCAGAAAAACATGAAGTAAACGTCTTGGAGGGCAAAACACAAGCAGCGATTCTGATTACACTTTATTTGGATAGTCAGATAGGTTAAAGAGTATTTGTATCGTTTGTAACATTTCAGCAACATATACGTTGAGTTAGGGTTGGAGGATCATGGAAGCCAGTGTTTTTTGAAAACTGATTTGTACACATGTTGTATAAATGTTAAACATTAGTTGAGCATTTACAAATAATCTCTAAAACTTGTAGATAGGGTTAGAGTTGCAGTGAAACAGTTGAATTGTTAAATGCCAGCTGATACGATGTCAAAATAATACAAATACTCTATAAACTCTGTAGGTCTATCCAAATCAAGTGTTAAAAGTGTTCCCACATTTTCTTTTATTCTTTTTAAAGCTCTTTTCTTTGACAGGATGAGTCTATACCCTGAATGTTTCAAGAAATACTACATGAAGTTTTAGTATTAC
>JAQLOL010000007.1:21835690-21873862 GCA_029783665.1 Naso thynnoides | reverse complement strand
GCACACACACACACGCACGCACGCGCGCACACACACACACACACACACACACACACACACACACACACACACACACAGGAGAGGGAGAGTCACTGAACAAAAGGAGGGGGACACCCCTGCTGTTCCCCCAAGTCTCTGATATGGCAATGTTAAGTGCAAAGCATTGCTGTAGTTTCCCCTATGGGTGAATTGTAATTTTTTTCTCTGTGTGATTCTAGAACAATGACCTAGATGAATGAGAATATTCACAGACATGTTCTCTGTGTGACCAAATTCAAGGCAGAGGCCACAACAATGTTCACATAAAGTTTGGCACTGATCAGAGTAATGGCCACCGAGTTTCGACCCTTTAAAGTCAATAACACAGCTATAGCGCCCCCTATGGGTGCAATGACACGTCTGATTTGCCCCCAAATTTATTGGGTTTATCCTTGGCCCAGTCTACAGCCTTCCTCCAAGTTTCATGGGAATTGATCCCGTAGTTGATCGCCACTAACAGACAAACAAACAGACAAACAGACAGACGCACCAAAAACAATATCTTTTTTTGCGAAGGTATCGACACAGGCTGAAGATGGTGTAAAGGTGTGTGGGACTGTACGATTTTCTTACTTTATTGTTAAACAGCCACTACTGCTGATGAACATCTATCTGATGTGGCGCCCTAGTAGCTCAGTTGGTAGAGCTGGAGCTCCTTGTACAGAGGCTGTTTGATTCCACCCTATAGCCCATTGCTACATGTCATTTCCCCGTCTCTATCCCCCTTTCCTGTCCAGTCCTTAAGCTGTTACATCAAATAAAGGCACAAAAGCACCCCCAACCCCTAAAAAGATGAAAAAAAAAAAAAACGAAGAAGAAGATAAAGAAAAAGAAAATCTATCTGATTCAGGCTGAAATGTTCACAGAAAAGGCACTTTACATTTAGATACATATGTTTGCCAGCTTCCTCACTCTCTGACTGGTGTTACCTTGACAGCTACCGGGCAACAAAATGAAGCACATTGTTACCTTGAAAAATTACAGATTTCTCTGGGTGTGAACATTGTTGGAAACATTTGGGAACATGTAAGTACACAACTCAACAAATCATCTTAAAAAAGATTTATTTGTTTTTTAACATTTTAATGTGGAAATGTTTATATAAACTTTTAAATGCTATTGAAAAAATGGAACACTTACTAATTACATGAAACCCAGTTTACTTAGACATCTACTTTAGACATTTAGGCGCCTTTTGACCTGCAAATCACCACATCAATGGTCACTGGACAGAAGCACTAAAGTTAACCAAGAGGGCACTTGGAGGGAGCATTTAGGCCGACAAGAAGCACTTAGACTTTTCAAGTGCCTCTTTGGTGTCACACTTGGGCCAAAATGAAGCACAGAATTGTCTCGTTTGGACAAGCCAAATCCTTGCCAAATAAACTTTATAAAGAAGAGGCCATTTTGTACTCAGTGCAGCAATCTGAACAAACTTCATTTTTTTCTTTACTGACCTTCTAATATGGTGAAGTTCTTCAGGGCCATAGAGTGCTCCCAGTCCTTCAGGCGGAGGTCCTCTGTGATTGTGTTGAGGATCTCCATCTCGTTCCTCAGCTGGGCCTCTGTGTGGACGTGAGTCACCCACAAACTGCTGGTGTCCTCTGTGATGTTGCTGATCTGGATCTGAGCAAGAGTGAAGGTAGAGAGCATGTTAATGGTAGTAAGATTGCCTCAAAGTATTATTAAAATTTGGAAATGTTTGTGTAAGCTGTGATGAACCTGCAAGTCTTGTATTTTCAGGTGGTGAATGCTGATGTCGTTGCTGAAGGTGTGATTGACAGCTCCCACTGTCCAGTTAACCTCATCTACTTTCTCTCTCAGCCTGCTCATCTGTCCTGAGGTCTCCCTAAAAATGAACAGAAACTAACATAACATTAATCTTGGTCTGGTTGCGAGAACACTTTCATGCTGTGGAAATGAGGACCGTCGCTGTAATATTAAAGCGTACCTGAGCAGAATGTCCTGGTTGTGGAGCCAGGTGGAGGCTCTAGACACCTCTGCACTCAAGCCCGTCATGTTCCTGCAGGCAGAACTGCTCAGAGAGGACAACCTGTCGTCCAGCTGTACCAGGTAGCCCTCTGACTGAAGGGAGTGAGCCTGGATGGTCCTCAGCTCCACCTCCAGGCTCTGTAGGTGAAGGAAGCAAAATATTAATGGCAATTCATCATTATTATCACTTGAAAATCCCAGTTAACATTACTGGTAAGTATACCTTAATATATAAAAAAAATTACGAGACAGTACACAGTCCATTTGAGACCTTATCTTCCTCATTATCCTTCTCTGTTACTGTTACTATACTGGCTTTACCTTTTTTAACAGTATCAAACACCACCATCATCAATCATCATTATGGTTATTGTTTTACTACCACAATAATACCCAAGTGAAAAACAAAAGAAGTGTTCACTTGCTTTATGCATGCTACAAGGACCACTTTTTGTTGATTCAGGCAGCCCCTGTGGACAAAAGCGGTACTAACATCACCGTCCCCTGTCGTTAAGTTCTTGATTTAACTGTTCACAAGGTTAACAATGTTTTAGAAAGACTAAAAGGGTGCTCAGTGCGCCAAAAACATGACGCCACAGGGATCCTGACAAAGCCACCATATTTTATGAGTTTAGACTAAGAATGTGTTGAATACATGTATTATCTTTGAAATCCTTTAAAGGGATAGTTCACCCAGAAATGAAAATTCAATCATTATCTACTTACACTCAAACGGATGTAAGGGTGGGTGAAGTTTTTTAGTTCACAAAACGCTTTCAGAGGAAAAAGGTTTGCAGTAATCTTCCAAACAATTGAAGCAAATGGTGACCAGGATCAAAATGTAAATAAAATGCACAATAAAAACATGAAATACCTCCATATTGCACATGCAAACTAATGCAAGTGTCCTTGTTTCCTGACGTGCAATGTTGCTTTAAAAAACACTGACACCACGTTTTTAGCCTTACATGTATGCGTTGTTTTTGCATATGTGAACAAGGCTCTCATATTAGAATCTACAGGGTACGGTAAACAATAAGGCAAAAAACATGGAGTCTGTGATGTTCTTTAAAACAACATGACATATTTGGGCTTTGGGACACTTGGATTACATTGCATGAGCAGTATGGAGACATTTTATAGTTTTATTATTCATTTTATTTATGTTTGAATGACTGAATTTTCATCTTTGGGTGAACTATCCCTTTAAGTGCCGTTTCATTACTCCCTAAACCTCAAGTGAACTTCCTGAGATTCCCCCAAGGGACAGAGGTGGCCCAATGATTAGAGATGTGAACTTGTGATCAGATGGTTGCCAGTTCAAACCTCTGACCAGCAGGATTCATGAGGGTGGTGAAAGTGAAGGAAACTGCTTGCCCCATCCGTATTCCACCTCTGAGGGCCCCTAACTCCATTGGCTCCTGTGATTTGCTCAGTGGCCACAGAAAAGCCTGTCACTGTACTGGGCACCTTCCAGGTGTGAATGTGTAACTATTTGAATGTGATCAGGGCGTCCCTGAAAAAGAGTGGCACTTTCCCTGAAATAATAAAGGTTAAAAAAAAAAAAGAGGGGCCAAGTTAACTCCAATGTTCACTCAAGACGTGCATCTGGACCACAATGCATTGTGTTTAAGTTGTTTTCAGTCAGAGAAGCACCACAGCATGACAATTTACAAGTGTATGTAAACAGAGAATCTTGCAAAATCTATTTGTGACACTTCAACTCATTTCTCTGTGTCATTACTTGCACCTTAGATTAGCCACTGAACATTAGATTAGTGTCTGCAATGCACTTACAGCTAAAGAAACTGAAGCTGCACAATCCATGACAGTGGCAGAGTGGGAACTACAAAGTCGGCAGACAGTTACGGACGTATTTTTGAGTTACACACATACAGTCTCGCATGAAGGGCAGGTCCGTTTGTGAACAGCCACAAAAATGCTTATATTGAACTTATCAGTAAAAATTTGACACTGAGTTGAGAAATACGAGTTTTTGTGATTGACATTTAACTGCAATCATCATCATCATTCCTTTAACCAAAATGCTTTTGTTAAAAAACCAAACCACAGAGGAGTCTAGGTATGAACTCTGGATTCTGGTGTCACAGTCCTGCAACATGCATGTCCCTGCGACTCAAGCTCTGTTTATAAATGTTGCATTTCATTCCCTTAAGAAACTTGGTCACTAAACATAACCCAGTCAGTGATTACGTTTATCACCACAATGTAATTATGAAAATAATGTAATATTGTACAAACGTAGTTTCTAGGAAACACAGCCATTGTGAAAAGAGTTATTCAAACTGTCTGAAAATACAATATCCATGCCTGCAGATTTCTAATTGGATTTATAAATGTGTTTTTCACATCTCACACATATTTAATCTTACAGTGCTGCAAAACTAGAGAAATAAATATGACTTGATTATGTTTTCTTTCCACAGCTGTGCACTTCTGCCACAAGGACAAGTCCCATGGCTGCTGATTTGTCACAAGATTTTCATTTATCATTAAATTGGTATTGCCTTTCTGCAAATTCCATGCAGAATTGAATGTAAGCTGAGGAATGCCGAGAGGACGTGCCTTCTTTGTTCCATCAATGTTCATTAACTGTCTTATATAAGTAAGGACCGTCCGTCTGAAATTAAGCGTCTGTCTAATGTATGTGTTTGTTTGTTTGCATAATTCTCTGTGTAATTGCATATTTGTTTCTGTTTAGAAGCAGTATTTTATTGCTTTTGTTTCCTTGTGTTGATCTTTTGTTTGGGAAGCAGGAAGTGCAACAGTGATTATCATCTGCCCCTGCTGCTCCTCAGCTATAAGCTGGTGAATTCACTCAAGTTTTCCCTCTCTCTTTATTGTTTGGTCTGGGTGTTTCTGTTTAAGGGAAGTGCTGGACCCTTGTTGATTTTGCTCGGGTATTATTTGTCTTATGCCGCGGCTCAAACGGCTGTGAGCTGGAATGAGCTAAAAACATGAAATTTGGCAAAATTACTGGAAAGTGTGTGCCTCAGGTTCTCAAGAATTATGAGCCTAATCAACCACATGGTGGTGCTGTAATTAAGGACTCAAAATACAAATTTACATATTTTCCTCACACTGTAAGTCTGATTGACTTGAATTTGACACACTTTTCCAGCTTATTGTGCTCTACAAAAAAGCCTTAGGAACACAAAACTTCACCATGATGGATTTCTTGCTAATTTGCATTAAACGAAAAACTGTAATTTGACATCTACTTTTTTGGATTTTGACTCTGTCAACACCAAATTTGGTATACAGCCTATATGAAGATATGAAGATATACATTTCTATTATAAATGAGCAAGATCGGCAAAAAAACATGGCCACTATCGCCAGAGAAAATTTGCAGATGTGTAGATATAAGTAAATTGGCCAGAGCTCATTGACTGTTTGTCAAATCAGCATAAAATTAAACAGGCTGTGTTTCCTGAAGAGGTCCGCATTTTGCAGTCAAATCCATAGGGGGCGCCAATAATGACCGAAATGTATTCCTCCAAAACCACTGAACAGAATCTCATCAAATTTGGTATACATGCTCTAGGGGCAGATATTCATCAAAAATCTTAAGTGCCATATTGACTTGTGTGAGTGGGTGTGGCTTATCGCATATTTGCTCATGATTAAAGATGCCTTTGAATACTGATAAAACTTACCGGAGACATCCTGCTTTATGTCCCAAACATACACACAAAATTTTTATTGACATCTGATGCAGGGGAGGCCGAACTTTGACTGCCCAATTAGTGAAGCACTGCAGAGAGGACAGGTGTACGACTGGGACTGTTCCCCCTTTTAACAGTCTTAAACTGGCTAAAATTACTTTGCTCACCTTTCTCAAGCCCGAAACCATCTACAGCCACTCGTGACTTCCATTTTATTTTGGCCAATTGGGCTGCTCCGCTGATTAAACGCAAAAAAAGACCTAAACCCTGCAGTTGCCACTTGCAGCTATATTTCGTTTACCTATTTTTTTTTCCCATCGCACTCCTCTGTACACCCATCCAAACAATTACAGTGCTTTTGATTAACTTATATTTTGGTCAATAAATCCTTTGTTAAAAGTCATGTGTTGCCCTCTCCTGGAGTCACGGCACTTCGCTGCACTGTGACTGCCAAGCACTTTGAGCTGCGTTTGTATGAGATGGTGCTCGATAAAATCAAACTGAATTAAAGTGAATTTTAAGCAGAAGAGACAGAAGATTACAGCTCTCTGTGATGAGTTTGACTTCTTTAACCTGTGCAAATACTTTTTTCTATACATTCACTCTTTCAAGCTCACCTAATCAAACTGAAGTTATGTTGTTAATCACTTTTAATTTGATACAAAATGACAAAAAATGTTGGAATTTACACAGCCCTCTAGTATAATACTTAAGCTGGAGTAATAGGCTGCTTTGTTTATTGTACAGTAGTTGATCCCATACTTTGTCAGATGTGCCAACAATGTTCATTTTGTCATTTTTGCAGGTGTGTTGTTATTTACAAGGTGCTGAGCAATATCAGGACCGACATGTTGATTTTTTTCCACTTCTGTTTTGTGTTGTCAGCGGCTGAACAGCTGGAAGATCTGATGTTGTTGCAGAAACACCGTGCACTGACAAATAGACCTTCATCCCAGCAGCTACAACACTGCCTACAGAGCAAGAGAGCAGAGGGCAACAAGCACCAAAGTTCAGCAGGATGCTTGCTGAGACAACAAAGGAAGATGTTGCTGAGCATGACTCAGGAGCAAGTGTATAATGAGGGCACCAGTCCATTATACCACCTGTGCTATAAAACCCATGCATTATAACAAAATGTCAGCGCTCCAAAGAACAGAATATATTTTATTCATTATTTCACAACAACCTTTCTTTGAATCAGTGCTTGGAAGTAAATTTGTTGCTCAACCAACAAGGTGACCTTCCCTTTGCGACAAGGAACTCATTGTAATGTCAAAATATGTGGAATTGATTTGACAAGTCTAGCCCAGGTGGTTCCCTATGTTCAAAAGTTAAATAATTAACTTGCTGTGCTGCAGTAAACAAAGGGGTCTGGTTAAAGCCAAATTTGTTAATTACAAAGAAAAGCTTGTTTTACATTGAAAAGTGCTTCTTATCTGTGTTTCTGTTCAATGAAAATACAAATTATTAAACTTAACTCCCCATTCCACAAAATGGTGAATGATATATGGACTTAACTAAACTCTGCTTTACTAGACAAAATGCTTTAAAATTCGGCACACCGAAGGTTACAAGTCTACAATGCAACAAGCTAGCTTGTCCATCAGGAGGAACTTATGTTTCAAGGACACACACTGACAGAGGAGCCGGGAATAAAACTGTCAACCCTGAGATGGGGTGTGTCTGCTTCAGCCCCTGATTATTGGTGTGAGAGACAAAAACAGAAGGTTTATTTAGTGTTTGCTGTTTTGTCATGTCTGTATCTCACCATGATGGCCAGTTTATATCTATTGCATTTTTCCACTTGTATTTAATGAGATGTCTGAATGGCTACATTTGCAGTACGTTCCCCTTTGTGATCTCATTAATCAAGTCCAGAAAGTCAGTATCTAGCTAAATGACACTAATGCATTCCACTGCATAAATACAACTACAGTGTTAACCTCCACCACCTCACTTGTAGGCCACCATCTTCTGCTAATTATCTCAATAATGTTGAACCATATTCTAGCTATGCCACAGTGTGGCTTCAATGCTCTCAGAATCCCACTAGTTAATTTAAAAAAGTGTTTTTTTTTTACTGCAGCATAGCACTTGATTTATATTTTTAATACACACTGTTTAAGCAACCACATGTACATAACAATTACATGATTGGGCAACACTCATGAAATGACACTGTATATATACAGCCCCTCTTTAAAGGCAAAAGTGTCTAAAAGTGATTTGAAAGCCGATGAACAGGCTCATTAATTGGAAGTTAGACAATTACCTTTTATATCAGCAATATTTAGTAACTAAGCAATTTGCTAAGAATAATTGCTGACATGTATTTGCTGGAGACTGATAAAGTTTGAACATATGTTAAAACAAGAAAACACAACAAAAGTTTCAAACTTTTTAAAAGGCTTTTAGTCTGAGCAACTTTTTATAATGAAAACGAGATACAGACAATTGTAAAAAATGACTCACTTTTCTAAATTTTTATGTTTCGTTTGTCAAATCAATGCATATGTCATATATTGGAGCAATTGCTGTCTTTTTTTTTTAATTTATGTAATGTTAGCTAGAAAATGACAAATTGAAAAATACAAAACCGGAGATTATTCTGTGCTATTTGTGTTTTACGCTGCCTAAGAAGGAGGGATCTAAGCATCTGACCAGCTTACATCATATCCTAACTTACTCTATGATTGGAGCTTTATATCGTATTTGTAGGGATTCCCTGCTTATTTTTTTTCAATGAACATTTTTCTTGAGTAATTTATTTGTGATTATGTGTGGCTTGTTTGATCATTATAGTGGTATAGAGTGGTTTAAAAAGGAAGCATTCATTGGTACCACTATTTTTTATTTACCTGTTTTATGTACCTGTTTTGCTGCTCTAAATATAACTTACAGCATCTATCTTGATAGCCATATTTAGTGATTGTCCTGCATCGCCTAGTATGAAAATGCTTTATACCAAAGCAATGTAACCAGCATTAGCTCTGACAAAGTGCGCCCTCTGACTGCTGTGTCACCAAGAAAATTCAAACTTCTCTGTTTTTCTATTGTCTAGATGTATATTTTTTATGTAACACCCCCCCCAAAAAAAAAAAAAAAATTAGATGAATTCTAAAATCCTAATTATGCATTTATCTGATATTTTGATATTTTGATATTTAGTTGTCTATTTTTCATTTTTCTTTTCAATTCTTTTTTTTCTTAATGGAAAATCACACAGCAGCTCTTGTATGGAAACTGCAGTAAACATCTAGTCAGTGACTTAAGTCGGTGAGTTTAAACATTTGTTCCTAATAAAGAGACCACACTGTATGAGAGGGGAAAACGTATGATTAAAGGCAAAAGTGACAAATTGGTGAAAAAAAACAGTGGCATGTGTAATATGTTGCTTAGGCAACCCAGTGTAATACTACTTGTGATCCTCTCTCTTTTTGATTTGCACAAAACTGCCTGTGATTTTTCAGTTTTTCAAAACACTGCTCAACAAATGATAACTAAGTTATTTTGTGTAAAATATTTATTAATTGGCTCCCACCATCAAAGATACAGCCGTCTCATGCAGTTAAATACTTCTTTAATAGATAACAATTTCCCTACCCCCAACCATCCACATTTGTTTCACAGCAGCTGTATCAATTTTTCCGTTGATGAAGCTTCATGAAGCTTTAAAAATGCAATTCATTATTCACTTCCTCCTGAAATTTACAGAAAACAGCAGAACAAAAGAACTGTTCGCCAATTTTTTTGTCCTTTGAATACAATTTATTATATTTACTAGTTTAGTTATTTTGCCTCTTTCAGAAAATTTTACAATTAATCTGCACGAGAAATAACAAATATATTGTTTATTTATTTATTTATTTGTTGTTCAAGCTCCCATTGTTATGGATGAATGCTCCCTAGTTGTGAATTATTTATAGGCTTAATTTAAATGTAATCCCTTAAGTGCATTGATCTTCTCCCTGAAAAGCTATTGTGCAGCTAAGGTAAGTAGTGATAATCATTTCAAAACTTTAAAAAAAAACCCAACAACACAGACACCTAATACTGTCAAGTGAATTTAATGTAGATTATTATAGTGTAGCATTTCTAAACTATATTAGCAGTGCATTTTTTAATATTTACTTAAAAGATAAAGAGTTTGATAAAATAAGCACAGGCGAGAGAAGTCATAACCATTGTGTGTCAAACATTGGAAACTGCAGAAAAAAAACAATGAATGCACTAACAAAGCAGGTGAAACCAAATATAAGAGCAGACAAAACTTTGACAAAGAACAATTTTTTCTCCCCTACTGCAAAGACGGAGAACTTTTTGACCCTTACTGAAGTTAGTATTGTTAAATATATCACTCTGTGGGTTATGGATGCTTTGTAACCTTGGTGGGTTACTTGCTGTATGAGTAATACAATAATTGAACTTCAAGATTCAACATTGTTTATTTGTCATTTTACCACACAATGATACAATACACAATGAGAAAACAGTGTTTTATAAGGATGGCTGAAATTATGTGTAATTGTAAGAAGGGAACCCAGAGACCTGCTGTAAATCTTCTGTCTTCAGAATGAAAGAGTCATCTGTCTACAGAAGGGACTAGCAGCTGTTTTCTTTTTCTTTTTCCAAATAACATAATTGAACAAATGCTTCATAATACAATAACTGAATAATGGGGATAAAAAAGTTACAATCTTGTGAGTTGAACTGCATATCTTTCTAAAGACTCACAATTACAAACATCCTGCAGTGGCTCCATACTGTCCGTGGTGGGTTTTTGATGATTTTTGTTAAAGGGGACATACTCATTTTCGGGTCTTTGACTTTGATTTAGGACTCCTACAGAGCAGTTTAAAACAACTGACAGAACAGTAAAGTCTGTAGATCTTAAGAAAACCGACTTGCGTCCTCTCTCTTGCTTGTATTTTCTGCAACCTCTCAAAATGGTCCGTGTTGGTTCCTCCTCCCCCTTTCCCTCCTACATCCGCACGACACGGCACACAGCTAGAGCCGTTCCCATAGCGACACCAGTATCGGAAAATGCTGCCGATACCACCAAAAGTGTTGATAACAGTATCAGCGAGTATGCCAGTCTGTGCACCAATCAGATACCATGTAATTCATTAGCCATGAAACAGTACCCAGCTACTTTCCAGTTAGCTCAGTTAGCTCTGACTGATGTTACATATCTGAAAGAAATTTTTCTTTGCTGCTCTAAAACAGTCCTCAGGGAGTTGCACTGAGCTGCCACTGGCAACTACTATTTTTAAGAGTGACAAAGACGAGCGAAAGGAGCTTGCAAATGTCTGAATTTGGCAGTAATTTACGATGCAAATGTCAAGACAGATATGTAAGGAATTGTTTTTCATGTGCTGGTATTGGATCTGTACTTGAAATCGGACTATTTGCAAGTTTATGTATCTGGGAGGAAAAAGTTATTGGAACATCTTTACTCCCTACCCCTTTACTGACACCAAATAAAGACAGCTAGTACACTGATAAAATGTTACTTACAGCTTGTGCTTCTCACTCTTCAACACCACCAAGTAACGTGGGGACAGCAGTCCTTTGGCAGCAGTTTGGTTGTTAATCCAGCTCATGTGCTTATGTTGAGGAAGTGAATATATTCATATGGAATAAATCCAAAAGAAACAGGAGCAATATCAACTTCTACCTCTTTTGCCTTTTAAGGAAAGTTTAACAAAGTTAATTGTTATCCATTCACCAAAAAAAAAAACCCAACTTGATTATTTATTGGAGCCATATTGAACAACTGTAATCCGTGAAGCAGAAAACAGACAGCATTGGTGTCTGAGCAGAGCTGGGGAGGGGGCAAGCACAGCGCTGTTTGCCAAGCTGGCATGCCCATGCAGGGAAGTTAAGAACGCATTAACATCACTGTAAAAACACGGTTAAAAAAAACTTCCTAAAACTCAACGCGCAGAACCAACGGAAACAGCCTGCAGGGCTCACTTCCAAATGCACATACCTCAATTGTGATGCTTTGGCATCATTTAACCCTCTAGGCGCCAAAGTCGCATTATTGCGACAGGCAGCATTGCTGAATAAAACAGCTTGGACCTTTAAATCTACTGCCTTCTGTTGTTACTGCTTGGTACCCCTAGATAGTGAACACATTCAGCTTCAATGTTGCCATTTGTAGGTGTGTTTTCATGCAAAATATCTGAGAAAATAACGCTGTCCACTCGAGCTCTCAGTTCCCCGCTCACTGGCTCGCGGGAGCGAACAGTGGAGTGAGGAGAGTGCAGAGAGAGACAGCAGAGATATAGAGAGACAGATAGCGATTTTTGAAATAAAACAATAAAATGCCAACAGGACTTTACAGCGTAGATGAGGTGCTTACACTGATCTTTGCCGATGACGATTCTGAGGCGAACAATATGCCCTCTTATGACGATCACTCGTCAGAGACGAGTGATTCTGACAGTGGGGCAGCTGCCGCACTGCGCCCACTGAAAGTGCACAAGCACACATTGATCACGGTGAGAGTTTTCTCCGCCATGGTCATGGAAGAAATCAGGGAAGGAGGGGACGTGGGGGAGGCAGAGGGAGTCATCAAAATAGGGCTGTAATTGATGATGATGGCTGGGAATATTTGAGAAGTGAGGAGGTGTCCCATAAATGGATCAGGGACTTTGATGAGCCTGTTTTACTGAATTTTACCTGGTGATATACAAATTACATTAGTAAATTTACTCCACTCACACTCCTATTCCTTTATTTTGAGGATGAGCTGACAATATAAATATTTTTTCTCTGTAAATAGGTTCAAAATTCAGTTTTACTGAAAGTTGCGTAATAATTCCACCTGGTGACGTCACAATATGCAAATTAGATGAGTAATATTACTCCCATCAAAAACTTTAGGTCATTATGAATATTTCTCTCATTTACACTATGGATTTATCTCTCACCACTTCCAAGCTACAGCCTTTTGAAATCTTTAAGTCCAAACGGAATATTTTCCTAAATAAACTCTGGCGCCTAGAGGGTTAACGCGAGTATCCGACATTGTAACAACATTTATAGGTCAGAAAAGGCAGAAAAGCATAATAGCTCTCCTCCAGTGTTTCTACTCATGCAGTCCAGAGACATAGACATTTAAGACGAACACAGACACAAGTTGAGACAGTTGGCTGGTAACACCGTGTTATGTCATCAGTGCAAAGCAAAGCAAACAAGTGAGTCAACAGAGAGTGATTTACAGAGGGTTAGTGGTGACTTTAGCCTGAGGGATAAAGTATCTAGGCCCAGCAAGCTGACTGATTAAGTGGCCCTGTTTATAGATGGAGCACATACAAACACTGCCAGAGACTTTCTCCCAAATGAGTGAATGATGCCCTGGCCCATTTGCCGTGCTGTCAGCCACTGCTTAGCCCATGTACATTTGTAACAGGTGCACTGGAGAAGTAAACATAAATCAGGATTTTCATACACAGTCAGTTGATTGGTGTTAACTCAACACCTCAAGCATTGTTGTGCAGAATAATTTTAAGTGGATAATTTTAAGTGGATGATTGTGTCATGTTAGTTTTTTTCCTCTTCATTATTTTCCAGCAGAAGTCTTAACTTACGTATACATACTATCTATTGCCAGCCTCATACTAAACGTTTTGTTTGCCTTAAGAATCTTTCTTTTATAAAATCTACACAACTGACAGACATTTGCTGCCTTGATAAACATTTCTGCATACAAAAACTGCATATTTTAACACTCTCATTGTGCAGAGAGCACCTATTTTCGTTGTCTCCATCACTACTAGGCAGTATCTTCATGTTCAGTTCTTATAGGACTGAATTCCTTCACAGTCTATTCCACAGCAAGGTTGATAAAATTATACTGTAAAATTCTGCCAAAAGCCAAAACATTTGCTCACCACAGCAGAGCCTTTGGTCAAGTGGGCCAGCAGTTTAGCTGAGCATTTGTACTAAAACATCTGGCGGTCTTTGCAGGTGGGAAGCCACTGAGGCTACATACCAGCACTTGAAAAGAAAGGGTTGGTGACACCACGTTTATGTTTACAAAGACCACAGTGCAAGGTCCTCTGCAACTCTGAGCCAGCAGAGACAGAGGCCGCAGCACAGACCTCCTTACATGTTCATTCATGCTGATGCAGGTTGAGCAGTACTAGTGGTTTTCCACTTACAAACTTTATTTTACGAATTATACTACTAATAAAAACTAATAAGTACTAATAATCAGTGTTTGAGTACATACCTGTCCCTGTAACAAGTTCTCTCCACTAGCTCCTATTAGCTGCATTTATCCTAATTTTCAACATTGCATGTTATGCTTAAAGTGAAACTGGACGACTTTTTGGCTAAACTTTGTTATTATGATATATGACATGATTAAACAGTGTTATAATGGTTGAAAATAACACCATTTTCTGATAAGTTGGACTCCAGTAAGCCCTGTTTTTACCATTATTTTCTTTGTCACTGGGATGAGGGTTTGGCGAAAAAATGAAAAATCAGAGTACAGAGAGAGAAAAATCTCTTTACTCTCTGTCCTAATTACCAGTTCTACACTGCACTTCTTAGCAACAGGTGATGTCGGTTCAACCATGCTCTGACTCGCCTCTGCCAAACAACAATGTGTCTGCATGCGTCTGCACATGCGTCTGTAATGATGAAGATGGTGAATGAGTAAGAACATAGAAATATAATCGTTGGAGCACTTTGTATTGACTATTAACACTTAATGTCCAGTGTCAATAGTCTATTATCACTGATGGCACAAATGAAATTGTCAATAGCAATTAAGAAAGCCATTACCACTAATAATCAACTTTTATTTTTTTTAAAAAAGCTAGTGTTGCAAAGAAATAGCAAATAAGGGTAGATTGCAGTTTGTTTTTGTTTCTTAACGTGGAGCTAACTGCTTCTTGTTAACTGATATCATTTACATTTTTTGAAAACACTGAAAATTAAACTTAAATTGCAAAACAAGTCATCAACCTCAAACATTCTTACATATGTGCAAGCTTATAGTAGACTCGAAACCCAAAGCCAAAACTAACAACTCACACCAACAGGCGCTGAACAGAAGGTTTTTTTCTGGCAAGCTAATCATGGCCAAACCTCAGCAACCACACTGAATAACCTCAATCCACAAATATTAACACAGTTTTAAAGCTTTAAACACTCTTATCAGACAAATGTGTCCATCACATTACTGTTCTGATTTGATTGAGTAAAGTTAGTCTTTTAGAGTTGGCTCTTAGGTCATTTTTACAGTCAGTGTTACGACTTACTGAGTCTGCTACTCTTGTCCCTGTCAGAGAAAAGGAGTGCAGAGTTTGGAAGCACTGCATTACTTCCAAACCAAGTGGTCTGATAAAAAGTCAAGCATTAAACATTTCAGTTCAGCAGGAAGGTCACAAAGGTGCTCTCATTTGGCCAGAATAGACTCAGAACAAAGTCTGAAAGTGAGTTGAAACAAAGTGGTCAAAAAAACAACAACTAAAAAAACAGCTCACACGCTGACTGGACACTAACAAAAGAAACAATAAACTTCAGAGGCTTGTTGAGGGGATAGGCGGGATTGGTTTGCGCAAATTACACAGTCTTGCCTGGCAAGTAGACTCGAGATCCAACAGCTGAGGGAAATATATAAAGAACTGGGACACATTCTGCCTTTGTAGTTGAGACAAAAAGGAATGAATACATAAATTAGTAGATCCTCTGAGCGGAAAAAGCACCCAAGTGTTCATGAAAAAAAAAAAAGAATGCCTCTCGGCAACAGATATCCACTCGGTGAAACTAGCAATCATGAAGTCTGTGGGAAGGTAGATAAGATAGCTTGTTGATTACTCCCCAACCCAGCGCCGACAGTATCTCCTGGAGTTACTTCCTTAGGCTAGGACAGCATTTGATTATGGAACATTAGAGGGAGATGGTTGTAAAAACTCCATTAAGGACTTTTGCCATTATTCTTCACCCTTGTCTCTCTTATCCCTATCTGCACTTTTCTGTTGGTAAGGAAATAAAGAAAAGTCTCCAAGGTGCTAATGTGCACATGCTCCTGTGAAAAAGTATGCAGTCTGCATTTTGTGTGCATGTTTAATTAATTTTGCCACACTAGAATAAACCTGTTTGTGTTTGCTTGTGCAGAAGTGCATGAGAGCGCCACATTTCCACCTGAAGGCAGTTTTGTTTGTTCATGAGTATGTGGTATGGTCTGCAATGGTTGACAAGGGACTCGCTATAGACAGAGCCGGCGAGCCAGCGGCCTCTCAGCTATGTAAAGGGAGCTGATCATGATCCACTGGGGGAGGGCGACACTTCCTCCCCCTGCCAACGCCTTGTGTCTGGCCTGCTTGCAGGGAGGAATCCCATGGTGGCTCACAACAAAGGGACCTGAAAGCTCTACGGCAGGGCTGCAGCCTGAACAACACACAGGGCAAAACACATAGAGTATCTGTGAGCTTGCATTTGCTGAGTGTTGCCGGCTGAATGGACTCTGTTCAAATGATTAAACAGGCGTTTACTACCTGTGTACTTGGGAGAAAATATGACAGGGGAAGTTCTCTGCAACCCCTTTTTCTTACAAAACTCCAGCAGTGTTTGTGGACCTTCCATGGGCGTGAAGCTGGGTAGATAATGACTGAATTTTAATTTTGGGTGAACTACCCCTTTAGGAATTGATAGATAATATTCCCTTTGGTCAATTTCGGAGGCTCAGATGTATACGAGATTCAGAAGAAGACTTTAAAAGAAATTTGAGACAAGAGGATATCAACATAAAACTGTGTTCAGAGCTTACAATAAAGCAAAATGTCTCCCTAGAGAACAGCTACTAGTTCATAAACAGAAAGATCAACTGAATTCAGATCACGTATACTTTGTAACACAATATAGTAACCAAGCCAATAAAATTAAACAAATTGTCAAAAGAAATTGGGACATATTGAAAAGTGACAGTGTCCTTAGAGAAGCCCTTCCAGATGCTCCCACCATCAGCTTCAGAAGAGCTCCTACCCTAAATGATCAACTTCTTAAAAGTCATCTCCCCCCTGTACAACAAATACCTGGCTTACAACCAGTAGTCGTATGAGGTACCTCATACGTGGTTTACAGACTTGAGTGTCTATGCGGCTATTTTATTATATTGGGAGAACAAAGCGTAAACTGAAAGCAAGATTGACTGAACATAAGCATGCAATAAGAACTGGCAATCCCCAACGTCCTATGACTGTTCATAAAGAAGCAGACCATGGCAGCTGCAATTCTCTGAGGATATCAGGTATGGATCATATAGAAAACTCAATCAGTGGTGGAGACAGATTAAAAAGACTCCTGCAAAGAGAATCCTTTTGGATACATACATTGAAAGCCACACATTACCCTGGTTTGAATGGAGAACTTGATTTCTCCCCCTTTTTGAAACTGTTCTCCACTGTAACTATGATTTCTGTTGTCTTTCAAGCATAAGGGTCCTTTGAAAAAAGCCACGTCTCAGTGCACCACCGAGCTCAACGTTTGGAAGTGTGTCTGTATGTATGTCTATATGTTTATTTATTTTTGTGTCATGTTTTGTCTGTTTCTGTCACTGGCTGCTTATTTGCTCATGCTGACCATGTGACGGTATACTTGCTCATACTGAGCAGGTGATTCTGATTACCTGTTTAACAATGAACCCACTGGCGACCATTTTGCTCTTGCCCTGACGAAGGCTTTGCTGGCTGAAACACATAGGCATGTTTTTATGCGTGAGAATAGCCATGAATTAATAAAGGTTTTTAATCATCACCCCCTTGAGTACCTCAGATCTCTTAACAAATGTTAAACTTGGATCCTCAAACTGAAGAGCACAAGAGGGACAACTTTTTTCACACCCAGGCAGCACTCCATGCATATTGTTTTTTTTTTTTTTTTTTACCCCTTTAGAAATTCAAAAGTATGTTTTTACTGACACATCTACAGATAAATTGCAAAAAAAAAAGTAAACATTTGTAATGACTCTTAACTTTGTTCGTTTGTGTGTTTTGTCTTTCTAGGCAAATGAATTGCATCCAAAATATGAGTGTCTTTTTAAAGGAGAGCTATTAGGCTCATGTGTCTTTTCTGACCGATAAATGTTGTTACAATGTCGGATAGTTGTGATAGCAAAGCATCACATAATGAAATACATGCATTTGAAAGTGAACTCTGCAGGCTGTTTCGGTTGCCTCTGCATGCTGAGTCTCAGGATTTTTTTTTTTTTTTTTAAACTCTGCTCCTATACTGATGTTACGCTTGACTTCCCTATACGGGCATGCCAGCTCTGTGCACACAGCGCTTCGCAGGCCCCCTCCCCTGCTGTGCTCAAACACCACTGCACTCTGCTCTGTCTTTCACAGATTACTGTCAACTTTTTGTTTGAGATGGCTTAAATAAAGAGTTTGTTAAAGTTAACTTTGTTTAGCTGTCCTCGAAAGGCAAGCACCAGACGGAAGTCGATAGCGTTCCTGTTTCTTGGCCAACCAAAGGAAAATATCTCTGTGTGAATTTATTCATGGCTCTTCTTCAACATGAGCCCCTGAGCTGGATTAACTGCTAAATTGTTGCTAAAGGACTGCTAATCCCACGTTGCTTGACCATGTTGAAGAGTCAGAAGCAAATGATTGTCTTCCAGTTTGTGCCTGTTTGCTGCATTGCAAACACTTGTTACAAACAAATTTTCCAAGTTTTTCTACAGTAATCTTTGAACGTTGAATAAATTGAGACTGTTTATTACCCACTTTTGGAAGCCAGATGTGCCAGCACAGCTCACCTTTGTACTTTCAAGGACTCCATGTTCTACTAGGAGATCACCACAGTAACATCATCAACATTTGCTCTGTGAGTTGTCATGGATACATTGTGAGGAAGCAGAGAGTTGTAGGGATGTTTTCTTTGTATTCTTGGGCATTTTATCGAGGATAAAAAGATCAATTCTGATTATATTCCAGGTAGTTTAGTACAAATTGGCCGTGGCTGCAGGCTAACTGTGACAATTTAGCATATGTCGGCAGGGTGAAGCTACAAGTCTCTGCTCCTGTGACGTAAGAAATACACCTTTTATCTCTAAAAATAATATTTAAGTACTAGACCTTGCATATTATCATCAATCAAGAAAGTAAATAAAAAACAAAAAAAACATGACGTGTCAGTTATAAATGAAGAGCTTGTTTACAAAAACAGATATCTCTGTTTGTATTTTTTAAACTTTTTATTATAGGCTATATCAATTCGTTAAGTTTATTTTATGTATACATATTTTTTATTTAGCCTGGCAAAATTATTATCATATATTTTTTGTGTGTGGACTCCAAGCCATGTCAGTAAAAGAGACGGTTGTAATTCATTTTTTGAATGGCTCTGTTCTTGCAAATGCACTCTTCAAATGTAGATGCATTTAAAGAGCAAAATATTTCACCTGCTACAGGTGCATCTAATATCAAAGCCGGGTCAGTGGCCTGGGTTTCATTTGTAGGCAGACCTTTGATGCACACCATTGCTTCTCCCTCCTCTGCCCTGTCCCATCTCTTTACTGCCACTAATGCATAAAGCATTCAGTATGAAAAATATGTAACTGTAAACAATTTAATTTAAATGTTTTAGCTACACTTCGTAAATATTTCTTAGAGCATACAAATACCTCTTCAACATTCCTCAGTTTTATAGCTTGATAGCTGAGGTATTAAAGCACACTGAAAAAGAACTGAATATTCTAACAGAAAAGTTTATAGTTCTACCAAAGTTTGTCTTGTTTTCTGAGGCCATGCAGAGAACCAACTGTGGAGAAGTGAAACTTCTTCACACATCTTTGTACAGTTACGTTGTGTTTTCGTGATAGGAGCTGGAGTCATTATAAAACCAAGATTATTGACTGAAACACACTGAGTATCGTAGGTGGTATACTGTTCTATAAAGCATGGAGAATTTACTTATTAAGGATCAGCGTTACAGTCTGTCCCTGCTTTGTAGCTGTATTTGATAAAATACACATTTGGACATTATGAAAACTAAAGCAAAATAACATTTTCCTACAAACAAAATGATATCCCCGTTAACAGCATTATCAGGATAAACTGTGGTGATGATAGGTATATACTGCGGCAAGCAATTCTGAACAGACATGGTTGCTTCTACGCCATTATCACATCAAGCTCTGCCTGTGAGACGGAAAAAAAACAACAACATAAACACAGACTCAACATTCTTCACTCTGCAGGCTCGGCCACCAACGGGCCTCAGTATCCAGAAATCACATGGCTTCACAGCCGCATGCAGACAGCTGAGGAAGAGGCGCTTACAAGTCATGAGCAGTAATCGGCATTTATTTTTCCATATGTAGACCGAGAAAGTTAAAGGACGGGAGGCAAAACATGAAAAGAGCAGCAGCCCGGTTTGTGACAGTGGACTGTAAGTGCAAAATTTCACAGTAAAACAGCTGAAAACGTGACAAGAATCCATTATATCTTGTGTCTCAGTCCTCCAACTGGTTATTAAAACTGGTGCCAGGAGAGTGGGAGTGAGCAAACAAACACTGACAAATCCAAGAGTGCTCTGTGACACATCTTAGCCGTTTCTTTTTCTTGTTGTGATATCCAGCAATATTCAATTTGTAAATATTAAAGGAGTAACTATTTGGCATTCAGTAGAGTGCATACATCTGCCACTGTAGTTCAACTGAAAAGATATGCCAGCTCTACTTTCTGCATTTTCACCAAAGGTTTACAGTTTCTTTCATGCCTCATTACAGACCAGTTTGCATCAGTACACGAACACATTATGACTTGAAACAGACAAACATTTCAGATATGGATGCTAACCAAGCATTTTAGTCAAGCATAGTGACAGTACATGGCTAAGAATCAGCAGATTTGTATCCAGTACTTCTGTCTTATTATGACTTATCTTTTAGTAGTTAGTGTCGCTTTGTAATATGTCATTTAATCATTAACAAGAAACATCCAAACAGAGCCCACATGAGGTGTAAACAAACGCTCTCCGGATTCAGTCACTTTGGCTCTTCATTTAAGTGCGAAACAAAAGAAATGACAAAGCAGCATGGTCTCTAAATGGAGTCAGCTTACTTATAGTGAACCACTGATTTCATTTTGTCCATGATGAGCCTTGTTGTTTCAGTTGGGTTTGTGCTTAAAGAGTTCATTTTTGTAAAGGTGATTTCAAATCTTCTCTGTCTAGTTGAATAAAACTCTGGTTCGTTTTCCCTTTTGGTGCAGTTTGTTTGAGTAAGTGTGACCACAGTTATCAAAGTCAGGCACAGACCAAAAAAACAAACAAACTCTGGTACAGTTCCTTTGTGGGTACGGTTCCTTTGTGGTATGAACTTGATCCAATCTTCATTCAGGAGGAATTGCATATTTTTGGATTAAATCAGCTCCCACAGCCAGCTGTGCTGTGTCTTCTGGACTTTGTAAACAAACAGCCAGCAGTTTGCCGTCCCACACAGGAATCGAGGATTGATCTGGAGCTGCAACAAAATACGTTGCCTTCTTAATATATGGACAGACGACCACATGGGCAAACAGCTAAAAAAAATGCATACAAATCACATAGCGTTCAAAATGTTTAGCAAACGGCTAAAGGAGAGGGGATTTTGCCGACGTAATTTCTGACCAAGAATGGAATGACAGCTCCAACATGACTTTTGTTGGTACATTTTGATTTGCTTGACATTTTGTCTGAGTGAAACTAAACAAAGCCAAAGGAAAAATGCAAACGAGTCTAAACTCGTCCGCTGATTTGGACCAGATGAATCACACTACAGTTACAGTTGAAATCCCCATTAAGGCTTATTCATGCTTGACAGGCCTGTGTTGGCAGCTTCTTATGAAAAGTGTTGGCTGACACAGAAGCATTTAACTTAAAGAAGAGCTATTGTGCTTTTTCATCTTTTCTGACCTATTAATGCTGTTATAATGTTGGACACTCATGTTAAACAATGGCAAAGCATTGCACGATGAGGTACGTGCAGTTTCAGTCGGCTCTGCATGCTGTGTCTCAGAGGTTTTTTTAAAACTCAGTTTTTCCAGCGACATTAATGCGTGCTGGACTTCCTTATATGGGCATGCCAGCTCTGTGCACACAGTGCTGTGCCTGCCCCCTTCCCAGCTCTGCTCAGACACTTCAGCACTTTGCTCTTCACTTCACTGATTACAGCACTTTGTTTGAGATAGCTCCAATAAAGTGTTTTTTTTTTCTTTCGGGTAAATTAAGGACAATTAACTTTACGTTTTCCTAAAGAGGGCAAGCACCAGACAGACACTGATAGTGCTCGTTATTCTTGTGGATTTATTCCGAGTAGATTTATTTATTTCCTGAACATGAGCACATGAGCTGGATAAATGGCTAAACTGCTGCTAAAGGACTGCTGTTCTGACGTTGCTTTGTTGTGCTGAAGAGTCAGAAGAGCAAGCTGTAAGTAAATTTGATCAGTGTCCTAGTTGTGTTTATTTTGTGTCAGTAAAGGCGTGCATGTAGGAGGGAAAGGGGGAGAAGAAAGCCACACAGACTGTTTTAAGAGAGTGCAGAAAATAGAAGGATGAGATTGGGCACGAGCCACAGTTCTCTGAAGATCTACAGATTTTACTGTTCATACAGTTGTGTGTAGCGGCTCTATAAGAGTCCAAAAGTCCCTCTTTAATTGAAATGACAGACGCCATCGTGGCGCAAGCTGTGGTCTCCATTTAACCAACTGGCAGCTTCTCTGTATAGCCTTATGGTTTTAGTGTTAACTACCTACTTGCAGTTCATGAAAAATGGCAAGATACTGTGATGCATTTGATTTGGCAGTGGAAGAGAAAATTTTACACTTAACTTTACTGCAGAGGATGACTAGACGAAGGTGGAAAAGACTGATGTCTGTGTGCCCAGTAAAGTGGAGTAGAGGAAGCAAGGCGAATACACGGACGAGGGCAACACTTTTGAACCTCTCCCACCTCATCTGCCAGATGCTCCTCAAAGCCATCCATTGTGAGCTTACTTTTTTCTCCTTCGGTAAAAAACAAATCGAGCCCTAGTTTTTCTCTCCATGGCAACATTAGAGCACTCCGCCCAGTCAACCAATCACAATGAAGACCAATCAAAACAACCTCTGCCACCTTACAAGTTTTGACAGGTTCAAGCACTTTTTCACATCATTTTTTGAGACACTGTTGACAACCACTAGTCTTTCGAGTATAAAACGGCTTTTAGTTTCACCTGATAATAGCCTGATATTCAGGTAAAAAATGCGTTTTTTTGCCACTCCGTCAGTGCTTTTGTTACACAGCTATGAAAGCCTTCCAACATCATTTCAGGTAGTGAGAGACCGCTAATACTACACGGACTCCTGCAGGTCCCTGCTGCTGCTGAGGACAGCAGTGAGCAGACTGTGGTAATTTAAAGCCATCCTCCGTCACAGGGAGAAATCAAGTGCGAGTGTTCAGTCATGCTCAACAGGTCCCTCTGTTTATTATCAGATGGCAGCCATCACTTCACGCTACGGGTGAAAAACTCTCTGCCACATATAAACACATGGGGTGACACGCTGAGAGGTGTTTGTTGCATGCATGAGCGGACACACATTAACTCTCACACGCGAATCACCCTCGTTTTTTGTGCACTTGATTCACACTCAGTCAATTGCTTTTACCGGAACACATACATTCAGACTTCAGGGGGGGTGGGGGCGTAAACACTCAGCCTGCGCTCACATCCTCAGCTCCTCAGAGTGGCAGACTGCAGGGGAGGTCATATGACTGTGCTTGTGTTTGCACATTGATTGGCTGTGGTGATGTCCTGTTGTACTGACTAGATTATATTCAAGGACTGGGAAGGCAAACACATCATCATATATCATCAGATTCATAAAGTCAGCTACGCATCCGAATCATGCTGTTCCACCACCATTTGTGCATGCATCGTGCATCCCCCCCGACAAACACACACACACACACGCACAAACCCACACACACAAACACATATGCCCGCACACGCAGCAAAAGCTAATTTAATTAGCTGTCCTGCCAAACAGGCGCTTCTTTTAATTACTTGTGGCTGCACCCAGAAAAGTCTCTAGCAGCTTGCAGAATAAGAAACTCACCATAGATTTTTCTCAACTAATGACTGTGGCATATGTGTCAGCTATAATGGAATATTGTTGAGGAAGAAGACCAGTCAAAAGCTGCCTACATCCTTACAGACAATTTGGTCCTGGAGATAAAAGAAGTGCGAAAAACAGCACACAAATCCACATTTCCTCCGAGTAAAGCAGCGTTAGAACTGTCTCTGTTAGTGCTGGAAACGACAGACTTTTTAGCGAGCTAGCTCTTGTTAATAGATCACAGAAACGAGCAGATAAAACAGCATGGATAGGGGCGAGCAGGAATCAAAAAACTATCAATTTCGTCATCAAGCATTGTAACAAAAGGCGGCCCAATTACAGACACAAACAGGTTCCACATGATATGCCAGAACGAACGATGATTACAGTTCGACTGGCGCGGTGACGGCTACACTAGTGGAGTGTATTGATTCTCCCTTTTCCTTGTCAGGGCCAACCACTGTCGCTTTTAGTGTGACTGAGAGGCTGCAGTTTGGATACACACACACACACACACACACACACACACACACACACACACACACACACACACACACAACTTTGAACAGTTTAGATGAAAGAGTTAAGAAGCTGTCAACTAAAACTTACTGCAAGCTGCACTGTAATATATAATTCATGGATGATTGCATATGTGCTGTTTGGTTGCTGCTGAGTTGACGACAGCGCGTGATGTAAAAGATGCAGAATAGAGCAACAGCTAATTTGTTTTAATGTATGACTGGCTTGTATATGAATTCTAAAAAAAATGCTCTCAAAATTCACTATTGTAATTATGCAACAGAGACCAATGACACACCAGGAAGGAAGAAAGCTGTAAAGCTCACTTAATTGTGTGTAAAACCAGCCTGGTTTTTATTAGGGGTATATTTCTATTTCATTGCAATGAAAAGAACAAGTACACCTTTTGTATTCATCTGTTAAAACATCACTATGCAGATTTGTATGTACGCATGTGTCTACAATATAGGGCAAGGGAGGAGAAGTGCTGCCCCGAGCTACAAAGAGTTCATCACTGTGGCTCATAAACAAGACTCTGGCCTTTTTTTGTAATATATTCTGACTTTACAGCAGGCTGTATATTTCTTTATACACTAGCACTGAGCCAAGCCCAACCCTTGGGGCCTAAATCCATCTGTGTTGCTCTCTGTTTTAATGTGCTCCTTCGAGAGCCACTCATCCCTCTCTCCCTCTCTGGATCTTTGCAGCTGTCGGTCCACTTCTGTTGGTGGGAAAGAGAAAATGTGATTGCCATGGTAACCAAGCCTACCTTCACTGACATGGACACTGTTGGCTTGCAACTAGCAATAACAATTCAACACATCCACAGAGCCCAGAGTGCACTGAGGGGCAAAGGTCAGATCGCGTGGAAAAAGTGGACGAGCCCTCTGCTGCCAATGTACTGAATCTTTGCTATACGTCATAGTGATTTCTATTTTACAAAGGCTCTCTAACCTCCAAGACGTGATGCAGAAAAGCCAGGGCTAAAGTAATTTATCTGTGCAAACACTGAGAACAGTAAAGCTGTTTATAAATATCAGGCAATGCAAAGTATTATTTTCCCCAGAGGTTTAAGGGCTGAGTTTGATTGGTGGGCCACTTCTTTCAGTTGCTGTGTTTACCAGTCACGAAAAGCCATTTCTCTGCTGAGTCATTTCGGGCGAACAGAGAAAGATTATAACATACACTATTTGAACTGCCTGCGTCCCGAAGAGTCAAAGCAGGGGCACTTTTTTTTTCCTGTTGAAGACAAACACAGGTCCGTGACTTGTGAAATCATTGCTAGTATAACTTTGATACTTGCTTCCATATATCTTAAAATATTTTTAAAAAATGAAAAATGAAAACAGGACAGGGACACCATTTAACCTTTTAATGTTGCCACGTGGAGGTTTTGGGCAAGCCACCCTTCTTCAGCGTCAGTGTCTAATGGCAATTTTGAAATTGCCAGAAACGTCTGTGTAGCAATATCAAAAGGTTAAAGAGGTGTTGCTGTCCTTTCTTCATTTTTCACTTTTGAGTAAGAGTCATTTAAGGATTCAGCACTGCATTCTAAAATGATGAGATTTGTATCTTAATTTATTATTATTATTATTATTATTATTATTATTATTATTATTATTATTATTATTATTATTGGGAGAAGTTGTGTTATACATCTTTTATTATTTTAGCATAAATGCATACACAAAAAGAAATATGTTGATAAAAAAAACAACATCTAACATCTGTAGTTTGTGTACAATGTGATCATTAAATGCACAGTGATGTACACAACAATGAATTAATTTAGTTTAGAGGGTCTACAGGATTTGACTCAACAAAAAGGAAACTTGTTTGAGTGTTTGAGTTTGCAGCAGGGGCAAAAATTAGATTTCAGTGTTGGGGGGGCAGGGGGACACGACTCCAAGGAGGAAAGTGTTGATTATGTGGAAGGTGTTTTAACTAAGCATGTACCAATATCCGCCTTGGACGTGCATTGCTGTGCGTGGCACTTATCCTCAATTAGTCTACCTGCTGTTCTCCCCCTTTACTTTCCTTTACAACTTGTCTTACAGTGTTGACTAGTTAGCTAATGTCAGTTAATGCCTCCTAAGCACTAGGGTCCCCCAACTGGGGGACCTGTGGGAAAGCTCCACAACAAGGAGCATAAACAATGCACTAATTATTTAAGAATATAGTCATATTGCACACCAAAACAAACACAAACAGGAAAAACTCAGCTACAAGCACACATAAGCCATTTTCACATACACCAAACACAACACCAAGCAAATTAATTATCAAAGATTAAAATCCCTATAGCGCCACCTAGTCAACGCACTTGTCACATTTCCACCGCTAGCGCTGTGCTACTCTATGCTTCACACACAAACAAAGGGCTCATAAGAAAGCTGAGACTCTGACGAGTCCGTTGATATCACTTGTGTCGTTCTACCACTAAAGCTCGCTTGACCAGCAGCTGAAGAAGAGCTGCTGGTCAAGCAGCAATCTTCTGTTCTTTTGTTTGCTTTTATAATCAGCACAAGTGTTTAGTGCAAATTATTATAATATTTAAAATCACACTTTATATTGAACTTATATTTTTAAAACCATATTACTGGTTCCCTGTGCCCCCCCTGTGATTTATGCCCTTGGTTTCCAATGAATCTTTTCTGGCTCTTTTGCCTCCTGGTTTTAAAAATTATACTGAATTCTTAATTGCAGGCGCTATTGCACCTTTGGCTTGGGGCAGCAGCTCGTCTTGGCTTCAGACACAGACTGGCAGAGGAAATGCAACTAGCAGGGCAGAGATCTCGCCACTCTTTTTGGCATCCAAACCTGTGATATGTTAAAACACTTACGCTGTCAGACTGGCTTTTAGCACAGCAGCTGATTGACACTAATAGGGGCTTGGCTGCTCCACTATTACCCTAAGGAGAATTCTCGTCAGCAACTATGTGATCAGTTACCTGATCAAGGGTGTCTAACTACATGCCTGATTGATCCAAGAGGCCTTGAGACGGATCGGTAGCACAGCTGTTTTAAATTACTTGAAAGCCATGGTTAAGATTTGCATGGATTTTGCAACATTATTCATGGCTCAAAAATAATGGTAGCTGTGTTTTTTGGCTTATTCAACATAGATTTTTGCAAAGGTTGGTTATGCACAAGTATGTTGTATGAGTATATGCTAAAATATGTGTCTATGAAGCAGGTGAATATTTTCTTAAAAGAAGGAGGTAATGCACCTGCATCCACAAGCAACAAACAACTGTAGATATTCAAGACACACAGAATGTCCTCACAGTAAAAAGAGGTCAGTCTTGTATAAAGTACTCAAAGCCAAAAGTAAAGATACCTAACTGGAAAATGACTTTGGTACAGGTAAAAGTTGCCTTTTAGAATATTACTTGAGGAAAAAGTCTTAAAGTGGCTGATATTTACTTAAATATCAAAAGTACAGTCAATATGAGTGTACTTAGGTATTGAAAGTGAAAGTGCATGTACATAAGGACAGAATAGCTCAGTCATAAACCAAAATGCAAATAAAGTGATTAAAAAAAGCGCTTTCAGAAAGTTTTCTAAGCCGTCTAAACTCGTCAGGCCTGATCCAAACACAACAGGCAAAAGTTTAGCTCAAGCTGAATCTGCCACTGGGAAACTGCTGCTACATCAGAGTAACACAATTATTTAAAATCACACATAAAACATGACAGCGGCACCCAAAGTAACAACCCAGTCATTACTTGTACCGCCACTTAAGAGCACCTGTTTGCAATGGCGGCCAACTTGATTAACCAGTGAACCAACTTGCAGTCTGTGATTCAACATTATTGGCTGACCAAACAAAACAAAAAGTTACTGGCAAATATCCTCTTCTGGTTTTATTTACTCACTGGTAACTAACATGAAATCAACTGAACCTGTTCAAAGGAGACGGGACCGTATATGCGACCTGATTTAAATAAGTTTAATTATAACACGATATGTCAAAGTATTAAATATTCAATACATATATGAGACTTTTAAATAACTGAAAGAAGTCTATGGGTGCTTAGTCTGCTGATAAAACACAATAGCAAGAGACTGTTACGCCTCACAGAGAAATGGTTGGAGACAGCAATGCTATTTTAAATGCAAGAGGTCATAAAAGCAATTTGGCTTCCAATTATGGCTCTTTTTATATAACATTTAATTTTAAAAATAACACCTAATGTTAATTTCTCATTATTAGCTGATAATTTCTTGGTGCCAATTATTATGGCGCGTCCCTTCTCCTGGCAGACAATACTTTAGCCTCAAACCCCTGAGCTTTACTGAAAAGTATTGCAGTAATCAGGTTTACACAACCTTCACTGCTGTACAGCAATAGATCCCGAGAACAACTTTTTGAAGTTGTGGGATAGACCGACAACTACCTTACTGACAGAGTGATTTGTCGTAGCTTCTGGCTGCAGCTTAAATTGGACAAACTCACACCCTCTCAGCTGTGGTAAAGTGATGGCTTCAGATTGTTCAGTTACTTCAGCAAATTTCGTTCATTGCTCACAGTTGTGTGAAATGTGTCATTGGGTAAAATGGACATAATGTTTCTGCGGGAGTCTGGAAAATGATGATGGGGGTAGCTGATCAATACTGATGACTCACTGATTACTTGGCCATTTACTGAAATGTGTGGCTTAAAACCTCTACCTCCCATCCGCAAGACTTCACCAAATGAAATTTTAAGATGAAATATTGCTTCATTGTATGCTGGAAAAAAAAACCAACCAGGAACAACAGTTCACAGTTTTGTAATCAGTCATCACAGCAGGGTGTGTGACTGATGACCATCACTTCAAATGGAAAGAAGGATTACAGAATCAGTGAAATCAACTCTTGGTTGAAGGTGACTGAGAGTCGGTGGCCTTGTGCTGGAGGGCAGCAGGCTGTCTGAACCCGCAGGATCCAGGTTGCTGACTGTGCACAGATCCTGCCTGCAGTGATTTTGCAGGGGAGTGTTTGGGGACAGGGTTGCAGCAACAATGCTGACGATCTTTACTTATATTACACTCAGTAGGAGTTCTGCATGAGTGACCCTGATTTTTTTCTCAACAACAGCTTGTCCTTTTATTTTCAGCTTCTTCAGAGCTGACATGAACTACGACTCATTTCATCTCCTTTCAGAAATATGTGACCAGACAGTCGGTATGTTTACATGACATTAAAGAAAATCGGTTCATTGTGTTGGTCCGGCTAAAACCAGACTTTTAAAATGAATGTTAACATATTGGTCCAACTGAAATCATACTAAATCAAATTTCTCAAAGTCGAGCTAACACGCCCAGATAATGTGATTGGAAGTCGAATTACTCCTGCATGTATATGCCTCAACCGAACCCGTTCCACGCACGATTAATAGTCCCAATGGCGGTCTTTGACCCTGAACTCGAACAGCATGAAGTTGTAGAAGAAAGCCAGAAAGGAAACAAAAAATCCCGTAAACACGGGGAGTAGTAAAAGTTGTCCATATTTTCACTGTTCAAGAAGGATTTCGCTAGCCACATGCTAACTTCTTTGACTTGGTTGTTTGTCCAATAGAAACCAGCCGAATGTGGCATATCGCCACCTACTGTAGCAGAGTTGGACAATGAATTGATTCTCCTTCAGTGCTGACATACTGGGACAGAGAAGGTAGTCCAATGAAATGGCCTAATCGAGTTTTAACTGTAGCTCAACTTAACTGTACACGTAAATGTTCTGACTGACTCCTTATCAGCATTTAAAGTGTTTCTGTGATTTGTTCTTGTAGCTGAGGCACAGTACCAAACCTTTAATGATGAGACGGACGATGGTTCACACAATTCATCCTCCGTAGAATTCGGCAGTCTCCCCTCTTGGTTAAGAAACATCTTCGGATTTCTTTCAAGTGAACCAGAATGCTGCAGCAAATCCTTCCACCAGGTCCTCTAAAAGGTCTCATTTGAAACCAGTCCTGATGTCTTCACTCTGGCTCCCCCAGTGTGACACACTTACTCAGAATCCAATTTAAAATCTTTTTGATCACTTATGTCTTCTGATCATGGCTTCTTGGTAGTTCCCAACTCTTGGCTTAAAACTCTGTGCCTTTGAGGTTGTGGCTCCTAAACTTTAAAACTCTAGATCTATAAAGCCCTTTAAGAAGCAGCTCATTGTCTGTTCTTTAAGTCTTTTGCTTTTATCTGTCATTGTGAATATTTATTATGTTGAAACAAAGTAAAATAAACTTTGTTTCACCAATGAGTTTGAATATTTAATGCGGGACAAAACATAGAACATAGCGTATGAATCTGATAAAATATTTGTGAGAAATCTGAGAATCTTTGTTACATGAATGAATCATTAAAGTTTGATTGTAAAAGAAATGTGCAGCCCACACAAGATTGTCATCTTATTTTGCTGTTCATTAACACAACAGGGTCTGCACTGATTAACTGTGTCAGAGTCATTCTGATTCTCATAGTGAGGTTTTAGTAATCTAATGGCTTTCATAACAGGCCCATGAATATGTTATGTAGACATATTTCACATGAGCCTTCTACACTGGCTCACACTGGAACAGCAAGAGATGGACGACTCCTAGGAGAGTTTAAAGTTGCTGTTGTACAACACATTGAACCATAAAGTATGTATGACATTATCTGAAATGTGCACAGGAAAGTAGCACCCAAAAAACAAACAAACAAACAAAAAAAACAATGTGGAAGATCATTGTGTATTTGTACATACAGGTAAATTAGTTATTATAAGTTTGTGTGTGTGTATATATATTTATACTGTGTATATATAGATATAGATAAAGACAGATATAGATATACACTTATTACACAACAAAACACGTATAAATTATTAAATAACAGGCTGCTCTCTGCTGGAAAAACTACATATTTACACCATTTTAAATCACTACACCGAGCCTTTTTTCTGGCCTTAAAAAACAGTTTACATTTTGTCGCACATTGGAAAACAGGTATGTTGATACCAATGTATCTGTCTAGGTCGATCACATCCAAAACTGATATATTAGTTTGCCCTTAGAATACAAAAGGTGGGGAGCTGCAGATTAGGTGATGCTTCTTTTGAGTTTTGTCACAAGGACAGACACCTTCACGCTGTCATATTGTTTTCACACTGTCATTCAGTCTATATTTTTTTCTAACAAAAGATTCAATCCAATTCACATTTTAATCTTTTAATGATTTTTAATGGCTATTAGCATTTTAAACACTGATGAGCAACATGAATGTGTTAAAAGATAAACACACACAGTTAAAAGTAGAAAGTAATTGGGCGCCTGCATTCTCACGATGCTTTTCATACTCGTTGCAGTGCTGCATATTGCACATAACCTGCAGTACCCTACTGTACGCTTAATGATAGTTTTACAAACCACTGTTGTGTATTAAGTCAGTTAAAAGAGAGTTTTCATTGAATGAGCTCATCTTAACGTTAAACAGTCTTTGCAGCTAATGAACTTACATGTGAGAGCTGCTAACTTCTGTGAGAGTTAATGATGCTCATGCACTGTTTTGAGTGTGACAGCAAACGTAATAAACATAGCCAAACATCAGCCCAGTGCTTTTTTCAGGGACTTCATTTCACTGCATTGCTCTGAGTAAAACTGTATGTGACAAAGAAAGAGGTCTTCTTCTTCCTCCTCTCGTGGAGCTCAGAAAGAGTTGCACTAACCACATGCTTAGGAACACGAATCTTACACATAGTGTGCAGTGGATCCTGCAGCGATAATTTCTACCTTTGCTACATTTCCACTGAACTTTTACCTTCAGTGAGGTGTGTGAGGGTTTTCTAACAATTCCTGTTACAACTGGGACTGAGACCCTTTAAACTCAAAATCATTTAAGCTTTGAGGAGCAAAGAGGGACAGAGTGAAAAGCCACTGTGTTGACAAGCAACATAGTGTTGTGTGCTTGTGTACTACAGTGCTGTTTCCCAATTCAGGGGCAGCAGCCTCCGAATATCACTGCTGCGCATGAAGGCCCACAAAAGCCATGACTTTGCTGGCTGCAAAGGCTGAACTGAAACTTTTTTAAAAGGAGACGGTCTACAGAGCATTTCCTGTTTTTGTCACCGACTGCTCCTTGTGTCATGATGCACCGCTCAACCATGACTCAGCAGTTCACTTAGGTGCATGTAAGGAAGCAGCCAAAAAAATTTAGTTTGTTATTTGATTAAGATTTTAAAAAGTACTCCTCCAACTGCCGCTTCTTGTCCATTATGTCCTCTTGTGGTATGTTGTGCCAGCAGGTGGATCCTTCGCGGCAGGAGATACGCCGGCCCCATTTGAAGGAGCCATAAAAATGGGACAGCCTTCGTTGCGTCACTGTGATGCAATCTGTCCAGAAATACAGCCTTCGGATGATGCAGCAACTGAACTGGGACAAAGCTTTGGAGAGTAAAAACTGTGCAACTCTGAGTTTAAATATGTGTGTTAGCACAGGGGTCTATATTGCTTATAGATCTCTGTGTTGTTTGCTTTAGTGATGTTTTATTCTGTCATTAAAGTGGCAGTTAGTTCATTTCTGTTTCATAATATTGCTTGTTGCCATAACTCTCATTATTTACTGTTATTCATTTGTGTTTAATTATCTGAGTTTCGTCTGGTAGTGGGGCTATAGGCCCACAGAGGACAGCCATTTTGTCTGTAACACTGGTAATCAGTTGTGTGCACAGGCTCCAAAATCTGTCTGTACAAATGGAATTTTGGATTTTAATGTTGGGTTTGGACATTAGGGCTCGGCATGACGGCCCACTAGGGTTGTTGAATTGATATTCAGTGTAATTGTAGCCCAAAGGTGTTCTTTAATTACAGTAAATTCTCGCAATTTTATGCAAATTATGCCTGTCGGGTGTGAAAAACAAGTCTGAATGTCAGCCACGTCAGCCACAAGTTTGAAGATATAAACATGAACTAGTTTATTTTTAATCTGTTTGAGTGCAGAGCTAGGTCTTGTGTAAACGCTGCTGCAAACCCTCTGTGGGTGCTGTGGCACATCTTGCCATGGAGAACATGGGAACTTCTCTTTCACTGTCCAATCCCCCATTGAATGCCCCAGTTAACTTACAACATGTGCTCTTTTTAATTAGTTGTTTCGGGCTCGTCATCCAGTCTTAGGATATAGGCTGAACATAACATTTATAATTTATAGCCCCATTTATTAGTAATATTAAATGAATAAATAATTAATCCAAAACATGAAGCACGGAGTAGCTTGTGGAAGGAAACTATCTGCACGTCAGAGTCGGCGTAAGAATGATCAAAATTTCCACTTGTTACCACTCAAAGTATGGATCATGATAGATTCATGTTATTCTTTGGTTATCTTTTTGTTAATTAACATCCATCCAGCTGCCGGGGGTGTTGCTAGACATTAAGCTCTACTGGGGCATGGGCCCACCAATGGCAACATCCAAAAAATTTGATCTAATCGAAAATATTCTCAGCAAGTTCATATAATCATTCAGGATTTTAAGGTTACCAGACCTGCAATTAGCCTACGTTAGTTAGCTTGTTCATATTAGGACATCAGAGTCAGGTCTCAGACATCAGATGAAGAAACATCTGGTCTCAAGAAAACCTCTGTCAAGTCTAAAGCACTATATATTTATTAATGCACAAGATTCACTTCTATAAATTAATAACTAGCTAGGTAACATAATTGGTGTACATTTAAACTGACATTTGAAACTCATTAAGTTTAGACTAGCGAATTAAACTACAAATTTAATACCCGGAAGACTGATTGATCCAACATCAGGCTGTTTTACCTGATGTTAATGCACTTCTTTAGACTTGAAAAAGTTTTTCCCTGATTCCTGATGCTTTTCATCTGATGTCTGAGCTGACTCTGACAGCTGAGGATGTGCTAATATGAACACCGTAAGCAAGTTTGTCTATCAAGACGTATGTCCCTTAAACTCATCTCTCCTTTTTGCATCCTTCCTCCTGCTCCATCCAAAGTATTTTCTCATATCCACAAACAGGAACTAATAATGTTTTAGTCAAAATAAGATCATAGGTATTATCTAGAAACCCTCTTAGCCTACCTACCTGACCCGTCTGTCAAAACTTGGACTTCTGTATGAACGCTGCTGCAATAGTTATTTTTAGCGCCTGTCTTCCATGGGTAGTTCGAGATCATTGGAAGGTTGAGATGCCATCAGGTTTTGTTTTGTTTTGTTTTTTTTTTTTGGTTGGCACATGCCCCAGTACAATGGGTCCAGTGATACTAACGCCTGCTGCTGAATGTCTCCACCTGGCCCCCATCTACCAGTGACTCCTAACAGTTAAAGGCCCAAAGTGGCCAAAATATAAGTCATATCCTAAATTTCAGAGTTAAATACACTGACAAAAAGCTTTTACTTCTCATTCTAGTTGGAACAAAATGTGTCACATTTTGACATGCCAGTACTGCTAGTGTATTTGGGTTGCTTGATAAACACAGCCCAGGCGATCAGAACTGATTCAATAGATGCAAAATGTGTGGTATTACAAATGTCTCTTTTTTGGGGGGATATTTTCTTTTCTTTATATTCTTAGATGTTTGTAGGAGCCTCTGTGTTTCCTCAAATGCCAGATGTAAGTAGGCCATAGACTGTTATCTGTCAAAGTTGTCTTCACTCTCCATCACTGTCTCCATCACACAACATACTTGATGCCCCTCTCTGGCATCCATCTTTCTCTCTACCACACAGCATCTTCAAATCTCTCTTCCTCAAATCTCTTTTTACACCATCAGTGCCTGTGAAAATTTCTCCTATTCTCTTTTCTCATCTTGTGTCTGTTTCTATGTCTATATCTCATTTGTCCCTAATTCCTTCTTTTTTCAACAGCTGCTTTTTCGCTCTATCTCCCAGACCCTTTAATCTGTTTGTGTCCAATCTCTTTTTGCGTCATTACCAGCCCCACGTCTCTCTCTCTCTCTTCCTGTCCCACACAACTTATGTTTCTGTCACTGCTGGCTGTGTTGTCGATCTCTCCTTGTCTTCTCACCCTTTCACTTCCCCACTGTTAACCATCTCGGCATTGCGGACAGCCCTCGCTGCGTCTCTGCCTTTGAAGAAAGTGGAAAAAAAGACCCATCACTGGCATCGAAGAGATCTGTGTTTTCTGTCAAGACCGGCCCTACACACTGGAGGCATTTCTTACTATTTCAAAGACTGAAGCAACGCAATCATAAGCAGCATAAGAAAGCAGCACAGTCTGACACATGCAGACAATGTTGTGGCGGGTAAAAGAGGTGCTCATGACCAAAACCCTTTGACATCACTACATGGTTTCCCAACATAGTGGTTGACAACACTTTTAAATGGTAGTTTTTAGGCCACTTTTACAGCTTGCTGAGATGTTTCAGTTTACATCATATTCACAATCATATCTCAGGTAGTCAGTTAGGTGTTCTTTAAAGTCGAACTGAGGTCAAAAATGCATTTTCAACCCTTTAGGACTGTATCCCTGCTCTTATTGTAGTCAAGTTTGAAAATATATCACAAAAAATTTACAAAAAATGAATTATTTCACATTTCAAGAGTCTGCCACTTCCGTCTTTCATGTAAAAAAAGATCTCCTGGGTCCCTGATGACTCGGGTCATTATTGGTTTATTAGTTGAATCATTGGTTGAATTCAACCAGTTATATCACGCCAGTCCACCTGTCCCATATATAAAAGTTGGGTCAGCTGGGATCTATGTGGGTTTACCTTCAGGTGATAGACTGAAACAGATAGCAAGAGATAAATAGATATAGCGACGGATAGATTTAGAGAGAAAGTGAGAGAGAGAGTGATAGTGATAACGTTAGTGAGAGTGAGTGACAGTGTCAGTTTAGTTACGGTGGAGATAAGGGAGGAGAGTTGCCCTCCATCACTGAATGGACGCTAACATCATTGGCATTAATCTCCACGTTCATCTCGCTGTCACTGTGCCGCCTACATCCTGCCCCTTGTCAACAACACTCCAATCAGATTCCTCCAACTAATGTCTCGCCCCTACAGCCCTTTCACTGGTTGTTTAATTGCTTGAACAGTGAATATATCACAACATGGCAGTGGACGCTCTTGAAAAAGGCTTTTTGGCTTGACTTTAAGCTAACTTACCCCTATAACTCCACCAGATGTGTGTGCCGTGTGTGTCCAGAACACCAGTGGAGCTAATGCGTTTCAATTCTAGTCTATGTGTGTGCTTCCACTGACTGCGGCTGAGTTGTGTGTCTACTCTGTCGAAGCTCCGGTGATCCAGAGTCCTCTGCAGCAGATACGAAAGGCCTCGATTTTTGCTGAATGATGGAGCGCAATGCAGCATTTCAGCACAGAGCAGATTGAGCAGAACAGGAAAACAGACACGGATGCAACATTAAAACATCCTGTTAATTTCAGAATAAAACACTCCGTGTTGACGCCAGATCATACTTCACTTAACTTTGTAAATAAGCCGTCATTATGTGCAGAGCTGGGACTGAACTAACAGATCAGAGGCTTTCAGAGGCTGCAGTCGCACTTGATTCTGTAATTACCACGAAATCTCATAGTCTCGCAACTCCAGCTGTCCTACTGCGCTGTGCCCTGAAAATGTTGACAAACGGCGGAGCACGGAGAAAACACATGTCCAGTGGTATCCAGGGTTATGTTGCCTTTTTTGCTTTTGCCATCAAATTTCATTTTAATGTCAAGTACAAACCTGTTTTAACAAGATCGACATCACGCTCCGCTGCCTTAAGGCATGCACCCCAGGATAGACAAGATTTGCTTGTACTTGTACACCGTGCTTGCAAACAGAGCTAGCAGACATGAACCTCTCACCCTCTGTAGGCTCTTTGCACCTTGTGTATCTAATCATCCCCGAGGCATTATTCACACATGTGCATGCATCATGCAGCATACAACTTTGAACTTGGTACATGTGCCCTTCAACTTTCCGACCTCATTCTCAGTACCAACAATTTGCTTTGACAGTACTGCCGGTAGTGTTGAGAAGCAGTCGTTTTTTTTTCATCGCTCGCCCGCATTCTAATTAGTGTCAGTTCTCAATTCCTCCTCTCCTCAACATGGCACTCACTCTCATCCCACCCACCATCAAAGCTCTCAGTACAATTAAGCGTGTAAAGTGAGGCCAGGAGGGAAGAGACAGGGAAAAATAAAAGGCCGACGTGCCATCTTTGATGTGCAAAGAGAGGTGGGGCAGGTAACTATGGAGTGGGAGTTTTGCCAGGTTTGCAGTAATCCTAGTGAGTGGAGAACACATACTTTCCTACAGTCTGTGAGCGTCTGTTTTGATCTTTCATGCTCTGCTGTAGTGTGAGTTGCAGTTAGTAAAAACCACTGTAGATTGCAAAAGAGTGAATCTGAGATGTTGAGGCAAGTCAAGTGTTAAAATGTCATTTGCAGATGTACAGTAGATTTAAGGCAGTGGCTCTCAAACGTGTTTCTGTCATGCCCCCTTTTGAGAAAGAAAAATTTCCTTGCCCCCTCCTGACAAGATGGCAATAAAACAATTCACGTTTAACTTTATTTTTTTCAAGAAATAATAAATAAATAAATAAAATCAATTTGAAACTCAATAAAAATAAAACAAAATGTGCAATCACCTTTTTAAGTACATTAACAATAAAGTGCTGATTTTTAAAACGATTTCCCCCATTTGTGGTGTGTTTTCTTACAACTGCTCTTCCTCAACTGTGTGATTCATGGAAGTTCTGCAGACTGAGGCTGCAGCTCCAGCAGTGGGTAGTTGTCGGGGACAGCTCCGCTAAATAAAAGGCTGCAGACAGAGCAGTCGAAGGACATAAGAGGAAAAAACCAGCAGACATTTCCCCTG